>OY743138.1:33612305-34247128 GCA_963555695.1 Dasypolia templi | reverse complement strand
GAGGAACAGAGTGTAAAGTTCACTCATACTCTTTAGAAAAGGGAGGATCCTCCGACCAGATGGATGTCGTATCTGGTGGGCAACTGCCCGATGATTGTTGTCGGGAAGTTGTATATATGCTAGCTGCGCGGTAAACTGTGATAGCGCGATGCAGGATTTGTGGTTCGCATGTGGCGGTGTAGATGCCGCCACATCACTCCCCTCCGGAGACCGAAGGTCGATAGTGGGCTAAGTCTTGTATCTTGCGATGCTTTTTGCCACTGCCAGCTGAGGTTCCAGTTGGTCGGAACCGGGTGTCGCATAGTTCGCGGTGAATCGGAACCTAGTTATACATTTTAGTTCTATATAGAATTATACATTTTAGTTAGTCAAAATTTTGTAATAGTAGCATGTGTTTTTAATGGTCTGAATAAATTGTTTTATTATTATTATATATAAGTACATATAGTATATATAAGTACTCTGAGATCACCCCTTACTTTGACATGCAGTTCGTCATGTCGATTCTGTAAATGTCTCACCGTGCGGACTTGCGCACAGTGAGCTGTCAGTGCATCCCGTCTTGGTCAATCCCTAGCAGCAGTGGCACTGACAGCTCACTCCTCGCTCACTTCACCTAAGATTCCACGGTAAGATGGTTACAGCATAGCGCTACAGAATACTCCATTGATAGTTTTGGTAGCGATTTAAGGGGTTTTATAGAAATTTGTTCTAACAGTAAACGACTGGTCGGTGAGCTAACTTGAGTGAATCACGGTAACGTGCAGGCATGCTAATGCAGTTTCTTTATGAAAGTTATGTGACTAAAGTTAATATTTTACTTTCCTATTCTAGCGACAAACGTTTTGGTACTCCTAAGGTGACACCTGCTTGCTAGTCTGGTCGGGCTACAAGCTATAACTAGTAGATGGCAGACGCAGCCTTGCATCCAATTAAATTGAGTCTGAAATACTAAATAACTTTCAGGGATGGATTTTGTATGTGGAAATATATTTTAATCCTATACAATCCTCAAACTACTTTTCTAGTCTTCTTTTCGAATAAATACATTTTTAATAACTTTCATTGTTAAGTGAACCATCTGCTTGGCATTCCATAAAGCCAGTACCTACTATCGTGTAATATTCAGCATATATACAACTTCCCATTACCTACCAATACTTAACTCATGACGATTGTCGCCTGGGAAGCAACGCTTACCTACCGTTGTAACACATGCATAAGTTTCAAGCGGTACCTTAATGTTGGGTGATGATTCTCAGCCATCAAACATGAGATATTATCATGATTCTGGATACTGGAAAAGGAAATTAGCAGTTGACCTCAGCAGTAGCACACATCCTGCGGGCAGGTAAAGCTCTAAAACAAAATTCACGGATTTACTTGAGTAGAGCGGAATAATTACCCCCATTTTTTTAAGCCATGCGCCATGCGCGCTCTTTGAGCTAAGCCAGAAAACAGGATATTCATCTGCTTTCCCATTTTTATATACCTGCATGAAATGCGGATACTTAAAGACCTGAAGCTACCACAACATTTTCACTAAAGTTGACATGATCCATCCACTAGTCTGATCTTCAGTTCCCAGGCAGATCCTCACACTAATCTGTTGCGCCGGTAAAGTCCAGGTGCTTCCGTGAGAGCCGCTTTCTCTGCGCGTGTGTGGCTCATCCGTTAAATACTACTGTGAGCTATGCTGCATCGTTTGTAGTACTACTAGAACCTAATTATTGTAAACTGGTTGAAGGTGACCTTCATAAATTCGGGGGCTTTAGTTCTTTGTTGGCAGGTTGATGGTTTTTTCATCGTCGTCGGTGTCCAATTCATAATGTCTTAAACTGTGTTAAAAATTAAAATCAATCTTATCAATCGGTGACCAGAAACAATGGCAAAATATTCATATTCTGCCGCTACACGAGCGAAGGACAATTGCAGATGTTGCTTTCTTATTTAGCGCTTTGAACGAATCTTCGTATACCGGGTGCATTTCTTCGGAGATCACGTCTTCACCATGTGCCTAAATTCAGAACTATCAACAGACAGAACTCGTATGTGATAGGAGCTTGTCGAACTTTTAGTATTGTGTGTCAGGATGTCGATTTATATTTATTTACCAGTACTGTTAGTATAAAAAAAAAAAAAAAACCTTTTTAATTACCTTCTAAATTTCGGATAAGCAACATCCATAGGAGTTAGTAAACAAAAGGATATACCTATGTTAGTAAAATTTAAATCTATTTATTGACTAGGCTGTTGTTCGAGATACATCGTCGAACAACATCACCTAACAAAGGAGAATCATAGCTCCCCGCTATTCGCTATAGCTATAGCTTCAGGATGGAGTTGGAGCTCTCCCGCACTCTGCAGAGCAAAGAAGCAGATTTCTGTCTGACGATGGCGTGGAAGCCATCGACGTGTGCTTGTGCAAACATACCTGATGCACTGCAGAAACGGGGCAGCCCCAACAGCATCCTGAACCCATTATTATACTGGACCCGTAGGGCGCTGATAGCCCGCCGAGAATAGTTGGTCCACAGGCTGCATGTGTAAAACACTTGGCAACAAGCTTTGAAAAGCGTTATTTTAACTGCCTTGCTACAACGTGCAAACCTGCGAGCCAACATATTACATCGGACTGCCAGCGCCCTACGTTCCCTCTCAATATCCACTTGGTCATCAAGGTCGTCGGTTACATAATGTCCCAAGTACTTGAACTGGTACACTCGCAATATATCATTCCCATTTAGTTTGATCGGGGGCACATACTCAGGACATTTAGCACCGGCAGCCTTAAAGACCAAGAACTCACTTTTCTTGGCGTTATACACTAGGCCATGTTCACGAGCATAGCCCTCGCAACAACTAAGCAGCTCCCTAAGCGCCCTAAGCGTAGCTGATTTTGTTGACACTAACGTCATCAATGCGACATCCGATTTTTTTGCTGCTGAGCTCAACGATCATATCGTTTACATACAGGTTAAAAAGTTTTGGTAACGATATCCCTCCTTGTCTTACCCCGCACTCTAGCCCGTACGATACCGACAGCCCATCGGCCCATCTAACACTGTTCGTCTGGCTGTAATACCAATACTGGAAGATACGCAACAGCTCTGCTGGCACTTATCTCTCGCGCAGGTTTTACCACAAAATCTCGTAAGATACAAGGTCAAAAGCACGGGAGAGATCTAAAAAGCAAGCATACACTGGTGTTCGACGTTTTGTGTAGTATTGCACCGTATGTTTGAGGCCAAGTATCGCACTCCGTGCCAAAATTATTACGAAATCCAAACTGAGCGTATTGTAATTTTAACAGGCTATCCAACCGTGCGTCCAGCTGACTGTCGAATACCTTTGCGATAATAGTGGCCAGGGAGATGGGTCGATAATTACACTTATCAGCAACGTCACCCGTTTTATTCTTAACAATAGGCACGACAATATTTCGCATGAGATCACAGGGAAGGTGCGAGTGACACATACATAGCAAGTAAAACATAGCGTTTAACATTAAAAAACAATAGTTTAAACTTTACTTTACTTCCTTAAAGTAAAGAAAAGTTTCAACAATTTTTTTTTTGCGTATTCTCTTACGTCGCTGTTTTCGCGTATTTGTTCATTTTATTGCATTAATCGTTAATGGATGCTTGTAATTGGCCATCGTTTACCAACAAGTTCACAAGTTCACAAGTTTCACAAGTTTTCCTAAAATTAATAAAAATTAATAAAATATAACAAATCCAACTTTCTATCCATTTCAGTTTTTGCGAGATTATGAGGTACCTTCACGAGTCAACGTACATTCAAACCTTTGCATATCTAAACTGTGGGAACAATACATAATCACGCGACGCCGAATCTGTTATCAATGAACAGTGGACAACAACAACACAACAGACAGGTGCGCGACTTTCACCGGCGCGTGCAGGAGCATGCGCGTCAGTCGCTGCCGAGAGCCGAGCGCCGCGCACGCGCACACAGTTATGCGCCGACAACATGGCAGACGCCGAACGAACCGACACATACGACGCGAGGGTCACCACGGCCACCGTCTCCAGCCTCAAGTCCGAGGACTCTACTGAGCAGCTCATATGCAAGACTCCTCAGAAGAAAGTTAAGAAAGTGACCAAAGACAAGAGTGTGAGTTCTAAGAGTGTTGAAGCGGGCAGTGATGAACCTACTCGGAGGCGACTGGTGGTGTTTCTGGGGCTGGGGCAGGTGGTGCTCGGCGCCCTGCTGGTGGGCGCCGGGGCACTGGCCGTGGTGAAGGGCGCCGCCCTGTCCCGGGTGGGCGCGGGGCTGTGGGCGGGCTGTGTCGCCGTAGTGGCCGGGGTGGTCGGCGTGCTCGCCGGCATCAATGACTGCTACGGATTGAATGTAGGAAGCAACGGGTGAGTATCAGCTGGTGGAGATCTCTGTGATGCATCATGCATGACAGTTATGTGCAATAAACTGGGAGAGAGCTCATTTGTGTGAATTTATTCCGAGTTGTAAGTTTCTTCCAAAGCGATGTGTTTGACGCAACAGAGCATGAATTGGCGATCGTGAAATGATGTTTGCAATAAAGATAATAATAAAAATAAAACATAAGAATGCATGCGTTACTAAACTTATTAAAATGACATGGAGGCGTTTGTTAAAAGAGAAACTGTTGGTCATTACATTCTTGTAACTAAGTTACATCTAAGATGTAAATTAAAAGAGAAAGTTATCTTTTATGAAATAAATAAAGAAACAGGACTTATCTATACCGCGAGAGACTAGACCAAATGCCTAATATTTTAGACTTTTGACAGGTTTAGATATTTTAGACACAAAAATTGATGTCAACAATATAGTAATGTTCTATAAAATATTCGGGGTTAACTCGCGGTTGTTTTTGCATAACGAATGTTTTTTTAGCGCGAGTAACTACTTTTACCGGAGATTGCGAACTATGTAGTTTATCAGAACCATGAGCGATATACTGTATACAAAAAGTTTGTAGGTTTTACTACAACCATCTATTAAGTGTGTCATCTTGTGAACCATTTGTTTAGCTGTTCTAGGATATGCAGAATAGAGATTTTATCAAACAAAATTGAATCAATAACATTTATATTCCATATTTTTGACACGCCCACAGATTTATTCTTTTTCACAGTGTCATTGATATACGGAAGGGACAAATATTATGAACTGATTTTTATTTACGGCACTTGTTCATGGATTTACCTCGGACCTCCTATTTTCAATCTTTCGGGAAAACCATTACTTAGGTGTTCATAGTTAACACCATAGGTGTCTTTATGAGAATCCGCTGATTAAAATAACTTTAGAACTTTGTGTTCTTCATTGCGAAATAATTTTAGTTCTGGACTCTCTTTCGTATAGTAATTTTAAAGTTTTAATTCAAAGCCAATTGCCATCCAATTAGTCACGTAAGAGAGCTTCCTCGCAAGTCAGCGCACGCGCATCATTAGCTGATCGGTCTCGTGGCGCAATACAAATACAAATATGTACCTCATTTATATGCAAACGTTGTGATATATGGCTTATGCAATTGACCAAATAAATTGTTGAGACATGGAAGTTGTAAAAACAATTTAAGTAGGATAAGCGTAGATAATCAACTCAGCTAATTAGCTAGAAAATTAAAATGATTGGTTATTATGATGAGTAGAAAATGATTATGAACATGACAGTTTAGATACAATACATTTTAGACGTAATTACTGAATGGAAGTCGTTTAATCCCAGTAAAATGATCTAAAACTCAACCATAGTGAAGTCACAAAAATGTAAGCATTAAAATCTACGCTGAACTTCAAATGCCGAATATTCCAAGATTCCTTTCCAAAATATGACACTAATAATGAGATGAAGGATGTTTCTAAAACGATAGCTAAAGTGAACCGAAGAGGAGAGCATAATGAACTGGCATCTATCAGTAGAGGCAGCGGTGAGCTAATCAATGACGCAATGTCGGTTTACTTTCATAACAAATAACAACAGTTCAACAGGCTTTGAACTCGTGACCTTTCACTCGAGACCGACATTAAATCGAATATAAATACAAAGCGGTGAAATAGGTACCACGTTGTACTTATAATTTAATAGATACAATATGTAGAAGGCCTCTGTGACAAAGCAATTTTTGTTGTTTTCAAAATAACTATTGGGAAGGATGGCTTCTTAGCAAATTCATTACAACCCATGGATACAAATCCAATGTTTTATGTTGGGTTATGCAAATTAATGAGTTTGAATGTATACTAACACTATAAGATGACAATATACACAATCAGATGAAAACGACCAACCATAAAGAATCTTCGATAATCATGTAGCATGTAAGTAGCAAATTACCTTTAATCACAAAATTAAGATCATTTCGGCGTTAATAGCATCAATTTCGTTCACAATAGTAGCACATATCGTTAACTACAAGAAAGCGTCTGTACCGCCTACTTCCACGCTGACCATAAATCCTTCAGCCAGGAAATAGGAAATCAATCGACAGCATTCCGCAAACTCGTTGCTATGGCAACCAGGTTGTTTGATGAAAGTCCAGCGCTTTCTCTCGGTTGTTCAGTTGCATCTTGTATGTTATGTACTTGCGTTATGTAATGTTAAGGTCGTGCGGGCTCGGGTTTGGGGGAAAAAGTGAAGAAAATTCTTATTGTGTTTTCGAGTGGTTTCGCTCTAAGACATCATAACTTCACAGTTATGATAAAAATTATTCGGAAAGTGTGTAATATTGAAAATATGTAAATTGCATATATCTATGTAATGGCCGGTTTGTCAATTATACGATCACTAAAGAAAGTTATAAAAAAGATGGGACCCAATATAGAACTCTGAGGAAACCGACAAGCGGATCTGTTCTTAAAAAAGAAGATTTTTAAAATATTGTTTTGCCGCTACTATAATAAACTTCATACATTTCCCCCGTTGAAACAGAAATTTAACTCAAATAAAATAATAACAAAACACATTAGTACCGAAGTGATTGAAATCTCAGTGAGAATGCGTTAGACTGTATCTTCAGAGGAAAAAGATAAAAAAGCATTAATTTATGAGAGCAACATGCCAGTGTTGTACAGGAACATGCTATAAATAAATTGCTGCGAAATATTTGGAGTAGTACAGTGACCCTTATTTAACTTCTCAATTTGATTCTCCTTGATTCGTGTTTGATTCGCTTTGATTTTTGTCTTCTTCCTATATGGTGTCCTCTATGGGCACAAATGACAACCTCCAAACAAACCTATTTATTGATCATTAGGTTGAATACTTTTACCCCGGGATGCGGTAGGATAATTTCCAACACTCACGCAGGCGAAGCCCAAGGCAAAAGCTAGTTTCCTCATAAAAAGCGTAATACGTCCACATCTCTCACTTGATATGTATTTAATTCCATATGTCCATACGTTTCCTTGCAAAAAGTGGCCATATCTAGACTAGAGGGAGTGTTGCGCAGCGGCGCGTGGCGTGTTCCGCTGCGCGCACGCAGATGTTGGCGCATACGACACCATGTACTAGGTGTAGTGTATACCGAGCATGATCGTATAAATGTATGGGATGTAGAGTTTAGCAATGTAGCGTTGAAATACTGAAGGGCTGTCCAACTGGACCTCAAGTAAATTGTCATGTCAACTTTTATTATAAACTATTGTCATTGTGATAAACCAATCAAACCAGCTACCTACCATGAGATTAAGAAAGCTCGTTTTTTTTTCAGTATACATTTTTACAGTCTTTAATTAGTGGTTTATTGATCAATTATTGGTAGGGCATTTTGTAAATATCATCTTTCAGGATGCAATTGCCAAAATTAACCCTCTTCATGAATCTTACTGTCAACGCCTTCAATAGTCAATAAATCTACCTCATCGTTCTCTTCACCATATTCTCCTGCACAATCATTTCCAAAAAATTGTGTCAACGCTCAAATTGTACACCGTGTGTCTAGTTGGAAGACGGCGCGCGCATAGATGCGGCTCGTGTACCGTTGCACCCGCGCAGCTTCCTCGTCGCTGTGTGTTGATCCGTGCCGAGACACGTGTCTAGTACTGTTAGCACTATTGTGTCGTCTGCCAGCTGGGAACCGCTTCTGGAAGCTGTGAGATATGCTTATTGTTTTGTTGCTATTTCCTTATTGAATGTGGTGGCTGTTTATGGAAATATTCCACAGTTTAGAGATATTTCTTAGTGGGAAACCTTTACGAAGTCGTACGAGACGGATGGGAATTTTCGATAAACTAAGCAAAAGTAAAACATAAACAAAATTCCATAATTAAGACGGGCTAATCTCAGACTAAATCAGTTAAAGATTGAATAAAGAATAGAACCATGTTTGAACATTATCCATGGAGTTTCTTGCCCGTTATTCTCCATAGTGACCTACTGCGCTTTGGAATGGGCAACTAGCTTCATATTTCTGACTGACCGACAATTCAAAAGTCGTAAATGGTTTAATTGAAATAAATGATTTGAGTTTGAGTTTGAGTTTGAGTTTGAACATGTAAGAGACTCTCTCGAATACTGAAGTTACTTCTGACATTCTGAATGTTATTCAGAATGTCAGTAGTATTCCGAGGGGCAAATTCAGTGTTTAAACGTGGTCGCATATTTTTTTTATCTGTTTTACATCTTCAGTGATTCGGCTATACGTTGCTTCGTGAGTTTACCAAAAACTGCGTTTGCGCAACCAAGCGTGTCGTGAGATTCACACACTCACACGAATTAATTTAGCGAGCTCCTAATATTAATTAAGATGTCGAGTGTGTCTGTTTATACAGAGACTGCCAACAACATGACGAAATCTTGTCATTTCAACATTCAGTTATCTCGGGAACAAGTTAAATTGAAGCAAGTCTGTTGTCAAGTCAGCGTCTGATACTGTTATGTTAAATACGTCAAAATGTGGCGGAAAATAAGCTGTTTTACTTAGATTTGGACAAGTCAATGTCTATAGATCTACGGGCGATCGACACTTGAATGACTAAAATGTTTTAGATTTAGCGAGTCAATCTGCTTGGCCTATTTGTGTCAAAAAATCATTAAGTTGCTAAATAATTGAGCAATGAGTATTAAGGGTAGGTACTGTTCAATTTGATCGAAACACAGTTATTTACAAATTGATGACGTCACTTTTTTGTACAAACGAGAGCTTTAAAATAACAAAGTTGGGTTCATGACATGTTTTATTTTTTCACACCACCTGCTAGAAATTTTATGTTCTGAAAATCTAACTTAAAGCAATTCATTAATCCCTAGGCCGGGCAATACAATTGTACTGAATTTCCTCATGACCCGCTGCGCTGGTGAATAATGTGATTCAAATTGCAACATCAATAAAAAAACGTGAAAACTTTTACCTATTTTTTATCTTTTACGGTTTAGTTGCCGTCGAGGCGTCGACAGACAAAATAATTAAAATACCTATAATTAGTGCCCACTTACCTATGTGCTTAAGACCATGTACTTCACATGTTTAGGACAGGTTTTGAAGGCTGCAAAAGCTTTAAAAGCTACCATTATGTTGAGTTGACTCAATAATAATTCCAGTTTACAAAATCACGATTCATTCATTCATTGCTAGTAACATTTATTTCGAAATATTGGGTGAAGAGCAGGATGATGATAAAGTACCAAACAAATTAAAAGAAAATATTTAAACAGATTAATGACAAATGCACGCTCTGACTGGACAGGTCCCCTCAAATCTGTATGGTTCTTTCCTATTGTGCTTTAGTGCCCACTTACCTATGTGCTTAAGACCATGTACTTCACATGTTTAGGACAGGTTTTGAAGGCTGCAAAAGCTTTAAAAGCTACCATTATGTTGAGTTGACTCAATAATAACTCCAGCTTACAAAATCACGATTCATTCATTCATTCCTCGTTTAACATTTATTTCGAAATATTGGGTGAAGAGCAGGATGATGATGAAGTACCAAAAAAAATTAAAAGAATATATTTATTACATCTCAAACATTGTGTTAAGTACTTAAATTGTGGCAGCCTTAAATAGTGAGTTAAATTGGTCCTTGTGTCAGAGCTGTCTCGTGGCAACCAACAAAACCAAAATCACCTTTCAATAACCTAAATCCCTCAAATGCATAAAGTCCCATTACACCTAAGTACCTATAATTACGAGTGCAGTATTTAGATGACACAGGAAGAGCCTGAATCATATGTTCCCACGTAATACTGAAGCCGACGACAGTCCGTCATGTTGCGAAGGGAAACTAGTTATTATCGTGTTCATACGATGACAAGTTGTCAACTCTTACGCACTATAATTGTACTGTTTATCTCAGCACGCATGGAGGCGAAAATATAGTAAACTATGTCATTTTGATTGAGGACAAACTAGTGATGAATAATGTTGTTGTTGTACAAAGGACGCCATTCGGGGCCGCAGCTAGATTTGAATTAAAGGTAAGGGCAGTTGTTGGTACGGGTAGGGCGGAAGTAATAATATTACTTGATATGTTCTGTTCAATTGTGATTGAGGTGCTCCAATAAATTTACACAGACAATCTTGATGTTTAATATTATTTTGCAAATTTTTAAAAATATTTTTAATATTATGATTTTTTAAATATTTTGTTCCTTTTTACATACAAAATGATATGTATATATTTACTGTATAAAGCATAATATTATTTTAATTTTGTGAATGTGAGGACGATGTGGGTCATTGTACTTTTTTATTTTTTTTCTTTCAGTTGTTTTTAATCATGTTCTGGCTGTTTGAGTACTTTATGCGACCTACCCAAATGTCCATTCTTTTGTATTGTTCGTCGAATCGTTGAGCTCCTTAGTTCTGAGTTGAGCTGCACCATGATTGACAAATGCGTGCACTGACTGGACAGGTCCACTCAAATCAGTGTGGTTCTTTCCAAAATACCATTTCAGACACCAATCTACAGGGTCCTCATATGATCTGACCAAGTTTATTCTCGGATTTTTACACTTTGACATACTATACAATGACATGAAAATTTACTTTGTAAAGTATTATAATATTTTAATTATTGTGAATGTGAAGGCAGTGTGGATTTGTTGTTTTTTTTTTTATCTCAATCTATTTTTAATTTTTAAATTTAGTTTTAATCATGGTCTGGCAGTTTGAGCAAATTATGCGGCCTACCCAAATGTCCTTTCTTTGGTAATGTTCGTCGAATCGTTGAGTTCCATATGTGTTGTGTTGAGCTGCATGATTACTGACAAATGCGTGCACTGACTGGACAGGTCCACTCATTCTGTGTGGTTCTTTCCTCAAAAGACCATTTCATACATCAATCTACATGGTCTTCACATGACCTGACCAAGATTATGTCTGGACTTTAAAAGAGACTGTGACCTCTGAGTTTGTTTCGGCCTTTCTTCTCAGAGTAGTCAGATAGGAAACGCAGATCTCATCTAGTTTTTAAAATATGTTTGACGTGTAAAAGTGTTTTAAAAAACCTACTTACAGAAATAAAATCATTTATCATTCATTTATCATTTATCAATCTATTTTTGGCTTTCTTGACTTCTGAACATGTGTGAATACTTAGGTACGTACATCTCATGGGAAAATGATTTCTTTAAAAATAAAATAAAAAGTATATAGGTAAAAATCGAAATCATGGTATTTAATTGAATGAAATCTGAGCTAAACGATTAATGACAAATGTGTGCTTTGACTTTACAAGTCCCCTCAAATCTGTATGGTTCTTTCCTCAAAAGAACATTTCAGACACCTACCATGGTCCTTATGAGATCTGCAAAATAAACAATGACATGAATATTTTCTTAAGTATTATGTTATGCTTATTACTGTGAATGTTAAGACTATGTGGGTCATTGTTTTATACTTTTGTGTTCTTTTATCATCTCAGTTAGTTTTAATCTCAATCTTGCTCTGGCGGTTTGAGTACTTGTGCGGCCTACCCAATGTCTCTATTTTGGTATCGTTCGTCGAATGTTTTGAGTTGAGCTGCACGATTACTGACAAATGCGTGCACTGACTGGACAGGTCCACTCAATCTGTTGGGTTCTGACTTCCTCAAAATACCATTTCAGACATCAATCCACATGGTCTTCACAGGATCTGACCAAGATTATGTCTGGACTTTAAAGGAGACTGTGACCTCTGAGTTTGTTTCGGCCTTTCTTCTCAGAATAGTCAAATAGCAAACGCCGACCTCACCTAGTTTAAAAAAAAATTTCGACGTGTAAAAGTGTTTGTACAAACCTACTGACAGAAATAAAATCATTCATCATTAATCATAATTAAAGTACCCCCCGTGAACTGCGGCCCTGACGCCATGTTCGTTTGTTGCTAGTGTAATTACACCGCTGCTTAAGGCAGTCGGTGCTAATAAGAACATTCCCCAATAGCTCAATGGTCAACGTCTCCTACTATTCAATATTTAATTCACATGTGCTTGCTAATGAGGACCTTTGAATTTTCAAGAAAGACAGGACTCTAAAGTCTTTATTTCTGAACACGGTTTTCGAAAATAGTTAATTATCTAAAAAGATAACAATCTCCAGGCTTCTAATATTTTAAATCTTTAAGCCCAATTAAACAA
Source organism: Dasypolia templi (assembly GCA_963555695.1). NCBI lineage: Eukaryota > Metazoa > Arthropoda > Insecta > Lepidoptera > Noctuidae > Dasypolia > Dasypolia templi. The sequence continues at coordinate 34,234,559 of OY743138.1, read as the reverse complement.
ACAAAAAAACATTATCCTGGCAGCCACTGCCAGGATAATGTTTTTTCAAGCCATAAAACTGGAAACACCTTATTTCTCTCACCCTTCCAATTGTTTCCTTTTATGCTATAGCTCGTATTTGTCCAGAAACAACATAACTGTAGTATCAACATGAAACTCGATAGGATGTCTCAAGACAAGTGTATGTAGCGTCTTATGCTTTCACTAGCCACGAACCGTTACATCACACAAGCGAATCTGTGTCATAACGTCTTCGCTTCACGGTCCATTTTCAAGTGACAATCACGAGAGAAAATAATTAGTTTGTAAAGTGCCGAAAGGGAGATAGTGGCGATCGATGATTGATGCTGAACGAGCGTCGATTTCGTTAAGATAAACTGTTAAATGTTTGGTTGAGCGATCACGGAGGCTGTAATGGAATCTCGTAATAGGTGCTCTCTTGAACGAGCGAGAACGAGTTTCTTTATTAGGTGAGATGTGTTGTGATGTGTTGGATGCTGGCGCTGATTATTTTTATGATGTAGACCTGTCAGTTCTTACGTCACGTGTTCACGACTGATCAACTAACTAGTCTATCTTAATTTTTAAAGCTACCAATTTTAGTTTTATTTTCCACGACGATTTTTGCGAGACACAATCGAGACCAAAGATATTGCCATCAATCTCGACGATATAAAACTAATAATTAACAGTTGTTCGATAGAGAAAGTATCGGTGGCTCGATATCATTTAATTAGGATAACGTTGAACGGCAGACGGGCCGGTGAACGCCCTGAGGGCTTTGTGGAGGTTTACTCATTATTGTGTGCCATAGTAAGCCGCCAAAAATAACCACATGCGATGGCGTTCATTTCACGCATGAAACTGATCGCGACCAGCACATCTTACATTGATGAGCTCTCAGTGTCATCATTGTAGTTTAATATGACACTAACAGCTCTTAAACACACACCATTAAATTCCCACCTAAGGAGTATTGCCATGGTGAGTTAGTAGTTTTAAGGTTAGTTTTTTTGCTAGATTTGAAAAATAAAAGTTTACAAGCGCTTCTCGCCATCAAACTAGAAAGTTTGGTGACTAAAATTATAATAACAAAAAATTATGTACCTGTTTGGGAATAATAAACACGCGGTTTAGATGTGCTGATCGTTTCATTGGTGAATTTCGCTCTTATTAGTGCAGGAAATGGTCATAACCACAATCACAGCGCTAAGTTCAAACAGAAAATACTTTCAAAGTAATTTTCTAGTTAGAAGACCTACCCTGTTCCATGAAAGTGATCAAAATTCCACGTTTTCACTAAACGTTGCAACGACGTTTATTTGTTAGATATATCTAATTGAATAGATGGACCACAGACGTAAATAGTTTCGCTGCTACATTACTAAGAGGTCACAGAGGTCGAGTCGAAGTCACGACTTCTAATGGGTCATAATATATCAACATGCACGTGGGTTGAAGGCGAAAATAGGCAGGATGATTTGGTAAGGGGTATTGGGTTCAAGGCAATAATTTCACACATTCAAAAAATCTTAGATTTCAGAAAGCATTTTCCATAACGTGTACAACGACTATGTGTATTGATTTATTTCTCTACGACGAGCTGCATTCTTCGAAATCTTAACTGAACCATCGCTCTATTCACATTTTGCCTAACCTAAACCTATACGATTTTAAGGATCCTGTCAAATGCCTCCCACTTTGCGCCACTAATAATTGTTCTCTTTTTCCTTAGAACGCTTTACTAACGTATGGCCTTTTCCAGAAGTCCGCTGCTGACTGCGTTCCTGGCTCTGTCTCTGCTGTGCCTGGCCTGTGGCAACAGCGCAGCCGTGCTGGCGGCCACCGGCCTGCAACGCGACTCGCTGAGGCAGCCCACCACGCACGCCAGCTTCGAGGTGAGTACATGATGGAGAGCATATCACTTGCGCTGTCCTAGCTGTTGATAGTACGATGAAAGCAAATATATTATAAATAAATATCAAATGTCGGTACTTGTCTCCGTCAGCATTAGGACCTAAAAATGACAGGACCTAGTGTGACACCATTTGAATGGGGCTTAGGGTATTTTAAACATAGCATCATTTGAATGGAACAGCTATTTACTTCAAAACCAAAGGAAGCTATGCCTAATGGATAGGTATGAACAAAACAACAACTACGAGAAAAACAACACACGCGTTGAAGAACACTCACCAACAGCAACGGCCGAAGTACGTGTGCAGAGCACGTTGCAGTTTGCATGATAAACTAAATGTAGATATAGGTATACTTAATCAAGATCTGTTTTACACGGCTCAAGAATAGTGAAACTTTTAACGAAGCTGATAACATATTTTCTAGTTGGCGTACTCCAATAATTGATTCAATTAAACGTTATCAATATTAGCATACAATCTGACATTACATCTGCGGCGAGCTATTTATTGCCCGGCGGTTGAGCAAGCTACTGGCTCCTCGTGCTCGCTACACTTGCCTGAATAAATAACTTGCTATCAGTCGCACCTATTTGTACTTCCAAGATAATTGCATAAAACAAGTAAGTGCAGTTAAGACACTCGTTTTTTGGTACTTACTTTGAAACTAGATGACGCCGGCATTTCCTAGCTCACTGATTCTCAGAAGAAATGCCGAAGCAAACTCAGAGAAATCGAGTTTACCTCAAATTAAATTGATAATGTCAAGAGAATGGGCTGCATTTTTTGGTGTAATACTGGAAACATAGCGATCATCAAGTCTTTGCCTATCAGGACATTTTCGTTCAAGCTCTTTATGGTGAGCAAGGTTCAGCATTTTACTTACAGGTGGATGGAAAATGAGATTGACGTTCTGGCTTTGTCTCTTGTCTTTTTAGTGTTCCGTAGTCAACAAGAAACCCGTTTTGCCATGTCCGCCTGCCTGCCTGAAAGCTGAAATTTGGTATGGGTATACATATTAATCACCCCGACCCAGTGTTAAGTGTGTATTAGTCTTTTGGGGTACCTCCCCTACACGTGAGGGGATGATATTTTTTTCTCGTCTTTTCCATATTGCGGGTGTGGCTAAACCATTTTTTTTCGATTAAGGGATCCATTTGCGAAATAATAAAGTTTAAGCTACAACGTTAGAGTCAAGTGTCCTCCCCGCTGCCAGATAAATGGATTGTTTTTGAATTTGTGAAAAAATCACGGCCGGTATATAAGTATATCACTTGGCCGGTTCTTATAGAAGTAGAACTCCTGTATTGTTCACTTTTTCCAAAATTTTACAATCTACAAGGCCTACAACGTTCTCACATCTACAAAATATAAAATAATCTAATAAAGTAAAAAAAAAGGTAATTTAAAAAAAAAATACACACACCCTCCTTGCCTTTTTTCGGCAAACTGATTTATTCAATTATTAACAGCTGATGATTACTTTAGTTTTTCTATAGTTTCTGCCTCTATGGACTATAGTGACAGGTCTGACAGGCGTTCCGTATAACTGATACGGCAGATACGGCGGTAGCTACGCCCCTGATTTCATCAATTTGTGAATTAAGATAGATATTTTAATAGAATTACGTGTCTCTCCATCACCTTTGAAAATATTCTAGACAATGATTATGTAAGCTTACGACACTTTTCGTCAAATGACTGAGGGAGACTTAGCAATCCTCAATTACATTAGCATGTACAATTCATGCCTGTGTTTTCTGGTGTAACAAAATAATACATATATTAATACGATTGTCAAACATAAATCACCTAGGATGTAACTTAACAAGCAGGCTTTAAAGCCTCCTAATAATAAACTATGTGAAGAGGACGTAACAGTACCTCCTCATATTGTAACACGTTGCAGCACATGCAGTTAACGTATCTCACATATTACATAACCCAGGCCTTCTGCTAACTCATTCAAGGAACCACTAGCTAAATGAATTACTCAACTTTTAGTACTCACTTCAAGTATTTCCTTACTTTATTTATTTATTTGTTTACGTACGTACAGTTAGGTAAATACCTGCTCCACAACTAAGTTTTTGTCGAGAACGTCGGTTCCCTATTCATTGTGGACCCTCTACTTGAGAAGGCAATCAAAGATGGCAGAAGTCTTCACGGTTCTGACAATAATAGCTATTACCACATATAGTGCAAAACTTGGTTTGTAAAGTGAAAAACTAATTGATGTAGTGTTTACTGTTTAAGAAGACATATATGACTTATGACGCTTCGACGGAATTAATCTAACTGATTAAAAGATAGTAATTTACTCTCAGGTTACTCTAAATCCTAACTTTGCTTGATGCAAATTGTATCGGTTCTCTTTGAATTTTAAAGACACGCAACTTCAATTTTGTCAAGCCTATTAACGCACTTAGACAAGAGTATACAGTTCGTAAATACATCGTTGTTAACATCTGTAGTATCGGCGCGGATGTTAGAAGGTCGGCGAGTGACATGCGGGGTAATGAACAGAACCAGTACCTGCGAGTACTGCAAGTCCGTGCGATACGGATTGTACTAGAACCATGTACCATGCAGCCTTGTTCCACATAGCGAGATACGTTACATCTTATGTATTAGTGAGTTAGAAGTAAATAAATGTTTGAGCAATGACGATTACCAATTAAAGATTAGGGCATTTAAAGAACAGCATCGTCCAGCCAGAGATGTCTGTTGCCCCTATTATGTCCAGAGCAGTTAGTTGTTTTTTTTAAATAAATACCACTTCACGAATACGTTTTTAAACTTTCTGTAGGAAATATGCAGAAATAATGTACCCTATTCTGTTTTAAAATGAGGCAAAAAAAAGTATCTGTAATTCGGAAATCATCATTATAGTTTTAATAACAATAATAAATATTACTCCCAAAACCAAACACACAATTTCTGTGATTCACAACTTATAAGTTCAACAGTATAATGGGGTGCAAACGAGCGGATATACTGCTCCCCGGTCAAGGCTGGCATTACCCGGTGATGTACATTCGTCGAGTATTACTCGTAATGACAAGGCGCACGAATGTTACGTCAATTATCGAGCGGTCACACTCATCAGTCGCTCGATGTAATGACAGCAAAGCACGCATGATACGACAAATAGAAAACAGATTTTTTGCAACATTTTTGATGCATGCATGTATAGTTATCTATATTTATAAAAGGAAACCGTGACTGATTGGGTGATCTATCAACACATAACTCAAACCACTGAACGGATTCAGCTCAATCTTATCTATATTTATAAAAGGAAACCGTGACTGATTGGGTGATCTATCAACACATAACTCAAACCACTGAACGGATTCAGCTCAATCCGTTCAGTGGTTGGAGATTGATGGTTGTTGGCAGATTGATAGTTATTATGACGTAAGCATCCACTAAAAAAAGGTTTTAGAAAATTCGACTTTTAAGAGGGTGAATTTTTTTTTTGTATGAAAAATTTTATTCCTTGAGTTCATAAACTTAAAACTTGGCACGAATATGAAAACAATAACATAATACTCATAATTTCCGTAGTTATTATATAATATAATATAATAACTACGGAAATTATAAAGATTGTCATTTTTTGTTTTTCAATTTTGACAAAAGTATGAAAGAATTTTAACGTTCTGGCCGATTAACTCGAGACTCAGTTTTTGTTCTTTAGACCCGAAATAAAGAATAACGTATATCAGGGTTTTTAGGAAATCGTGCTCTGGAGGGGCACTGGGGTTATTATTTTTTTAAGGGGAGGACTTTACTGCGTGGCTTGATTAACTCAAAATGGGTATGAAAATAAGTTAAATTATATTAAATCATACAATGGGCTTGTAGATACCAAACGCTTTTTTAAAACAACCGTTGTCGTCGTGGTGAAAAGGGAGCACACCGTTTATTTGAAGAATCTTATTCCACTGATTTATATAATATTAACTTAAAAATCATCCCGAATACTTATTTATCTAAATTGAACGTGCTTATATCTGGAACTACCAGTCCGATTTGATAAACTCTTTTTTACATTTGAAAGCCCAGTTCTTGAGGAAGGTTAGAGGTTATTTTACACTAGCTGTTTCCCGCGGTTTCACCCGCATAAATCTTGAGCTCGTGGGAGTATCGGGACAAAAGTACTCTATGTGTTAATCCAGTTTATAAACTATCTGTGTGCCAAATTTCATCCAAATCCGTTCATAAGTTTTTGCGTGAAAGAGTAACAAACATCCATCCATACTCACAAACTTTCGCGTTTATTATATTAGTAGGATTACGCTGCGAACTTAGGAACCGAGCAAAGGCAAAAAGGCAGATTATTTCTGCCTTTTTATCTTTCCTAACGAAAATGAAGTAAAAGCGCGGACGGGTGATGCGATGCGACAAGGTGAATCGGGGAAATTTAAAATTTCACGTTAATATTTGCAGTAGTGGAATAAGTACAATGTTACGAATTTATTTTTAATGTTCTTTTCAAGGGTAGTATGTATTGAAACATGCTGTGTTGTGACCGAATGATATAACAATCTTTATGAATGAAATGAATGAATGAAAACGTTTATGTCAATCGCCCAGTGAATAAACTATTCAGTATAATGTCTAGAAGCTTTAATGCTTGTCTTTCTTCTTGGTAGAATCGGACGGTAAATCTACGTGCATTTTCTCGTGATATAAGTGCAGCTAAGTTCAATGCACTGTTACAGCTTCATTAAAATTACGACTTACTACAAAACGTAACGGTGAAGAGAAGAAAAAGTAAAAAAAACATACAATTTATAGAATAAAGTAGGATCCGTTTTATGTAGTGGTGACGTATGGTGGTGGCGGCATTAATGGGCTACTACATCATAAGCAAATGGGTGACACAACTTTACTATATTTTAGATTGACAGCACTAAGATGGCACTGAGTTATTAATTTAGTGAAAATGGCAATTTTTCTATTCTGAACATGACGTTGTTCACCTAAAATTTTGATTGTCAAGCAAAATCTGAATAAGAATCGGACAATTTTTGATTGCGATAAAGGTGTGATATAAAGGTGTGGAATAAATTAGTTGTCGTGAACTAAAATTCATACCAGCACCTCGACTTCATGCGCAAAAACGGTACTGTATCTCTTTTTTCTTTTCTTTTGCATATATCTCGAAAATGGTTTGTCCTATCGCAACAAATTATGAAAACGATTCCCTTTATAAAACACGTTAACCCTTAAACTCAAATTGTAGGTGTAAAATGTAGACGTAATATTGTTTTATATTTTCTATACAGAAATTGAAAAATTCCATAAAACACGTCGATGTTGCCCCACCGCTCGCCTCCGGGTCTAAAAAAAGTCACGGGCAAACACGTTGCGAAGCCAAAAAAAAAAAAACACTAGGAGTCGCGATTGTCAAATTCGATTTTAGTAGTGTCAAAATATTTTTTAATTTAGAGATTTTTTACAGAACAGATTTACGATTCTAATTAGGAATTTTAGTGATAGTTTAGTTAGTTTAGTTCGGTGTACAAGAGAATCGGCACCATTGTATTTTATTTTAACGGGAACCTACATATATGAGACTGACGGTTACCATTTCTCTCAGATGTGTCCACGTAACGGGGAACAGTGAATCTACAAGGCTGATTATCTTGTCGCGAGAGTTTTAAAAGCCAAACGATATTTATTAACAATATTGTTATCGCCACGTTCCACGCTCCTATGTGAATGAACTGAAGATAACATTACCAGTTTACAGTTTCAATGTTATTGTTCCGAACAAGCTAATCAACATAAATAATGTTCGTAATTAATTTTGTAACTGTTATTCATTTGTCTTCTGTGAGTCGTATTTTACTTACTTCAAATTATTGTTCATTCTGTCTGTCGCATACAAATCTACAATATTTTATTTGTGTCAGAACATAGGAGAAGCACACATGTATGATAGTAACGTACGACGACATGGAGCCGTACATACGAGTAGAACACATACAACGTCTATGTGTCAGTCAAACTGATGTTCATTAATGTTACTTCTCTTACATGTACCGTGATTTTAATAACGATAGTTTAATAGCAGCTTCATTCTTATAGATATTAAATACACCTCAAACGTGTTAATTGCTAAACAATGCGTACAAAATGAGCTGATGGGACGTTTCAGTGTGTAGTGACGTGACGGTGGTCGCGAGGCGCAAGGGTCGAGGTTGGTGTTTTAGCTCTAGGACACTGTTATTATTAGATTTAGTTCGAGGGCATTTATGGCGTATCATTGAAAATCCATGGGTGTCCTATCTGATCAGTGTATGCAATTTTTTTGTGTTCTCGACTTTTCTGTGTACTAGGTACATCAATACACTTTCCAAACATTACTTTTATGTATATGAGGTATTTTTCTAGGAAACTAAAATTCTTTTGTACTTTGTAATAATTGACAGCGTCAATAAAATACCCAACTAAATATCTGTTGATAGAAAATGATCACTTTTTTCCGTTACTCCAACAGGATGAAATGGAAGCCTGGACCCCCGTCCTCACCAACATCGCCCTGCTCATCATCGCGTCCGTGCACTGCCTGGTCTGCATCATCAGCATATACCACCTGTCCAAGAGGATCTGCCCTTGCTTCCGTGCCAAGCAAGCGTACGACCACAACCAGTTCGACCCGACCTTCAGGCCCGTGCAGCAGTTCGTGGTCAGTGTAGACGAGGTGAAGAAGGGACAGGATGTGGAGCGCGTGAGGAATCACGAGCTGTGTAAGGAGCTGGAGGTCAAGCTGCAGGGGGAGACCATGAAAAAGAAGAAGGTGAGATGCTTGAAGGTTGAATGATGCAATAAACTTCTGATGATGATGATGACGATGACTTCAGACGGATGGAAGATATCCATAAGATATAGTAGAGTATGCTTTAGAGAACGAGAAGAAGATGAGGGAAAATATAATTTTAAGGACGTTGTGCAAAAGGCAGCGAAAGAAAATAAAAAGATCTGATTATCAAATGTCATAACTTACATAAGCTGTTATGACAAATTTCTAGTTAGTTGATGAGATTCGTTGACCAAGATAACAAAATAAAAAATCAGATAGAATTACATGAGATTAACGGGAGATAAATTCAATTAGAAGTTATTAGAACCGGTAATTTTATATGAGCCATGTGCAGTAGCCATCTTTGTCCTACTGGTATCTATTTTAACCATACCCTTATTCCCCAGGAGGAGCCAGAGTACGGGAGCGCCAACAGCAAAGAGAAGCTGGTGACGCGGTGGCTGGGGCGGCACCAGGGGCCGGCGGGCGCGGGCGGGGGCGCGGGCGGGGGCGCAGGGCCAGGGCTGCCGGCCGCCGCCCGCCGCCGCGGGGTGCGCAAGCAGAGGAAGCCGCCCCCACTTGTGCTGTTGCCTGCTCATCCTGCTAGCACGGTTAGCGACATACATTTTCGATTTTTTGTGTTGCCATTTAGGTATTTTCAGACATTAGGTGTAAACGCACAAACGCGCTACAAAAGACAGGAGAATTCCTAGTATTTATCGTATTCTATACGATTAGAAAAATCGATTTTGATACATTCGTTTATTTCTAGACCGATTTACATAGTCAACAATTTTAGGTCGATTTGCAAAATCAAAAGTACGCACCGCCACGAGCCATCCGCGCATACGAAAGATATCAACGCGTGCGTCAGCGCATTTACTCAGTGGCTGTGAGAATGGCCACGGAATACCTTCACCATGTTACATTGAAGTTATTTTTTTCTTTTCATTGACTAGCTGTAGCTAGCAACATTATTTACGTTTAGGAACTACATTCAATAGTCTCGTCCCAGTTGTAGTTAAGTTACTCTTAATTACTGATAGTGAAATTACCCTTTAGTTTTCATAGATCAAGAGAAAAATACGAAGATTGAAAGTAAATGACGCTTTTGGAAGTGCATTCATAATCAAAATCATAATCCTTTATTTTCTCAAACATGAGTACAATACATACAACACAAATTTGTCGGCATGCAAGAGATGTTAAAAGTAAAGATAAACACAGTTCATCAAGTTTGCCTTAAACAATGGCATGCAAATATTAGTACAATGTTTGCATGCCACAACAAATGTAACGTCACTCTGAGTCAAATTATTAAAAGAATGTCATGGTAATATAAGAACATTAAAAAATAATAAATAAGTAAAACAATAACCATAATCTCTCATCTAAAAACTTATTCAAATTATAATAGGCTCGAACGGCTAGAAAATAAATAACCTTATTTTAGAACGCTACACCACTTAACTGCTTCCAGCTTTTTGGTGGTTTATTATACATTTTTGGAGCCACGTATAAAAAACTTTTTCCCATAAATGCCGTCCTATATTGCTGTAGGCAAATTTGACCATTGTCACGTCTATTACGAGGAAATGGATCTGCCAAGCGGGACAAGAAGTAAAGGTTTGATATTAAGAACATTGCATTTTCTAATGTATAAAGTGAAGGTAGGTAATGTTAAAATTTTGTATTTTTCAAAGTAAGTTTAACTACTGTCCCTATTATTATCTATAAGAATAAAGTAATAAAGGGTTCCTTTGTGTAAAACTTTGTATAACATACACACACACGCCTGTTTTCCCGAAGCGTCGGGCAGAGGTCGTGTAATCATTAATTACCGTTCTGTATTATTGATTCTCAAAAACAAGAAAAATCACTACACTACATTACATAATTAGCACACAAAAAAAAACACTAGACTCCTGTAACAATTACGTGCGTACCCGCTGCGTGGTCGCGTCTGTGCTAGCGTGCCCAGCATCAGGGTCAGGTTGCCCAACAACCAGCCACAGTCACGACGCTGATATAACGTTATTTATTATGAACGCACGTTAACATTACAGTTATTATTATTATAAATGATTGAACATCGTGAGGTTAAAGAGTAATCATGTAATGTTATGGACGGCGCTCGAGTCATTACATTAAATATGTAGATCATTTCTTAAACGTATAGTACCTGAACGTGATGATTTTCAGTAATTTACTGTGAACCTTACGACAAGCTATAAACATTTTTTTAAATTTTAAATTATGTTATACATGTGGAAGCTTGTAATTAGCAAATTTTCCTACGAATGTTTTTAATTAGTGTTATTAGTCTGTAGGCTTTCTGTAAAATAAAATAAAATAAAAATCACCCTAGCTACACCAGCACGTCCATTCTGTAAAAGTCTCACCGTCTTGGTCAATCCCTAGCATCAGTAGCACTGATAGCTCTCTCCGCGCTCACTTCAACTAAGTTTTCACGGTGGTTACAGAATAGCGCTGTTGTCAAGAAAACATTATTTTTTATAAATCAATCACATTAAAGGTTACTTGTTTTGGAATATTCAAATCATGTCACGCACAGTTTTTTCTAGATAATTCGAGAATTGATTCCCAAAAAAATACTGCGATATAATATTATTAAAGTCACGCATGTCATGACATACATAATTAGGATATAGCTCGGAATCGAACCTGTTATTGGTCATATATTTAGATAGGTAGCAAAGTTAAACTAAGTTATTCAAAACAAACCCCGCTAAGTGCGTGCAGCCGTCAGTTACCAACGAGTGTGTTCCGCATTGCGCGGGCGCAGGTCCTTCCTGAACTGATTGATATGTAATCGCAACTTTTTGTACGCATACTGTTAGTTCATTTAGTTGTTCATTGTTTTTTAATTAGTCATTTATTTTAAAAAAAGCTGAAAGTTCTAAAAATGCGATTGTTTCCATAAATGGTTTCGTAGTTAACAAGGAACTTGCTAGTTTTGCCCTGTCCGTCCGTCTGTCTGTCCGCAGTTTAGCTCAGATACTCTATGCACTAGAAAGCTGTATTTTGTCATGGGTATTCATATTAATCACGCCGACAAAGGGGTAAATAGAAGTCGTGAAACATATTTTTTTGGATACCCCACATGTAAAGTGCCGTTGAAAGTTGAAAGGTTCGTTTTGCAATATTAAGTTTTGTAATGCAAATTTTTGTTTAAAGGCAAGTGTTCGCCCCCCCCCCCCCCCTGCCAGCTAAATGGTTGTTTTTGGATATAAGTAAAAATCACGTTAGTACTATTTATATATTATAAAATTAAAAGAAAAACTGTCTCAGCTAAGTAGGCTTTGCAAGTTAACGAGTAAAAGCCGACCAACTTACATTTGCAGTTAGCATGTATAGAAGAACATATTTTGAAACTAGAATGTTAAGTTTGTTCTTAGGAAAAATTCATCCGAACTACGGAACCCTTCGTTGTGCGTGGTCCGACACGCACTTGGCCGGTTTTTATAACTATTGCAGCTATACATTCGGTTGTGTAGCTATTTTCGCAAGAAAAATACAATCGTTTAAATACGAGAACGTTACAGATCAGAGGGCGTTTAAATCTCAATCAATCAATTCAGACAATTTGAGGCACATGTTGAAAAAAACAAACAGCTCGTTGTTTGCGGATTCGCTTTCGTCATACACTTTTTATTGTTAGAGTTTGGTCACTTTTATGTATTAAATTAACATCTGCCGCTTGTTTCTCTTTTCACTTCTTGTATTTCCGCTGAGAAACGGTAATTCTGGTAGAAACCGAAATAAACAAGAACAAATGCCCGCAAATATTAAGATCGCGTCGTACGCGCAGGACAACTAGTAAGAACATACAGAAGACTCACACGACTCACAACATGCTACAAAATTACAAAACTAAATTATTTATGCACAACATCAACGCACAAAACAAAACGAACGAATTTATTACTTACCTAATTTAATCAAATATTTTAGTTACTCTATAAAGGTCTATAAAGTCACGTTAAACATATTTACCAAACTGTAACAAAGTTTTTTTTTTTGTTTGAGTGAACCTTCTGTATCCATTTTGTATTCAGAGCAACACGCTCATTGAATAACGCATATCTTTGAATTTAATTGAGATAAAATTACATCTCGTTGTAATTGAAAAAGGAATGCTTGGCAGGAAGTAGTAATTTTGTAGTTTAGAAATAATTTAGAAAAGACTGTTTTGACGAATCAGATCATTTGTCAGATTGCTAGCTCTGTAGCTGTATGCTACGTGACATCAAAATGTGTCAGATATAACTGGATTTTCTAAAAAAGAGACAGCGCGTGACCCCAGCGCGCGGCGGGTGAGCTTCTCTAATTAATTATAACACTGCCACTTTTTGTAATTGTAAAAGTGATCATTCGCAAAAAAAAAATTGGTTCGTCGTAATTTTCGTCGATTAAAAAAATAATAATCCTAACCATGTGTTCGTATTCCGTGAAATCCTGCCAAACAAGATTCAATCACTGTTAACGATCAGTATAAAGTTGCGGTTGTTATCTAATATATAAAATTCTCGTGTCACAGTTTTCGTTGCCATACTCCTCCGAAACGGCTTGACCGATTTAGATGAAATTTTTTGTGCTTATCTGGTATCTATGAGAATCGGCCAACATCTAATTTTCAAAAAAAAAAAAAAATTGCAAAACAACGTTTGCGGGTTCAGCTAGTATTTTATAAATTGAAGTAGCAACATCTCCGACTCCTAAGCTACTTACAGGGCTGCGTACCTAGTTTAGGAGCCCGGAAAGCTGATTATAATTTTGAAATTGGTAGTACAACCCTGTTTCCGCTATGCACGTACTGTGTTGTTTTTATGTACTAACTAGCACATGGCCCGCGACTTCATCCGCGTGCATTCCGTAAAAAAAAAGTTGCCTGTGTTCATCAGACATAATTTCGGCTTCTAATGGTAAAACATTTTTTTCAAATCGGGCCAGTATTTTCGGAGCCTATTCATAATATTCCTCTTTATAATATTAGTATAGATAAACTTATTACTTACTATTATTACTTACTTACAGAAAATATTCAATACAAAAAAAATATTATAACAATTAGATGTACTGTGTAGCCTGTTTTTGAGTATGACGCATAACTAGGTGCTCTCTTTAACATTACAATAAATAGTTTGCAAAACAATAACCGCTACCCGCTCTTTGGTTTTACTGGAACAATAAATTGAGTAGACGATATAAAAAGAGACATGAAATTATTCGCGCCACTCGCGGCGCGTACGCACAATAACTAGACACTTTCGACAAACGCTCATTAGGCACGGATAGGGTTGACAATAATAATTGTCTGTATTGATAATATTAGGGAAAATATTTTTATCTCACGTAACGACACGTGGTTTAAATCAAATCATTTATTTTTGCAAACATGGTAATTCGTATATAGATGTTTTCTTAAAGTAACGTCCTCCATATTGTACCGTCTCATGGGCATGCATATAATAATGAATTCAAAAATTAAACAGAGATTCTATTGATGTTGAATAAATATGAATGTCAAATCATTAAAACGATGTGAATATGTGCGTGAAGACAAGTAGCGTCAGCACATACACACACACGCACACTCTCACACACCCTTCCGACTTCGCAATTGTCTCGGACGGTACCAAGAGCTTCTGCGCTTTCACAGCGTGTTTGTAAACTTGTTAACCACAAGTAAAGCGAGCGTTGCTTCGTGAGATAAAAATACAGAAATTTAATTTCAGACGGTAAATACTGCATTTGAATAATAAGACAATCAGCACTAAATTAGAATACTGTCTATGCTTAAATCAGCCGGACGTCTCGTATGTTAGGCGGTAGTTGAAGTGTTCCATACGCGCTATGCAACACTTTAACTACCGCCTGACATAAAGGCGCTGTCAAAGTCAAATGGTTACTCGTGTACTACCAGGACAGCCGGCGCGGCGGCGGCCTGGCGAGTCAGTCAGGTCTGCGACCACGTCGCGGACTCTTGTAGGTTGTCAGGGACATCGACGCGCCATCGGTTACCTAGGATTCAATACATGACTCTGGACCAAATCGAGGCAAGTTTTCGTCGGTTATTAAAAAAAACGCTTTTTCCTACAAAAGTGGTCAAAATGAAACAGCAGTTTTTTTAACTTCTTTACAGAATCCATGGTAACAGGTGCCAACCTGTATGTTACCACGGTATGTAAAATAATCAATGCAGGTAGCGGCAGAGCATGGCGGCCGCGCAGCACCCTGAGACAGACACCGACCATTGAGTGACCACCCGAACCGCTATGAGAAATAAACGATTTGATTTCTCACCGAAACCCAATCAAACAGAAAAAAAGTTGTGAACCGTCGTTCATGACTTTTCTCTGTTATATTTGGACGATTTTATTGGAAGATCAGACGTAAAATGTCGGATTCTGCCCAAGATTTTTTCACAAGACAGAATCACAGTTCACGTGATAGAGGTCATCTTTAAAGTTCACTATAGTGCTAATTGAAATATTAAAGATGGAATAGGTACAGTAGCTTGGTTACCCTGTAAACTAACATTACAGTTCAAATCAAATAATTTTTAGATATTTAGGATGTGGGGTCGTGGTATGCAGACAAAAATAAAGCTCTTAACTCGTGGACCTTTCAAAATAGTTACTATTAACTCCAGAGTTAAACGCGGAACAAATTCTTGTGTTTGGAAGAAGAAATAGTGTCTCTCAATCACAAATGATGGTCAGTCAGATATGTGAGAAGCCGACAGCTTTACGAGTTTTGCGAAGTCGTGAACATAAATATCACAATTAGCTATGCATAGCATTGTTATCTGCAAACTCCACGTACTGGGCAGTGAGATATCCCCGCTGTGAAGAATTCGCGTGTGTGTATGAGAGCGGAACGGAGCAAAAAGTGCGCCGCTATGCGCCCGCGCCGCCGGACGCTATCAGCGCACGAGGCTTGATTACCGGCTTCATTGGTTGTAACCGATCGTGGCAATAGTGCTACTTATGGTTCATCAGAGCTTAACTCTTTTAGGAATATTTTATAGCCCAGTGCTAAACATGCATGCTCTTTGTGCTCATATTATTGATTATTTTAACAAATGACGGCAATGGTCAAGAATTCATGATAAGTCAGCAAAATTGGCAGATTGGTTTTATTGTCCTGCTTCAGCAGTCCGGGCTCATATTCAAGCTTATAACATTCATCAAACCAGTTCAATGCATCTTAGAAAATTGATGCAGATTGAAATCTAAATCTGTTTCATTATGACACGCTGTTACAGTACATCAACTAGTAGCTAAACCCTGATAATAACACCGTTTAGCTGATAATATCGAGATACACAGCTCTAGCGCGTTGCTTTACTTGCCATGCATCAGATAACTGGTACAAATGCCCCTAATTACAAACCTCCATGATGAGTTATTCATTGAGTCAGACTATTAATTAACTTTATCAATCACTCATCAGCGATATTTAGACATTTACATAACTCGTCAACTCAATCGTAGACTCAATTTGAATATAAATTAACAGAAATAATTCGCGACGCTGCCGCTGCGTGCAACAATTAAGAAATACTAGTTTGTGGCAAATGTCAAACATGGTATCTTCGCACAATAATCTAAATGGAGGTCATTGAACATAATCTAGTCTGACTTGAAGGGGGTCATATAAACGACTTCACTGGTAATATACTTGATTTATTATTTGGATAATATGTTAATGGGCTTATCTTATTGCCTTTTGCGGTTAATTCTGGGGGAGGGGCTTGCTTCAGTTTAAGTCAAAAATGTTCGAAGTAGAACACAATATTTAATTTAATACTGGACGTGTGACTGTTCGCATGAGCACGAGATTGCATTAAAATAAAGTGAGTAAGTGGATCCTTGTGCGCGATACCGGGCGTTACCCGCAAGGTGACGTGCGGCCTCACTAACTAGCACTACTGGAACTCTGCCCAGTATCAATCAAATTCATCGGCAGAAATTGATTTGAAATTGACACTGTGAAAGCACAAACAATAGCAGAGTTGTGATGGATGGAGATAAAGAGAGAGTAGCTATTACTTCTCACGATTGTCGTCAGACGGTCTGTGGCGAAGACTTTTCTATGAGAGGATTTCCAGACACACCTTACTATTTGGGAGACTTTACCTGCAGCGCTGCGAGTGCTGCAATGATGCAATCATTAAAGCTAACAAATGAAGGCACTGTAAAGTTGCACAATCATCACGATGTCAATCAGATCAAGTGTAAAAATAAGAGCCGATGATGACCTGCTCCACTTGAGGGAGTCCTTAATCCATCAGTGGACTTCTAAAGTTTCAGATTTGGTTTTTATTTTAGTTTATTAAGGGATAATAAACAACTACAACATTTACATAATACAATAGTTAACAAACTTTTTAAGGAGTAATGTTGCAGTCCACTACATTATCCGCAAATAAATCATATTACCAAAATTAACAAATATTTAAAACAATAAGTAATATACTATAAAGCTAGCTATAGTAACAAAACCAAAACAGATAAAAAACAATTTCAATTACTTAAATTATGCAATTCATAAAACATAGTAATAAGATTACAATAAAGATAATTTCCTTATAATATTAGATTTAAATTTATTTTTCGAGCATGCAAATATATAAATATCATTGAAATTAGAATTATAGGATTCCAACATTCTATGAATAGGGCAGCGTAAGCCAGAGTTAGTGCGACAAGAATTAAGCGCGAACAGAGTACGAACACGAACCTGACGCACATGAACTGTTCGAGGGACAGAATAACACAGCTTACTCGTCAAATCAATGGCATCGAGATGACTGTGAACAATATCGTGAAGCATGTGGGCCTCCAGGTATTTGCGCCGGTTCTCCAAGCTGATAAGCTTGTACTTATCAAGAAGTTGGGAGTATGATAGATAAGTCTTAATCCCACAACATCTGTAGCACATAGCACGGAGATACTTTCGCTGGACCCTTTCTATTCCAACTACGTACTCTTACAAAACATTCATAAAACTTGTCGTGAAATTGTCAAAAGCTTCTGGAACGTCATCCTTGTGCCACATTTATACATTCCGCGCGCGCCCTGCGAGGTGTGGCGCAGCCTTAATAACAACTGCCAAAATATGCCTACTTTGCACAGATGTTCACGCTGTCATACGAAAATGCATGTTGTTTGCCAAGCAGTACTAAAAACTTTCAAAATACCGGTTGTCTCGTAAGTCGACGTCAAGCAAAAACGCGAAATATCATATTTTAACGTGCTACCTTGCAAGACGTAGGTACAAATATTGCTTACACAATAATGTGTGTGCAGGTTAAAGCCTATACAATTAATTAAAGAAACTGATGACTGACTGACTGACTGTGAGATGATATTGTTGTATATTTTATTCTTATTTTATTATTCTTATTTTATTTTTATTAAAACATTAGATTAACAATTCTAATAGCTATAATCCGTGCCTAAGTTCTGAGTTCCATCTCTTACAATTATTCGATTGCCTGAGCCGTTCGCACAGTTATAACATGAATTATAATCGTATCCGATGCTCCGAATTAGAGCGCAGTGCGTGCAAGCACTATTTGACAATCATTTGTTGAAAGCACACACCAGAAATTAAACCCTATCGTCACCTACTAAAACATAGTTTCAGTTGTAATCATTAGTCAGCTGCGCATTTAATGATCATTCGAGATTATACTCTGTAAATCTTGAGATACGGTTTAAATTTGTTCGTTTTGCTACGCGCCTGCGTGCCCGTTGCCATAGTTATTGGAGCGAAGATGCTGTATTTATGAAGTTAAGTGATTAGTCTACGCTACAGAGATTGGTTTAATGTTATGATTCTAGTAGGTACGTGTGATGTCAATCATCAGATCTTCTTGGTCCGAGCACGACGTCCAATCTTGTTACAAATAATAAGGCTTGAGTCTAGTATCGTTTGGCAGGAGTTTTGGGGTAAAAAGGGTTGAAGATGGTAGGGGTGGGTTCCCTGATTATAACGCTACCAATCTTATTACAAGGTAATGCGTATTTTTCGAGAAATTAAATCGGCGATTGACAACCAAATCTGTACTAGTGTATTGTCTGTGGTGTAAACTGTCGTGCAAAATCGATGAAACGGAACGTAAAAAAAAACCCTATTTGCGTCATGTGTCAGTGTCATTTGTTTACGTTCATTCCGTTTCTCCCAGAGTTGTGAGAAGTTAGTGTACCCCCACTTCATGGTTAAAATAGGTCGACATTGTTCCAAAACCGAAACGGGGCACCCCGACCCCACGTAGTCTTTTGGCTCCTACCCCTAGAGTGTTTATAAAAATCCGGAGGCGCGAAGGGAGGGCAGCCCCATCATGACCTATGCCTGCGTTGTATTCGCGCACGCTCACCCACGTCATCTCCATAAGATGCAGACCCTCCAGAACCGTTTCCTCAGAAAGGTCACGGGTGCCCCCTTCTATGTCCGTAATATAAATCTCCACATCGATCTTAAAATACCTACCATAAACCAGTTCATGAAACGCTTATCGAAGCGCTTCTTTGACTGTGGCATAAAACACTCCAACCCCTTGATCTCAGCGGCCGCCCGCTACACTCCCTCCCGCATTAGCAGTATTCGCCGACCAAGGCATACTTTAATCGCCCCCGACGACGCCACTACCCTCCTCCAGGAGAGTAGTAACGCCACCAGCACACTACATAAGCCCAAAACCCGATCGCCGTCCTACCGTCCTCGCCGCCGAGGCCCGCCGCGACGCCCAAATCCACGCCCCTCCCGACCCTTGCTCGAGCCAGCCCGCGACGCTGAGCCTGTAGCTTTAAATTCGTCCCTAATTAATATCAATCCTGATCCAGCTAGTTCCTTGCTGCCCTCTTCCAGCGACGCCCTAAGCCGAGGTCCGTACCCCACAGGGGGTGCCCTTAGCGTTGTCGCTTAGTTTTAGTTAGTATTTAAGTTTAAGTCCTGGCTGGAGGCCTTAATTTATTAGGGCAACCACAGGCAAGTCCGTCTAAGCAGACGACAACCTCATAGGTTGACCTGCGAGATGCCATTTAAAAAAAAAAAAAAGGGAGGGCAGCGACGGAGACGTTAGAAAAGCGACATTTAAGTGTTTTGAGGTTAGGTTACAATAATTAGTTTTTCTCAAGAACGGTGCGTTACCTTTTCATGGGAGTGGTACCAGGGGGGACGGAGCACTCCCTCCATCCCATCATTTTATCAGCTCATCAAAGCTTTATCTAACATTCAATCCAAAAATAATGTACTACTTACTTCAGGACAAAAAAAAAAAAATTAACATACATAAACCGTGAGTGCTAATAACAGCCCTATACCTACGTTCCGATGGGCAGTATTACCCGCTTAGATTCCTCATGTTAACGAGTTAATCGACCGTTTCCTGCTGGAAAGCGTGCAATTAGCCACGGATCAAAGGGACCGGCCATTCTTAGAGAGAAACAGAGCTATACCGACGGCAGAGAAGGAAATAAGTCAGTGTTTTGTTTTGCTCCCGCGCCGCGGTTTGTTCGATCATGTTTTTCAGTTCGTGCGGAATAGTCGTGGTTAATATGAAATTATGGCCTCCACAGACGTGAATTTCTGCGATTTGTGGAAAGGATTTCATTTTATCAATCGATGCCATGTTTGGTCGTGTTTTGTGTTTTCAGGTTTGTGTTTTGTGGTATTGCTTTATTGAATGTTACGAGTCCGCGAGAGAAATCCACCGACTGAAACATGATTGGTTTTGTTTGTTTGGACGCAGCAACTTTTATTTCTTCGTATTTTAAGTAAACGAGTATAAGCCTTTAAATGTTATTGTAATTTGGAGACAGACCTATCTTTAATGCTAGTCATCTAATACCTTTTATGTATTTAAATTCATAATCATAATCATAAATCTGTGTCTGTGACAGAAGGGTCCTGAGTTACGATCACCCAGCTGTCTTAGATATGAAATGTTTGTTTACAACGGTTAGAGAGTCAAGATATTATTTTAAAAAGTTTAAAATTACAACTAAGTATTAAAATAAAAGTATAACCTACAAAATAAAAATCGAAAAAGAAAAGTCAAATTTAAAACATGTTGTATTTATAAGACCTAAATGGTCTTTTAAATAGAATTATGATCTTACATGTTTCGCCATGAACTGTCATACAAATAATTTTAAAATTAATAACGACACATTAATTTGTTAAAATTATTATTCAAACATGTCTAATAAGGCTGGTAAAATCTTAACAATACTAAAATCATAAAGTAATAGACCTAAAGAAAACTTAGTAACCATATTTATCTCTTACTTGTTTATCAAAAAATACTTTCACACTATTAAACCCATTACCATTAGGCTATCTATGTATTTGTATTTAAAGTGTTTAAGAGGGAGTTCCCTTATTTCTTTTTGAATATTGTTGAATATTTTAATTGCTGTGATGAAGCTATTTTTATGGCATAATTAATGTGTTTTGATGTGAAGGAAACTTAACCGTGTTGGGTCTCAACGGTATATATGGAATACAAGTCTCATACTATAAAACATTTAGAGTGCTCTTTCACAAATACACCAGTTTGCATTATAATAAAACCTGTTAGTGTCAAAAGCTTTTTTTTTTTGTGCAGAAAGTTAATGATGTCCGTGTTGGCCGTGGATAAGCCTCCGTCGGCAGTATAAAGTCCACAATCCGTACCTAATAACATCATCCCAGATAACTCCGTTCTCCCTGTATAATCAATCTAAGTTTAAACACACATTATTACCATTATCTGTAAAGCGACATACAGCCTCCGCGAGTCCTGCCGACCCCCGGCTAAATGTCACTCCGGAGCACTGACGGCAGCCATCAGCTGCATAAATACATACAGATCAGTTATTATATGTAAACATAAGGCCTTTGCTTTCACCGACATTAGCAATTCTAATGGAAACATCTTAATTTCGCGGCCTGGGAGGTAAGAATGGTTTCTAAACGGTAGCCCGCTTTGGAACACAATGTAGCAGGCTGTAGTGGTCGGCTGTGGATTTAAGTAGCTTATTTGCTTTGACAATGATACATGCGGTTAGGTAAAAAGATATCTGACAATTCATAAGCTGATGAAGCTAGTCGTGGCTCTTTCATGAACACAAAGAATGGTGTCGTTAGGTCTCACGAGTGAAAAGTCAGACAGTTTCCTAGCACTTGTTACGTTGAGATCAACCATTTACCTGTAATAATCTTTCTCTAATTTAAATGGTTGGCAGGTTATTAGATACGGGGCATGTCTAATCGACATCTATACTGTGCTACAAACAGATTTGTTTGAACGCATTCAAATATTTAAATGATGGCAACAAAGTTAGAACAACAGTCGTTCTGCCTTCCAAGTGAAACACCGCAAAGCTGACTTCCCGGCGGCGGCGGTCTGAAACCGCAATGTTTTGAAATAAATCAAATTGACACATTTACTTTCCACCTAGATTCAACATCTAAGAGTCCAGTCATTTTATAACAATTTCAATGTTAATGAATTATTCTAGTTTAAGAATTTTCAATTTTGGAAACTCGTTTTCACATATAACGGATATTATTAATGACCACAAAATGCTGCTTGTCAACAGCCTTACCCTTGAAAAACACATTCTGGATGAAAATGCATATTTATCTGTGAGCTTAACGTTCTCTTGTCGGATGTAGTAGGTAAGTGTGATGCGGCAGTTTATGTAAATTAAGTAACTGATGTTGGCTACATATATTTTAAGAGCACAAGATCGAAGCATTCCCACTTATCAGAAAACTAAAATGAAACTGTACAAGTGCGTAGCGGGTCTCAAAACGTACCTGATAGCATCACCCAAGGAGTCTATTTTATTTCATTTCTAAATAATTGGTTATAAATTTAAATAATAAAAATTAGTGATGCATCCATAATCACCCTATATATATCGTTTCCATTGCTCGGTCACAGGCCTACTCTCTGTGAGAGGGAGTGCTCCGTAATCCACCACGCGGGCCCATCAGTCCGGAGTGCATGTCATACGAGTATGCCTTTCGTTTTTTTGTTGTAAGGCATGCCGGTTTCCTCATTATGTTTTACTTCACCGCCTTGAGAGCAGTAGTGTTGATATAAATTACACTAACTAAAGCAACTGTCTGAGTACTAACCCACGACCTACAGAAAGCAAGGGACCTCTAGGCACCACTGCTCTACTTAGGTGTATGACTTAGTAAATTAATTGTCATTGTTTATGAGCTTTAATAGAATTGTTTGAAAACTTACAGTATTTGCTAAATCATTTTGAATACAAACAAAACAAAGTTATTTTAAATACTTAATACCCCATTTCCCCCACTTCCAATACAACGCTCCATTTCGTCTATCTCTATGAATTAATGGAAACAGTGGTGATAGCGCGGGCGCGACCGGGGGCGGCTAGAAACGCGCCGATTGCAGCACTTTCTCCCAATGGCGGAGAAACCACACAATTACACACGCCGGCTGACGTGGCCACTCATGTGTGACCCCCGGTCAGCCTGACGCGTCGCATAGCACCTTAGCAAAGGGCAAGTGCAGCGAGATGAAAGTTGCATGGTGATTCGTTGTCAGTTTTTGACTTTCAACTGTAAATTTTGCCACTAAACATTCTAGTTATGCAATTACTGACTCAATATACCCCATATTTAATTATATAAGTAAACATTCTCCAGGGAGATTATTGAGTCCATGTCTGATATATTTCTGATTTCTTTTATTTAGAGATCACCTCAACAAAGGTCACCTCGATATCATCATAAACGAAAAAACATTACCAAAAGGGAATTGGCAAACACATTGCCATCCCATTGTTACCAACTTATCTGTTTAACTTAACAACTATAAACATCTATAAGCCACATACCTCACTCTCTAAATTCTTTCACCAAACTTACACAGAAAGAAAACAAAACAGCATCAGATAATCATTAAAAAAAAAACCACAGAACCGATCGCAAAACAAGAGAACCAATCGAAAGAACACAAAAAGATCATTATCTTTTGTTTCATAATGTCAGTTACGTCATGAAAACAGTGTGTCAATAGTCAATTCGTCAGCGGTTTACCGATTAGTACCTAAACTATATAACTATCATAGGTATCACTACGATATACAGTTAGGGCTGATTTCACCAATTAAATTGAACGCATTCAGCATATAAACTACGTTTAAGAGCTGTCAGTAAGATTATTTTCTATGAAAAATTGTCACTCTTGAACGCAATTTAGATGTGCTTAACGCGTTTAGTAACATTGGTGAAATCGGCACTTAGATGGTTAGGTGCGGCTATTAATAGACATGACAATCAATTACGCGGTGGTAGTTATATCATGTGTTCTACCTTTCTTGAAAGCTGATGAATCTGTGGTTGTTAAATGTGCAGTTATCAAACAATTTTAAATCTATCATGGTAGAGAAATACAGCTCGTAAAGATTTATACGTTGACTGCTGAATTTTCCAATGTACTAAAATTGCAAAGAAAAACTGAAAGTAATTGTATGAAAGAAGTCTTGTATCTCAACAAGACTTCTAATTTCAGTTATTTTCTTTCAACTCTATGAACTCATGTGAGTGTGAAAATAAGGATTAAGAATACTCAGAAAGAAGAAGAATTGTGTCTCGACTCCTGCCGCTAATACGTACAGAGTACTGCGGTCAAAATAGATTGACCCAAAAGAGGCGATGATCTAAATTATATTCGCAACTTTGTACAAGCGGGTAAATGGCCTCTTTACTAATTCGCAATCAAATCAGTGATTGGTCGCTAAAGATACAAAAAGTTTTATAAAAATAAACAGACATCCGTGTGTGATCGATAGAAAGGCTTAAATAATGACGTGTTTAGTTCGAGTCACGCAATGTATAGGACCTTCCTGAAGATTGAGTGGTTATAATAAGCTATCGCTTCGGACTATAGATATAACGTTCAAGCGTTATATCTATAGTCCGAAGCGACAGCTTTATTGTCATAATTGCGTACTATGTTACTTGCAGAGTCATCGTAGTTGCGTCTTTGTAATGCATTTCTCTTTACTATGTATTGTTACAGTTTATAAGAACTCTTATACACCATATTTAAATTCTCCTTCATTGCTGTATTGCTTTCTTAGCTTTTAAATTCCATCATAGATCCTTCATTTATCCTTCATTTAACTTTCACATCAGCCTTTTATGAGGTTGTCAAGGAATTTCTTCACAGATCCCTTGATTTTTTGTAAATATTAAATATGAGAGAAACAGTCATCTGATTTCCGTATATAAGGCCATGAGTACCTACGAATTCCAACAAAACAACCAGTTATTTTTCAAAATTGTACTTCAATTATTCTAGTTTTGATAAAGCGTCTACATCTACACTTTGTTTCATATACTGTATCATTTGATAAAACATGAATACCACGACGTAAAAAGAGCTAAAGTTCTTATCTTAATTAACTGGCGGCTTCATTGTGCACCACTAAGTCAATTAAAGCGCCTTACAACACTGTGTAAACAGCACTTCTACTCGTAAACTAATCAATGTCTAGTTTGCGTCATGTGAATTATGAAAATGCATTGTCGCGCAATAACGAAGCAAAATGTACCGAAACTGTTGGAGCTATTGTGCAGCAGGTGCAGGCTGTCATCATCGGCCGGCAGTACGTATTCACTATGGGCTCTACAAATATCAGTCTCCTTTGTAAACTGATCGTAATAACTATACACAGTAGGCATGCTAACTATATTCTCAGCTACGTAGCCATATTTGCCAAGCTTAGG
This sequence comes from Dasypolia templi, assembly GCA_963555695.1. Classification (NCBI taxonomy): domain Eukaryota; kingdom Metazoa; phylum Arthropoda; class Insecta; order Lepidoptera; family Noctuidae; genus Dasypolia; species Dasypolia templi. Next base: position 34,209,032 of record OY743138.1, on the reverse strand, counting down.
AAAGTGATTTGGTTGCAGCATGGTGATACCTGAGTGTTAATACAAGAAAATAAGCCTTTATTGCTGATACTACAATGTTAATAAAGTTATTTTTTATTATTATTTAAATTTTCATAAATATCGGCGTTCGGTGCACTATTTTAACAGACTTTTATTTTTTGGCTTAATTATTCTGTTAATGTTTGGCGTTTAGATGTCAAGCAAGGAAGAACACACATGTAAATGTTATTTAAAGTTTAATTGGCATGTCTTACTTCGTTAAGGGACCAAAATCTCTTCCAAGTATTAGCTATCCTTCTATCAATTTCTTTATGCATAGAATCAGTTGCAGATATTAACTGTAAAATCAAAGTAAATTTAGTCTTCTTCGTAGTCTATTGGCGCCCTATTTACTGTGATAGTGGTCGGCGAGGAATTGGTTTTAATTTTGGTTTTAGTAATGTTCATTGACAGGCATGCTTTAGCACTTTGGTCCGATACTCGTAATTGCTGTAGCAATTGTTCTAGCTTTTTTGGGCCCTCAGAACTAGATCGTCTACAAAGCGTAGAAATGGTTTAAGTTTTTGCCGTTTGTTGAGTCCATTTTCATTCCATTCAAGATTCCTAAATATCATCTCGAAAACTGCTAAGAATAGCTAAGGTGAGATAGCTTCCCCTTGCGGGTCGCCGCTCTCTGTGGGGAACTCCTCGCGCATTGTTCCAGCCTGACTTGTGCAGATATGTTCTTGAGTATTCTATGTACGTTGAGTGTATGTACTTTTCCTGTATTCCTTGGTTATGCAATGCTTTCCAGATTTATTAATCTTCCAAGGAATCGGAGGTTTAAATAATAGGTTTTGATGGATTCTTTATATAAGTATCTATTGGTCTCATTGATTTTGCATTACAAAGTTCTCCATTATACTGCTATTCTTGGTCTGTTAACGATTTTGCATACTTATATCAAAGAGATTACTACCACTAGTTTTGCGGTTTTCGTGCATTGTGCCAATCAGAGTGTGTTCGTGCACCGAGCCAACAAATCAATGAGTATGAACAATGGGAGGCGACGGCGTGCTCATCTCTCTAAGTAAAACAACAATTCTGGAATGGTTTGTTCCGATTTTCAAAGAACTTCTCTCTTATCTACCTTTGATTTTTTTGAGAAATTTTTCGGAATCTTAGGAATTATTCGGAAATACACGTTGGTTTATTTTTAATATATCAAAGATTATTAACAATGTGCCTTAAAAATAGTAACATAAATAAATTTTAGGTTAACATGGAGTCAAATTGCTGCTTTTTTCTTCTATGTTGGTCGTTTTTGTAGCAAATTGAAACTCTGACCTGGTGTCTGTTATCATTACAGCCGCTTTGCCGCTTCGAGCGCTGCACAGTAATATCGCGCCGCGCTGAACTCCACGATTGTGTGTAAGTGGTGGGTTAAACGTTGCCGTCCTCTAATTGATAAGAAAAACTGCTTGTTATACACAAACTGAGGGAAACAGGTTACCAGAGTGTTCCACAGCTGGCAGGAGTTAACATTTTAATGTGGTCACGTCTGCAATAAAAGGAGCAGTTTTAAAACATCGTTGGCCAGTCCCAATATAATCTTTTCTGATTTATCATCGGAGTCAGATGCCTTTTCAAAACAATCCCCGTCGTCTAAATTAGGGAAAAGATAGAGTAGTAAAGGAAAGCCTTATGGCAATATCTTGCCTGCAATCCCATCATCATCCTGCAGATTATTTATCGACATTTTCTCGGCCATTCATCGATCGTCGCAAAACCCGCGCGGGCGCACAAAGGTACATGTGTGACTATCATTGAGCCGCTCATTATCACTAATTACTTCACAATAGACCAGCAAAAACATATGTGTGATGTAATGTGTCGATACTGGCTACCCATGGTCCATACATAGCCAATGCGTGAAGGCCTCGAGGGCTTTGACACTTGAAAGGTTTGACACACTTAGCGCAGTTAATGGTTTTTCAATGCATAAGTAGTAAAGGAGGTCCGTTCTTTATATTCATGTCGGGTCCTTTATTGGTACAGATAGGTAATGATAGAAATTGTTAGGCTATGATGCTGACACGCTTTGTTTGAAGATGTTTTGAGAAGTTGCTAATATACGCTGCTGAATCGTCATTAAATTAAAACTGCAAATAATTTAAATGAAAATACTTATTTATTCAGGTTTTTATGACACTTTAAATAAAATAATTACAGACTCTGACCATCTTGAATATGAAATGTTGCCAAAATTCTTATTCATACATAATATGCGTACATCAAACGCGTGTCTAACTGTCCGTGACCAATGTGTCCATACTCATAAACTTGCTGCGTAACGTATGTCGATAAACCTCTCCAAATCCCACAATTGCTTACATAAACTGTACTTATTGTCTTAGTGATCGTCCATTTTGCCGGCAAATTACCGCGGCCCCGCAACTAAACTTATTAATTTTGCGAAACAACTAATTATTATCAAACACGGAACACGCCACCATCTTGATATTTTGACATAACCATAGTGTTTGCTGGCCATCTCTATAATTTTGACATAACGCTACATTCTATTCGAACAATAAAATGCTTTTTCTATTGTTTTAAAAGTTAGATTATGATAATATTGTGTGCGTGGTCTAGTTCCCGTTAGTTTTGTCATCAAATACAATGTTTTGAATGTTACTAATTCATTTGATATCTTGGATCTTAGTAGATAGCTACTAAGATCACAGTTTTTCATTTGTTTTATTAGGTTTTTATTTCTGTTTCGAGTATTGCTATACCGTGTGTAAAGATTTCTCAGATAAGTGGATTTTTGTATATCTAGCCAGCACTTAATTTACAAAAAATACAATGGTGCCGATTCTCTTGACACCGAAATAAACTAAGTAAACTAGCACTAACATTCCTTATTTTTGGCTATGAGAATCTTAAGCTATTCTGCAAAAAAAAACACTAAATTTAAATAATTTTGACACAAGAAAAATCGAATTTGATCACGACTCCACGTGGTTTCTATATATTTAATTTTTGCTTCGCACATTTTTGCTAACGTGGAGTATATTGATAGTGGTGTTAGCCCTACCCCGTGAATTATTTTAGAGCCGGATGCGTGCAGAGAGGTCATCCTCGATGTGCTTTATATGGAATTTTTCTCTTTTTATATGGAAAATATGAAAAATTATTCCCTACATGTTGAGTTTCAGGGTAGGGTATAGGGGCTTTCTAAATGGGGTCCAAATTTTCCATTTTATTTTCGATAGAATACACCATTCTCGAGATTTACAAAATAAAAGAAAAAAAGGTACAGTACTGTTTTTGCATCTGAAGTCGAGATGTTTAAAAAAAGTCAGATTCTAATTCTGATTTAGTTATTCAATCAAAATTTTAGATGAAAAACGTCAAATTCAGAATTAAAAATTTGCCATTTTCACTAAATTATTAACTCAGTGACATCTTAGTGCTGTCAATCTAAAATATAGTTATGTTGTGTCACCTTATTGGATTTCAGAATGGGAAATCGTCGTTTGATAAATGCCTCTAAAGTGGAATATATCACACAGGATTAAACCAAATTTTAGTGCGTTTATTCCACTTTAGAGGCATTTGTGACAAGAGAATCGGCACCATTGTCTGAAAATCGTAGTTATTCAGATTTTTGTTTATTTCCATGATCTGAATGTCACAACACAGAACAGACTCAAAAATGAAGGCACACCTACGTAAAATAGCTCGTCTAGTGGAAACGTTTCTGTAATTGGAAGCAAGTGGACTCATTGCAAAGTGAAGAGACTCGGGGGACCGGTATTTATTTCTTGGAAGTCCGCTCATTCAGTTCGGGAAAGCGATACATGTGGATATGAAAGTCACAACACATCAGAAAATGTTGGTTGCTTTTACTGTAGAATTTTGAAACATAAGTAGCGACCAATTAACTAGCTTAAACTGAATAAAATAAAAAGGCATCCTCCATAACCCATTCATGTGTTGTTTCGGGAGTCGGGATTTAGAAAAGGTAGGTTGTTCTGTATTGATGCCGAATCTAGGTCTTTTCCAGTAGGCGTCTCCATCACAAAATAAATTATCTGACGCGAAAATAATATACCCATTTCATCAGAACTCACGGGTCGTCACTGCTGTCTTTCTAGTATACGGGCCCGAATTGTCAGTTATGTGAAATTGATTAAAATCTTCCAAATGTTATATTTCGCTCACATTCCTGGGTACTGACAGTCAGTAACACAGGTAGCATACGTTTGGACGTGATTAACTTGTCTGGGCCCGAGCAGGTGTGAGTTCGCGGGTGCGCTTGCGCCGCGGGTACGCGGTCTGTGGCACGTCACCCTACCGCTTTCGGTTTCTACAGTGAGAGTGTACCTGCAGCTACCAGTGAATTACAACCGTGAGCTGCATGGTGGTTAGCTGTCAGTAACGGTCAGGAATGACGGACTTAGGCAGGGTTAGTCATGGTGGAAGTAGGAAGATCGTAGAATTAACAATGGTGGATGCTAGCAATAGGTCGAGACAGCGCAAGACTAAAGTTCTCACAAAATACCAAATCTGCAGAATACTACCAACACTTGTGTTTTCATTTCAGTTACTGACATTTTGCTTCCTTCTACGCGATCTTGATTGTGAGTATTAATATTAATGTTTTTCTTTGTTGCAGGTAAGTGGACGATTGCGGTTATTGATCAACTGTATTTAAATCAACACACGTAAGCAATAAAGATAGAAAAATGCGTTAAAACACGCCCACTTAGCTTTCTTCACATAATTTATAAGTATTGCATCGTGTTACAACGGTGAAGCAACCCACAGGACAGGTACAATTATGTACTAAAACCGTGCGGGTTGTGCCAGAGCGTGCGGTGTGCGTGGAGCAAGCGTTGCGAATGCAATAAAAAACTGCAGGGAACCGCGTCAGTGGAACATGGAGTCGCACACTGCGCACGCGTCGAATGTTTCGACATTTCGTAGAAAATCGTGTTTTGTAGCAAAAGCTATGTGGTTGACGAAATGTTTGATTACTTCGGTGTATTTAACGGTGTAAGGAGATACTATGTGGTTGAATATAAAAAAGGATATGTTAGGTCCGTAATGTAGACGTTGAAAAACGTTGTAAAAGATGAAAAAGATGCATTCAATTGAATTGAAGTACGTGAACATGCTTCATACTACAGTTTACTCTTTCTTGTGATGTAACAGACAGTAAATACAACACTTACCTAAGTAAAAGTTGTACAAGGTATTTTTGGCTCATCGCCTCGGGCACCCCTAAATAACTACTGCAACGGACCTGGCCAACTACGTGGGCCAATACATCACCTGTGCCAAACCTCGTTAGCCAATCTAACATGCTGGTATGTTATAGGTACGTAGTGCATCATATTGTTTCATCATTTTATTGTCATCAAGTATTCCAAAACGTAAATAAGTCCGCGCATCCTCTGTCGCGCATCCTCTGTCGCGAATCCTCTGTCGCGCATCCTCTGTCGCGCATCCTCTATCGCGCATCCTCTGTCGCCCATTCTTGGTTCCAGGAGATAAAAGTTCCACCTTTCTTTGATTGGATGAAAACGTCGTGGACTTAAAAAAAATGAACTACTCTTTCACATTTGGCTATGTTTATGAAATTTTCGCTCATATTTTTTTCGCTTCGGCAACTCAACTCTTATTAATAGTACAGTACTGGCCCATTAATAAGAGTTACTTTGCCGAAGCGAAAAAAAAATGCGTTAAAAAAATAGCGTTTGCGCGAAATGCGTTTTACGCGCGACTGCGGTGATAAAACGCATTTCGCCGAAACAGATATAAATAGGTAGGTATCAACAGTGGCGACGCCATAAATAAAATATCTATTCACAGACCCAAATATAACGACAAACAACAAACTAATTTCGCGAAAACCTTGCTTTTCTATCATAAATCACTAAAATTAAATATCATAAAAACGTGATACGAACGAATCAACGAATACGCTAACGGTACGAAACTATTAAACTAATGATAGATTTGCTGTAAAGCTTATAATCATTCCAACTTGCCGAAAAGCTCCGGCCAAATAAATGATTATACACCTTATTCTTTGATAGAAAGGTTAATAACACAATGCTAGAGTTTCGGTTACGTATGGCCCGGTCAGTGCTATTTGATGGATATAAACAAAATGTCAATGATTTGAATAACTGTAGTCGGACAGTGTGTTAAATTTTACAAGTTTTATCAAATGAGGACGTTGTATCGGTGCCATGCGACTGACACGGTGTAGTGTTACTGTGGAGAAGGCCTAGAGATGTACGACTGTGTTTAAGCAAGAATTTGACCTGCGATTTCTGCGTGCCAAATACATAAAGGCGCCAATCAGCAGATAACTCCGAATAAATATTATTTGATAATGCCTATTTTAGAATGGGCCAATTTAACGAAACACCGAACATGTTCGAAGAAAAGAATACATTGCAGTTATGTAATAATAACTATTTAACGCCATCACCAAAAAGTATACAATGCCTAATATTTAAAACTGACCACAATAACTATTCATATTCATGTTTCCAACGTTGAAATGATATCAAAAATAAGTCCGCAATACAGAACAATCCCCGTCTGACCGTTATTTTAGTTGACTTATGAACTGTGGTTGTGCAAGATTTGGTTTCGCACCTGATGCTACGCTGTGCTCGTTCTTAAGATGAAAACTTGGGAAAACTTTTGTAAGTATAATATTTTCCGATCAAGAACGCCCCTAGATATGGAGGTTTACTTCCTGTATAGCTCCATGTCTTTCCCACACTGAAGACTAAAATAACACTGCTGTATGAGGTAGTTGTAAGCCTCCTGAAGTGTATATTTACATCATAATCCTTCAAGGAAGACATTAAAATGTTCGGTTCGTACGCAACAACCATTTTCCTGAAATTCGTCTGCTCTAACGGCTATATCTCTAGAAAGCCAGTTTTCCATCACTTCTTCAAATTGCAAGATACGAGCTAAAAGATAGCTAATGTATCTTTGGTCAATAAGATATGAATAAGATAGGCTGATAAGCAAAATCAAAATGGAAGTTTGAATAATGTATGATCGTAGTCAGACCCTTAACACCCAGGTCTGAAGTCATCGCGACGTATTGCATGCAGGGCTAGAAATTATTTACTGTATACAGTTTCTAGAATTTGCATATTGTTAGGATTGGCTCGTAAAACATGCCATAACACTGTTTTACGAGCCGATCCTAACAATTGGCAAATTCTAGAAAGGTGCGTGTCTATTTAGTGATGGGTAGTAGCAATGACAAAAATTTTCGCCAACACATCGTTTGGTACGGGATTTTATTTTTCCGCTGATTGCCTTTCCAATACCGTATGAAGCACATAGTAACAACGGATGCCCAAACACTTCACCGAAGACATAGATGAGACTCTATCATACATAACATAACAAAACTAAATTCGGATTCCTAACTGATGATGTCACCTAACTTACGTCTTCATTAGCTTCAGCATAAGTCGTCTGAGTCGGTGACACTTGCCACATCTACAACAGAGGGCCTTTTCTGTAACAAATTGCAAGTCTCCGCACTTACAAGTTAGTAATAACATTGTAATGAATGTTCCAAGTGTCCCAACTTGCTCTAAAATTCACGAAATTCAGAGTGAAACCCGCCTGATCGATGTCGTTTAAAAGGTTAACGGTGTTGTGGTTGAAATCGCGATCAATGCTTTCGTAATTTACAAATGCTACGTCGGAGTTTAAACAATAGACTGATCTTTGTTGATCAGTGACCAAGGTGCTATAAGGGCCTTGTCTCAAGTGCTATCAGTTAAAGTAATTGTATTCATCAAACCAGTTTAAATTATGGAATTTCCAGTTGACTTATGATTCAAACTGACAAATAAAAGTTGAAGAACAAAGCTTGAGTTTTGACCCTACTACTACTAATCTGAGTTACTTCTTTAACCGAATCAACTATGATAAAGTAAAACAAAACGTTCCGTACAGCCAGGGTCGGATACTGTTTGTGAAACATTCGAAGCAGCGTGCGGCACCGGCTGAGGCCGTCACGACCTTAGGAATGGCGATCACATAACGTTTTAACCTAGTCATTAACTCTGATTACATTCATCTATTTTTTGATTTTAGTCATACAATGGATGTTGTTAAATAATTAACTCGGGCACAGCAAAATAGGACTCAGTAATTTATAGTTATAGTCAGAATTTCATACTGCAAGAGTTTTTCTTAAATTGCTACAGGTGCATGAAAGACACAACTGTTTCTTTGGCAAAACCCTAGATGACGGTAAAATAGAAGGGAAATTGTCTTGTTTGAATTGTCAAACCTGTGTCGCAGAGCGAAAGAATGATATCTATAGAAGGATAAATTATCACTTCTGGTCAGTGCCAGCATACAAGATAGGTTATCACCGTTTTTGCTACAGTTATATTGTCTTCTTGCCTGCCAACTTTGACAATTCTAAAATTTTGACAACGTAAATAACGCAATTAAAATTGTATAATTGTCAAAATGCTGAAACCCTTGTCTCTATCCATTCAAATTAAATCAAATCATTTTATTTCGCAGTAGTAAACCTACATGGGCACTTATGAAACGTCAAAAGAAACGTCCTTGTTCTTTGCCGGTGTTAAGTATGCAAATAATTCCCCGCTATTTTGAAGAACCTTTTAATATCTCCAAAAAGTCTTCGCTTTACAGCGGGTCTGTACTCGCTACGTGTCCAATCTAGGCTCTGCGCAGGCGCAGCTCGTAGGGCCGTCCCTTTCACCTGCACACGCCTGGAACATTCTAGAACACTAAGCGCTGCGGTTGCACCTCCCATACACCACTAGAATGTTAATTGGGCTTCTTAGATTTTAACGTTGTGATCTGAAAGCTTCTTTATTATGTTTTGGGCAAGGAATCTCTTCTACACCTACTTTGATGGTATCTTCTAGGACTCTAGGAGTACCAACTGCAGTTGTCTGTCCGTACTGAATTGACCATAACAAATATGGTCAATTCAGTACGGAATTGGTGGTCAGCTAGTAATATATATATATATTACTAGCTGACCCCGCAAATGTTGTTTTTTTTTTAAATATAGATGATGGCCGATTCTCAGACCTACCTGATATGCACACAAAATTTTATACAAATCGGTCGAGCCATTTTGGAGGAGTTTGGTAACAAACATTGCGACACGCGAATTGTAAATATAAGACCAGCTGACCCCGCAAACGTTGTTTTTTTTTTAAATAGATGTTGGCCGATTCTCAGACCTACCCGAAATGCACACAAAATTTCATACGATTTGTATCGGTCCAGCCGTTTCGGAGGAGATTGGTAACAAACATTGCGACTCGAAAATTTTATATATTAGTAGAAGTGGACTAGCTGACCACGCAAACGTTGTTTTGCTTCTTTTAAAAAAAAAAATTGATGCTGGCCGATTCTCAGACCTACCCAATATGCACACAAAATTGTATGCAAATCGGTCCATCTGTTTCGGAGGAGTTTGTTAACAAACATTGCGACACGAGTATTTTATATATTAGACTAGATTTCTGTGAAAATCGTTCTGCTTATGAAAGATTTGAAAACGTCGCAAGAAGAAGCTGTTGCCTGCAACCAGAAACAAATGAAAAGCTCTGCAGTTGATTGACAAATCCTATGAATGGTGATGAAGAGGAGAACGTACCTAGATCGTTCCGATACTGATATTCAAAATTCTATAAATCATTTAAAGTGTTCCAATGTCAACATGTTCTAAAAGTTAATTACTCGTACATTGCTTCAAACTTTAACTGCACGTTACGAAAATCAATTAAGATCTCAACTTGATCACTTGAATGTGAATTTAATTTTGAGATAAACGTTTTATAGACGTGTTGTAATGTCGTCAACATAATTATAGTGCTGGACATGAGTTAGGACATGCCATTAAAGGTAGAACATGAAGCAAAGTGAATGTAAAAACTTGTAAAATAATTGCAGACTAAAAGCTAGGGAAATACATCTTCTGATACAAAGAAGCATTGACCACCACACATATTTTACTGCGAGTAGACGATTTCGGGCCTTTATAACAGAAAAGAATACTCGTTATTACATACGAGTATCTGTTTGTGTTAATATGTCTTTAGTTCAGGTTTTTCCGCGACGTTTCCTTTGCCATCCTCCATGGAAAAAACAAATCTATCTCGATATAGACCACATTTTTTGTTTTGGTTTTCTTTCAAACTGCTTGCATATCTTGAACTTGATATGCTAAAAAAAAGCTTCCGACTTATTTCTGTGAAGTGGATTATTGTGAATTTAAAAGTATTTTTCCCAGATATTTCATCTTCTACAATTTCACGCAACGATGAAATATCTGAATCGTACATTCACGAGCATTATGTCTCGCGAACACCTCCGATCGTCACACAATAAAGTAACAATAGTAAACAGTAAGGAGCATTATACATACAATAATGAGATATTTTGTACGACACTGCGCGGGCGCACCTGTGCCGGGGGTCGGGGAGGGGGAGGAGGTTCATACAATAATTTCTCACGCGCGCCGTAACGTACAGACTGTAAAAAAGTTACGTCGACACTCTACGTTTTACGAAAGTTTCGTTTTAACAGATAGATAGTAATGATGCATTCATGTTTGAAGCATTATTGTAGCAAAATTGATTCATTCACCATAGTCTGTGTTCACCATCTACCTTATTAGTATGACAGTCACCTGTCTGTTTATGCTTTTTGTTTAACTTATCAACTGTCGAGGTACCTACACTACTCGTAGGCTTAGCTTGTTTTTATCGCCATGTATTGACGCCGCCATGTAAACACATAGTAACAATTACAACGCTTATCGTTGTTTTTCCGATTCCGTGAATCGTGGAAACGCGTAGTTTCCCAATCACGCGAAACAATTTGGAAAATAGCATTCTTAAATTATCAAGCGTTTTTATTGACAACTGTTACATAGTTGCAGTCCTTATCACGAGTGGAACTCATTCAAGCAACAATTTGGACATTATACAAAACATGATTGAGCTTGCCGGAGTCAGGGATTTGTGCCCGGTTGATGGCAATAGGCCTGCCCCCTATTACATGGGACTTAAACATAACTGGCGAATTGTGGTGTCTGTGTCTGGTGTCTTATAGGTAGACCTCTGCCCAACCCTTTAGGTAAGCAAGGCGTAATATTATATTATGTGTTGATTGGACTGAACAAATCTTAGAAGGTACCATTCACATCGCATATCCATAATTTTCACATCATCAGATAAGTTTAGAAAGATACAATCAAAACTGTTTCTGAAAACTAGATGCATAGTAACATTCGAAATAAAATACTTCATGCGATGACGTCACCCTAAAACAGGACCTAAGGTGTGGAGGAAAGTTGTTGAAACATAATGTCAAAGGAACTAATGGCCAAGTCGATGCTTTTCAATCAGTCTACATTTACATTAGAATGAGAATAATATCGAGGACTCCTTACTTTTTTATACAGTCGAATAAATTAAGTTTCTTCAACACACATGATCAGAATTGCAAGATTTTTATTGGCACAACTTGTTTGTTACTACTCAAATCATTCTTTTATTTTCATAACTTTTACAATTACCAATAAACCACTCTAGACTTATCTATTTTAAGCTTATTCAAAGAATCTTTAATTTGGAGAATTAGAACTCCTGCTTTATTTGTCTTATTTTTTTATACCTAAACCTACAATCCCCTTTAAAAAATCATAAATTCCTACGATTGCTGTGCGGGCCGTACCTCTTCTACAACTATTTGAGCAACCTGTTTATTTGGCAACACTATACCGACAGCAAATAGCAAAGGTCGCATAACTGGTGGAACCAATCGCCAACATTGACCATTATTAGCCATAGCCCATGGTGTACCGTGGGAGATGATGGGGCCATTATTGCCTTCGTGAAGTTGGGGAGGTCATACATGGGGGATTAAGTTGTAAAATGTAATTATTGTTGGTATTTGATAGATTGGATGAAGCTATAGATTAAAAAAAAATGTATTGTTTTTTTTTGTTATTTTGGGATAGGTATGCAAACAGTTGAGGATGTGTGAAAACGACGGGAGGGGACGTCCTTGGAGGTATAATGACCTTATTGGTGATGTTCTTCAGAAAGGTCAGGTGCGTAGTACTCGCAACCGTCGCACGGCGTGCGTATATGACCGTGTATGAACGTAAACGAGGCAAAAGGAGTATGTAAGGGTCGTAGCAATTGGCGTTCTGTGGTCTCTGCCTACCCCCATGGGAAGACGGCATGAGTTTATGTATGCATGTGTCGTATCATTACTGCTACAGTTTTTGCTTGGTTCATCATCATTACCTTAATCTTTTTCAAATGTTAATGGAACCGATTTTTTGTTAAAAGTATACTGTACTTAAGACAATTTGCATAATGATGTACTTATTGGCTATTGACTGATCTTCAGCTGCTCAGGCTTAATTTTGATCTTTGCATTAAAGTTTCCACACTAGATACTTGTTGTGTGTTAATAGAAAACGACATTCTAAGGCTAGACAGTTTCATAGAATACCCGAACATCAGTTTCATAGCCTCTTTTGTCCAAGTCTATCGATGTCAACATAATAACATAATTCGACCTAGCGGCGCGGGCGCCGGTCACCGTCTCGATTTGATCGATACAGCGTCGCGCGTCACTTTCACATAAACTTGTGTCCGTTGGAGAAAGTTATGGATTTTGTTGTGTTTTATTGTAATCATATAAATTGTTTTCCTTTTATAGACGTTCAATAGTTTTGTTCTGTTCTGCTTTGTATTGTTGTTAAGGGCCCATAAACAATAACACGTCGATGACATGCGTTACCATCTTCTTTCTTATGTAATATTTAAGTGAGTTACAAATTTTTAAGTAATTTTGAAAATGCGTTTCCGAAACCACCTAAAGGCCCCTGCTTGGTTAACAATGAAAAAAGTCTAAAATTCTAGGGCTCCATTCTTGGACTTGTTGGTAGCTAACCAATTTACAAAATCGCTTTAAACTCAGTTGTTTTGAAACGGTATACCAACTTGTTCAATGATACCTACCCTATTCCAGTTTAAATACAAGCTTAAATGAGCTTCCCACGATCTCAACGGCTATCACGTCTTCACGATCATCACTTAATCTTTGCAGTGGTTTAGGTACTAAGTAAGGTTCTAAATAATAGAACATTCATTAGCAGAGACTAAAAAATCTGACAAAGTCAAGTTATATTAACAGCGAAACTGAAACGCAACATCACACTCACTGAAAGTGACTTTCATCTGAAACTGGTTGCTAACAGTATAACAGTAGCAACAACCACCGGTTGCGCAACCCACGGCCTACGGTAACAAGCATGTCACCGGTTATCAGCCGGCGCGGGTATGTTGCACAACCCGGTTCCTGTTTCCGGTTGCTCGGAAGTTGTACGTTACGAGTATAACTGTCAAGTAAATTATAATTAGTTTATAGTTAGAAGCACTTTATTATGTGATTAATCGATACAAATGAAAAGGTATAGACTCGGATACCTACGGCAAGTTCGCACGGACGTAAAAATATGCGCGGCGGGATTTTTTTGCGCACTTGATCAGCAACGCACGCACTGCTTAGCGCCGAGAGTTGACAATCCAACAGTGTGTTTTTTCAACGCGCTGGAATGCACTCTGTTGGATTCTCAATGCTCGGTTGAACACCGAGAGTCGAAAACCCAGTGCGTGATAAAACCCCGCCGCGGTATTCTTACATCCGTGCGCACGTGCTCTAAGAGAAGGTTTATTTTGGCCAAACAGAGTATGTACCCGTTACATGAAGACTAACGACACGTTTGGTTTTTCAAGAAGGTCGGTCGTTTAGCAAAGGATTAAACAACGTTGTCATAAATATTGTAAGACTACAGTCCAGTCTCCCACTATGCCACACACAGCCTACACACGGTACACACCATCTCACTACGGGAAACTATAAAACACACCTCATGCATTATAACAACAACATTTCACCACAAAAAAGATACTTATTACTAAACATCACTCATAAACAAACCTTATCGTTAATGCACAATATTAATAAACACACAACTCGGTTCACGGCCATTAACTTCTAGTAAATTATTCAAATAACACTCAATTCAACTCACTTTCGCTCTATATGATGGCTGTGTGTTACTCAAAACACAGCCATCATATAGAGCGAGAGAGAGTAAAATATAGTTCACGTATTAATAGACATTTTTATGGTCTAATGGTAATGACTTATGCGACGCAACGGCTCTAAACATCCGCATTCAGGGGTTAACAATGAATTAATTAACGGTTACCGATAACCTTCGCATTAACCTTTTAAATGTAGAAATAAATAAACGAGATCACGCCTATGTTTTCTAAGCAAATATTTTTCATAGATATATGGTTACGAAGTCTGGATAGGTTAAATGTTAATGAGCTCAGAAGTTTGATCAACTGTGCTAACATTTGCAATGGACAAACCTACGCTCAACTTAAAATTGCTGTAAATATTTGAATACCCCATGTATTGAATCGGCTTAGCCACATTTTGTCAAGGAACCATCGCACAACCCAGCGTTGTGCAATTTCTAAGAACATCTGTGCAGCGCTCGACAACCAATACAATCTAAAGTGTGCTACAAGTGATTGACCTGTCTAAATAAGCGCATTCAACTCGCATACGCACTGCATAACTGCACCTATAGAACTATGTATTCACGTAAATCTGTGCAATGTGCAGATGCGTGCGATGTGCGACAGGCATTGCGCAAACGCAGCCGACCGGCCGACCTTCCGCGCAGGCGCACTGCGCAACTCTATTCAACACAATGTAGATAAACACACAGAAGGTTTATTTTATAATCAAGCACACACTTACACCTCGTGCAAGCTCAGTAGCGCAGTATCTGGACACAGGCGGTAGCAACATGCAGCTTCGGAGTCTGTTCATCGTCATCATATTCAACTTCCACCATCTGACTGCTGGCCTTTGGTCTTCTCTTCAGCATGCCATACACTGCTAGTTAGTCGCGATTTTATAAGTCTAGATACTCCATTTTCACCCTCGAGTTAATACTATAACATATAACATATTGAACCAAGGATTATCCTTCAATGCTAAGTGCATAACTGCGTAAACCTGCACGTGTGGCGTGACCATCATAGAAACGGGTTTTGTCGTCGGAAGAATAGACAAAATACAGATTGACTAAACAAAGTGAGATGTCTACATTGTGTCATTTTGTCTAATCTTCTGTGGTCATACTCGTAACAGAAACTGCAGCACTCGTAACATAACCTACGCGTGCTGCAGTTTCGGTAATTTGGCTCTGTTCCATTTCTCCCTTGGATACCATAGCAATCGTCAATTTCGTATGTGTAGTTTCCCATCAAGCATTGGCCGGTGAACCTTCTTGAATCTTGTTAGTTTGTGGTAACTCTCGATTAAGCTTAAGCATTACTTTTGCTATATTTGGGCATCGAGTTCAGGCATTTTAATTATCTATGCAGTTGTTAATGGTTAATATATACTTAGTTATTGGAAATTATCTCGTAATATTCGCGATTTCTGTGAAATGTTTCTTGCCCATAACAGCAACCTGTCGACAACTTCTAAAAACTGCTGTTTATTAGTTTCACTTCAAAATAATAATTTCGAGAATTTACTGAAGAGTTAATGTATCATCTTGCAGCTGTCGCCATCCGGATTTTTAAAATCGTTTTGTAACCGGCTTCAAACTGAGTTCTTTCACTGAGTAAATGACGTAGGTTGCATCTATACACGACTATACATACCTATTCATAACTTTCATATGGAAAAAAGGATAGGGAGGCCTTTGCCCAGAAGTGGGATATTACGGACCAAATTTATAGAAGTTTCAGGAGTTCGAAGTATCAGGTAGAATTCAATGCACTTAGTTCCCTCGGAAAAAAAATGTAGTAGGCACCTTTCATTGGTAAGGATGTGTAAAACTCAGTAGTTAATTTCTGCAAGTACTCGTAACAATGTAACAGTTTCTGGTTCGTAAAACTAGCCATAAACATTGTTCCAAGTCCCGTGGTTGTAACATAAAGTGTCCCGTTACAAATATGCGAGGTGTCCACTACCTCCGCTAGGGGGCGCGCATGACTTATGTCCCGACTCGCAGGCAAGAAGTCATAGCAAGTCTCCAAGATCACTATTACTATATAGCAAATTGCAACATTCCTAACGAAGTTGACTAAATTATTACGTGGATTAGGAATTTTAACAGAATGTTGTTTTGATTACCATCGAGTGGGATGATTATTTATTGTTTGGGAGGCACTTTAACAATTAGTCCTAAAGTTTATAAAAGTTGACTGATGGATTTAAACTTAAATTAATTAAATAAATATTTCTGTTCCGCCCCCGTCAAATCTAAACTGAACCTTGTTAGGCACACTAAAAACACTTTGAAACCGTGTGTTACTTATGGTATTACCTACAAATTGCCTATTCGATGTCGGTTCAGGTCGGACGCGTACGTGCAGTACCTTGCAAAACACTGGAAATTGCAATGTTTCGATAACCACAATGTAGTTGTACTCGCATGAACCTACATTGTTTGTAGTTGAATCTAATCTTTACACATTGTATTTTTTAAACCACGACGGTTGACTGTTGACGGTTGACGACGATGTATGCCTTGCATAGCCTAAGACTTCCTACTGTGGAACGGTCGTGTTTTATGTCCGTCGTCGTCCTATTAACCAAAAGTTCCTTTTTTTTTTTTGCAGTCAATCATCCGTCATTTATTATCAGTAAGCGTCGTAAAAACGGAACGTTGATAGTGGTTTAAATTTTACAGAGAACAAAGAGAATCGAAAGTGGTAGTGATCGGTCATTTCTCTGAAAGCCATCTAGCAACGTCTGGAATCCCGCAAGGATCGCAATTGGATCCGATTCTTTTTAACGTTTTCGATAATTGAGTGCTTCAAACACCGGGAGTGTTTGAAGCACTCAATTTTTATTTGTTAGCGGGCGATTTAAAGATAATGAAGCCAATTCAGTGTAACTTAGATTCCAAAATGTTACATGCCCTCTATGCCGCCGCCAGACGCCTCCACGAGGACACGACGGTTCTCTACCCAAGCTGGGCCGACCTCCACCGTATGCTCCACCGTGTCTTCTGGGCGATCCACACAATGGTGACACCCGGGCATTTCCTCCCGCCTTATGCAAAACAAGAACCTCCCGAAACAACCGTGTCCGGATAGGACCTGTGTCAGGCGGAAGGTGAGGACGCCGTGGCGGCTCTCCAACCACTCCTCAAAGAGGAGACTTATCGCCGCTATTGTGGCGTGCTTAGCACTGGGTTGCGACAATCGCACCCTCCATGTCGCCATGAGACCCCGCCGGAGCTCTGTCCGCTATACCGTGATTTCTCGCGGCAGCGGAATTACACCCCGGCGTTTTGCCTCCACCTGCCTTTATCTGGGAACCCGACTGTGGCGAGTTCCGAAAACCATGAAAACACAAGGCTTCGGACTTGTGCAGGGCCACTTCGAGTTCCAACTGCCGGATCCTCTCGACGAGTGTCGCAACCCCGAGTGTCGCTTGTTCGGCCGCCGCCTGGTAGGACCTCCCCTGTGCCAGGACCAGAGTGTCGACAGCGTAGCAAACCACGCTAACGCCACTAGGGAAGTCGGCGCGCAGCACCTAGTTGTAACCGATATCCCACAGAAGCGGCCTCAGGACCGATCCCTGTGGAACACCGCACGACATATCTCGCCGGTTTCACTCTCCCTGGTGACCGAGGTAGATGACGGCCCTATCCGTCAAATAGGGCTCCACTTGTACGCGCATGATAGCGTCCACGATAAAGCGCCCTCTGCGGAAATCAAAATGGCTCTCCGCCAAATCCAGCCCCACCCGCACCAGCCGCCCGACGAGGCAGTTTGCAATGACTCGTTCAAAGAGCTTGCCCACTTCGTCGAGCAGCACGATGGACCGGTAAGCAGACGAAGATTCCGCAAGGCGCCCCGGCTTCTTAATGTGGACCAGTTTCCCCGTCTTCCAACGAAGTGGGAACTGGCAAGCATGCGCTTAGGATCCCCCTAAGTCGAGGCCCGAGAGCCTCCAAGGCTCACCCAGGCTTTTCCAGGTAAGCCATCGGGTCCTGGGGTGGTACTTTTGGCACTAAGCCTATGTACCGCCACTCTCAGCTCTACCTCGGTCACCTCCGAAGCACCGTCGTCGTCGTTGGCGGTGTAGTCCGCATCCGGCACCGCAGTAGGCGGAGTCATGGGCGGTGGAGTGTGCTTCCCTCGCGAAGGGAACAAAGTGCTCACCACATCCTCCACGAGATGGGGCCGGAGACTCTGCGTCAGTGGGGGAGCCTATGGGTGGAGTTTATCCCGCACCATTTTGTTGCTCACGAGCGGGCCTTGTGACCGGGCTGACCACAGCGGAAGTGCATTGCAGTCCCACGTGGTTGCCTACCTGGCAGCACCTCAGAGGTCTGGGTTCCAGCAGTTTTACCTGCGCGGTAACCCAGCCCACCAGGAGCCTTTGGCCCTCCCCGACTATTTTTTTGGGCCGCCGTCACGGGGCAGCTCTTCGTAATAGCTCGCATCCCTGTGATGTCGGGACGAATGGTGCCTGCCCTCACCTGCTCGGCAGGGCACCCCTCAGTCCTAACGACGGCAGCCACCCCCTCTACCTCCATCACGCATTCAGGGTCGCCCTCAGCTTTTTAGCCAGAGCGTCTGCGGTCGGCCGCACCGGGGACCTCCAGCATCCGGGCCCCAGTCGCAGTGACCCTTAGTCGGAGGTCATTGGTGACGCCGAGTTCCTGGAGGTTCACCGCCGTCCTCGCGGTAGGTCGTGCCCTTCTTCTCCGCTTCTTTGGACTTTCGGACTTTGGGGCAGGAGCCTAGCCTCGTCGCTTCGCTCCTTGCGCTGCTGCAGCCTTTGTTTTCTTTTGGCCGCCCTTGCTGTATTACCCGCCTTCCCCTTTTCCCCAACTATCTGCCATTCGGCGTCGGTCGGAGGAGATTTAGATGGCGGTTTGGAGGGCGGAGGCGGCCGTCTCGCCGTCAGGGCTGGGGCCCTTGCCGCCTGCTCAACCACCCAACCCTTTCTGGTCTGGGGCGACGCCGATTTCGCCAGGGGTGGGCCCGTGGGTTCCGCCACGGCCCCACTTTGGGTCTGCCCCGAGGACCCTGGCTTGGCCGTGGTAGCAGCATACGAGGCCGCCCTTCGCTGGCCCGAAGCCGGCTGGCTCGCCGCTAGCGAGGGGCGCAGGACAATTGCCTCCAGAGCGGAAAACCAACAATGGAAGGCAGCCAGCTCCTGCCGCACCAGGGTCACAACCCGGTCCTCGGCAGACACGGACTGGCCTTGCCCATTCTTGGTGGCACCTCCCGGTGGCCGGCTCCTTGGACCTTAGCCAGGTCTGCCCGGAGCTCTTCGTTCTCCATGGTGGTAGTAGTGGCCCGAAGCTCCATGGTGGTAGTCAGGCGGGCGACCTCTGCCCGCAACTCCGACATACCATCCGGTGGAGGCCCGAAATGAATGGTCTCCGCCGCCTCCATAATGGAAGCCGTGTCTGCGGATATGGCCTTGTCTTTAGAGGACTGAACCCTCTACAAGCCCACACCCTTGATCGCGGCAACCACGACCTCCGCAAACCTGGCCAATCGCTCCGATTTGGAGCCGCCAGCAGCATCCGGTTCAACCGCCTGACGACTCCGATAGGGCCACCCTACCGCTTGCTACTTCAGGGTGGTACCTCTCTGTAGCGAGCCTCTCGGCTCGCTGGGTTGGCTCGGCTGGACTGGCTCTGCTTGGCTCCCTGGCCTCCGGAGTGGTGAGCCCTCCGCCTCTTCCTCGGACCCCACCCCGCGTATCGATTTTTCAGGCCGATGCCATCCCGCCATCTGAGCCCCCTCCGTGACCCCTGGCCATCCCCCGGTTTGGGGCGCTTCAGGAAGAACCTTATATCCTTCCCAGCAGCCCCCACCATTTCGCAGATGCAGCGTCGGCCTCCGACCCCTCAGCAGTCCTCACTCTCTCCTCTTCAACATTTTTGTTAACAATCACACGACGCTGTCGCGCGATCAAAATGTTTGTAAATCTATTCGTGCGAACTTAGCTCGTACGAACGCGCGATCAAACATACTGAATTCGAATAGGTGACCTAATGAAATTCGCGCGAATCGCGTCAGCGCAACGGGACACCGCGCCCGCGCTTCTCTCGCCTTGCCGGCCCGGCCGGCTGGCCGCCATTTTATTTCGTCGCATCGTCAATTCGCGCGATGATCAATTAGGACACCAGTTTTTGCCATCGCGAGTACACGCGATGGTCGCATCGCTTTCTCTAGCGATGATCGCGCAATCGCGTTCTATTAGGACGGTGCCTAAGACCACGTGCGATAACGATGTATAAGTACCATAAGTAGTACCTTATATAATTTATTCAAGAACACCAACAGCATAGACCTAGGTACTTTTCTTGATTTTCTCTATAAGGCCTAGATGTAGAAATATTCTTATAATTATGTTGAGATACCGGCATTATTTATAAAGAAATTTCCAAAAAACGCATTACTAGTCTGTAGATTTACAAACGATTCCCCAAAGTCGTCAACAAAAACAACGCCAATCATGAACATACCTCATTACTAATAGATAGAAATATCTTCAGAGTCGTTACGAATGAATGGATGGTACAGTTAGTACAGTACAGCTCATAATAGCTATTTATCTACTCACACAGTCACACACACACGGCTGCGCACCGCGTCCCTCACTCCCTTCTTTTGTTAAACAGAGATAGCAATATTCCGAATCCGGCCTCGAATTTCTATAACGTGCGATGTTCGTCGTCCCCTTAATATACAAAGTTAACTATGCAAAGTAAACTTGTCTATTTCTGGGTCAGCAATATAGCGTAACTTTTTAAAACAAAAAACAACATGCGTATTCTACGAGTATTATTCAAAGCTTCTATAATACAGAAGGAAGTATTTATTTCACACTTTCGTTTAATAAATATGTTATACCTATTGTTTGAACGAAAGTGTGAAATAAACAAATAAAGACGTCGACGTTCGTCAGACTGCCTCGTTGGTCTAGTGGTCTCAAGCGCTACTACTTACAGAGCTTGAATGATGCCCGGGTGATGGCAATAGGCTCGCCCCGTATTACATGGGACTTAAATATAAATGCCATGTGGGTCTACTGTAAAGACACCTCTACCCTAACCCTTCCAGGAAAACAAAGCTTAATGTTAAGTGTTATGCAACCGCCAAAAAATAGGGTACTGCTGCATGCTTTTTTCATACTAAATTTTCCAAGTCAAGGCCAGGGATTTACCACAGGTAAATCCATGTAAAGAAACCACATTGCACGCGCCACACTTTTGTCAAAGCTTTCGTTTGTTAACAAAAGTGAGCCACACGATTTCAAAACTCACAAATTCTTCACAAAACAATGTCACAAACGCATTGTTAGTTAATTACAACTCTGTGAACGTGGGACAGTGACCCGGTAACCATCATATTTTATTCACGAGAGCATCATTCTTTGACCTTGGCGTTCACTTTCCACATGGTTGCCAGTTGCCACCAAAGTTTGGCTATCACACGTTAAAAGTGAAAAGAAAGTCGGAGACAGCTAATCTGTGTGCGGGTCGAATATTTATGAGAATTGTTTTCCTTTTACAAAATAGTTATTTTTTTTGTTGTTTTAACTTCATACCATGTTTAAGGCAAATAAATACTTATCTTATCTTTTCAAACGTTTGTTGGAAGTTTTTTTATCGAAGTGTCGGTAAGTATTATGGTGTTGATTTTCAAAACGATCATAACCTTAGGTTTTAGCTCGATAATCGAAATCGAAGCTGAAGAGTTAATTAATATTTTAAGCTCATCTAGCTAGTTCCGACATGATAGAAGAAAGTGGGGATCTAATAAGTAACTATGAACACATTAAGACTAATTAAAGAGATGAACTTAATTCACGATTTTACGAATGAACTGATAGGTGATCCTAAAATTACCCAGCATTGTCCACCGTATAAGTGTGACGCATAAGGATTTCACCAAGAGAAACAATATTCGGTCATCAAAGGAAAAAATAAAGGTAAAGTAAATTTCACCAACCCATGCAAAGACACCGAATATTGAGTAAGGCTTCTACAACAGGTCTTCTAATCCCATAAGATCATTGGGTCACTAGCGGCGCGTACGCACTTGTGGCAAGGTCTCTCAATGAGAACCAAAAGCTTTCCATAGTGATCTAGAAATTAGAGCAAGCAGTTGTCTACCAAATTTTAATTATGTAGGGATTCATGAGGGTCCCAATAGAGAAATACTCAGTAGCATTGAAGGACCACCTCACTAGTGTTGTTATATGAGCTATTCTGCGACTCCTACTGTTTGCGACGAATGAATTTAACTCTGCCAAAAGGCTGAGGAAGAAGGTGGAACATTAATCAGAGATATCTAAACCATAGATAGACAAAATAAGTACCTACATTAAATGAACTGCAACCAATCAATCTGTTGTTAATACGAGTATAAAGTAATGTCGGTCTTTCGTATCAACGTGATAGGAAATGTGATCTAGTCATAAATACATTGACTGCATAGTTAATTCTAACTCGATCTGTGCTAGATCTGAGCATTGTCACGAAACATTTATGTAAATCATGCATAATGATCTGGTCTCATTGGCAAGTCTGTAAATGTATCAAGGAGGATTGGTTTAGCTTCGTGGGAGCTCATACCATGCACTCTATAATCGGTATCTAGGTACTCATAGTTAAATGCATAATCAGCCTATTATGTTCCCACTGCTGGGACACAGGCCTCCTTTCTGTGAGAGGGAGTGGGCCGTAATCCACCACGCGAGCTCAGTGCAGGTTTGTGGATGTCACATGTCTTCGAATTTTTGGTTCTAAGACATGCCGGTTTCCTTCACCGTTTTGAGAGCAGTGGTGATGAAATAATTTACACAAAGTAAAGCGCCCGTCTGGGTTCTAACCTACGACCTACAACTCGTAAGTCGCGGCCGTTTCCGCGGCCACCAATGGGCCACCACTGTTCTCACTCTAGTTAAATGTATTTATCCTTATTTACTACCCAAGTACTCGTATAGTACGTAAATGTGTATAAAAACGTGTTATTTATTTGCCTGAGTGTCGTAAAAGGGATATCATGAATTATGGATCCCACCTACCTTCTACCTACATCTATGTGGGAGAAAATGCCATCACTATAATACATATAAGGTTTACATCTATGTTATGGATGTTCTCTCAATCGTTCTATGCGGGAGGCATATGTTGACCGGTGGGAATTTACGAGCTGTTCGGACCAATAGCGCTTAATATATATATATGCCAAAGGCCATCCATAAATGGTGCCGATTTATCAAATAACCTCTATAACCTTCTCGTTTCTACAACATAACATTTCTCAATAACAATTTGCTCGAACAGTCCTTATTATCAAAGGACAAGCTATTCTTTGACACAAACATGGCAGTTATAAAAAGTATTTCACAATTCGCGAAGATAGTTTGAAGATACTGGCGGCAGATGAGAATGTGAAGGTTGAGGCAATTATATCGGAGGTACCGATGAACTGAGTTGTTGTGATGTTCATTCAATACTTTATTTTTTTTTATTCATTAACATCTTTAAATGTATACTAGCTGTTGCCCGCGACTTTGTCTGCGATCCAGATTAAAAATACCTCCATGCAGAGGACAACCAGACAAGAAAACATGTTTCCTGCAACCTCCGCATGAAATGCCTCATATTTGGAGTATATGTCTCCGCCACAGCTCTCAGGATATAGTTGCGACTCCCGCACTCTGCTAAACAGCGATACGGTTTTTTGCGAATTATGGCTTAGAAGCTATCTATGTGTCTCAACAAACATTTCCGAGGTGCAGCAGAAACGGGGCAGACGCAGAAACACCCTGAAAGTATTATTATATTAAACCAGGTAAAGTGGTTACCTGGTTCAATTAATTGGCATACAGTAATGGAAGATTTTCAGTATTTCAGCAGGTGCACACCTGTCCCTCAACTTGTCCCAAAGCACATCATAGGGAACAAGATCGAAGGCCTTTGACATGTCCAGGCGTCTTCAGGTGTCTAGTATTGAACAGTATGATTGAGACTAAAGATGACAGTTTCAGTTCATAGTCCCCTAGCCATCATCGTTGCCAAGGAGAACGGGCGATAATTGCCTTTACTCGATATGTCCCCTACCCAGTTCTTAAAGATAGAATGGAAACCACAATATATTTCATAAAAATCTGGCAGGTATTAATGGCTAACTCACATCGTATATAATAGAGACCAGACCCTCAGCACGTGGACCCCTGCATATTTCAAGTGCTCAATGCCGAGTCCATCATGACCGGGAGACTTGCCCCTGCTCATTCCTTGTAAGACTTCTTTGACCTGCTTGGCAGAGAAGTGCATAAGTGTCCCCTTTGCCAAACAACAATATAAGCACCTCCGGAAGGAACTGAGCGAAAAAAAAATCTGGGGGAGATTGCACCTGAAAATGTTTTATAAATTGGTTTGCAATATCCCATCGATCACTCTTCCCCTCCACATTCAGCGCTAGGCCGCGCCCTAGTATCCAACTTACCTGTGGATTTCCAGAATTTGGCAAAGTTCTCAGTAGCTCTTTGTTCTGCTAAAATGTCCATTTTAATTTGTTCTTGACTCTTTTGACACCATTTCAAGCGACATTTGAATACTTTGCGAGCCTCTCACATTTGCACACAAATGTAATCCTGAGTCGGTCGTTGATGTTGTATCCAGGATTTAAGTTAAAGCCTAGCCTCGCTGTGAGCATCCTGTACATGTTTATCACCAGTTTTTACCATATAGATGGTGGGTGGAAATGATCAGAACTATTTACATCTTCCTTAATACCTACATCTTATGTTTTAGATTTAGATCTTATGATTAAGGAAGCACAGGCAGTGTGTGCCACGCCGATAAATATACCACACAGTCGCAGAGACAGTGTAGTGATTACGCTCAGCCCCTAGTTTTCATCATGACTGGTCCTTACAGAAGTTCATCAATTCATTAGAAAAGTTTTCTTTGGTGTGTGCGTTAAAATCTCGCAATATAAACACGTTTTCAACATCATAGCTCGCTACAATAACACTTATCTCACTAAAACATCAGTAACATAGTTAAATTCTCTGGCGAGTCTGTAGGCATGTAAACAGAGAAAACCATAATAGAGCGCTCTGCAGTCAGCGCCTTAATGGCCACAATCCGTTTACTACTACAGTCCAAAACAGAAACTGACCTACGAGTATAAATGCCTTTCCCCCAGAGAATGGCCACTTCCAAAGAATATAACTACTCTCTACCGAGAGGCCACTTCCCATACCGGTCCGACGGATGTGTCAACCGCTGACTTACCAGTTAATTTAAATTTGTGACATAAGGTACCAAATACAATTTGTCATGGGAAAGAAAAAAAGTCATGTCTCTTGGGGGGTTACAAAAAGCCCACGCACAGATTGCTCGAATATTATCAGTAGAGCGTTTTGCCGACTGACAAATATAAGTAGTTTTTGAGTACTCATTCGTGTTACTATACATTACACTCAGCGCTGGTTCGATATATGAAATGCACAATAATCAATCAATAATCTTGTAAAGCGCCTGCCTACGAGTCATACGACCTACAACTCGTAAGTTGCGGAGGTTACTGTTACTTTTGTGAGTCACTACTGCTCTCGTAAATGACTTATTTTTTAATATTTTTAGATTTATAGTTTTGACAAATATCTGCTTTAAAATAAAGCCATTGGTCACATGACATTGAACGTGAATCAGAGCGCGATACGTCACAACTTCCAGACAACAGTTTCAAATAGTACCTAAATAAAAACAAAATTAATACGTCAGACATACAAGTTTATTTTCCATTACTTACCAATAGAGTGGAATGGTGTTGAAAATAACAACTCTGCTTTTTATTAAAAAAATATGTTAACAAGTATTTTGCCAAAGTATTCATATTTGAGGTGAACAAGGAACATTACTAATTGGTTTCTAAAAAACTGACTAGTACAATATTGCAATTACCAGACTGAATCACTGAAGAATCGGAATCAAAAGTTCATACATAGATCTTCCAATGCAATCAAAGAACTTATTGTTATTGAATTAGAATCAAAACCTATCGCAACAACAGAAAATAGATTCGTCAAACATAAAACACAAGACTGCGCTGCGGGTAAAAGCAATCCATATTTTTGCGACGTAAACATTTAAGGCCGCCCGCATTCCACTCCTGCGGTTGAAGTTGTTAGAAAAAACATTATCTCAGCGATAACTATCTGTCCAACGAGGAATTAATGCTGCAACACCCGTAATGGCTACTTGCGAGGCTTAATAGTTTTTTTTATGGGGAAGCAGATACTCTTGCTTTACTTTAACTTTTACAACTACATTCACATCAACAATGTGGCATTAATCTATGTGAAACTACGGGTATACATACCTATAACAAAACCGGCTGGTTTTTGGGAAAGCCGTAAGTCGTAAACGTCATAGTACCCGTAGCCGTAGTCATTTCATTGAATTGGAACCGAAAATTATGTTTCTCTCCTGTAAACTGGTCTACATTAATGTAGTTATGTAGGTTAGACACACTGAAACACTTTAATTTACCTAGAAATTGCTTATTGGTTATCCGTTCAGGTCAAACGCGAGGTTTTTGCAAAACACTGCCTAATGCAATCTTTTCGTAGCTGGCCAAAGGACGTGTAACACTTAGCTAAAGTAATATACAATCTAATCCACCACGAAAACTTTAAACAGACATACTAATATTTAAGGTAAAATTGTCAATTTGGTACTCTATCACAAAATCGAAAAAGCGAATTCCCACCGTGAAATAGTTCTAAATAAGCATTATTGGAGTGTAGATGGGTCTCATTGGCATAATCCATGATTTGTATTAAAGTAGACCACGTTGTTTTCTACAAAAAGTGTGAGGATCTCACGTAAGAAGAGAATGTGGAACAATAGGATATGCCCGGTTCCACCAGACGCTCATGGTGTGAATTATTCAGGGCCCACAGTGTGTCAATGGTTTAGTAAGCGCGCTGGCACACATATTATGGACGATTGTTTTAGATGCAAGCCGCAATTATAGGGTTGATGTTCTTGAGATAACATGGAGCTCACTGATTTGTGATGGATAAGGAAAATGGAACCTAAATTAAAGGATTTATTTTTCGATCATTAAACTCATAACACAGATTGACCCTTTGGTCTATTCATAACTCCTACTGATATTCAAAGGGTTTGTCTCCGACTGAGCGAGAAACAACTTACCTATATATGTATTTTCTTCCTTCTTGCTTCTTATATATAAAAATCAATTGATGTTAATTAGTCCCGCTAAACCTAGAAAATGAATGAAACTTTGGTCAGTAGATATGGGCGCGCCGGAGAAGGTACCTGACAAAAAGAAAATGGCATTGCAACGCATTCGGGCATTAGCTGGTAGATTGTCAGAGTTGTCTTCGAACATTTGACAAACTGTTGCATCGTGACGTCCTGTCCTCTTGTGCGTTTTAGGTCGACCATTACTAAATGTGACAAAAAATCCTGTACGAATGTGGCAAAAATATTTTTAATACACAATTTGTATACCTTCACACACATTTGACCTACAATTCAATAAGCGTACACTTTAAGGTCAAGTTTAAGCTTCTTTCGACCGTCAGCCCTATTCACCAGTTTTGTATGGACGCGCACAATCGCTAGCATTTCTCTATTGTGTGCTCTGTGATTGTTGTGTGCTGACTGGTGTGTTGCTGACCCTGCGTACTGCCTATAGAGTTCATTAGGTACTTATTATTTTGTTCCTTATTTTTAGAGCTTCACGTAGTCTAGTGATAGGTACCGTTACTGTAAGGTTAGAAGTGGGTCGTCTATTTCTGATTGTTATTCATCATATGTATTGAGTTCATCAGAATATAACAAGACCTTGAAGATTATCGTTATACATCTCGTGCTCAAGAAAGGCACCAATTGCTGCTGCATTGTGACCTTTTAATGATATTTCCTTAGGAGTCAATTTACTCCATCTATCGACATGATTCGGATCTCTTCCTAACAGACTTTATTTATTCCTGTATTCACTTGTTACAGCTGGGCCGTGTCCCCACCGCCTGCATGGTGATGCCACCGCGGTATGCAACGCTACCGCTGCCGCCTGCTACATACGCACCCGGACCTATGTACTACCCCGTGCATGACGCTGTAAGTTTACTGCTTTCTTTTTAACTCGCGCGGTTTAAATATGCGCTTCTTGTTCTGGATGCATACGGCATCCAGAACAAGAAGCGCATATTTAAACCGCGCGAGTTATAATTTAAACCATCACAAGTTCTCTGAGAACTACATACAAATACACCAATCTAGAATCTATGCAAACCTTTAGATGAAGACCATAAAGTGTTAACCCCACAATTTCGTAGCATTTAGCCGCCATGACCACTATAAATGGAAGCAAGGACGAAATAGACGAACTCGTAACTTTTACTATCGCGCTCTACAGTCTATCCAATCTGTCCGATAGGCAATGTCCTTTTCAAACAGAAGAGAACCACAAACTGTTGATTTACTTTGACATAACAAATCTGTAACAACGTAGCGCGTGCGCCGTCGTCGATCGCCGCGCGTGACCACGGAGCGGCGACGTCGCGAGGGTCGCGAGCGAGATTCGCAGCTGGCGAGGTCTCTGGAGAGGATCCACCGCAAGAGGCGCGCAGACCGCGACCACATCACCGACGCAGACCTCAAGAGGACCTACACCGGGCTTGATAGGTAACTTACATCATTCATAGAAACCCTACAAAACTTCGCTGTGAGATTAATAAAACATGTAAGAATTGGTGCAGTTGGAAACAAAAGCATAACTAGAGGTAGCTGGAGCTGAACAGGCAGTTTCATAACTGGACTTGGGTTAGGTCTACACGTTCACGGGAGGACACGGCGTGGCATACGCTTGCAGAGTGTGCCGCTTGGGAGGAGCCGCGCTGTGCCCTCATCTCTGAAGTAGGCAGTGACCTGTCGCTGCCGGCCGTAGTGAGTGCGATGGTCGGCAGCGTCGAGTCCTGGGACGCGGTGGTTTCCTTCTGCGAAACAGTGATCTCGCAGAAGGCGGCTGCGGAAAGGGAGAGAGGAGATCTCGTCCACTCTCCCGATCCGCAGCAGGCGTACCGGGCGCAGGCGGAGGGCGGACAACGCCCTCTTCCAGCCCCCCTAAATGGGTCCAGGTACGGCGGACTCGGGGACGTCCGCCGCCCCACATACATCAGGTCCCGAGGTGGCGGCGCGTAGTGTTCAACGCGCGCCCCTCTTAGACGTTGCGGGGGGAGTACAACACCTCACTCCCCGCCCCCCCCCCACCCGAGGAGGCCCGCAGAGGCGGGCCGGCACCATTCGGGGTCGCGGAAGAGTCATGTTACCGCGACCGCGACGTAGGTGTGAGATGGAACACCGGGGTGGTTTTAAGTCAGTAAGAGTCTGACAGACCCCTCCGCCCGCCCCAGGGCGGAGGACATCCATGAGGATTTTCCACCCCGGGAAAAAAAAAAAAAAAAGGTCTACACGTTCAAAAACACAGTGCAATCCTGAAAATGAAATTAACCTGTTTTAAACACTTGGTATTGTCAATGTCCCAGGGCATATGCGGAGCAATTCATAGCGGTTTGCGATGAGAGCCGTCACGCTGCGGAACAACACGACTCCCTGGCGAGCACGTCTGCCACCAGTGACACCAGCCACTCGCATCAAGAGTTATCCTAACACTTACTGTGGCGCTTTAATACATTTTTCATCCACGAAAATGTATGACAAATTTTAAGTCAAAATTAACTTTTACACTATCAAAAATTGGTCCAGCGGTTCATAAACTAGCGTCAAGTAATTTATACGAACATGAAATTGAATACGAATGTTTAGTACCTTTAGTCAGTAAGATATTTTTTAATACTCTTTGTTTAAGTAAACTAACTGTCGAAGCATATGATACCAAACTTAACAATGTAGCTTTGTAAGGTCGCAATACGTTATGATAAATTGTAAATATTTTCACTAACTATAAGTAAAACATTAATCAAAACACAATTAGGAATTTATGATGTTATACTCATAGACCGTTTATCGTCTTCATTTCATTCGCTTCGACGAACGCTTATCATCAAGTACCCATTGATGGCCTCCCTACGTAATATTTCAAAGGGACCAAAAGATTTTGCAAATGATTAGCATGGAATTACTACAAATATTTTCAGTATTTCTCTACTGGCACACATGAAAGATGTAATTGCCTTAATTATTGCAATATCTAGTTTAGTTTATGTGACATCATGATGTTCGGTACTCGAACGGCCTAACTGAGACATCTTTGTCATAACTCTAATTATTGAGTACGATAATATGTTTTATTCGTGTTTTGTCTTTCATTTCCATTCATAACATTCACGTTTTGCATTACATTAATCATTTTGAATAATGGTTACGGCAAGAAATCGTTTTAATTTTTATCACTTCGATATTTCACTTTACTTTAACTAATATAACTATTTTCAAATTGTACGTATCGTCAAATGTCTGTGTTATATTCTATTTTAAGTCTTATTTATCTAGTTTTACATCGTCTTTATTTGTGAAGATATTTGTAATGCATCTTTTAAAGAATGATTATTTTGAATGAAGATTCACTTCGATATTAAGTTTTTTTTTTTAGAATTCAGGAATGGAGGAAAAGAATTCAAGATGTCATGAAAAATACTTCATAAATACAGTTTAGTTTTTATTCTTAGATATAATGTCAAGCATACGTTTGTAAATATATATTTTATGAAAGTCCTTTGTACCTAAACGGTGCCAAATTGCGAATTGGTGTAAAATATTAACATCTAAATTGTTGCTCAAATTTGTAAGAACAAAGATGATTTTAACTTTGTAATAATTAAAGTATTTCTTTTAGTTACGGTTAAGCTTAGCTATTTAATATATTATTGTAGTGTTTCTGTTGTATTATTAGAATCTTTTATCGACTTGTTTGTCTTTGGGGTTTTTCAGAGGTCTGAATTTTCTCGATAACGAATACTTTTCCTATCTCTGGTTACCATCATTTTTATTATTCCTATACTTAGACTAGGTTTCTTTTAACATTGCTGACACACCTACAACATTTGTCATGCATTTCGTCAAAAAATCAAAAGAAAAGAATATTATCCAGATACCATGATCTACCTTGAGAAAATCTTTCCGGTATCCAATCTATACGTAAACTAGCTTGTAAGCCTCCTCTAGAGATTATTACAACACTTTTTGATAAGAATTTTATATTTTTTCTACATTTAATTATTCTACGTAAACATATACTTAGAGACTGTAAAATATAATTGTAAATAAACTTATACTCCTTAGATCGATGTATATACTTTAAGCTAGGGTTTACGGTGGACAGATGTATTGTGGCTGCTTGTCTATGGTCTACGGCTTCAGAAAGTTATTTATTGTGGACAGATACTGCATGGATGACGAGACTAATACATATTATTTTTTATAAAAATAATGCTGTTTTATTTTAACTTAAAACATTTACGAAAAATATCCTCGGAAAAAGTTCACAATCTAAAATCATTGAGTGAGAAGTAGTAGATAGTTGACTCCACCGGGTATGCCAGATTTAGGTAGATGAATCAACTATATGACCTGAAATATCTAAAAACTATCTTGATTTAATAAAATAAATAATTCCACTAGCAATTTTCACGTATTTATTACGTATCATCACTACGCCTAAAAAAAGTACAAAGTGCTACAAACAAAACTGCACTTTACTGGTCAGCTATAAGGTTCAGAACTCGTTGTCACTGAGCGCAGAGACGCGGCCGGGCGCGGCGCTGGGCCGGGCGCTGGTCACGCGCAGTTCACTCTCTGAAGAGCTGCCCAAAGAGTCGCCTGCCTCGCCACTTTCCACTCCTAAGTGTAAATAAGAAATATTGTAATAAAGTAATGATATTCCAGGTAAATCGTTCTCACATATAATTTTATGTATAATAATTAATGTATACAAAATACTATGAAACATTTAAAAGAGTAACAGTGGAATCTTGCTTATTTCGAAACTACCTTTTGGAACGGGCAACTATAAGTTTTTAATTTTTGACGTTCAGAAGTGCCTTTAATGTGCATAATTGAAATAAATTGTTTTATTTAACTTCGACACACAATACATGTAGTCTCACAGTGACACTGGATTCCCAAATCAGCAGCAGCAGGTGCAGCTACAGCTTTCAAATCAAAAGCTTTAACAATGTCTTAATGTTCAGTTCAGAAAGCTGTCGAAAGAGTGAAGTTAGCACCAAGCACACAACAACAGTAGAGATGATGACTATTATAGAAATGTTCGAACAAATAATGTAATTTCAAAGAAGTCATATTTTTAAGCGATAATCAAAATAAAACAGTAAAATCGATGGAAATTCCCGTCCTTGTCGCGCGGTACGGATGATGTATAGCGCTATTGGTGCCGATTCTCTAAAATCACTAAAATTTGGTTTAATTCTGTCAAATGACGATTTTCCATTCTGAAATTGACTATAGTGACACAACTTAACTATATTTTAGTTTGACAGCACTACGATTGCACTGAGTTATTAGTTTAGTGAAAATGGCTATTTTGCTATTCTGAATTTTACATTTTTCACAAAAAAATTTGATTGTCTAACTAAATCTGAACATGAATCTGACTATTTTTAATCGCGATTAAAAAGGTGTGGAATAAAATTAGGTGGCGTGGACTAAAATTCACACCAACACCTCGACTTCAGACGTGCAAAAACGGTACATTAACTTTCTTTTTCTTTTTTTGCTCATATCTCGAAAACGGTGTGTCCTATCAGAAAAATAATGAAAATTTCGACCCCCTTTGCAACCCTGAAACCACCAAATCTCTACATTTAGATATTTTTATTTTAAATTTTCCACACAAAAAGTCAAAACTTCCATATAAAACACGTCGAAGCTGTCCCAGGCTGCCTCCGGCTCTAACAAAGACGTTGCGAAACAAAAATATAAAAAAAACACGCACTCGCGATTGTCAAATTCGATTAGTTGTGTCAAAATTATTTTTAAATTTAGAGATTATTTTCGCAGAATAGCTTCAAGATTTTCATAGTAAAAAGTAAGGAATTTTAGTGATAGTTTAGTTAGTTTAGTTCGGTGTACAAGAGAATCGGCACCATTATGAAGTTACTTAGTCGTAACGTCACTTCTGCGATAGTGCTGTCTTTGACTAACAGTTCTTTTAATATGTTAGGCAATTTTTTTAGCTTTTACACTTTTTTATAGTATTGCCTGCACTATTTACAAACAAATATCTTTTTGAGTTAAAATAGAAAAAAAAATCATATCCCTATTATAGCTCTTGTACCAATTTGGACAACTAACCTTCAATAAGATCAGCGAAGTCATCATCGTCAGCCATGGCCAGCGTGCGGGTAGTGGGACGCGGCCGAGCTCGAGACCAACGAGACGGCACGTCACCACCACCTACATTGAAATCAACACTTGCTAGCGCCAGGGTTATAACACTTGCTCTATCAAAGTTAGTGAAAATAGGTACAATCTCATCTCATCTGCCTCCCTGTATCATCAAAATTAAATATTGCTTTGTTTTTTCACATCATTTCCATCTTATTGTATACGCATCACTTTCTTTAAATCTTTCTCGCAAATTCTTCGCGTCTCATATCCATACGAGAAAACTTTCATGCCACTATATTTTTGTCAAATGACACACAGTCTAACACAATGCCATCATTACCATCGCTAAAACAATCTACAAGAATGACTATATAATCAAGAATGAGATAGCAATATAAGCAATGCATGACGAACCAAACGAAGTAGCGGCAGACATCACCCTGCCGTCCGAGCTGGTGGCCGGTCCCGTCCCTGCGTTACAAACAGTTTAATGGCGACAGACGCTCATGCTGAAGCGGGCGATGTTAAATAAACTGGTCTCATGCTTGTTTACCCTGGCTCCAGGCAGTGGCCATTAACTATTAAGACAACGGTGAATGTTGGCCTTGTATTCCGGTCCAAAACTCCACCATTTTGGAAGACTCACCCGACTCTTAAAATGATGTGTAAGTATTTGTTTAATGTTCTATTTAGACTCCGAAGTTGCCAGTTGTATATACGAGGGGCATGCTAAAAGAAATTAGAGACTTACAAATTATAAAGTTTATTCTATATTACAAGTATCGATCTACTCGAAGTATTCGCCCTGAGCATGTATACCTACACTTTTCGAAACGTCTGAACCAATTGTAAAATAACTCTGACCACTCTTCTTTAAACACCCGAGAAATCACGAAATTATAGGCAGCCAATCTTCTTTGCTTAAAACCCTTTTCCCATTTAGTTCTTCTTTGATTTTTGACAACAGGTAAGAACCACAAGCCACTAGGTCAGGAGAATACGGGGTGACTGGTCAGGTAGGATAGATACGTTTTTTGAGTTAAAAAGTCGAGTGTTCTGGCAGACGTGTTCGCATTGGCGTGGTGCCAGAGAAGGTGCTGGATTTCTAACTGCTGTCGCTTTTCACTCTAAGCTGATAATACTGTTGGAGCACAAACTATCACATGATGCTCATCCAAATAAATAAAACCAGCCAAATGCGTGTCGGAAAAAAAAGTGATAAAACTACACATTAACGATTTTCGGACTTTTTACTGTACCTACTTGTGTTGAGATCTTGCTTTTTGCCGAATTTTATGGTCAACGGGAAGTAAGTACAATAGTATTGATAAATTGGCGAGTATCAAAATATGTCGCATAATCGCCGTATTTTTTTATTGCATTGCGACAGACAGACTGACTGGTCCTAATAAGGGTTCCGTTTTTTCTTTTTGAGGTAAGGATTAGAAGGAACTATAAAAAAGATTTATGTGAGTTCTATTTTCAAATATATCAATAAACAACCAGCCTTTAGGATGGTGTATAACTTGCCAGAGTCAAACAAATGAGTAAAGAATATCTAACTTCTTTTGTCAACCCCTCGTAGTTGAGTTTTGTGTTTTGAGTTGAGTAGAGTGAAAACCACAGACTATAGGATACTAAGTGTATTCGTATATTTTTGGGTTGTGGTCAATGCCTGGAGTCAGGGTTCATCAGTAACATTCAACACTTACTGGAAATAGACAGGTCCCCGAAGCCCTGCTTGTCGGAAAAGTCGGAGTCGGACTGCGAGTCGTCCTCGTCGCGGATCTCGTCCAGCGAGTCGCGAACGGCCATGCTTCCGAATGCACGACGAGCCTCCGCCGCTGCTGTGCCTACGGACAGATTTAGATTAAAGAAAACAAAAAAAAACAACTTTTAACGAGAACAAGGATTCTCTTATCAGACGGGAGGCGGGAAGTCCGTATGACAGCTCGCGGCCTACCGATACATCGTTTGCCATATTTCAATAGTGGCAAACCAACGGTCTATTCAGGAGATAAGCTGGTTTTTAACTTCAAAATCAACCCATACATGAACCGCCACGACCAAACATAATCCCTGTATTGCCAGCGTACATTATTACCTGCTGTTTTAATCCTCAGTCGTGTCTTAGGTCTGGTAGCCGGTCTCGGCTGTTTCACTTCACTCAGGTCCTTGCCCTCATCACTTGAGTCCATGTCATCTATAAATTATATCTTATCAAAATTTTTTTTCCAATCGCCAATAAAATCAACAACTGTAGCAGTTTATACCAGAATCGCTGAGTTTCCCTAGAACATCTTCAGCTTCATACTTGTGAATCAGCTGCATTATTGCAGCTTGTTGTTCTTCAGCTGCCTGCAAACAAACAATCGCCACAATCTAAGAACCAAAAACCGCTCAAGCTAAACAAAGAACCCTCCATTTAGTGTAAACCGGAATGAAGGTAAAATGACATGAGGTAGGTATTGCATTGTCTGAGTCGCTCACCTCAGCCTGTGCGCTCTCAAGCACGCTAAGTTGATGCTTCAGCGCCTCGACGCAGCGATACCGCAACACGTACTGGTCCCACAGCTGTTCTATCTCAACCTCCAGAGCTGTCAGCTCTCCCTGGTAAGCTGGTCTGGAGATATCAAGAAACATTTTAATGTGTAACAGATACAAATGCAGTTGCATTTTTATTTGCATGGACCGTAATTGCTTGGCGTCGAAAATTTCGAGAGGATGTTTAAATTATCTTTTTTTTTTTTTCGTAAAGGAAAACATACATTAGTATGTTTAAAATAAACGGTAATATATCAAGTACACTACCTACTAGACCTTATCTTTATGAGAGACCACATTGTGGCCCACATGGCCACCATACTCGTAAGCAAGGACAAACACACCGTAGAAAGTTACAGACGCCTTGCGAGCAGGCTTTGTCTGACAAGATGCTGTCAGACAGCTCTACGAACTTACTTGATCTTCTGCACAGTATGCAGCCTCTTCTCCGCCCTCATGAGTTCAGCTCTCTTCCTCTCCAGTTTGGCGTCAAGTGCAGCCTCGCTTACCGCCACGTTGTCGATCTGTTCCCGACCGGAGGACACCTTGTCAGCGACAGCATCCAGGGCCCGGCGGAGACTTGCTTCCATTGCAGACATTTCCAGCGGACGGGAGAGCGCTTGCTCTCGTTGGTCCTGGGATTTTTGGCAGGGAGAAACCTCTTTATGATAGATAAATTATACTTTATTTTTATTGCACATACATCAAGATTGTTACAGAGCTCTTTTACAATATTGCTAATTGTATGGTACAATGGCGGTCTCATCGCTGATATCTTATATCTTCCAGACAACCTTTGGATGGACTGAATCAACTAGATGGGGGAAGTGTAGGTATTGCTCATTATATACTTCACACAATACATCAAATAATACCGATAAAATAAAAAAAGGTAAACTTGCCTATTTGGAAAAGGCTTTTTTCATTGAGGTTGGCCAGGTATAGAACTTACCTTGTTTTCCGCCTCTTTAGCCAACAGGTCGAAGAGGAAGGCGCCCTGTGCGGTGATATCGGTCGCCAGAGCTCGAGCTTGCTTGATCTCACTCAACTGCAAGAGGCAAATGACTTAACACGTTGCGGAACATACGTTAGTGTACATACACAAAAGCTTTTAGGGTTACGTGCCCCAAAAGGAAAAAACGGAACCTTTATAGAATCACTTCTTTGTCCGTCCGTCCGTCTGTCAGTCTGTGTAGACCCTTTTTCTCAGGAACGCGTGGAGGGTATAATGTTGAAATTAATAACAGAAACGTCGGTCTACGGTCCCTTGGAGCACTAAGGGGCGAAACACATCTGTCAGCAAGAAAGACATGAGTGCACGTCGGCGAATCGGGGATCGATTCTGATCCGCGTCGCGCACTTCTCTTTTTGGTCTAGTAAATGACAAACCTGAGCGATAGAAAAGGATAGAGCATTAAAAAGGCGATAAAGTGCAGACGGATGTGGTTTAACCCAAAAAAAAAAGCTTAAGCTTCGAAGTTAAGTCCAGGCAATAAAAAAACACCGCCAGTTAAGCTACATATTTTGGTACTCGTAAATAAATCAAACCCGTATATTCTATGATTCTTCCCGTTGACCATGGAATTTAGCAAGAAGCAAGGTCTCACAGCACACCGAAAATCATTAGTTTGTAGTTTTATCACATAAAAACGTTTCTTTTTCGATTACAGGCATACATTTGCAGTGAAGAATTGAACGTGACGTAGGTATATATATCGAGTTATGGGAGAACATTTGTTCAACTACAAAGAGAAGTTTGTTTTTGGGAAAAATTCATCCCAACTACGATAAAAAAGTACCGAAAAAAAACCAGCCAAGTGCGTGTCGGACCACGCACTTGGCTGGTTTTTTAGCTCCTAGGTTTGTTCCTTACCCGGTTGCTAAAGTCATAGCTCATAGGCGTGGTCTCGCGCTGGTTGTCATCTGTAGCGGGGGTCTCCAGTGCGGAGCGCAGCAGTGAGGCCACCTTCATCATCTCGCGCACTGCATAGCCGTCCGCGCCGTACACACGCTTGCCGTTCAGCTTTATGTTGGCGCGAGAGTGCTGGAAGACGTAGTTATAAGTACTCGTTCCAAAGAACGTTTATATGTGTGCAACCAGTGTTTCTCGAAATGTGAATATTGTATTCTGTTTTGAGAAATAAATGTCTTAAACCATAAGTGACACGCTTTAGGTACTCTGTACGAAGTTTACACGAGGAGAATTTTGTGAAGTACAAGGTGGGCCAAAAGTAACGTCGTAGTGATTCTCATTACGACGTGCCTTAATTTTTGAGAATGGCGTCATTATGTCATTGTGATTTGAAACGTATGTATAGATAGAGAATTCGTTGACAATGCAATGGAACAATCACACAGCTGTTTGGATTATTATGTATAGTCACTGAAAAGTTCAAAACTCAACTAAGCATACATAAACCAATTTGTAATCGGCGTTCAGCAACTGTTTCCGCGGAAAGTGCATGAATGTCGATATGCATCGTATAGATAGACCAGACAAGCATCCTCTCATGGCTCCGAAAATTTTCAATAAAATACCAAATATCTTTAAAGATTTAAACTTGACATTAAACGGAGACCAAATAATTTTTTAATTGAAAAA
This sequence comes from Dasypolia templi, assembly GCA_963555695.1. Taxonomy (NCBI): domain Eukaryota; kingdom Metazoa; phylum Arthropoda; class Insecta; order Lepidoptera; family Noctuidae; genus Dasypolia; species Dasypolia templi. The sequence continues at coordinate 34,170,327 of OY743138.1, read as the reverse complement.
TGCAACTATAACATTGACGAATTCCTTCTTGACAAAATGTACTAACTAAATTAAATGATATTAATTATGTATTTATGCTCGAAAATTCAAAACCTTGACTTATTTATTGTGTTCTGAATTTTTATTTTATAATTAATTGTATTCGAAACATAGAATTTTTTGTTAATTTGTACTTAATGTCGATTTAAATTTCTAATATTGTTAACTAGTATGGCCATAATGGGCAGTTTTTTGAGTTAACATAACCAAACTAATAGACCTACTGTTTGACCAAAAATCACACTAATAAATACTTTGACTTTGGTGCCGATTCTCTTGTACACCGAACTAACCTAACTAAACCTTCACTAAAATTCCTTAGTTTTTACTTTGAGAATCTTGAAGCTATTCTGCGAAAAAAAATCTCTAAATTTAAAAATAATTTTGATACTACTATAATCGAATTTGACAATCGCGAGTCCAAGTCTTTTTTTTTTTCTTTTGGTTTCGCAACGTCTTTGTTAGAGCCGGAGGCTGCCTGAGGCAGCCTCGACGTGTTTTATATGGAAGTTTTTACTTCTTGTATGGAAAATATAAAATAAAAATATCTACATGTAGAGTTTTGGTAGTTTCGGGGTCTCAAATGGGGTCGAAATTTTCGTTATTTTTGTGATAGGACACAACGTTTTCGAGATATGAGCAAAAAAATTGTTAAAGGACCGTTTTTGCACGTCTGAAGTCGATGTGTTGGTGTGAATTTTAGTTCACGCCAACTAATTTTATTCCACACCTTTTTAATCGCGATTAAAAATAGTCAGATTCATGTTCAGATTTAGTTAGACAATCAAATTTTTTTGTGAAAAATGTAAAATTCAGAATAGCAAAATAGCCATTTTCACTAAACTAATAACTCAGTGCAATCTTAGTGCTGTCAAACTAAATATAGTTAAGTTGTGTCACTATTTCAGAATAGAAAATCGTAATTTGACAGGATTACACCAAATTTTAGTGATTTTTAGTCTAGTTTAGAGGCATTTGTGACAAGAGAATCGGCACCTTTGACTAAACTAAACTCTCGAGTCCCACATCTACTATTATGTTATCTAGAGATGCGGTGGATTTCACCATCATTTAGAGAATTTATTACGTTTATTTATAATACATTATTACCTCGTTGGTCTAGTGGTTGCAAGAGCTACTGCTGAGCATGAGGTCCTGGGTTCGATTCCCAGGTCAGTGTTATTGGGTTTATCTATCTAGAATTTCTCAGTAGCAGCCCGGTGTCTGGATTTGTGCCGGGTTGATGGCATTAGGATCGCCCCCTTTTACCTACATAGGACTTAAAAATAGCTGGCGAAATTGCGGGTGTACTATAGGTACAATTCCGCCAAAGTCGATGTCATTTGTTTAACAGAACATTGTTTAAAAGATCATCAAGTAATGTCAATTAATTTTGCAATTATTGTGTAGTTAGCCATTTCAGCCGAAAACGTATGATACATCGCGGGTTAAATTTTTAAAAATTCAATTAAATCGAAAGAACGAAAAGACATCATCGGACTGTCTGTTGAGCACGCCATTGAATTGTCCTGTGTTGAGCTTGATCAGCATGTCATAGTATGCGTATACAGACCTCCAAGTAACCAGAATCTACCTGTGTTTGATTCTGTAATGGAAGATGTGTTAAAGAAACTTAGTGCTAGTAGTAAGTCAATAATAATCTGCGGAGACTTTAATATTAATTTATTAGAAAATAACTCTAATATAGTCAGATTTATAAGTCTTTTTATGTCAATTGATCTGTCAAATGTTTTTATTGAACCAACCCGAGTGACAGCTTCTTCTGCTACTTGTATAGATAATATTTTTTGTAATTGTGATTACTTACACAAACAAATAGTAAATAAGTTGCCATCTGATCACAGTGGACAAACAATGACATTTTGCTCATATACGCCTTTACAAAAAACTAAAATAAGGTTTAGGCAAACTACATGTAAAGATTTAGAGAAATTAAATGTATCTTTGGTCCGTAAATTATAACAGAGTTTTAATAATATAGGTGACCCAAATGAGTTCCATGCAGAGTTCTTTTCACTATGAAACACGCAATTTAATGACACTTTTCCACTGAAGACTAAAAGTATTAATACAAATATTTTTATTATTCATTAGGGCACTCCTGGCATTCGTAAAAGTTGAGAAAATATATTTGAACTATACGGCCTAAAGCAACATGTGATTCATACAAGCTTTCATCATATTTTGCAAGATATTCAAAATTATTTAAAAGTGTGTGCAAAATAGCTAAAGCTCTTTATAAAATAAAAACTACCTGGCAAATAAAAAATAATGAAACAGGTAAAAAAAAACCGCGTAATATTGAATTTCATTTAGAGACTGCACGTGGCCCCATCAACTCAAATGTAGATTTAGCTCAGGTATTTGAAAACTTTTTTGTTAATATTCCACTTAAAACTACTGAACCTTTAAATTCCTCACCCGTGCTCTCTGCTGCCTTACTTAAAAATAATGTAAAATCATGCCCTTTGGAGTGAAGGTTTCAGCATACAAACCCCCAAGCTGTTATAAAAGCTTTTGAAGATCTTAAAATTAAATCAACAGAAGATCTCTGGGGAATGTCTGTAAAAGTCTGTAGATCTGTCATCGAAACCCTTGCGCCCTATTTAGCTTTCATATTTAACACCAGTGTAGACCAAGGAGTCTTTCCGGATCTTATGAAACACAGTAAAGTGATCCCATAGTTCAAATCCGGTGATAGTAAAGAGCTCAATAATTATAGTCCCGTGTCAATTCGGTTTCACTAAAGGGCGTTGTACCACTGACGCAGGTGTCACCCTAATAAAGAACATTTTTAACGCCTGGGAGGAATCACAAGATGCCATTGAAATCTTTTGTGATCGCTCTAAGGCATTCGATTGCGTAAACCATGAGACACTTTTGTTGAAACTAGAGCACTGTGGGATTAGGAATGCAGCTATTGATTTGCTAAGACCATCCCTGAAAGATAGAAAGGTTAAAGTACACATAAACGGCATAAACTCATTAGTGTCTGAAATGACAATGGGCGTTTCTCAAGGTTTGATATTGGGTTCATTCCTCTTTTTAGTTTACACTAGCACTTTGCCCGCGACTTCGTCAGCGTGGATTTCGAAAAAAAAAAATATATATACTATGTTCATCAGACACAATTTCGGTTTCTAATGGTAAAACAATTTTTCAAATCGGTACAGTAGTTTCGGAGCCTATTCAATACAAACAAACAATCAAATCTCTCCTCTTTATAATATTAGAACAGATTAATGATTTACCCCAGTTACTTCAAAATCAACCGAAGATGGTGTTATTTGCAGATGACATTTCATTGATCTTTAAAATAGACCGAAGGTCACAAAATCTTGACGACGTGAATAACTCTATTCTTCAGGTCCAAGATTGGCTTACGATAAATAATTTGGTACTAAAAGAGAAATAAACCAAATGCATTCGATTTAAATTACCTAATGTTAGAAGTAGCGAATGTGGCATCATATTGAACGGTGAAAACTGGAATTTATTAATCAGATGGTTTTCCTAAGAATCTAGGGACCTCATATAACATCTCTCGTTAGAAAGATAAGACAGTTAACAGACGTTTATTTTAGCTACTTCCACAGCATTATGTCATACGGCATTTTACTGTGAGGTCGGGCTGCTGACATTGAATCGATTTTTATTTTGCAAAAGAGAGCTGTCATTGCCATTTAAAATCTACGTCGCCGCGAATCTCTTAGGGAACTATTTAAGAAGATTAATATAATGACGGAACCTTGCCAATTCATTTATGAAAATATCATGTGTGTAACAAAAAATCTGCATCTTTTTAATAAAATAAGTGATAGACATAATATTATCGCTTGAAATAATAAAATAGAATTTGAAATAATAAAAAGAAACCGTTTTTCAGACTATCTAAAGAACATACATGTTTTATGGTGTACTGTGTTAATTAAATGTTACAACAAAATACTTTGTGATATATTATGAAATAAAGTTTAAAACTCATGTGAAAAGTACACTTTGTAAACAAGCATATTTCAAATTAGAGGATAATATCCTACATAAGAATGCTTGGAAACATGCTGGTTCTGCTCCATAGGACATCTAGAGGCTAGACAAAATCATACTAGTTATTAGTGTCCTCGGAGAAGTGTCATCTGGATCTCGCTAGCAAGAATATGTGACTAATTGGACCCATTTCTCAATCGATGCTTCGAAATCTAGACGCACTTCTCTTTGGACAATTTCGTTAAGTTAGTGTCTATACTACACATATTGACCAACGACCCTCAAAGACATTCATCCTTCACTTTAAATACATTCTGCCTACACATTATAAATGAACATAACGTACACACACATATTACGCCACTCCACTATTTTTCATTTCCAAGAAAAAGCGATGCTATGTCTATGTATCATATGCCCACGCCACCGGAACATCCTATATTCCCGTTTTTGGCACTAACTGATATCTCTAATGGCTAATATAGATAGCATCAATCATGACCTTGACAACCTTAATCTCGAGAATTCCTTCTCATGTGACCCTCAAGAGTGTATAAAATACATAAATTCAACTGACAATAGCATCAAACTACTGCATATAAATATACGTAGTGTAAATATAAATGTTGATAGTCTACAAGCATTATTGTATCTAATTAACGTAAATTTTGATATTATTGTTTTAACGGAGTGCTGGCTGAGTAGAGTGAGTAACATACCAGTACTAAATGGTTACCAGTCGCACTCTACTAAAAATATATCGAATCAAAACGAGTGAGTAATTATTTATACAAAAGTTGGCCTATATGTAACAGTATGGGAACCAACCATAAACTTTGCGAATAGTCTAATATGTCAGGTTGATAACAAGCTCTCGGTAGTTGCAATATATCGTTCCCCTTCTAATACCACAAAAGTTAATTATGATAGTTTTTTGACCAGTCTCAGTTGTATCTATGAGAAGATAGCAAGCTCCCCAAATATTGCAATGGTAGGTGACCTGAATATCGACATAAAATTGGGAAGTAGGAATGACCGGGCGTTAGACTACCTTATTTTAAACGCATCCCATGGGCAATTACCAACTCACCTACCCACTAGAAATGAAAATTGTCTTGATCACATATTATTAAAAACAAAGTCATCAGCCACAAGTTTGGTAGTAGAATCGCATATAACAGATCACAAACCAATTATACTTACAATCTCAAATACAAACTTTACCGGAAACAAAATTTTCACTAAATCTCGTACTAATACAGAAGCAATAAAAACGGAATTAGAACATACAGATTTTACAAATATTTACAAAACTGAAGATGCGAATATCGCTATGAATGAACTGGTTACACTACTGTCATCAACCATAAGTAAACACACAGAACAATTTAATGTAACAAGGAAACGAAGAATTATAAAACCATGGATAACTACTGGCCTATTGAAATGTATTAAGCATAGAGATAAATTACACACAAAATCTAAAAAATCACCAGATAATTTAATATTACATGTAACATATACACGCTACCGAAATTTCTGTAATGCGCTACTGCGTAAATTGAAGAGGGCATATGAGAGGAGCGAACTTGAAAAGTCCCACGGTAATCCAAAAATGTTATGGAAAACGATTAAGGAAATTACGAATACTGGTAAAATACACTCCAGTCCACATGAGCTATTAAAAATAACCGATAACCCTAAATCCTCCCTAAACAATGTCTGTTCCTTCTTCAGTAATATTGGTAAAAACATGACAGGGGCAATACTTAATGACCCTAATAAAACACCTCTTACTCGAGATAAACCTCCAGGTTTCATAAGCATGACGCCGACACCGCCCATTCATTCACTCGCTATACAAAAAGTAGACCACAGTGACGTCAATTCAATTATACTACAGCTGTGAAGCGATTGTGCAGTAGGCTGGGATCCCTTCATCGCTTCTCAAGACATGTCGCCACACTCTCGTACCGGTGATAACACACATTTGCAATCTTTGCATAGACACGGGAGTTTTTCCGGATGCTCTTAAGAAGGCCATAGTACACCCAATCTATAAGGGTGGGAACGGAGCTGTGTCAATAATTTTAGGCCAATATCTGTTCTATCCTCGCTCCCGAAAATAGTAGAAAAGATTTTAAATAATAATCTTAGAAGCTTTTTAGACAGGTATAAAATTATTGGTGAAAACCAGTATGGCTTTAGGTCTGGTGTATCAACTGAAGATGCTGTACTGGATCTAACTAAAACTATAGCAAAGACACTAGACAGCAAAACTAAGTGCCTTGGCATATTTTTGGACTTGTCGAAGGCTTTCGACACAGTTTCTGTTCCCAAACTAATAGCCAAGTTAGAGTGTGTGGGCGTGCGTGGCATGGCTTTGAAACTCTTTACTGACTACCTGACAAATCGCACCCAGCGAGTTAGGATAGGATCGAGACATAGCGAAGAAGAATCGGTGTCATTCGGCGTGCCTCAAGGAAGCATATTAGGACCCGCGCTCTTTCAAATATATATAAACGACCTCTGTAGAATGTCTACACCTGATGGTAAGATCTATGTATATGCCGATGACACGGCGATATTAATTCACGGTCCTACGTGGGACGATGTGCAAGCTAGGGCTGAATCTACACTGACTTCCGTTATGACCTGGCTTAATCTGAACTTGCTGACGCTAAACCTGGATAAAACCTTTTATATACCCTTTGCGATCCGACGTAACAACCTACCCCCGAATACTTTTTCGATCACAGCTCACTCATGCCAAAATCGGCAAATGTCGTGCTTTTGTCCTGCAATTGTTAGAACTAATAACGTAAAGTATCTGGGGGTGCACATAGATGAGGGCTTGAGATGGGACAAGCAGCTTGATACTCTTACTACTCGAACTATCCGTCTGATACACATCTTTAAATCTCTGCGAGAATCGGCTGATTTTAACAATCTCAAGATGGTATATCTAACTTTGTGCCAATCTATCCTGGGATACTGCATAACCTTGTGGGGTAGAGCAGCGAAGACTTTTATTCTGAGAGCAGAGAGAGCTCAAAGAGCTGTACTTAAGGTTATGACCAGGAAACCGTTTAGATACCCCACAGTACTACTATATTCTGACTGCAAAGTTCTGACGGTACGTCAGCTGTTTGTTCTTCGATCTGTCCTCAGAGTGCATGGCTGCCTACCCCTTCCTGACCCAAGGAAGCGAACATATGTCCCCTCTGGGGTACAGCACAAAACCTCGTTTGCAAAACACCAATACTACGTTTTAAGTATTCATGTATATAAAATTATACAAAATAAATTAAATATAATAAACTTAAATAAATTCAATATCAAATCTAAAATTACAGACTGGCTCATACAACAGGACTACGATAACACCGAATCTCTGCTGGCATACATCGCTTAACAAATCAATACTTATTATTCATTATTTAATTGGAACACTAAACGCTACACAAACAAACACCTCATAACACTCAACACACACACACACCCATACAACACAACTAACATTTCACTCACAAACACGAACACACACACCTCTCTCCCATTCACATCCCTACTCTTTCTAAATTCCTGCATCCATCCATCCATCCATGCTCAAATAAATCTAAAATTACTTACTCAGCTAACTCACATATTTTATTTATAGTAGATTGGCATCGACACTCGTCCATCATTCATTTAACTTACAGTACAGCTCGGTTGAATCACTGTCTCCTAAGATACAGGCCACCCCTAGTTTAGGAGACAGAATATGTTTTTGGTAATATAGACAATTATTTCTTTCTCCCTTTGTGTCCATTGTTAGTTGATTAAGTCTTAGCATATACTACTATACAACCTGTGTCTATGCATATATTTTTGGATCAATAAACTTATTATTATTTCGGTAAACAAATTTTGTTTCTTAGCTCTTTGGCTAGTTTAAGCTACATTAACGGGCCCAAGCCAAGTCAATGTAGCGTGTGTGGTGATTTTTGTGTTATTTACGTAGGATTAATGTTATGAGGACTAATTTCATTTTCCTCAATTTGCATGAACTTCCTAACTATTCTGCAGGTGTTTAAAATTGCTGCTTTTTGGAGTGTTATGTAAATTGTGTCTTTCAGGTCTATTAGTTTAAGGCTGTGGTGGAGGTGATTGGGTATAACACCCGTCGTGGAGACAACTATGGGTACCACGTAGACTTTTTCTTGCCTCCAAATTCTAATCACTTCTTCTTACAGTTCAGCATATTTACTGTTTTCTCGCCTATTGTTTTGTAAATTATGTGTATTAGGGACTGCAACATCTATGAGGTATGTGACTTTATTAGCTTTATCTAAAAGGGTTTTATCTGGTCTAATAAAGTGTACGGTCCTGTCGGTTAGTATGGCGCGATCGTAGTAGAGTTTGTGTGTAGTACTTTCTAAAACTGTTTGTGGTACGTACTTATAATAAGGAGTGTTTGTATCTTCTATGAGTTTATACTTGAGTGCTAGCTTTTGATGGATGACGTTTGCTACCTGATTGTGTCTGTGTGTATAGTCTGTTTGTGTGAGTGTTGTGCATGCCCCTGTTGTGTTGTATGGTCTCTACTTGGCTGTGACATTTGCGGCATTTGTCGTTTGTTATTGTGGGGTCTTTTATGATGAATTTCCTGTAGTTTTTAGTATTTATGATTTGATCCTGTATTGCGATTATAAATCCCTCGGTTTCCGGAAATAAGTTACCTATTTTAAGCCATTTATTTGATGCTATTGTGTCTATATGAGGTTGTTCTAGATCATGGGGGTGCCGTCCATGCAGCACTTTCTTTTTCCAGTCTTCTAACTTTTGCTTATGTGGGTTTTCAATGCTAGAATGTTGTGTATCTATCTGTTCGTGTAAGTTAAGTGGGGTGTAACTGATATCGTTCATAACTACGGCTTTATGAATATTGCTTGTATGTGATTTAGACTGAAAGAATGTTCTTAGTCTAGCTATATGCTTGTGCCAAAGATGATGAACGTCGATAAGGCCTCTCCCACCGTACTGCCGTTTGAGGGTCAGTCTTTCTATTGCTGATTTGGGGTGAAAGTTATTGTGTTTAGTGAGTGTGGTGCGTGTTGTTCTCTCTATTTGCTGGATGTCAGTTTTTGACCATTTAATCACTCCAAACGAGTATGTTAATATTGGAATCGCATAGGTGTTCAATGCCTTTGTTAAATGTTTTCCGGAGAGCTGAGTTTTACATACTGAAAACACACCTTAATCACTGAATATAAAAAGAAGGGTGATCTTCTTTTTATATTCAGTGATTAAGGTGTGTTTTATTGCTGTGTGATCTATTCCTTTGAGTTGTTTGTATCCTAAATATTTATATAAATCCGCTGGTTCCATAGCTGTGATTGTGTCTGTATTATTAACAAGATAGTCTCCCGGTTTTATTTTGCCTCTTACTATATGGACTGTTTTGCATTTATCTAAACCAAAGTGCATGTTTATGTCTTTACTGAATTCTGTCGTGGTATATATTAATTCTTTCATATCTTTTTCAGACTTTGCGTATAGTTTTATGTCATCCATATAAATAAGATGAGAGATGACTGTTTCTTCTGTGGTATATTTAAGGGAATATCCGACTTTGCAACGATGAAGTAGGTGGGACAGAGGGTTCAGAGCGAGACAAAACCATAAAGGACTAAGAGAATCTCCCTGATAAATACCCTTTCTTGTGGATATTTGTCGCGTAATGATACTATTGTGTCGATAATTTAACTGGAGTGTAGTTTTCCAACGGGACATGATATTCTGTAAGAAATCTATTATTTTTGGGTTTATTTTATATATCTGTAATATTTGAACTAGCCAGGAGTGTGGAATGCTATCGAATGCTTTTTTATAATCTATGTATGTGCAATGTAGGTTTCTATTTTTTGTGGCGGTATGTTTGTGGATTATTGAATCTATAAAAAGTTGCTCTTTACATCCCATGTGGCCACTTCTGTATCCCTTTTGTTCCTCTGCTATTATGTTATTTTTTTCTATGTGTTTATTGATTTTTGTAGTGATTGCTGACGTTAGGCTCTTGTATATAGTGGGCAGGCATGTGATCGGTCTGTATTGTGAAGGTTGTGGTGAGTATTGACTTTTTGGCAACATATAAGTTAAGCCTGTAGCAATAAATTCAGGAATGTTTTGTTTGCTTAAAATCATTTCTGTTAAATTTTTTACTAAAATTTTGTGTAATGACTCTAATTTTTTATACCAGTAATTATGTATTTTATCAATAACAGGGGATTTCCAATTTTGTAATCTCGCTGTAATGCTAGCTATGTCAAACTCAGTTAATTCAATGATTTCCTTTTCTTCTAGTGAACTCCATTTAGTTTCTTCGTCTGTTATCCAATCAGATTTTTCGTTATGTTGCACTTGCTCTTCCCATATGCCAGACCAAAATGTTTCTAGTTGTTCCGCTGTTAGTAGTTCAATGTTGTTTTCGGCTGTCGATGTTTCGGTATCAGTTTGTGGTTTCTGTAATTTTCTGTAAAAGTTCTTTTCATTCGTAGCAAACAAGGAGTTATCATTTTTACGTTCTTGTGCTTTCTTGTATCTTCTCAACCTGTGTACTTTTAGGGCTAACTTCTGTTTCAATGTATCCAAGAACTCTTCCGGTTTCCTATTGTCTTTTTCGTGCCTAGTGTGGGTGGCCATGTTTTTAAAAATTGCTTCTACTCTCTTAACTACTTTGTTTGATCTATTGTTGTTAATGTAATGAGTTAGTCTACTGCAGTCTGATCTTAGTTTTTCTATATCTTTTTCAAGTCTCTGCTGCCATGCTGGTTTGGCAATATTTCATTGTTTTCTGTTGCCTGTGTATTGGGATTTTAAAATTAAGTTCTTCGGAAATAACTAATGCTGTGCAATATATCAGGGTATGTACGTCTACAATTTGAGTTTCTTCGCTAATATATTGGTTAAGAATATTTTTATTGAATAAGTTAACGAGATGAAAAAGTTTTGGTGTGTATCTAAGTTTGGGTAGTTTCGGTCGAGCTGCCGGGTTCAGGCCGGAATATTGAGTAAGAGCTGTTTTAAATTTATCGTGTATTTCTTGTATACTTGTGTCTGTAGGCCCACTCTGATTGGTATCGGCTAGGGTCTCTATTTCATTTTCTAACATTATTGTTATTGATTCGGTTTGTGTGGATGTATGCACGGTTTCTGAATATGCGGATGATTGAAAGTATGATTGAGATTGTGTGATTGGTTGTGATTGAGTGTATGGTTGTGGTTGATCTTGGTCATTATACTCAGTTGTGTTTTGTGGTGTTAATGCGAGAGTGGTGGCACCCTCCATATTTTCTGGTTCTTCTAGTAGTTTTGTACGTACTTCATCTTTTAACTGATCTATTGTTTCTTGGGACAGGAGCTTATATCTTACTATTGTTCTCCTTTGATCTGAAATTCTCTGTTCTGTGACTGTAATCTCTGGGTATTGACGTGTAAAAAGTTCATGCATTTGTTTTCTGTATGTGGTAAAGTCGGTCTCTAATTTAGTGATGTATAGGTAAGTTCGCATGATGAATAGGTTAACTGCTTTGCTCCATCTCATGCGAATTCTTGCTTTTCCAGCCTTGGTGGACGCGGGTAAAAAGGTAGATACCTCCCGCGCAACATTCAAGGTTGGAGTGGGTGGGACTGAATTTAAACTAACAATGGGAGGTGATGATGGTATGGGTGACGATGGTATGGATGGTGATGATGGCCTAGAAGGTGTGTAAGAAACTGTACTTGGACTATACGGTTCTGCAGGGGTGTTTGTCCTGTCCGTCAGTCTGTCACCATCGTCAATGATTTCAGCTGTAGCATCTTTATCGGTGGTAGCCCGCCTGTTCAGCTCCTCACCGCTGACGGTTCGCATGCTGAGACACTCAGCGTCAGCTCCAAGTGCGCCCCGGCGATCGCCCCCGGGCAGCGATTCTATACGTTTTCTTTTAGAACGAGTCTCCATTTTGAGTGGGTTTCCAGAGCTACGTTAGCCACGCCAGTCATTTCTCATTCGTGTGTCCGCCCCCTACGTGATAAGATGGTCAATCAGGACGTGTGGTTGTTTAGGGGGCTTATTATTATTATTTCGATTTTGTTTACAAATTTTGTTTCTTAGCTCTTTGGCTAGTTTAAGCTAATGTAGCTTAAACTAGCCAAAGAGCTAAGAAACAAAATTTACATAACACTCCAAAAAGCAGCAATTTTAAACACCTGCAGAATAGTTAGGAAGTTCATGCAAATTGAGGAAAATGAAATTAGTCCTCATAACATTAATCCTACGTAAATAACACAAAAATCACCACACACGCTACATTGACTTGGCTTGGGCCAAGTCAATGTCAATGTAGCGTGTGTGGTGATTTTTGTGTTATTTACGTAGGATTAATGTTATGAGGACTAATTTCATTTTCCTCAATTTGCATGAACTTCCTAACTATTCTGCAGGTGTTTAAAATTGCTGCTTTTTGGAGTGTTATGTAAATTGAGTCTTTCAGGTCTATTAGTTTAAGGCTGTGGTGGAGGTGATTGGGTATAACACCCGTCGTGGAGACAACTATGGGTACCACATAGACTTTTTCTTGCCTCCAAATTCTAATCACTTCTTCTTTCAGTTCAGCATCATTACTGATTTTCTCGCCTATTATTTTTTGTAAATTATGTGTATTAGGGACTGCAACATCTATGAGGTATGTGACTTTATTAGCTTTATCTAAAAGGGTTATATCTGGTCTATTATAGTGTACGGCCCTGTCGGTTAGTATGGCGCGATCATAGTAGAGTTTGTGTGTAGTACTATTATTATTATGTCGTTTATTTATTTTTATCCTTATTCTAATACATTTTTAAATATTTTTATAAAACAACTTTTAAAAAAAAACATTTAAAAATATAAAAAATTGTGGTCCACCGGTAGCGGGAGCAGGGTCCAAGCTACTGGTGGTTAGGGCTCCAGAGACAGGAACCTCCTCACAATGCGAGCCGTATCGAGGAGTACTGCCTTCTGAATCAGGCCCTTGATCCAACCGCCTAACGAAAGCCTCGAGAGATGTTGGTCGAGGCTTTTTGCCATCAGGCCATTGGCCGATACGACAATCGGCACAATGACAGCCGAGCTCACATTCCACATGTCAACAACCTCGTGTGCTAAGTCGAGATATTTAATTTGTTTCTCTTTCTCAGCTTTCACGAGGTTCTCGTCATGTGGAATGGTAACATCGATAATCATTATGCGGCGCGCTAATCGATCTATCACTACTATGTCAGGCTTATTAGCGATAATAGTCCTGTCAGTAATGATAGACCGATCCCAGTACAACGTGACAAGGTCATTTTCGAGAACTGGGTCGGGTACATACTTGTAATACGGTACCTCAGAATCCACAAGTTTGTACTGCAAAGCAAGTTGCTGGTGAATAATCCTGGCTACTTGGTTATGCCTGTGCAAGTACTCGCCGTTAGCCAGACGAGAGCAACCAGAGATAATATGTCTGATGGACTCACCTGGACGGTGGCATGCCCGACACACGTCAACCGTCCCGTCCTTCATAATATTTCTCCGGTAGTTATTCGTCAAGATAACTTCGTCCATAATTGCACAGACGAAACCTTCAGTTTCCCCGAAAAGGTCACCAAAACGTAGCCAGGATACGGACGCAAGGAAATCTACACCAGGCTCATGAAGAGCCCGATAGAAGCGCCCGTGAAGCTCCTTGCTTTGCCATACCGCCTTACGGTCATCGGTAGTAAGTACTACAGGTTTGTGCCAGTTCTCTTTAGCCATGGAGAGTGGGGTAAGCCCCTTGTCCACTGCGACCACATCACGGTGCATACCCAATTCGGCTTTAAAAAAATATTCCCTGAGACTGCATACCTCGCGGTTGTGGAGGGTTTTCGCATTTAAAAAGCCTCGACCCCCGCACTTTCGCGGGATGTACAGACTCATCACCGATGATCGTGGGTGATGCATCCGGTTTGCGGTCAGAAGTGTACGGACCCGCCTATCCAGGGCGTCAAGTTCGGTTTGGGTCCATTTGAGTATGCCGAAAGAGTACATCAAAATCGGCATGACCCAACCGTTGAAGGCGCGCACTTTGTTTCCGCCCGAAAGAAGACTAATTAATACCTTCTTCAGGCGGCCAAAGAAGCGCTCCTTCAACGATTGCTTCATGTTAATAACGTTGATGCCTAACGCTTCCGACATACCCAAATACTTGTAGCTTTCGGATGAAGAGAGGGATCTAAGGTGTATGGAATCCGAAAGTTGAATACCTTCGGATTCCATAATCTCACCTCGCTTAACATGCATGATTGCACATTTGTCCACACCAAATTCCATCCTGATGGCGCTACTGAATGTTTCAGTTACCTTTAGTAACTCCATCAGTTGCAATTTGTTGGGGGCAAAGATTTTCAAGTCATCCATGAAAAGAAGGTGAGATATGACCTGACCACCTCTCTTCAACCGATAGCCTAGACCTGAATCCTCCAGCAGTGTGCTTAGAGGATTCAGAGCTAAGCAGAACCAAAGTGGACTCAAACTGTCGCCCTGAAATATTCCCCGTTTAATCCAGACAGGCTCGTCATTCCCCTGGATCTGTTGACACCCCGGATAGCGAAGGACCGTCCTCCATTGCCCCATACAGGACTTAAGGAAGGTGCGTAGAGTTGCATCTATCTTTTATAACTCCAGCACCCTCACAAGCCATGTATGTGGCACCGAGTCGTAGGCCTTCTTATAATCTATCCAGCATGTCGACAGATCCTTGCGGGAGCGACGAACCTTAGTACCTCGAGACCCGTTCCTACATCCATTTTGAGAGGCAGACATAATCGAGTTACTGTCAATGTGTGTAATAATTTTCGCTCTCAAAATGGATGTAAGAAGTTTATAGATCGTCGACAAACACGTGATCGGTCTATAATTCTTGGGTTCCGTGGGACTACCTGACTTATGGAGCAGGTGGGTAAAGCCTGTTGATAGAAACTGCGGTAGCGACCCAGACTAAGGCTGACTGGAACTGAGATGCCAGGCTAGTGTGGTTGGCGCAGTGGTTGAGCGATCGGCTGCTGCGCTCCGTGTCGCAGGTTCGATTCCCGCACGGAACAAATATTTGTATGACCTACAAATAGTTGTTCCGGGTCTGGGTGTCTTGTGTATGTGAGTTTTCATGTTTGTGAACGCACCCACGATACAGGAGTAATTCCTAGTGTGGGGCAACGTTTAAAAAAAAAAAAATAATAATAATAAAAAATAAAATAAAAAATTGCCTTTTCAACCAAAAGTTGTGCAATCCATCCGGCCCTGGCGATTTCCAGTTCGGTAACGGACGGACTGCTCTGGCAACGTCTGATGGCGTAATTAGGACTGTTTCCATTTCTGGTATAGTTTCACACACTCGCTCGACATCCTGCATCCAGTCAGCCTCAACGTGACAGACGGGTACTGACCAGATGCTGCGCCAGAATGCACTTGTGGCGGCATCATCTGGGCGGCACACGTCCATCAAATTTTGTTCAGGTCGCTCCCAAGCTCTATATACCCACCTTTCATCGCTCTGGAACATGCGATTCTGCATGTATCGATCAACCCGCCGCTTATACCGCCGAATACGGCTCGCCCATGCACAAACTTTCTGCTTCAGGAAGTCGATGCGCTCTGTGACACGTGACATGTATTCTCGAGGGCTTATTTCAGTCCCCGAAAATGCCCGCCTCACAAAGCGCATCACTCGTGGTCTTGTATTGCCCTACCTGAAACAGTATAGTTTGCCTATGAGTACCCTGGCTTCATTGATACGACGCTCGATCCTGCATTGCCAGGCTGGTACGGATGGTTTTGGTCGAGCAGCTCCGTCACAGTTTGGAAACTTGACGTTAGCTAAACGACATGCCGCAACAGCCGCGCAAATACAGGATCGAGTGTGTATCAACGAGATCCTCGCTGCTCTCGAACACATTCTTAAGTTGCGAGTCCAGGGCACACACCAGCGCCCTATTTTTTTTGTGCATAGGTAGGCGTGGTAATCGCGGTCTAAGTTCGGTTGGAGTGGATCTATACTCGCGAAACGCATCCTCCAGTGCGCTCCTCAATCGGTCGTTGCATTGGCTACTTACTGTGGTAACCCTATCATCTTCTTCTTCAACACCATGATTGGACCGCGGTAGATCAATGGTTGACGCTTGTACCGCGGTTTGTGCCGGAGTCGAGACGATAAGGTTGCTCAGTATCTCTGAGCGCAGCCTATCAAGTGCGGCATCATCCAACCTATGATTGCGTTGGATGACCCGCACCTGATCCGACAGTCGTTGGGCCGAGACGCTGACGGTTGGTTCTAGTTCCTGAAAAAGAGACAGCATCCTATCACGGTACGCAGTGAGGTGAGTTCCCCCCTCTGTAGACCTATAATAAGCGCGCATGACGTTCTCGTTCATAGACTGAGTCCATCTCATGCGCTGCACACAACCACCGGCAGCGGGGACCCGGCTCGGGGCCGGATGGCCCCTAAGTCCCAAGCTCCTCGGTGGCCGGCCTCTCCCCTGCCGACGAACAGGTGTTGGCGACGTCGGCGGGGAAAAATACTCGTCGCTCGAGCTCGACGCAACTACCGCGGCCGGTGTCGTCACAGCACTCACGGTGGGGCTGGATACCGGCGGCGGCGAGGCGGAGCTGGGCGAAGAGTCCGGAGGTGGTGGGCGTGCTTGACGTGTGGCTGATCTCGTCAACATTTGTTATTTTTCGTACTTATCATTATTTACATTATTTACGTTCCGAGGTGACATGACAGATGTCACCCCCAATTCGGTACCTTATGGAATGAAATTCTATGTTTTTCTGGTTCATTTTACTTTTTATACTGTTTTTTGGACTTCAGGCTTGTAGGGGTACTCAGAAAATATAAAAACTGTGTCTAAAATGAATATAAGTAATTGAAAATAATTTTAACAAATTTCGTGACTTTTTTGAAATTATTTTGACCTATTTGTGGTATAGTATTATTATTATTGTATCGTATCATTCGTTATTTTTTAGGAAAATCATATACTTCCGCAATGTTTGTAAATATGTGAGCACCATGTACCTCATGTGATTGATTTATCTGTCTTTGATTTGAAATTATTTTGACCTATTTGTGGTATAGTATTTTTACTCTGGGTCCATCGTCTTCACATACTCTCACATATATGCAATAAATGAAACCACATATTTGCTCGTCTTTGCTGACTATACACAAAAATTTACGAAATCGGTCCAGTAATTAGGTCAAAAAGTGGATTTTTTACTTTGAGCAGTTTTGAACACTCTGTAGAATTGGATCACTAAGTCAATGATTCAATGAACTTGAATAATTGAACATTGAAAAGCGACGTTACCACGAAGTGCAAACTATCACGACGCTCTGTTACCTATTTTACTTATTTGCCTAAAATGTAAAATAGGTCCACTTCAACGACAGGCTGGAATTTAATAAAGTCCTCCTCTATACTTTTTTTGTGTGCGAAAAGTATGAATAAATAAATAAATATAACATGTGTGTTGTTACATTTATTTATTTATTTGAGCCGCGTTGTCGCGTCGCGCCAGTGTGTACGAGCCTGAATACATTTTAGTTAAGGGGGCTAGTGACTAAGCAATAACAGCTGCAAGGATCGATCGATCAGGTTAAACTACGCTTGCCGCGTTTGGTCCGTGGGTGGATCTTTACATACCAAGACTCCTCCATGCCTCGGAAAGCACGTTATGTCGTCTGTCCCAGCTGTCATTCGTGGATCTTTGACAGACGTTACGGGTCGTCAGAAGCCTGAAAGTCTGACAACCAGTCTTACATAGTTTTTTATCGCATTACCCAGGAACTGGGCTTGTAGAGGTCAGATAGGT
This sequence comes from Dasypolia templi, assembly GCA_963555695.1. NCBI lineage: Eukaryota > Metazoa > Arthropoda > Insecta > Lepidoptera > Noctuidae > Dasypolia > Dasypolia templi. The sequence goes on along the minus strand of OY743138.1, from coordinate 34,152,380 downwards.
ATAATTTTAGGCTGGTTATAAAATTTTCTCTTATAGTTGGTTATTTTGGTACATTGGTACTTGAAATTTCCTAGTTATGAGGCGCTTAGACATTAGTTTGCAATATCCAAATTTTAAAGTAACAGTGTACCTACTCATTGTTGAATCTTTAGACAGGCGGCACGAGGCAGCGGCGGCATTCTTCAAAGAACACGGAGCACGTGCGCGCGCGCTTGCTTCTTAGGGTAGGACACCTGTTATTTTTTATTTTTATGTATGGCATCTCGTAGTTGACCTTGAGAGGTCGTGACTACTTAACAGGACTATGGCGACCGTTAGTTTATTTATTGGTTGTGATCGATAAACATAAATTAAGCTGTTTCGGGTGTTTTAAGGATTATCGGGCTGTTATGATAATTATAAAAACACTACGCATGCATGCATGTGTGTATTTAAAGCTTAAAAGCTTTTTTGTTTATGGGTGTTCTTATTAAAGTACATAATAGTATTTTCAAGTACATTTAGAGATAATTTATTATTTTTACATACGTAACATGTATGCATGCATGTATGAAGCAACCTATTAAAAAGTCAATACCCGTTTGCTGGAACTCAAAAAACGTTAGTTTCGTAAGTTCAACCGTACAAAAGCATTTTTTTAAAATAGAGTATCCAATCAATAATTTGTGTATGAAAAATCAAAAGTAGGTACTTACTTGTATTCTAATGCCTTGTTTAGTTAGTACGTAAGTAAGTATCGATAAAGGATAATTGCGCCGTTTGCCCTATTTATGACTATATTTTTTAACTATTTTGAAACTTCCGCTTCATTGTCAGTTCACCGCGCATCTTCCGAGATAGTGCGTGTGTTTTTCGCTACTTCAGTATTCTAGTAAAAAATATTCAAATTAAAAAATAATTTTAAAGTGAAATGTACACTAAGTAGTTGCTACTTGACTTTGTGTGTGTAAATTGTGTTTTATTTTGTTTGTTTATTTTAATGATTTTTTAAAGGTGAATTTGACACTGCTTGACTTCTGTGTGTAGTGTGTTTTTTAACAAAATGCCAGGACAACCGCATTTTTATAGTGCTTCTGTACTCATATAGTATACTTACTGACATGGTTTTACTGTATGGCGAATGCCGCCAAAATTCAGCTTTATCTGTACGTACTTATCGTGAGCGATACGGCGGAACTCGCGTCTGCCCTACTAGCGTCCGGACAATTCTAGGAGCTGTCCAAAGGATCAGAGAAATTCTGCACATAGTGTACTCGCGGATCTCCGAAACCGAAGATGAATTGCGAAATCGAATTGTCGCCGCGTTTGACAAATTAAAAGCCATGGCTCTGGATCCTGAACGAAATTTGTTAAGCAGGCTGCGGGACAACATTGTGCGGCGATGTAACTTGTGCATTCAACAAAGTGATAAAAACGAGGCGGAAAAACTAACTTAGTGAATTGTTATTTCGTCGCCTATTGTCAAACGGATCAAAGCTGGCGCCAACAATACCTTAAGCCGCCATGCCGCCCTCGCCCCGTTGGATTGTTGCCGCTCTTCCAAGGGGTCAAGGTACGTTGTCTAAACAGAGTGTTTACTTTTACTGAATTTATTTTGATATTTATTTTGTTTGAAAATTTCACTAGTTTTTTTACGGTATTTTTTTAATATTTAATTTTGCTATTCTTCTATGGACTGGTATTACTTGTGGTTTCATTTATTGCATATAAGTGGTATCAACGCACAACCTGATACCATGGACTCAGTACATGATTCTGAACCCCCCTGAAAATGTGGCTCTGAACCCACTTGGGTCACAGCTCGAGGACAAACAATCATAGATCTAACCCTTGCAACAGAAAATGCGACAAATCTTTTCACAAACTGGCACGTATCCGACGAGCCTTCCTGCTCAGACCACAGAAGGATTCGTTTTACACTAGCTACCAATACAAGCAATCCAGTGCCAAGGCGGAACGCGCGGCGCACTAATATACCCGGGTATAAACGCCTCCTAGCCTCCCTGCTAGACAGGCACTTATCAAAAGTAACCATAAGAGACCCTGCACAATTAGAATACACCGTGAATAAACTATCAGAATACCTAACCGAAGCATACCATGCATGCTGCAAACTAAGAGCGCCAAAAACCAACAGCGAGAGGAACCCATGGTGGAACGCTGAACTTAGTAAACTCAGAGATGCATTTCGTAAGCAATTTAACAGAGCCAAAAACACTAGACTCCCGGACTACTGGGATTCATACAAAGATACCCAATATATATACAAAAAGCAAATCAGAACTGCCAGGAGAACAGCATGGCGGAAATTCTGTGAATCCATCGAAACCAACAACGAAGCCGCAAGGGTAAGGAAAATCCAATTAACTGATCAGGACTGAACCCTCGGCACGCTGAAAAAACCCGATAACTCATAAACACTAACTGACCATGAAACCAGTAAACTCCTCTTAGAGACTCACTTCCCAGACTGCGAACTCCTAGAGGACAAGGTATGGGAAGCTGAAACAGACTGGGCCCCAACAGATCAAGACTGGTCTAGAGCACACAGTACAGTAACAGAAGACCGGATAAAGTGGGCCATCAACCCTTTCCAGCCCTATAAATCTGCAGGGCGGGATGGCATCTTCCCAGCCCTTCTACAATGGGGGGTTGATTTACTAACACCATGCCTGGTGGAGACCTATCGGGCCTGCATAGCACTCAAATATATACCCCTAGCTTGGCGCGAAGTTGAAAGTCATTTTCATACCCAAACCAGGCAAATCCGACTACACGCAACCCAAGGCCTACAGGCCTATAAGCCTGACATCTTTCTTACTGAAAACCCTCGAGAGACTCTGTGATATTTACATTCGTGACGGACCTCTTCAGGCAAAACCACTTCACAAACAACAGCATGCGTACTCCACAGGCAGGTCAACGGAATCTGCGTTACATAGCGTAGTATCCAAAATTGAATGCGCCGTGGATCACAAATGCTCAGCAATAGCCGTCTTCATTGATATCGAGGGCGCCTTTGACAAAACCACTTTTGGTAGCATCAACATGGTCCTCGACAGACACAGCGGCCCGACCCTGAGCGGGTGGATCACCAATTTGCTCAAACTGAGAGCTGTGCAGGTAAAAGTGAACGACACCACAAGGGCCATTGTGGCGAAGGGCTGCCCACAGGGGGGCGTCCTCTCGCCGCTTCTGTGGAACCTGGTTGTAGACAGCCTTATCAGAACACTAAATGACAAAGGCTACTTTACTGTAGGCTATGCCGATGATATTATTATTATTATTATTATTATATTCTTTATTTACGGACAACATTGATCCAGCGTGTTAGTGACAATAATATAACTTAATACTAGTGTTAGTAGTTACATTACAAGACAAAAAGACAGAAACAACTAGTATTGTGAAAAGAACATCCCCACATTAAAAAGTTTAGTGATTGTCCTTCTCACAAAACTTTTAATAATCGGAGAGTCGACACTCTCCGCCATAGTTTTTAGAATGCTGTTGCCACTCGCCCGCAACCTTGTCAACAGCGATGCGGTTTTCTTGCGAATGACGGCGTGGAATCCGTCAGTTCGGTTTAGCGCAAACATATTAGACGCGCTACACCACCTTGGCAGTCCCAACAGCATCCTAAAAATATTATTATATTGCACGCGTAGGTCATCCAGCGCTCTTTTGGTATAGTTGACCCAAAGATTCCCCGTGTAAAAGCTCTGGCAATATGCCTTAAAAAGCGTAATTTTCACTAGCTTGCTACACCGATGGAATCTTCGGGCCAACATGTTACCGCGGACCGCCAATGCCCTACGCTCCCTTTCAATATCAACATTGTCCTTAAGGTCGTCAGTGAGAAAATGCCCTAAATATTTAAATTTTGTCACTCTTTTGACGCTCAAGCCGTTTAGGGTAATATCAGGTATATTCTCTGGGCATTCACCGCCGGCCTTAAAGACAATGTATTCGCACTTTTTTACATTATACACAAGTCCGTGTGAGGCAGCATACGCCTGACAGACCCTCAGCATTTCATTCACGGCACCTGCCGTCGGTGCCAACAATGCCATGTCATCAGCGTAGCTGATACTATTTATTTTCACACCGTGAACGCTACATCCGACCCGCATATTGCTAAGGTCCACAATTAGGCCATCGACATATGTGCTAAATAGCCTAGGAGATGTCAGACCACCCTGCCTCACACCGCATTCTAACCTATATGATTTGGAAAGTGCATTGGACCACTTCACAACATTTTCTTGGTTCCCATACCAATATTGCAGGATCCTGAGGATTCCCGTCGGTACACCCCTATCCCCAAGCTCTCTCCAGAGTACATCATAATTTACCATATCGAAGGCTCTGGAGAGATCCAGAAAACAGGCATATACCGGCGTTTTACGATCGGTGTAATACTGGACCGTATGTTTGAGACTTACTACGGCGCTTTCCGTTTCAGTCCGACAGTCCTGGTTGAAACCCGAACTGTGAGTCATGCACGGATAGATATTCTTTCAAGTAAGAATCAATCATACCGTCCAGCACTTTTGCCATTGTGGTTGCGAGAGATATAGGTCGATAGTTTGACTTATCCGAAATGTCTCCGGTCCTATTCTTAATTATGGGAACCACCAATGTTTTCATTAGCTCTGCCGGCAAGTAAGAATGACTGAGGCACATGGTATAAAACAACGACAAAACCCTTGGTAGATGAACCCCAGCAAATTTTAAATGCTCAATACTTAGCCCGTCATGTCCGGGAGATTTACCTCTATTCATATTTTTTATTACAGCTGCAACTTGCTTGGCCGAAAAGAACATTAGTGGCTTCCCTCCCTGACTTTCAGGCTCAGCATTGATCATATCAACTGAGGGACCCAAAGGAGATTGTACTGTAAAATGTTCCTTGAACAAATTTGCCACCTCCTCTGGAACACTCTTCCCGCCGACATTCACAGAGAGACCAGGCTTAATATCAAGCTTACTCGTGGACTTCCAAAACTTAGCGAAATTATTTGTTGCTCTTGCTTTTGCTATCATATCCATCTTAATTTGCTCCTGGTTTTTTTGGCACCATTTTACCCGAGCCTTGAAGATGTTACGAGCCACCCGCATTTGTTCAAAAATAACCCCAGAGGTTGGCCGACTGTGTAAAACCCACATTTCGAATTTAAGCCTGGCCTCCCTGTGTGCATCTCTTACATGGTAATTCCACCCGCACAACGTCTTGTTGTTCCTACACCTACCTACAGTCCTTACCTTTTCATATGTTTGCTCGGCGGCATCGCATAACGCACATGATATTTCACTATATAATATATCTAAAATAGCTTGGTGCTCGCTTAAATTACAAAAACTATGGCTACACTTTTGAAACTCAGGAGGGAAATCAATTTCTCGCAGCTTGCTGTTACATAACTCACGGTACCTGTCAACTTGCGAGTCCTTTCGTTCCCCCCAAATAACCTTATTGCAAGGAGTAGAAATTGTAACTCGCTTAGGTCTAACTATACTCAAGTCGCACTCAATGCAAAGTGGTAGATGGTCTGACGTATACACGTCCTCATTTATAGCTACCTTGTTCACTGCAGCCCAGGCTGACAGAGAGACTATACAGTGATCAAGCCACCTCCTACATCCATGTGCCTCACTAACAAAAGTATAGCTATTAGAATTTACTCCCAGTTTTTCAACATCAGCACAGATAAACGATTGATCTGCACAGAAACTAGTAAGTTCCCTAAAAAATAATTCGCCTGGATGTGCATTAAAATCACCCAGTATAAATAAACTCTCAACCCCATCACTTGCAACAACTGCACTGATCTCACCTAACACTTCCGTAAACATAGGCAAGTTATCAGGCGAATTAGTCGGCATATACACACAAGCCACAATAATCGAGCGCCCGCCAATACTAGCTTTAACGGCCGCCAAGCGACAGCTGTTACAAATAACCATAATAATAAATGGCACCCAAGAAAATACCTTGTGCAACCATATGCGCCAAGCCTTGAATATTTTCAAGGCTTGGCGCGTAGAGGACTGGTGCAACAGACACCAGCTATCCGTCAACCCCACAAAAACCGAACTGATTCTCTTTACAAAAAAGAGGAAACTAATGACACTACAACTACCACGCTTCTTTGGTACTGCCCTAAGTCTATCAACCGAAACCAAATACCTAGGCATTTATTTGGACAACAGCTGAATTGGGCGAAACACACCAAATACATCACTACAAAAGCCAGCATATCTCTGTGGCAGTGCAAGCGAATGCTTGGCAGAAATTGGGGGATTAGCCCCAAAGTCACCTACTGGCTATACACTACTGTCATTCGACCAATTATCACGTACGGTTCGTTGGTCTGGTGGCCTAGGACAGACCTGAGTACAGCCCAAAGAGATCTCGAAAAACTGCAGCGGTTTGCCTGCGTAGCAATCACTAGCTGCATGAGAACCACACCCACTGCTGCCCTACAGGCGATGCTTGGGCTGCCACCCCTACACCTCATCGTGCGGGAGGAGGCGACCCTGGCTGCCTTCAGGCTCCACATATCGGGAACCCTAAGCAAAGACTCTAGGGTCAAGCACATACGCATAAAGGAAGATGCGGTCAACCGACAACCAATGATGGCATCACCCTGCGACAAAACCCCGAAACGACATTACTTTCAAAAGCACTACAATATCATACTCTCAGAAGAACAGTGTGACTACTCAGGCACGAATGAACTGAGAGTATACACCGACGGCTCAAAGACCGGATCCGGTACAGGAGCCGGAGTTTTCTCACATGACCTCAACATAACCATATCAAGTCCGCTGGGAATGTTCAACACCGTCTATCAAGCGGAGTGTGTTGGCATCATACAAGCGGTGTATGCCATAGAAGCCAGAAGAGTTACGGACACCCACATACGTATACTCTCCGACAGCGCCTCAGTCCTCAAATCATTAGGGAAAGAAAATATAACCTCGAGTCTAACACTAGAATGTCACAATGCTCTAGAACGAGTTACGGTATCTAACCGCAACAAGGTGACACTACAATGGATAAAAGGACACTGCGGATCACTAGGCAACGACGCAGCTGACAAATTAGCCAGAAGAGTATCCAGCACGTCGGCATGCGGGCCTGAACCCATCATACCCATCCCCTTCAACCAGATACGCAGGTGGCTGCGGGAGTCCACCCACACACAAGGTGGTGGACCTCGACACCAGGCTGCAGGCAGTCCAAGGAAGCTTTGCCATCCTTAGATGGCAGGCTAACCAGACGGTTACTACGCCTGGACAGAAATAGCCTGCGCCTGGTGACGGGGACCATCACAGGACACTGCTCGCTAAACAAACACCTTCACACAATAGGCATTACGGATAGTCCACTGTGCAGAGCTTGCATGGAGTCGGACTAAACCGTTGCGCATGTGCTCTTTGAGTGCACTGGCGTTACCCAGATAAGAACAGAAATTCTCGGGACACCCAGATCTTGGTTGTCGGTTGGAATATTAACCACCGACGGCCGCCATGGCCCACGCACAATGGTCCACATGAAGGACTAAGTGCGGAAACCACACCCTCTAACATAGAACCCCCCTGAAAAAAAAACTGCTATTTCATAGAAAAGTGCAATACCTACGCAGTCAGGGGCGCCTAGAATCAATTCTATTTAAATGAAAATGTTGACGTTCAAAAATGCCTTTTAGTGCGTATCTATTTGAAATAAATACTTGGCTTTGACTTTGACTTAACCCTTCTGGGATAACAGGCGTTATGTTAAGTTATTTTAGAAAACATTCATATTTAAACTTACATACAGGGTGGCATCGACGCGCAACCTGTTTCTCATCACATGATGGTAAAGCCCCATGCGTTAAAATTCTGAGCGCGTAGGTTAAACGATACTATGAAACAGCTGTTTCAAATTGTCTACACTTTTCTAGACTCATGTGCTGAATTTATATTTACAGAAATCTTGATGTTGTCTCTAGTCGTAAAGACCGTCCGCAGCAGGGTCGGGTCGCTAGTTATATAGAAGGCACACTTACAAACAGCGCGATGGCGTGCGTGATCAGCGCAACGCGCTGCTCCATGGAGTGTCTGCCGCCCCCCAACTCTGCATCAGGCTCGACCCTAGCTGCCAACCAACGAAGACACTCCTCCATCAGCTCCCAGTTCGGAGTCCTGAAGCTCTCCAAAGATATCGGCTTTGGAAAACCGAGGACCCGCATAGCTTCGCTAAAATCTTCATAAACGAAAACATTTTAGTCTTACATATACGAATGTACGTAACGAACGTATTGTTTATGAATAAGCATAAAAATACTTACTCCTTAAATCCCTATAAGACATATTGAAAGTAGATTTTGCTCAATATAAAACTATTTACAATGCGACTCGACAGGACAGTTTATTTGTCTTTTGTTGCTATGACAACGGCGTTATGACCAAAGAGTATTAATAACTTTTTTTACTTAAGTTTTAGTAGGGCCCAGTTTAAAATGTTCAGAAAAGCATCAAATGAACTTTTGTTTAGTTGACAATGAAATCTAAATAAATTAAAATCCATGTCAATCTCGATAGGTTCTGTCACATGTTCGACCTCCTTTGGAAGTCCTAGCAGTCCTTTATCGTTGGTGCCGAAAGTCAGGATCTTGGACTCGCTCATGGAGAGGAGGAAGGTGTGGACAGCACCACAGCACCTTAGGGGTAAGACTGTTGGGACACAGTGCGTGCACTGAATTATAATCCCACCGGATAACAATCATAGGAAGGATATCCGAGAAAAGATTGTATTAGAGTTGTAAAGTACGTAATATTTATTCATTACTATTTAACCTTATCGCTATTAATTAATAATATGAAGACCTTACGTAACACTAAGATTGAAATCATTTAATTTTGGCGCCTACACTCGTACATATTACATAGCTACATTTACATTACCTTATTCTAAAATGTCAAACAATATTCTAAAATGTTCTAAATTGGAATATCATTATTCCAATATTAAATTGGGCACACGAAACATTTATACGTTCATTAATTTCGTATAAATGTTGTTTGACTGTTCTAATAATTCTCCATTTCACACAATACTACAGCTCCTACGCAATCCTAGTTTGTACAAAAATCTTTAATAAAAGTTTGCTCAAAACTTTTATCAGGCGCTTGTGAAAAGTAGGTTTACGGTTTACGCGTACATAATAAAATTATACACTACAAAATATACCTTGTTTGTAGGCAATTAAGTTCTCAGATTCTGTGTGTCAACTGTCGAAGGATGCAGTCACTTGAAAAGCTTTATTAAATAAAGACTCGGATTGCTAAACAACTATGTAATTACATATAATAGATGAACAGTCAAACTTTACGGCTGAGCTGAACATCTGAGAAAACTATGTCTATGAACCTCACTTTATTTATTTATACTTAATGTGCAAGTAACAGAGACTTTTTCTTCTTTCTTTTCAAGTTTTAACTCAAACCTTTGCAAATGCTTCATACATAAACACTGCACAATGCACACCTAGCGATTTTTTTTCACCGCAAGTGCTGGCGTGACAAAATGAGGTCCACAAACAATAATATACATAACAATTTTACTTTATTAGTGTTTCCTCAGAGTCCAGCACAAGTCAAGCCGTGCATGCCCAATTTAATAGAAAAATCATAAGTCTATAGTCGGCGACTGCCTCATCGCGCGCTTTAGGGAATCCTCGCGTTTGATTGCCACGCGCATCCGCGCTGCTTTCAGGTGCCTGGAAAATAATAATAATATTTTTAAAGCAAACTGAAAAGTATCTGACAGCATACATTTCAGACAAGGTTCTCAAAAATGCTGGGCCGTTATAGTGGCTTGCCTCATTTATGCAATAAAAAAAAGAAAGAAAAAGATGAGAAAGGTTGGCCATTATGAGACATCCACAGAGGGTACAGTCCGCGAGGCCTAAGCTGAGCTTTGCATTTGTGTGAGTGATTCCAATCGCACCAATGTCATCGCGTGACCGCGCGCGCGCGATCGCCTCACAGCTCCTCAGGCCGATTGCCAAGCAAACGTAGTATTATATTATCTGTGTTATTACGTAGCCACAAGCTCCTCCATTCTTTTTGACCATTAATTGTCAATATTTAGTTCAATTTAGATGTTTTGACTTTGACATCAGCAGCGGATCTTAATTTTTTTTTTTTTTTTTTTTTTTTTTTTTTTTTTTTTCTGTGACAACCCGCGATCAGCTTTGTACTTTTAGCGGATGGGTTGGGGGTAAACATTAGCGGGAAGAGCGTGACTCCAGCGAGCCAACTACTCCGTATTCGTACTTAGGTCCACACAGGTGTGGGTGGACTACACGATGTCTTTCCTTTTAAGTCTTTTCCTGTAGCTTCTTGTTTTCAGTGCGGCAGCCAGATTGTTGGGGTGCCTTTCCAGTTTTTCCTGATACCTTTTTGTGATGTACTTGATTTCGTCCCAGACGGTATTCGTTGATAACTCCTTGTGTATTTCAGCGTTCGTGACAAGCCAAGGAACGCCGCTGATTGACCTCAAAATAGCGTTTTGCATTCTCTGAATGATGCTAATGCTAGAGTTACAGGCACTGCCCCAAAGTTGGATTCCATAAAGCCACACTGGCTTCAAGATTACTTTATAAATTAAAAGTTTGTTATCGGTACTCAGTTTACTGTTGCGTCCCATGATCCAGTGTAGGTTCTTATAACGGATATTAAGTTCGTGTCTCTTGGTCTTAAGATGTTTCTTCCACGTTAGACGTCGGTCGAGATGTAACCCTAGGTATCTTACGCTTTCGTGGTGAGATAGTGTGACATTCTCGAGGTGTACAGGTGGGCAGTCACCCTTTCGCAGCGTAAATGTGACGTGGACAGATTTGCTTGCGCTTGTCTTTATCCGCCACCTTTGTAGCCATGTGGTTATTTTGTCCAAACTCCCTTGCAGCATGTGTGAGGCCATAGCAGGATCTGTGTGGCTGGCCAGTATTGCGGTGTCATCAGCAAATGTTGCTGTAGTAACCTCATCAGCCTGCGGGAGATCTGCAGTGTATAATGTGTACAACACCGGTCCTAGTACCGACCCTTGCGGTACACCAGCAGTTATATTATGGAATTGCGATGTCACATCTGCATCTTTAACTTGAAATACTCTTTCCGACAAATAGGATTTCATTAGTGAGTAGTACTGGTGGGGAAGTTTTATTTTCAGCTTGTATAACAGGCCCTTATGCCAAACTTTATCGAAAGCCTGTTGTATGTCCAGGAATACTGAGGAGCAGTATAACTTTTCTTCTAGGCTTTTCCTTATCTTATCGTAGACTCGATGGACTTGTTCAGTGGTAGAATGTGCCTGTCTGAAGCCGAATTGGTGGTCGGGAATAATTTTCTCATTATTTATGATAGGTAATATTCTACACATCAGTAGCTTCTCGAAGACTTTGGAGAGGATTGGCAGAAGGCTTATGGGTCTGTATGAAGTTACTTCGTTAGGAGGTTTACCCATCTTGTGTATCATTATGATTTGGGACACCTTCCATGCCAGAGGAAAATACTGGATTCTCAAAATGGCATTAAAAAGTGATGTAAGAAACACGATGGCTTTTCTGGGTAGCTGTTTCAGTACTTCTTTGGTGAGGAGATCGTACCCGGGAGCTTTCTTGTCTTGAAGCTTTGAGATAAGCCTCCAGACTTCGCGTACTGTAATAGGGCGTGGGGGTGGCGACATTTGGAAATCTTGTTGTAGGACGCTATCAACTAGTTCTTCATTTTCCAAGTCTATGGCTGGATTTGGTGTAAAGACTTTTTCGAGGTGCCTTGCAAATGCGTCTACCTTTTCCTGGGATGTTCGCGCCCAACCTGATGCGGTTTTAAGAGGAGGCCTAGCATTATGAGGCCTGTTATAGTTTTTAGTGAACTTCCACAATGAATAATTTGTCGATGCAGTGGCTGTTAAAGACTCCAATTGATCTTCCAATGTCTTATTGTTCCAATTGTGTAAGATTTCTTTTAAGTTTTCAGAAGCTTTATTAAAAACAGCTTTATCCACTGGTAGCCTACTTTGATGCCATATTCTTCGAAGTCGTCGTTTATCAAGTAGAGCATTTTTAACATCTAGTGGGTAATTACTATGCCGATCTTTTATTTGGTTCTCTGGGGTGTTGATCCAACAAGCTTGTTGAATAAGTGTTGTTATGTACTTTGTTGCCTCTTCTATGTCATCCGGAGTTTTCAAAGGTATATTCAGTTGTATGTTGTTGTCAATATAATCTCTGAGGGATTCCCAGTCCGTGTGTTTGGACGTAAGCATTTTTACGGTTTCCGATTCTATCAACATAGTGCTTATTGTTAATATAACTGGGGTGTGGTCTGAGGAGCTGTCGTAGCAGGATTCAGGCTTGAGGTAGTGCCTCGGTAGTCCCTTCACTACAAAAAAGTCAAGGAGGTCTGGGATTTTGTTAGGGTCTGTTGGCCAGTACGTGGGTTCACAGGTGGAGGATACCAATAAGTGTTTTTTTTCTATGCTTGTTTTAAGTTGTCTTCCTCGCGTTGTAGTGAGTCTAGAGCCCCAGCTAACATGTTTAGCGTTCCAGTCACCACCCGCAATGAAACGATTTCCGAGCTGGTGGAAGTATCGTGTAAACATATTTTCGTCTATTTTATATTTAGGGGGGCAGTATAACGCCGACACGTTAATGTAGCCCGTGTTATCCTCCACAGCAATTGTTGTTGCCTGAAGGTGTTCAGTTCTGTATTCTGGCATTAAATGATGTTTCACCTTCTTGTGGACGAAATCGAAATCGGATCTTAAAATGAGAGCCAAATGCCAATATCAGAGAACTGAGAGGCCTCCTCTCATACAGAGAAAAAAATGCTTTGATCACCACTCTTTTAGGTGGAGCGACGATCTTCGCGGGGTGGCTGGTAGCAGCTGGTTGATATTTGCTGGGAATCAAGCTGAATGCCATGCAATTGGACAGGCCCATGTCCAGCAGTGGACTGCTGCAGGCTGATGATGATTATAAATACATGAGAATTTCATATTACCTTTGTCTTATCCTCTCAACAGTTTCAGGTGCAGGTTCCCTCTTTGTAGTGGAAGCGTCACGGATCATGTTCCGCAGCTTTTGCATGCAGTCAGCTAGGTTCAACTGCTGGGACCTGGTGGTGTCCGACCGGATGATCAAGTAGCCTTCTTTTGTTAGTTTGTTGCCATACTGAAAGTGATTTTTTAAATCATTTGTGGTGTGCCGTTTTAACACATTTAGCATTATATGACATAAGTTTTAAATCATACCAGTTCCACCATTTTAGTTCTGAGGTCAGGATGCAGCCAGTCTGCCTCACTGGGTTTGAACCTTAGGTCAACTTTGGTATGAACCTGCAAATTATTTGACAAAATAGTTATTTCTCAGTGTTTCTATGACTTAGCCTTTCGTTTGGGCATGAAAATCTCAAGTTGTGGCACAGTACCCAACCCCAAGATGTCCCTCTAACCCAATTCAGCCACTGTCAATAATATGAAGTATTATGGAAAAAGTATCATTTCATAAACATATATATATTCTTTAGATTTTTATTTCTTTTTTAAGGGTCTGTAAGCAATAAATTGATAACTTACCTTATTTACATTCTGTCCTCCAGGTCCAGAGCTAGCACTGTATGTTATTTCTAGTTTATCGATCGGTATGAAACCAGAAAATTTCTCATTCGGGTCAGCTGGTTGCTTCAAGAAATTGAAATTAGGTTATCAATAAAGCAGTTTTTTTTTTCATGAATTATAAATTAAATTCGAAAGGTACTTACAAATGCTGGCGTTGTTAGCTTTAAAGAACTATTAGGATACAATGTTTCTAGGGAAATTGCACTCTTATAGGCCATAGGCCTCTTCAGCAGAGTTGTGTAGGAAGCTGACTGCACTACTTTGCGCAGGACATTAAAACGTAGGGATGCAAAAGCCATGATTGCTGTTTATAAACACTGAAAAACTAGCATTAAATAATTATTGGTTCATTATTTACTCGGAGTATCCGAAACATTCAACTCCAAACCTATTTTTTTTTTCAGAAACTGTACGTCTAACGTCAGTGTCATTCTCAGTGCCTTTTTTTTTTTTTTTTTATTCGTCCAAAGGGCAGGCTATAGTCTTTCGACCATACCGCCTCGTCTTCCGTGTAGAATTTCTTACGTGGTAAGTTTTAAAATTAATGTCTTTCGTTTATTTAACCATTACATTATTTATTTTATAAAGTATGTCTTTCATAGATTTAATCCATTTTAAAATTGAGTCATTTTATTTTAGTCTGTGCATCAAATCCAGATTAAACGTTTTTTAGTGTCAATGTCAAGCTAAACTTTAACACATTTTTCATGTCTTCATCACATTTTTTTTTTCTTCCATTGCCAGTATTTTCAGGTTATTTTTTGAGCTATCTGCTATCTCCTCATGTTCCTAGTTATTTATTTAATTTAGTATCTAGTATCGTTTGGCAAGAGTTTTGGGGTAAAAAGGGTTGAAGATGGTAGGGGTGGATTCCCTGATTATAACGCTACCACTCTTATTACAAGGTCATGCGTATTTTTCGAGAAATTAATAATAAATGTTTCTAACCTCAAATTAGATTACAGCGTAACGAAACGTTAAAATCGGCGATTGACAACCAAATCTGTACTAGTGTATTGTCTGTGGTGTAAAATGTCGTGCAAAATCGGTGAAACGGAACGTAAAAAAAAAACGCTATTTGCGTCATGTGTCAGTGTCATTAGTTTACGTTCATTCCGTTTCTCCCAGAGTTGTGAGAAGTTAGTGTACCTCCACTTAGGGATGTCGAAAGTGAATAAAATATCGATATATCGATGTATCGATATTTATTAAAATATCAATTTCGAACTCGATATATCGATCAAATTTTCAGAAGTTTTCGGTTTTAAAATAAGAATAAATTTAGTTCAGTCTGGTTTAATATGAGGTAAATAAGATTTTTTATACAACATGCACATTATTTTAATGTATTGGAATCTTAAGTAAACGTAGTTATTTAATTCATTATTCTTTATTATAAGGCAAAGTTAGAAAATATCAAAAGCTAAATAGTATTATTCTAATATTTTTAAGGCCAATTTTTTATTTCAGGCAAACCAGTATACTGGTAGTGAAAGTAGAAAAACTCTGCATTTCACATGCTCCGCTGTCATGTGGCTTTGAAATTCTGCTTCTGATAATGATTTCAATTTGAAAAAAATATCGTTTTTGATACGATTTTCAAAATTGACTATTTTGGCTATTATTGACTATTTTTTATCAATAAAAAAGGTTTTTTTTTGTAAAATTATTTGTGTTATAAATAGTTAACGTAATACCAATATTGCTATTACTTTGAGGTTTACAGTGTTTTTTTTTCTTAGAATAAAGAGCAGGCCACACTGCGAGTTGACGGACGGGCGAGTATCGTTTCACCTTTTTTCATACTTCGGTTCACACCGCAAACTACAGATCTAAGCTACGTCAGCAACTCAAACGATGTGAACGAAGTATCCGACGATTCCTGAGAAGCTTATTCGTTCACCTCGTCGCTAGCGTAGCTTAGCTCTGTAATTCGGGGTGTAAACCAAAGTATGACAAAATGCGAAAAGCCCTCGCCTGCTCGCTCACCGGACTCAGTCGATGTCGATGCTAGTCTTCCGAAAAGCCCGCCCACTCGCTCGGCCTCCACCTTCATTTTCGGTGTGAACACTGAACCCATTAGTTTAGCACGCCAAAGCTTCGCTTAGTTTCACTCGCCTCGCTTCGTCCACCCGACCGCTCGCCCGCTGGCTGGACCGATTTCGGTGTGGCCTGCACTTACCATAAGGTGGTTTTTGTAGTTAAAGTGGTCTGGAGTATTCTAGTCGACCGACGTGCGAACGTCGGTCGACTAGAATACTAAAGGCCACTTTACTACCATACTACGAATGTACTATCATAGCGTACTTAGGTTTTGATCATTTGTAGGTATTTCGTGCTAACGGCTAAGCTCAAAACTAAAGTAGGTACTTAGTTATATACTTACTTAGTTTAAAAAAAATAGCATTCCAGGTTAACTTCACGCGATTTTAGTTGTGCTCCACGAGTTAGTGGCGATAACCAAGTCTGTTTTTTTACCACAATCACATCACGACTACGAGTAGAATCAAATATTATTGTAGGTAGTACCTACATGTATTGAAATAGAAAGTAGAAGAAATATCATAGAACCTTTGAAAATAGAATCCTTAGTAGGGTACTTTAGAACTACATAGTTTTAAATAATATATTGTTTTTCTTGGCTAACAAGACTGCTAGTTTTAGCAGAGTAGAATAATAATGTGGTTTTAGTTAGATATCGTCCAGAAAAACATGAGGCATAAAATGCGCGCGCATGTCATGCTCCAGATAATTTAATTAGGATCCCGTTCCGCTTAGCAGCGCCCTCTCACATTTCTAAAAGAATATTTAGACGCAACAGCCAAAATCACTACCAAAACACTTAAAATTTGAAGTTCCACTCGTATAAAGTATGTTTATTTAATTTTCTTACGTATAATTTAATCATTTTACCATCTTTCAAAATTGTACAATAAAATTATTATAATTTTCGGTAAGGAGCAGACAGTGCAGTGCATTTACGTTTAAAAAAAAAAGTTGATGATTTTTCTTTTTCTTTTGGCTTCGCACGGTTTTGATGGACCTTATAGATAGCCCACCTGTATGGTCCATCAAAACCAAAGAGGCACTTTAATTTCTTAGAAAATACTAATTTTGGGCTAATTATGAGCCTCCTTCTTTTTTGAAGTCGCTTTGTTCAAGCGTCCAACCGTGTCTATTCTTCATTATCTTTATTCGATGCGGATTAAGTATTATCAATTATCTATCTACTAATGAATGCGCGAGGCGTCAAAGAATTTTTTACTAAGGAGATAAGTGCACAGTCCAATCTTGTTACTAATTGATTTTAAATTGCACTGGTAGCCCACACTCAGGCTGCACGCTTAATAATTATTTCAAGCATAGTTTACACAGTTATGGTCATTAAATATTATTTATCCTTTTAAAAATAAGCATTTTAACATTCCTTTTTATTATAGTAGCACAAGACTTAGCCGTAGGTAAAGTTTAGTGAATAATTGAAGAAAATGCTATCTACTCAGAAAGTGCACTTGGTATGTAGGTACCGTAAGGGCTATCTATAGCAGACCCTAAACGAAGCGATAGTCGAAGTCCGAAGTACGATTTATAGTGGCGTACCTACACACTGCTGCACTGGGCTCACAATGAGCACTGAGCAGAAACAAAACTGAAAATAAGTTTTGAGGTTTCCACGGTCTCTCCAGTCCTGTCATGCTGTGCCCATCAACCTTGTTAAAATGCCCTTACCATTAACCTTCAACTTCCGGTACCTAGGGTCACTGGTCCGAGTAAAACTAGACGTTACGCACCGGATCAACTCAGGTTGGATTAAATGGTGGCAGGTCACAGAGAAAACTGTGACCCCCGGATGTCCCTAAAGTTACAGGGGTCGGAAACCAATTGAATCAAATAATCTGAAGTTTATTGCTCATAGCGCGGATATTTAATTTCGAGCGTAGTTTGTGCGTACAAAACTCGCGTTACAACAGATACGCCACTGCTTTCATCAATTATGATAATGCTGCGCTGAAGAGCGCAAGCACACGCGACAGCATGCCATCGGCTTTCCTAATTCCGACGTTTAACGATGCTTGTCATCGTAAATTCGATGTTTAAGTATATCGATTTTAATTGCATAAGATTTGTCGTCAAGGCGTTAATATGCGAGAAATAAGGTGCGGTCTGCAAGTCACGAATAACTAATTCTTCTCTGCTGTCTCTAGTTTTCTAATTATTGGCATCGAGAAAGTGTAATTTTTTATGACTAGTGTAAAAAGTTTAATACTTGGTCATGATTGATTTATTGAGTATCGAAAGAACTGATTGTCATTTAAGCTTTTTTTGTGGTCGTCTCATAGGTACAGCTCTGCCAAAAAGAGTCTGACATGGTGACAGTTGAAACAATTTTTTTTTTTTACAAAATTCTCTTGTAACGCGACTCCCGGGGTCTCGTGTGTTTGTAAAACAACAAGTATTTAATCAATAGATTCCTAGTGTATAGGGGTCACAGCTGCAAAATAGGCGCTCTCTAATTTTTTCTATTAGTACTCTATTTTGCCCAACTACATACATATCTAAACACTGTAGAAATCTGGGGAGGGCAAAATAATTCAAAATGTTGATTTGAGTTTACATCTGTAAGCATGTTTAGAACAAATTAAGTCTGAAGCTATAGTATGTATTAACGGTTCTGTATTGAGCGATAAACTTTCAGTACCAGCACCCTAATTGCGTAACACATTTTCGTAAACGATTACGACTAATCTGTTTGCTTTCGACGGTTCAAGAACATTCATTGCGTTCTATATATTGTTGAGCAGAATTTTTATCGAACTTAAGAAGCAATGGATTAGCAATCTGTTTCAAAACGATTCAGATTCCGATTGATTGTGTATTACGCAATTAGGGTGCAGGTTACGATCTAAAATTTATTTTATGGAACCGTGCGCAAGCGCAAGCGAGATAACAAAAAGTTTGAATATACGACTTACAACCAATATTATTCATTCAAACGTTATATTTGTAAGCCATCTCTCCGCTTTCCAAGCATAGAAACATTTCTATGAATCATATAGGTAAGTCAAAATGAAAGCGCATAATGAAATTAAAATTGTGAACATTAAACATTCTTAATTAAATCGCTCACATACCGAAATTGCGGCGTCTTCACGCTCTTGTTAGTTGGCCTACAATAAACAGGCTAATAACTTGACCCCTAAAAATGTGCCAACCACCCCCTGTATCTTCCTCATACAGTGTGTTACCTCGATGTGAGGAAGACCAAGCTAGGCTGGTGTTGTAATTACTGAGAAACGAGAATATTTACAAGTTTAACGGGAGAAGTAGCAAGCAGCAGTGATAATTGGTGTCTGATGAAGACGTTCTTTAAGTCCCGCTACGCTTTCGGTAGTATTTATTGCTTATTTTGTTACTCGCAAATGAGATCGGTGCAATGTTCAGTAATGAACAGATTTTTGGTACGGAGTTAAACTGGAACCATTCTTTTGGCACACTTTCAATTAAAATCCGAGAGTTTTGAAGGATATTGGTGCCTATTTTCTTGTTACAAATCAAAATCAAAATATTTTATTTCACATAAACCTACATGGGCACTTATGAAACGTCAGATTCTAGGTGCACGGTTCCAATTGGTCGCTTCCTATGGAGAAAAGCCGGCAAGAAACTCCATGGTTACTCTTTTAAAAATATTTGTCTTTTTCAATGTTTTTTAATTACCTACAGTGTTAATAGGTATGGGAGGACAGTGTAGGCCTGACAACAAGTACCATATGTTTAACAAATAGACAATGGTCTATAAATTTACAATCCACAAGGCCTACGACGTTCTCACATTTACAAAATATAAAATAATCTAATAAAGTAAATAAACTAATTAAACATTGTAGGTATATAATGTCAAATAATGAAAATATTATGTCAGAGTTGAGAGAAATGCATCTAAACTAGACTAAAAATCACTAAAATTTGGTATAATCCTGCCAAACGAGGATTTCCCATTCTGAAATTCACTTAATTATATTTTGGTTTGAGTGCTTGACAGCAGTTAGGATGGCACTGAGATAATAGTTTAGTGAAAAGGGTAACTTTGCTATTCTGATTTTGACGTTTTTCACCTTAACTTTTGATTGTATAAATCTGAACATGAATCTGACAATTTTAATCGCGATTATGATTCGCGGTGTGAAATAAAGTTAGTTGTCGTGAACTAAAATTCACACCAACACCTCGACTTCAGACTTGCAAAAACAGTACTGTATCTTTTTTTCTAGATTAGTTAGTTTCTTTCGGTGTACAAGAGAATCGGCACCATTGCTAATCCATTGCGAAAAATTCGTCTGCTCAACAACGTAAAAATCGCAATGAACTTTTTGATCGCAATGGATTTCATTTTGACAATTCAACGACATTCGTTACCGTTATTTACGGTTTTTTTGCACATTTTTTTTCGAACATGTTAAATATTAGCAATATCCTTCAAAATCATTCAGATTGTGATTTATCGTGTGTTACGCAATTTGCAATCCATCAACATCAACAGCATCTGATGTAGACTTTGCAGGAGCCTTAGGTCATGAACTGTAGACTTTG
Source organism: Dasypolia templi (assembly GCA_963555695.1). Taxonomy (NCBI): domain Eukaryota; kingdom Metazoa; phylum Arthropoda; class Insecta; order Lepidoptera; family Noctuidae; genus Dasypolia; species Dasypolia templi. Next base: position 34,132,114 of record OY743138.1, on the reverse strand, counting down.
CAGGAGCCTTAGGTCATGAACTGTAGACTAATGTCATGACATCTGCTCATGCTAATGTCATGACATTAGTCTACCGAAACAATCGACTAATCAAGGTCAAGGTGCAATAAATTACTATAGAACAAGACTGCCTCGTTGGTCTAGTGGTCGCAATCGCTACTGCTGAGCTTGAGGTCCTGGGTTCGATTTCCAGGTCGGGCAACGTGTAATTGGGTTTTTCTATCTGGAATTTCTCAGTAGCAGCCCGGAGTTTGGATTTGTGCCCGGTTGATGGCAATTGGCTCGCCCCCTATTACATGGGACTTAAAACATAGCTGGCGAAATGTGGGTGTACTATAGGTACATCTCTGCGTGATGTTATGTTATGTTATAGAACAAGCCGTCGGCTTCAAGTAGTGTCGTCCAGTTTTCACTAGTTCGCGTTGTTTGGATAGTGGTCGTTATAATGCGTCGGGTTTCAAAACAAGTGCCGATTTTCCCAAGCTTCGGGTAAATTAATGTGTAATTAAACCTCTAGCATAGGTCAGTCATTAACGTGTCGGTAACACTTCTCATCAATCAAAAATTTAATGCTGTGTTTTATTTATTATTTATTAAACTTCCTTTTGCGCTCTGGTGATTTTGGGCTTCGAAGAAAGTACATATACTCATAATATTTGTCCTGCATGTCGATTCTGTAACAAAATCTCACCCATCATCAAAACATCCTCATTTTTTCACGCCAAACACAGCGATGAGACACATACCTTCCAACAGGCTTCAAAATGATAGACGCCAATTACAGACAGCCGCTGACACACAAATGATATCCCTCGCGCCATTCTCGATGGAAACAATAACAGATTGTGTAATTAGCGCCTTTCTCTGACTACAACTACTTATTGTTCTGCTTCGAGACCTGTAGCGTCTAAGTGTTGACATTTGCATGATCATGGCGAGAAGAATGGGCTTAGGGTGATGTTTAGTGGCTGTAACACGAACTGTTGAGATCGAGCATGCAAATTAAACCTAACGGATTTTAGAGAAAAGTAAATTATTGGTAAATTGTCGAAGTAAATTTACGGATCAAGGGAGGCGGGGTGCTAAGGGGCTCAAGCCCCACAAAAAGCATCTGTTTGTGACAAATCTTAAAGTGATTTAATATTATTGTAATTAAACTTTTTAGTGATTAATACACTACCTAAGATAAATACAATTGTCATCAATTAACCTTAACTTGGAAGTACTTATGTTTTCAAGTTTTAAATTTCTCTAAGTTTCGACTTACTTTCAACAGCCGCTATATTAATTTCGAAGTTATTGTTTCGCTTTCACTGCAACTTTAGGCTGTTGCATTAGATCTAACCTTTGATAAGACATGGAAAAAATTGTAGAAAGAACACTAGATAGAAAGATATACTTAGAGAAACTAAATATTTAAAAAAAAACAAGAGGCGTGTTGTATGGTACCTTTGGAGATTGCAGTGCAGGCACCCAGAACTGCCAAACATTCAACTCATGGCTCAAACATAGAAGCACCTGATGCTAAGGAATATTACAGATAAATATCACACATGTGCAACCCTTGAGTTTCTTGCCCATGCCTTTCGTATTAATTAAGTTGATATATAAATCACATTATTTTTATAATTCTGTTATTATTGACATTTCGATAAGTTGTACCTACCATGTCCCTACATTATATTGAATAAGAATCACGTTTTTTGTTCAGTGCAACGTAATACTTTTTCGTAATATATTGTTTTGAGCTCCAGAATAATTTCATATTGTTTTGTTTTAGATTAAATGTATTCCTCCTATTCGTCGACTTTGGTTGGGACATTTGTCAAGTCACTTTTAGAGAGCAGAGCACTCTTCAAATCTGTTCAACCTTCTACCAAGTGCTATCGTGAAAACATAAAATCTGACCTCGATAGTGGCAGCTGCACGCGTTTACAGTGACGATTTACTGCATCCTCTCTCGTTATAAGAAAGAAAGAAGCAGAAAAAATTCTTTAAGGGAGCTTTGGAGTGATAGAGAACATCTCCCCCAAAGAGCAGCTGAAGCGCATCAACCATCAAGAGACAAATGAGTTTTGAACCCAATTATAAAAATTATTTTACAATTTCTTAGTACATTTCCAGTAACCACTTGTAGTGTAGAGCGCAGCTTCTCTTCGCTTAAACTAATCGTACCTTCGTACGACAATGACCGAAGTCGGGTGAACCGGTTTGTCTACCACGTGTATTCACCGAGCTATCTCTAGCAGGTAGTCTAAACCTAAGGTAACGTAGTCATTAAGGAATTTGCGAAAAGTAATCCGAGGAAGCTTGACATGCGTTACGCAAATTTATTTCCTTTTTTAGTGCTTACTTCGCTAAAACCCACGCGAAGCGGGATCAAGCCCCTCCCAATCGACGATCCTGGATCCGTCACTGAATTGTCAGGAAATTAAATGTCAGACAGCCACGGCAATTCCTTGGCTTGGAAACTTTGTCCTATAAGTTCTAAGAACAGATCAGAAATAAAGTGGATATAGGTAGGCACCCGTACCTTGATCTCAACACTTTGGAAATACCATTTGAAATGTCACTCGGTTTGCCGCCACCGTCATCATCATCACACAGCTGAAAGAAGTCCATTGCTGGACATGGCCTCCCCACAGTGGGCCTCCCCTCAGCATTGCCACTATATCTATAAGCTACCGACCCTGCGCCTCACGAATTTAGCGGATTTCCGCGGCTCCCATCAGGTCGTCGGTTCACCTTTTACAAACTTGAGAGCGGATCCGAAGAATTGCGTTCAAAATGGGAACGCAAACCGTGGCGAAACATTTTGTTACAGTGTCAGCAAAATGTTACATCTCTTATTAAGATTGCTGACAAGCGGCTTACCATAAATCCTCACTCACCAGCAACGCATTGTCGCCTGTCACCTTAATCGCTGGCCTCATTCCGTCCACGCAGAGTGTCCCGAGTATCAGAGCTGCGCCTGCGTGCTATCCGGCGATCTTTCCGCTCAGCCAGCAACGTGGCGATACTATCGCAAGCGCTGAATTAACGCACTGCACTAGAAATCGCCGGATCAGGCGGAGATTTGTATAATTTGTTCGTAAAATTAATTAATTGTTATTTTATCTTTACGGAGTTGGGGTATGTGGGTTAGCAGTGTGCAGGGTGTACTAGACGGCTGCAGGTCGTCTGGTTTCAATAAATATAATGTTAAATCCTCAAGAATAGTAGAAATAAGTTAGCTTTGAGTGCGTTTTCTGTTTAGAAATTCTTAGTGCGAAAGGCGATGGGCTTGGCAAAAACAAAAGGCTTCATGCCATGTTGGTGTTATGAATGGACACTGACTTATTCCTAGTTAATATTTTAGGAAAGTCATATATTTTTACAATGTTTGTAAATATGTGAGCACAATGTACCTATCGCGTGATTCATTTATCTGCCTTTGCTTTATTTTTAATTCTTCTTACCAATTGTGGAATAGTATTTTTATTCTTGGTGCATCGTCTTCACATATAAAAATATAATTAATGTATACAAATATTGTAAAATATTTTAAAAGAGTAACGGTGGAGTTTCTTGCCACTTCTTCTCCATACGAAACTACTTTTTGGAAGTTGCGCCTAGAATCAGTTATATTTTTAATGTAATTTTTGACGTTCAAAAGTGCCATTTTATGGGCCTATTTGAAATAAATGCTTTGACTTTGACTTTGACGAAAGGTTCAAAAACAGCTACCTAACTCTCACCTAATTCACGTACTTACCTACCAAAAAGTTTCATTAGTTCTATCCTGGGGTTTGCTAAATAGTGCGCGACTAGTTAAAAAATACAGACCATAAATTTTAATTTAGAAAAAAGTGCATTGTTTGAAATCCGAAGACGGTCGGTGACGCGAGCATAGAGCATAAACGCGACAATTGATGGCCGATCGTCTCTGATTTATATCGCGACGCGTGAGGATGAGGAATTCGCGGTAATGGTCCAAGTTACAGAGCATCCCAGGAATCCGTGCGGACGTGGAGAGATTATTTGAATCATTACGTTATTTTTTGTTTCCGGCCTCCAACAACAGAGTAGCGGTATAAACTAGGTATACAAATGCCTTGTTTAGCTGGCAGTAACAGTAAGAAGCGCATAAAAACTTATGAAACCACAAGATGCACAATAGCCAAAGCGTAAGAAATTACAGATTCTGGGACCTAGTCTAAGATGATTGGGCCTACTAAGTTAAAGGTATTGTATAGGTACTATTCCGACTCGGTTGCAGAGATGAAGAACGCTGTACGCAGGAAGATCACCAATCCCAAAATACCTATTTTCCTATAAATCCTTCAGTCATCCTTCATATGCTTTTAGCTCATGCACAACATTGAAATCCAATACTTACACCGTTACCAAAAATTCCGCACATCAAACCCATCAAACCACCAACAGTCAGCTGCTCGCACCACTGTCTTCCCATATGTTTCCTCATAACAAAGTAGTAGGCAAATAGCATCAGGCACGACTGACACTGGCCGTAACTCATCACGCTCCATCGAGCTCATGTCCGCGGTGATGCCAGATGTGCTTCAATGGACTTCTAATGGCTTGTTACGACGGATTAAGGAGTTTTTGCAATACTTGTTACAAGTTATGGTTTATTGGACTCGGTACTTTTAGCTCGCGCAAATTGAAAAACGGTGTGTATCCTTCGTTAGGTCATCAGTATATATATTGAGTCCTGCTCATGTATGTACCAGCGTTTCATAGCTTCTACGATTACCTATGTTTATTTTTGATCCAAAGATTGCAATCTATGAATCTACGAGTAAGCCCTTTGTAACATCTTTTTACAATATGGAATGCAATAAATAAATGATTATGATTATTATTATCTTCAAGCATTTAGGCACACATTTTTTCTCAGTAGGGATGATGACAATTTTTTTTTTTCATCTCAAAAAAATGTGTTTCCAAATAATGCAAACAATATTATAAAAAAGTGTACAAGCTTGAAAAAATCCAAGTTGTTAATGTTTTAAAATAAGTGTTAAATAGCACTATCGTAGAAGTTACGTCACGACTATGTAACTTCACGCTAGCTCCAAACGTTGTCCGTACCGCGCGACAAGGACGGTAATAATGCCCTCTAAAAATTCTAAAAGCGTGTAGCTTCTTCATATTTACATCGATTTAACAGTTTTTTTCGAATATCTCATTTTTACTATGCCTTCTTTGAAGTTACATTATTTTTTCAAACATTTGTAATATTCATCATCCATATGAGCACTAACAGTTAATAATAAACACGTATAATTATCTCGTAGACCACAGCCGACGCTACGTAAGCAGTTTCCCTATACAGAATACATAATTATCCACAACTTAGTGTCTAAACTGCAGATATTAGCGGCCATTCCCGCTAGGTAACCGCTACGGCTCGCAGCTGTTAACAGGACCACCGATTAGCTCTAGACACCGTTCTGCTTGGCCGGACATTATGAGGTAAATATATTACTTTCCTGGCAAGTTGTGGCAGGGCAAACGTTGACTGGGCGGCTGACCTGACGGCCGGCAGCATAGCTGTCCTGCGCAAGCCGCAGCGGGCGATGGCCGTCAGAGTCATTCGGGGGTATCGCACGATCTCCTTCGAGGCGGGTTGTGCACTGGCCGGATCGCCGCCCTGGGACCTGGAGGCGAAGGTGCTCGCGTCACTGTACCGGTGGCGCGAGGCAGCGCGGGAGCGGGGCGAGCGACCGATGCAGCAACATATCGAGCAGCATCGGTTGCAGCTCCGCGAGGTCCTGGTGGCGGAATGGCGGGTGAGGCTGTCACGCCCTACCGCCGGCCTCAGCACCATCGAGGCGATCCGGCCAGTGCTCGACCGCTGGCTCGGGAGAAGGCACGGCTCCCTGTCGTTTCGGGCGACGCAGGTGCTCTCGGGGCATGGCTGCTTCGGGAAGTACCTGTGTCGCATAAACAGGGAGCCGGACGCTCGGTGTCACCACTGCGTCGACTGCCGGGAGGACACGGCGTGGCATACGCTGGCAGAGTGTGCCGCTTGGGAGGAGCCGCGCCGTGCCCTCATCTCAGAAGTAGGCAGTGACTTGTCGCTGCCGACCGTAGTGAGTTCGATGGTCGGCAGCGCCGAGTCCTGGGACGCGGTGGTTTCCTTCTGCGAAACGGTCATCTCGCAGAAGGAGGCTGCGGAAAGGGAGAGAGAGATCTCGACTCTCGACCCGGCCCGCAGCAGACGCACCGGGCGTCGGAGGAGGGCGGACAACGCCCTCTTCCGGCCCCCCTAAATGGGTCCAGGGGCGACGGATTCGGGGACATCCGTCGCCCCCCAACATCAGGACCCGAGAAGGCGGCGCGCGTAGTGTTCCTCGCGCGCCGACCACAGACGTTGCGGGGGGAGTACACCTCACTCCCCCCGCCCGAGACGGGGCCCGCGCAAGCGGGCCGGCACCAGCCGGGGTTGTGGAAGAATAATGTGTTCCCGCGACCCCGGCGTAGGTGTGAGAAGGAACACCGGGGTGGTTTTTAGTCAGTAAGAGTCTGACAGACCCCTCCGCCCGCCCCAGGGCGGAGGACATCCATGAGGATTTTCCACCCCGGTAAAAAAAAAAAAAAAAAAAGGGCAAACGTTGACGGCCTTAGTGTAGGTTGCCGCACAAAGTTACAATATTGTTAAGAGAAGGTAAATAAATAAATCCTGCGCAAAATCAGTTGATTGTACTAAATTTGGATGGTGCCGCGTTGACGACTGAGACGTGCGGACGTCTTACTTATTTTTTCGCGTCATATAATTCTACAATCACCCTCATGTTACATAAAAATCTAGATAATGGATAGGTTTGGAAGATCTTTGAGTGCGACGTCTAGTATATCAGATGAAGGTGTTATCAATGAAGAGATGATGGAGAATATCAATGAAGAACCAACTATCGAAGGGAGTACGATGAATGTGGACATTGAAAGACAGAAAAATGTGGAGAAACGGGAGCGAGAAGATAGCGAAGAAATTATCGAAGAGGATGATGGGTTTACCACCGTGATGAGAAAGCCGAAAAGAATATTACGCAGTGATTCACTCAATAACAATCGTAAGGATAATGTGGGTAGTTGTGAAAGTAATACACAACAAGCAGAATATTTTGAGGTATGTCTTACATCTAAGACAGTACTTCCAAAAATGATTGGTATGGCTAAATTATTAAAATCTCAAAATATAAATGATATCCTTAAAATCAAATATAAAAGTCCGTATAAAATATTAATTACACTAAAAAATATTGAAGATACAGATAAAATACTTACTTGCCAAAAGTTTAAAGAATTAGAATTTAGATGTCAAAGAACAGACCAATTAAGTATTATCTATGGAATCGTCAGAGAAATATTGACCTTGAGATAGCGGAAAATGAACTCGCGGAATTATTTAAAAGTGAAGCAGATATTTGTGCGGTAAAAAGACTTAAAAGATCAACTGACGATGGGCAGTGGATTGATAGTGAAGCTATTCGCATCGGCTTTAAGGGACCAACATTACCTTCACATATATTTGGATATGGGTGTCGTTTTAAGGTTGAATCATATCTGTTCCCTGTTACTCAATGTTCAGGATGTTGGAAATATGGCCACATGAAACGTTTTTGTCCTACCCAAAAAATTAAATGCCCTAAGTGTGGAAAAGAACATGATAATTGCGAAACAAAAGAGTTCTCGTGTATTAACTGCAATGGCCCACACATGGCATTGCATAAAAGTTGTCCAGTGTATCTCAAAGAAAGAATGATTAGGGACATAATGAGTAAAAACAGCTGTTCCTATAAGATAGCGCTGGACTTATATTTAAAACAATTTAAAAAAAGTAATGTAGGTGTTCCTGTCAATATTCAAGTTAGCGAAACACACCCTCCGCCTACCTTTTCTTCATATAATAGAAGTTACAAGGATTCGCTCACACCCCTAGAACCATTAATTAATCCAATAAATACCTACATGGATTCAAGTGCTTCGCTCGAAGAAGTCAGCGCAAGCGAAGAGGAAGTTAACGAAAATAGCACAACCACCAAACAAAATGAAAAAATAAAGGAAAAACGAATTATGAAGAAAAAAGGAAAAGAACAAACAAAGCGCTATTTAAAAAAAAGGACAGGAAGGTCAAAAAGAGAAAAATCATAAAGAGATAGTAGAAGAAAATCACAATAAAACCGATTCCTTATCTAAATTGAGAAAGTTTTACAAAAAGGTCCAAGAAATATGGTTGGCAGATTATTCATCACAACAAAAGGTGAAGAAGTGTATAAAGTTAGTAATAGAAGAAATTATAATGTATGTTACTTCATATTTTAAGGATTGGGATGTTGTTAGTTTATTGTGCAGGTCATTTATTAATGGATAGTGTTCATATTACTACTACTAATATCAACATATACCAGTGGAACGCTCAGAGTCTGAAGCCAAAATGTGTGGATTTAGAACTATTACTGAATAGGGAAAATATTCATATAGCTATTCTAAGCGAAACGTGGTTGGATGTAGATAGCTACATAAATATAAGTGGGTATAACGTTTATAGAAAGGACAGATATGACTCGTACGGAGGAGTAGCGATTGTGTCACACAAATCTCTAAAAACCTTTATTGCTCCTATAAGTGTGACTAATTCAGGTATAGAAATAATACATATTAAAATTCTCAATTGTGCATTAATATGTAATATCATTTCGGTCTACTGTCCGTCCTCTGTAAGAACCTCTCAATTAGATTGGGACCATATTTTTTCAAAGTTTCCGAAAAATACTGTTATTGCGGGTGATTTTAATGGACATCACGCCTGTTGGTCCAATAAAAATGATTCTAGGGGTAAACAATTGTTTGATGCTGCCATTGATAACAATTATATCTCATTAAATAACGGTGATCCCACGAGAATGAAGCTCGTGAATGGTTTTTTACAAAAAACCTCTCCTGACGTTTCGTTTTGTACCACAGACATAGCTATTAATGGTTGTTGGAGTGTTAGTAGTGAAAGCCTGGGTAGTGACCATCTAATTATAAAAATCTGTTTTAAATATCCGGAATCAGTAAATATTACCTTAAAGCGAAATTTAAAAAAAGCTGATTGGGCGAGCTATCGTCAAATTATTACCAGGTATTTTTTTGAAAGTCTGCCGCCATCACAAGATGCTCAAGGTATGTATGACTTTCTTACTACGCAAATTAATAAAGCTGCAGACATAACAATACCATTCATAAAACTGTGTAATAATCCAATGGGCATTTTTATACCAAAAAAATATTGGAACCAACAACTTTCTAAAGTGGTAGCCGAGCGACGCTTAGCTTTAACGAATTTTAGAAAAAACCCTACCCCTCAGAATCTAGATTTACTTTATGTTAAAATTTATGAAAGTCAAAGGATCACGAGGCGAGCTAAGTCTAAGTCATGGTATAGTTTCTGTGACAGTATTGATGAGACTACAACTTCATCAACCATGTGGAGGAAAATGCGTTGGATGAAAGGTTTTAGGCAGACGAGAACTTATTCATCGGACTCAAAAAAAGAAGAACTACTGAGTTCATTGGCTCCAGATTTTGTGATGACTCCAACTCCTGTTTTTGATAACAATGAATCGCCTTTAAATTGTGAGTTTTCGAAACAGGAATTGGAGTCTTGCTTTAAAGCGAAGGATACATCTCCCGGTATCGACAATATTACATATTCAATGATCTTAAATTTGCCTATTGTTGCAAAAAAATATTTACTTGAAACATATAACTTAATTTTTAAAACATCAACTGTCCCCTTTCAATGGCGAGATATTTACATAGTACCGATTCCTAAAACTAGCAGCTGTTCCGATACCAAGCTTCGTCCAATTGCATTGATATCTTGTCTGTGTAAAATATTTCACTCCATGATCCTGAAGCGATTGGAATGGTTTATAGAGTATAATAAGATACTATCTCCTAGTACAACCGGTTTTAGAAGAGATCACTCATGTCATGATAGTCTGGCACGTCTAGTTACCACAATACAAATAGGTTTTACCAAAAATACTCCAACTTTGGGTGTTTTTCTGGATATAGAAGGAGCATATAATAACGTTCTAATTGACCGGGTTATATGTATTCTAAATGATCTTAAGGTTGGGAAATATATTTGTTCTTATATTTGGGAATTTTTAAAGGAAAGACATCTCACTATAAAAGCTGACGAAAGCAACAGACAGTTTTTAAGATGGACTGGTAAGGGAATTGCACAGGGGGATCCTTTATCCCCCCTACTCTTTAATATAATTACGGCCAACATTTGTCAAAATATCAATACCGTTTGTATCAGCCAATATGCTGACGATTTCGTTCTATATTGTAATTATTATAAATTGCAAGATAGTATTGATAATATGCAGCGAGCTTTAGATTTTTTTGTCTCCGCTATAGGCAAAATGGGATTACAGTTGTCGAGTAATAAATCAAAATTATGTATATTTACCAGAGGTCGTAGAAGACTTTCAGTTAATATTAAAGTTAACAATAATGCTTTAGAAGCTGTGGACTACATTAAATATTTAGGAATGTGGCTGGATAAATGCTTAAGATGGGGGAGGCATATTAACGAAGTGTATGAGAGTTCACAAAGAAAAATTCAGTTGCTCAAGGTTCTGGTAGGATCGTCATGGGGTATTCATCCTACATATATGCGTAGACTTTATATGGCAGTTATTAGGAGTAGAATAGATTACGGATGTTTTTTGTACGATAACTCTGCAATTAGTCACACTTACAAATTGGATAAGTTACAAAATCTAGCTTTGAGAATAATTGGCGGTTTTATTAAAACGACTCCGATACACGTCATGGAAAGTGAGTTAAGTATACCTCCACTGCAAATAAGAAGACAATTTCTGTCTTTTAAATTTCTTTTAAAGCTAAAATCCAGGACTAATGATGTTTCTACAAGTTTGGTTTCAGACCTGAGTAGTATGATTGAGAATAGGTACTGGAATGGGAAGAGAAAACCTCTGCTAGTTACTTCACACAGCAAGGTGGGTCCTGAAGAGATTTCGTCTTCGTATCCAGTTTTAATGTTTACTTTGGAGACATGGATTTCTAAAATAGATATTGGAGATATTATTAGATGTAATTTAGTTAGCATCACTGCTCCAAAATCACATTATGCCATTTTTTCTCTCAAGTATAATACCCTAAAAGAACTACGGGAAAGATACACTGGATGGCATTTCATCTACACGGATGGGTCCAAAACATCAGATGGAGTGGGCGTAGCATATTGTGATTTAGCAAATAAATGTCACAAAACTTTTAAAATGAATAATCACATTTCCATTATGACGGCTGAACTTTTTGCAATTTCTGAGGCCTTGAAGTATGCGTTGGAACTAAATTCGAATAAAGTGGTAATATGTACCGACAGTAAGAGCGCTTTACAGCATATCTCTAGATGTGTTCATAACGGTTCAAAGGGTTTAGTTATAGCATACACAATTTTGAAACAAATTCAGTTTTTTAAACAAACAGAAAAAAAAATTGTAATCCAGTGGGTGCCGTCCCATGTTGGACTTTCGGGTAATGAGGAGGCTGACAGATTAGCTAAAGAAGCAGTTCATTCAGGCATACAAATTCGGGGTGTATTACCAAGTTATTCGGAAATATTAAGTAAATTTAGAAAAATTAACAATTTATATTGGAAGGAATTTTTTAACGAGAGATCTAAAGAGAAAGGAATCTGGTATAAAAGTATACAGAGTGAGCCACCTCATATACCTTGGTTCTCCGAATCAAAACTAAGTCGCTGTCAAATTGTTGCTGCGCATCGCTTGAGGTCTGGACATATTCCACTTAACAACTTTGCTTTTCTTATGCGAAAATCGGACTCTCCCAACTGTGAGGCGTGTGGAAAAATAGAGGATGTACAGCATGTGTTGGTGGAATGTGTCCGATATAGTAACAAAAGAAACGCACTACTAAACTCGTTGAAATTGTCGGTAATGGATGTTGGAATATTTCATGGTATTTTGTCGAAGCCTACGTCTGAATCAGCAAAAGTATTATATACTTTTTTAATAGATAGTAAATTAGATTAGTTAAGTTAAGTTTTGTGTGACCAAGATTCGTTTTTTAAGTTTAGAAGTAACTTGTTACTTGTAAAAAGCACGATGGGATTGACATCGTCGCAAATGTGTACAAAAATCCCTTAAATAAATAAGATTAAAAAAAAAAATAAAAAAAAATAAAAAATTTGGATGGGTAGCTTCATACTTAGTTAAGAAGTTATACAGAATAAAGCGCGACACACACACCGCGTGTCGCGCGACAAGCAGTGCCTTTGTGACACGCTGTCGCGTCGCGCCTGTTTTTGGGAGCCTTAAGTGTGACTAGCATTTATCCCTTTTCGGAATTGTGCGTCCAAGAGGACACGGACGTCCATAAACTATTTTATTAGGTACACTACCAAACCATCATTATAGACTATCAATCATGAACACTTTTAATTATTTTTCCTCAGTAGGTTTAAAGTAATACTTTTGTCCTACTTAGTTGCAATGGAGAACAAGGAAAACGCGACAGTAATGTAAACTTTTGAAGTCATATAATTCCCTTGAATAGTAATGGACTATTTTTGGGTGGGAAATCATCAAATGACTTCTCCCGCTCTGGGTGGAACGGGAGGGCGTGTCAGACTTTTACTGACTAAAACCCACCCGTGTTCCTTCAGTTGCCTGTGCCAGGGCCACGGTTTTCTCTTTAATATTACCCGCGACCCTGAGGCGTCGGCCCTATCAGACCGCGTCACTTTGTGTTGACATCTCTTTGAGGCGCGCGTGGAACACGACGCGCCGTCGACCCGGGCCTGCCGGACGGCGAGCTACCCATTGTTCGCCGTCCGCAAGCCCGCGCCTACGGTGGCCGGGAATCTGCAGGCGACTCCCGATGCCTAGGGCGTCTCCTGCGGCGACTAGTGGGGGCGTGAGGGCGCAAGGCTCTCTCCCTCACGCGCTCCGCCTCCTCCTTCGCGAGCATTACTGCTTCGCAGAAGGAGGTGACGTCTTTCCATTGCCTCTCGCTCCGTACCATGGCCTGGACCAGGGCCGGACGCAAGAGAGATCGCCGCCGCCAATCGCCTCTGCGAGGACACTGCGGTGCTCCGCCCAAGCTGGGCATACCTCCACCGTATGCTCCACCGTGTCCTCCGGGCGATCCACACAATGGTGACAGCCGGGCGTTGCCTCCCGCCTTATGTGAAACAGGAACCTCCCGAAACAACCGTGTCCGGTGAGGACCTGTGTCAGGCGGAAGGTGAGGACGCCGTGGCGCCTCTCCAACCACTCCTCAAAGAGGGGACTTATCGCCGCTATTGTGGCGTGCCCAGTAATGCATTACCTAAACTGCGGTTTCACGGATGTGTGGAGTGGGTAAGGCACTCATTACTATGCTGTGACCTGAGTCTTTTGAGTCGTGGGCCGGCCTAGGAGTGCCAGCGGTAAGCCAGGTGTGACCCGCGAATGTGCAGGCACATTTCTAAATGTAAAAGTTGTATAGGTACGTTAAGAATTCTAGCAGGAAGCCAGAATTCTTAACGTACCTATGCTGCTTTGTTGTTGTTTGGAGGTTTAAGAATCGAAAAAGTTATGTCCTTCATGCTTCTTTTCGCTTATCTTGAAGGCTCGTACACACTGGCACGACGCGACAGCGCAACACAAAGGCACCGCGTGACGTCCGACGAGCGGTGCCTTTGTGTCGTGCTGTCGTGTCGCGCCTCCAAACAACGCCAAACGAGAAGGAGAAAGACAAACGATGACTGAAACACGAATTTCTTTCGATTTTCCCTCAGTTTTCAGATGCCTTGTAAAACAAAAGCAATCTTACATAAATATACATCGTGAAGCCCTCAACTTTGGAGGTCTACCTCAAGTTGGTAGTGTAGTTACTATACTAACCCGCGAGAGTATAACTATAACCGTAAGAGAGATTGCTCTCACAAATTCTATTCACTTACCACTAAACAAATGCAAATAGGTACTTGTTCACTACTTTCCAAAGCTACCTTCCGTGAAACCACCATGTTGCAACGTATTCGACCGAAGTTTACAGTAAAGAATTTACTTGTATTATTAATTGTAATCTTTACTGTATTGTCCCATCATGCTTGCTCCCATTGGATGAATTGACATTTTAGGTCGACGTTTTCAACAAAATACAAATACCGTGAAACCGATTAACACCTTGGAATGCACTTCTTCTTGGCTTTAGACACGCACGTTTCCTTTGCCAAATAAAAAATACTGTTGCGTGGATTTTAGGCGATGCAGATGATGGTGACGTGACTAAAAACAAATTAATTATAGTATATGGTTAGTTTGGTTAGTCGAGGGGACGGGTACTCTAACAAGAACGTGAGTTTTCAAGCCCAAGTAGCTGTTAGTACCTACTACAGAAAAGTTCAGAAAAGTTCTGACTATCACCCAGTTTCTAAAAGCTAATCAAAACAGATGACCAAACACATGCTAACTGCAGCTGTGGTTGGCTAACTGGAATATCAACATTCAATCAAAACACTTGACTTATTACCACTTAAATCATTATTGTGACTTCAAAACATAACGAACTCTTTCCAGCTCTCTTGCCAGCAGCGGGTTTAGATAGATCTATGGCCACGGTCTTTGGTTTACAAAACTAAAAAACAAAGTATTTTTAATTACGAACGCAAAATACTAATAGTCGGCAGATGCACGCCGCAACTTTGAAGGGCTTTGTAATTTTACTGAAATAGGAAGTGCCTTCAGAATTGCTTCAGAAGCACTAAATTCTAAACTTATGTACAAAGAGTACATAAGTTTAGTAACACTACTCATAAAACGCAAATAATAGAATAGAATTTTAATAAAGCTGTGAAAGTACTTATATATTTTTTAAATTATTATTTTATGGACTCTCTAATCGAGAAATATTTTATAGTCTAGTGTGCGTTTATAAACCGTTAATAACATAATTACTGTACGCGGCTACTCCTCCCATTTTATGATTATTTATTATAACATTAAAACTAGAATACTGATGAGCCTTTTTGAACTTTCACGGGCAAAATCATAGTGATAAAGCTCGGTATCTATTGGTCGTCACCAGTCGCTCGGAGTCAGGCTGGATTCTTATTGGAGCAATTGCTAACGGTGCTTCCGCAGCTGCATTCACTCGCGTCCCTGCCGCCGCACGCAGAGCGCTACCTTCAAACCGGTCAGTCCGCCGCGAACTACCGTGGGGGTAACGTTATCGTTGCAACGATTCACGTAATTAATCTACACCGGACCAAACCGTACCGGTATACACTATTATACATATAAATTAGCTATTATAACAATAAATCTGTGTCAAGTTAATTGATGAAGTGTTAGACTGAACTGCCGTTCGCGAATATAGTGCAACCTGTGATTTGATCTCGCGATCTCCGTGGCTGCATTTCTTTGGTGGTGTGAGTTTGCTGAAGTGTAAAAAGGTAAGTTTTTATGTTATTATCGGTAAAATGTGCCGGTCGGGTGGCCGGGCCAGCCGGACGGCCGGGCGCGCCGCTGGGGGAGCTAGCGACTCCCGCGAATCGATTGTCCCGCCATGGGATGGGTAGGTATGGCTACGTACAGGGACCGGGAGCTCTAGGGCTGCGCACTCACACCCTCGCTCTCTCGTGCCCGCAGCTCGCTGTATTGTCGTTTCATGTGGTGATCTTGAACTAGTATATGTATAATAGGCTGCTAGACACGGCGCGCCGGTTTTGTTATGTATGAATTATTTATAAACATTCTTCTGTACACCGCTGTTGTTTTTTCAGCTGCAATCAGGTGGGCAAAGTTATCTACTTGGATGAACTCCAGAACGCTACGATCTGATGATTCATGCTACCCACATTTTTATTATTAACTTATCTTTACTGGAATCTCAGGTAGGTATTCAATTCAATTTCTCACCAGATTTACCATTGTATGAATCATACAATGAAGTCCGCAGAAATCTGATAAGTTTCTGGTTCACTAGGAGAAATGAGAGCACGTCGTAGTTAAGTTCCAAAGTTGAACCTTTGTACAAACCGAATACCAAGTCAGCCCTAAAAGATGATGTGAGAAGCAAGGACACCACAAAAAAACCGAATTCAAAAGGACTTAGGTACTACGTTTCTTATAACCTGCCAAGTGCGAGTCGGAGTCGCGCATTGGTTCCCTACCCTAATAAGGAAAAACAATGCAGTTGTTCATTTCCTAAAGTAATGATATCACCCTGACTGAATTGAATGTTAATTAGTAACACAGGAACAGTATCGTAATGTATTTATTTCCTTCCTGATCTGTTTTTCCTGATTTATTGAGTTAAAATAATTATGCTAACATGAACGCAGACTGTTTTAGGTCGCCTGGAGCCCTGGCCTAACACACGCCTAATTGGGTGTGATTTATCTGAATAATATACCTACCTACCTGCTCACAAATCATAACTAATATTATAAATGCGAATGTAAGTTTGTTTGTTACGCTTTCACGCCAAAACGGCTGAACGGATTTGGATGAAATCTGGCACACAGATAGACCATGACCTGGGCAAGGACATTTTTATCCAGAATCGCAGACAAAGTCGCGGGCAATAGATAGTATAAAAGAACTGTGACAGATAGGCAAATGGTAGAATACAAGGGATAGAACTAGTAACATGTCAAGTTTATTGAAGTTTTGTAATTTGGTACCCAGTGTATAATAGTCAATGGTTTTATAAGTATAAAAACTGGTTGAATAGAGATAAATATAAGATTTCATGTAAAAATTTACTTTTTTCAACCCTGAAGACTACAATGAGTCAGTGACATTTTTAACTGAAATTAATGACCTGGGTCCAAGAGAAGCTATACCACATTAATAACTAACCGAGGCCATTCCTACTACAAATCGTTGGTAACAGACAAAAACTAATACCTTCTGAAGTCAGAATAACTGGATGATGGCGGCCAATAAATGCTATTTCAACCAGCTTAAGGTACAAATAAATCTCTCAAGAAGCCTTCTTCTTCTCATGATTCACAAGAACTACAGACACACGATTCCGAAAGCTGGATACTAAGCAAAAAAGACGAGAACACTTTGTTAGTATTCGAATGCGAATGCTCAGGCGCAGTCTGTGCTGTTGTTGCGTTGTGAGGAGTCTCGACGTTAAATAGTCGAGTGATGCTAAATACTTTATAACTAGTAAGTTGCTACGTACATCACTGAAATCATGGAACAATGATATTCGGCCTTTTCTACTTCCACTAGCTTAGCGAACTGAGCTATTCCTTGACCTCAGGATTCTTTGTACCCGAACCAAGCTGAACTGCGCGTTTACTGCCACAGTCGCTAACTGCAGCCCTTCGCAGGCCTTACCGGCCGCTTGCTGAGCCTGTGCTGGCAGGCCCTCCGTCGTCCTAGTGAACCAAGGACGGTACCCTTCTTTACCTTCAAACACTTTGTTTTAGTGCTCAGAAAAAGAACAGTGTCCTTAGCCACGACCTAAACTACTACTCAAATTAAATGGTTTTCTTTGGCGTGCTAAAATTTTAATATAAAATTACTGGCAATTATTGCACTCATTACATAATCACCACAATTAACAAATTGGCCGACGGTCACTATTCGACAAAGCGAAGGTTGTTATTGTAAAATCATCATTAAACCAATGATATTGATAATCACCAACTTTGGGAAATTAACTGGCGATTTTAGTAATTATGTTGCGAAAGTTTGATATTGCCATACAGCCATATCTCCCTAGATATCGGTTATCACCAGAATGAATTTGTGATCATGATGATTTGTCATGTTATTTTTGAGGTTTTTATTTTATTTTGTTATTGTATCATAATTTTCTAGTCGCCAAAGTCGAGGACATCGACAAATTAGAGAAAATCATGTTGAATTTTCAAAAATGTGCCATGTTAGGGTTTAACGAGAAAACATCAAGTTTGAAAAATGAATCGAGTATTTTGTGTGGCAGTGCTGTCAGAAAACGATAAAAGTGACAGATAGACGCGACGAGAAAACGAGAGAGTGAGTAATTGTCGCGTGTGTCAAGTTAGCCCTGCAGGCACAGCTAAACCACTGCTGTAGACGTTAGTAATATATGATGAGTTCAACTTTTAAAAACTTTCGTTCCATTTGCATAAGTCATAATGATTGAGTGCTCTGTAAAAGTCTCAAAAAAAGTTTCGCTCTCAGCAGTTCAATAATAAAGTAAACACTTTTATCATGAGTATAATACAAGAAGCAGTTTTTGAAATAACTTTCTGAAGTTATAATAAATATGCGTCTGACGTGAAAGTATATGCATTACCTACACTGGATAATGAGTTTAATAACCGCTCACAAATTTAAATCATATTATAACAATATCGATGAATTATTAATAGAACGTTCAACATGTCTGTGCTATATTTATGTTATATCTATACTTTCGTTTTTGAATTGTTCATAGTTAATGCGACGATCGACGTTAAGTCTTGTTTGTTTTACTCATTAGGACCAATCTTTGTCCTGTTTGGTTCATAATTTCCACTTTTTAAACATCTGGTCCTTATCTCCGCACTTTGCACCACCAAGTCAAGTCAATATAATTATGGACTGCTAAGATTCCAATCTTTTTATTTGTCTATGTCACCTATCGTTTTCTAATGCATTAAACAATGCACAAACGTTTAATAGTTTAGATATAATGACACGAGTTGGAGAGGATTTAACAAATACGTGTATTGAGAACACTTGTGCAGGACGAGATAGTCAAAGTTTATGGCTGGGGCCAAAATGCATTATAAGTCATACTTCCTGCACTCCCTAGTTAAAATACAGAAGAAGGACAAAATATAGAACTTGGTAAGTATTGTCTCCGTTCGCTTTCCCTTAAGTTCTAAACACACCCTTTTGTTAGGCGCCATATTCCAGCATCACCTACGCATGAATAATCGACCAAGAAGGACTATAAAATCATACTCGTAAATACCTACAAATTCTAAATATCCACTGAGTAATCCAACTTGCCATCTCCAACAATTCTAATGATCACTTACCGAAACGCAACATTTCCGCTGACGTGACTACAACTCAGTAACAAAGATGCCACCATCTTTATTAAATTACCGTTGCGTGTACACAAATTATTTGAACAAACACGAAATGGCTGAGGAGACTAATAAATGTTCAGAGAAATTGAGCTCGGATCTAGCCTGTGTGATTTACGGGCGTCGAGCGCACGCGCAGAATCAGACCGCGGCGCGTGAGCATGTCCTCCTGCGTTGTATCAAGTGTCCATCTGACTTGTTCACACATCATTACCATCGCGTGTCGTCTTACATTCGATGCGACAATTGACAATAGTTTTCATGTCTACATCGAAATAATTAGTAATGACAAAACGCTTGTTGATAGTTCCAATTAATCAGAAACAGTAATTACACTGGTAAATTCAATTTGTTGAGTTGACAAATTGAGTAATTAGATTGAGGAAAGCGTTCGTATTTATATAATAGCTGATAACTAAGAGGTACATCACACAAGAGCTGAATTTTAGCAAATAATAAACTGTAGAACCGTCAAGTATAAAGAGTTTTCTCTATGAAAAAGATACACACGTGTAGTAGGTAAATATTGAATCAATTTCAAAGCAATTTGCTTTAAACTTTCAACATGGAGTCGCGCTGCGTTTGTGAACTCACTGCTCCGCGTCTGGCTTGAATCAATAGAGAATACGAACTTACGTCTAGACGCCATATTTAATACAAGTTCCGTTTGCAGACGCTTTCTCTTTGTTTTTAATGTCATTTAAATTCAAAACTAACCACCTAAACTATCTTTTGTAATCACAATTTGAGAAATTATTTTTAAAATCTACAGAAATGGAAGGAAGATTTACTTCTTAAAAGATAAATTCTAAATTAATGAGCGTAACATCCATTATTTATGAGAAACTTAATCTGTAAAATCACATAGTGTTGCGAAATCAGAAGTGAGTTCGACCGGAAAATATTTTCTCGCGATCGGTGCTTGTGCTCATTAAAATAGTGCTTTGTAATCGTACGAGTCATCACTTTAACTACATATATTATTTGCAAGGAGAAATGCCCGTAACAATTTAAAACAAAATGTTTTATATTAAAGAATACGTTGGAACATCATTGCTATACTTTCCCAAATCCGTGATAGACACGGCAGCGCACCGACTTTCCAACAGGCGTCGATGTTATCTGTTTCATAAAAATGAGGCTCATTTAGCTCGAGCAACAGATATGTGGCCATTTCAGTAATTAAGTGCGCTTTGGTTTTAATTATTCTGTAACGCGGACACCGGAACGTGTATCCGAACGTAGCCGCCATGCTTCGCGATCTTAATTCCAAATTCTGAATTTATAAACTGCTTTCAGTGATTCTTATGTGAATGGCCTGTTACACAGAAAAATAAGTTTGAGTTAAGATCAAATTAATTATTAAAAATAATTAAAATAAAATATCAAATAAGCTTGTTTTCTTGGATTTATCTCCCTCACATTCTTCGCATTCATCTCTAGTGATATTGGCTGAATGCGGAGTGTGTTATTTTCTAGCAATCAAGTTAAGCTGTCATGCATATTGCATGCTACGGAAACAAATTACGTCAACAGCACAATAACGTATATTCACGTATCAGTTTGTTTTGCCGATAAGGTTCTGATATATACAAATTATTTGTTTAGTGTTTTTCATCTCGATTTTTTCCCACCGCGTCTGATATATGGATACATATCTACTGATATCATATACTGATATGAACTGATAGTGTATCAGTTCATCTATTACGTCGGTTATTAGCATTTTCGAGAGGCTTTCATAGCGATACACTCAGATATTTATCAACTGATGGATAGCGTCAACAATAAGCTTAGCTGTTCTTGCTTTTGAGAATTTCGCGGTGTGATTCAATGGTATGGCGCTGGATAGGATTATTGAGTTTCTAGATAGCATTGATGTTATTGATTGACTTTGAAAATACGAATAAGCTGGTCATAACTCCCATATGTAATGCTCAAGCTCTGTGGAAATCCTTTAGATGAAACCAAATTAAAAACATTATGAGGTTCCACATTTCTATTAACCAATACCATTGTTTACATGTCGTCATTATTATCACATATATTTTAATGAAGTCACATTTGGGCGCCGAATTTCCTCTGCTCATCAATAAGCGAATGTAACGCATGTCATGGCATGGTCCTAGTCTGGCAGGCGACAATGCTCCGTCACCCCGTGATTACAGCCAGACATCCGTCCATTGTTGTCACGTCACTTGCGTATGCGAGCTTGTATTCGTGCCTATATGCTCTGTACGGGGACCATGTGAAAATTGTGGCAAGAATGTAAAAATACATTTCGTACTTACCAGATTTTTTTGGTCTTTATTTTACCTAGATTCTGAAAGAGTTATTTCAAAAATATTAAAAAAACTACTTTTGGACACCTACTTTAGTATTTTGTATAATATACTGATCGATTCTCATATTAAGGCAAGGAGCTTCTTTTTCAAGAATGGTGGCCTTCAATATCTACTGCTTCAGTGATGTTTTACTTATTTTGGTAAGCTCTTGCTAATCATCACTTGAAAACTTATCAGTATCAAATCAACTAAATTCCGTCTATATTGGAATACAAAAAAAATACCAGTTAAGCTGACGTCGACGACGGATTTGACTACTTATGCAAATCAGGATTATGATAATATCCTGAAATCCACATGAAACGTTTATTAAACGATAAATGTATCAAGATAACACAGCTACATAGTAATTCCTTGCATACGTGCATTAGTTATAATATACATTCTGTCATATCATGATCATGTAGCTTAATTTGGGTACGATAAGCAGATTAATTTTATTATGTAAATGCGTAAGAAAGTTAATCCATTCTTAGTTATTTCATTCTTGCTTATTATAGAGTCCATTGTATACATTTAATATCTTATATATCCAATGAATGGAATGAATGGATTAATGTATTATCCAAAAACGTCAGTTTACCGCCTTTATAGTGACGTTCGAAAATGGAAGCTAGCTAGCTAGCTTTCGTGTTTTATTCAAATATCTGTCATAAAATTGAAATGCAGACATTCAAAGAGAATTGTAAACACTAGATTGAATACTATTAAGCAAATCAACTAACAGTAAGATCCATTTCAGCGAAGATCTTGTCTGCCAATGCAGATACAGGAGATACACTGACTTTTACTGGAAATAGTGGCTATTTTTGTATGGCAAGTGTGTGTGCTGTATGCTCAGTTGTTTACTCAAGTGAGACGCGTCGCCATCACATTCGTGTTGTGCATACGCTTCGGTATCGTATCTTCCCGTTGTAGTCACTAATGAAGTGTTGGAAATCGTCGTTAATTAATGCATGAGGAATATACTGATGTGTAATATTAGAACAATTGGAATTGTAGCAGACAGTTTTGGAATTGTATCAGATAGCTGGCTTTTGTGTTGCCGATTTAAGTTTGTCCTGTTTTTTTTTTATATTCTTTGTTAAAAAACAGTTGCGAGTTGGCAATGTCCAATATTTAATTAACTTTGTAATGTTTGTTAATTGGGTCTTAGAGTAAAAAACTCAGGACAAGCATTGCGGATACTCAAGTCAAAAGGATTTTTTGCTTTATTTATCAAAGCTCAATTAAATACAAGGTACTGGAAGTCCGGGCTAGAATCGTGACGAATCCTCCGTTTGCGGAGTTTAAAATCGATCCAGCACAGATAATAACAATACTCTATCGGGATAATCGCAATACTATGTCTCAAAAAGTAAAACAAAGCGTTACGGCTTGCAACAGTGATTGGTGCAACGGAGTTTAATTTTAGCACAGACGATGGCCCTGGGTTGTGTGGTTTTCCTTTTACGGATGCCATCTTGTATGCTCTTGGATGTTTATTTAATGCACCAGTGCAGTGCTGCAGCATTTTGACAGAATTTGTCCTTCAATTTAATAAAATACTTGCTACCATTACAGTTTATGTATTTTGACATAATTAATGTGTATTATTATTTGAGTTCAAAATTCAAACTATTCGGATTTGTTGATTTTTATCTACAGAATACAAAACATTGGTAGGGTTGCCTTTATAACGCTGAAGAAAACTTCCATTGATTAAAAGGTAAATGCACTTATCACAAAAAAATAGCTCTTATCAAATTCATTCGACGAACTGTGAACAATCCATTGACAATTTGCAGAACAAGCTAGTCAATTTTCTTGTCATTGAAATGTTCTGCGTCGTACCATACGAACAAATAAAAGAAAAAACAAACACAAAACACTTGTGTCGTCCTTATCTCCCATCTTCGTGTCCACAATGCTGTGTTTATTATGAATGCCTTCATTGTAATGCACAACTTGCCTGTGGGACGGGAACGGGATGAGACAGGACATGCTTTTCAATGTTGAGCCGAAGTAAAAAATGTAGTAGGTATGAAGTTTTATAAGCGTGTTTGTATCCGAAAGCTTGATTCGTCATTTGTTAGATGTTTTTGGTGTTTCGGTCCTTCGGTAAGCAAATAAGTAGACGACCGAACTAACCCAATTTTCGATACGGATTCGAAAACCGCGGGGTAATTGCGTAAAACACTAACAATAGGAATGGCTTTCATTTTGACAGTTCAACAACATTCATTGCGTTACTTACGTTGTTGAGCAGACAATTTTTTTGAAACATATGAAGGAATGGATTAGTAATATTCTTTCCCGGTATGATGGGCGTATTAATCGAATAATAAAGATGAAAACGATTTATCAAAGTTAGGAGTTAAAACTTCGGTCAAGTAAACTTTACGTGGCGCTCGATGGCTCACAACAAGCTTTTTACTATTATGTATAACTTAAATCATAACTGATTTAAAACACAGAAGCTACAAGCTAAGTGGAGAACCAAAATTATTGATACAAATCTCAACTAAACAAATAATCTTAACAGCGCAACAAGTGGCTAATGAACTATTGTGGTCCTCCAGACCATGTACTTCCTTATTTTATGTGCCATAGACACAGTTTACGACCTTCGTGACGGTCGCTATAAGTCGGTTATGGACTCGGAACATGGCCGACCTTTCAAACCGATCTCGTTTCGTTCAAAACCTTCCACATTTTTGTCGTAACCAGCGAAAGTTTGTCATAAATCGTCTCCGCAGTTTCACTTACAACGTTGGAATCTATTATACGAGTATCGGGGATATGAATGGATTGAGAGTAATTTAGATTTTTTTTTGGATTTTATATATTTTGTATCAGAGTTTATTGAACATTTGCGGTAAGGTCTGATCGTATTTTAATGGGTTGGGGCCCTACTGTAGCAAAGTTTGTTCAAATCAGTTGGTCATGCTTTTGCATTGCTGCCCTTAAATCTAGATAAGTAACGGTTCTTACACTTTCCAAGTCTCAAAGAATTATTAACATGATTCATTAAAGGTACCATCATAATTATGTATGTGCAACAATAGGAAAACACTTTCCGTTTTGGGAAAAATCCTTGCCCAAATGTGGCTGGAATACCTCTATTAAATGTACAAACGCGTGAAGGTTCGGTTTCAGTGGCGTCGCGCCGCGTCCTATGTCAAGGTCACGGGCGCATGCGTGCCGCGCCGCGCCCGCCGCAGTATCGAACATTTTATTTTTACAAGTTCGAACTCCGAACGCAGCTGCACATGAAGCAAACATGGAGTATTTTTATTATTGTGCGGGTAGTTAGATTTGTTTTGAGTCATCTGCAGTTTTGGGCATGCAATTTAGGTCCTTTAATTGTTTGTGAACGTACTATGTCAATGACTCCGAGACGAGACTGTTCAGTTAGATATTGGTAAGAAACCAATTGAATAAGCGCAAATATGAATATTATGTAGGCGAATGTTGTATTTTGTTTAGAAGTTCAGTCATAGCTTGAAAGTAAGTACGTACCTTCACATAGGTTTCCACTAAAAAATTGTGGATTATCGGCAAACCTCGGATCATTAAAAACTTCATTATTTTTCTCTTATTGTTATTACTTTCACAGTGTTATCGATGGACATTTCAAACGACAAGCCGTAAAAGTCACAATGTTCAATGCCAGCCGATAAATCACAGATATAATAATGGTGAAACAAGCCATCAATCTATTTATAACTCGGACCTATCCTAACTTTTAGACAAGCGAGGCGTTTGGATCCGGAATAGAATGCACCGAAGAAATGACTGTGCAAACAACATTATTTGACAGGAATCTGAGAAGTTAATAAACCGGTTCGAAAGCGGATATTAGAAACAACTGTTTTACTGTAATCAAGTGGTCAGATGGGAAAATCGATGTGTAAAGGTTCCTAAGCGCGACACGCGACGCGAAAGTTATGATTATTAATCAAATAGTGCCCTAAATCATTCGTCAAATTCTGATTCCGTTTACAAGTCTTTGGACCTCGTCCTCGACTCCTCAACCCTTATTGTGATCATGCTGATTTAAGATCTTAGCTACTTACCTACTTTTAAAATTCCTGTATCATTGTACTATCGCTATCATTAAAAATCTCAACTTCCCCTAAATCTTTAGTCTTATTAAATCACGTCAGAGTCAATAAGGGCCAAAACAACATGGCGCCTGTCATCAGCGGCCATAGTTAGGATAAGTTAATTGTCGACACACGCCCGGAACAGTTACGTTTAACGTTAATTAGACAAGCAGCTTGTCTGTTTAGATTCCTTTTATTTTAGACATGGTTTGTGTTCGGGTTGGTTTGGTTAGCTCGGTTAGCTATAATTTGTTTTCGGTTTTATTTGTAGATTGAAACATTTTAGGGATACGGTGCTTGTAAAATGTTCAATTGCTTAGTTTATAACTGTAGAAAATAGTCGCATTTGTGCGTCTTTGAATGGACCAATGAAAGTTTATGTCTGATGTCTGGCCACTAACGGTTCCCAACCAATAAGATTCAACGGAACTTTGCTTCATTTTTATCTAATTTTTATTCACAAGTAAAAGGCAAAGACCTTACGAAGTCTAGTAATTAATCCAGAAATATGTTTTGTTAGATTACCACGTTGTTTTTTGTTTCTGTGTGTAACAAGCGCGACGGCGCATCTGCTGTCACGCGCCGCTTGCTCGAGGTTCTGCGCCCGCGCTGGTCACTTGTCCGGCTTTTGGTCTTTTCTTTGTTGCAAATGGTCAAACATTAGTCATGTTTTTATAATGCTTCGGTATTAAAAATACTATTTTCTTTGCCTAGAAATATACACTTCCTTTTAAGTAAGAACAACATTAACATGTGTCTTACGGCGATCAAAATGAAATACCACCATTTGTTAGCGATGCCGATGGTTGCTTACTTTCTCTAATCGCCTTGCTTCCATTATTTTCTAATTACATCACATATTTCCGTTCACACTTCGCATAGCCCACCAAGATAAGTTAGTGAAACTGTAGACCTATGAACAGGCAGCGCTTTTATAACCTCAAATTGTTATTACTTATTAAATATCTATCTTGGAAGTGCATCTGTTCTCAATTCATCCGTTATGAGTGAACCGAAGCGGGTCGTCGAACCGCGCTAACGGCGCTTCACATTCGCGTGATCGCCTTCACACTACACACGCGAAGGGACATCACGGTGCTAACACGTCAATTAGTCTTACGTTTTGCGTCGACAATAAAATTGAACCAATTTTTAAGCAGTTTTCTTTGCTCTCCAAAAAGGCACGTTTGGTGACCGCGGAGCTAGCCTTCTCGCACTGTTAACTCTGCTCTGTTGACCGTCAACAGTCGGTATAACGTCACGGCTGGTGTTAAAATAAAACCCTGTTAGTTTGACCGATGTAGAAAGTGTTATTTCTAAGGCAAATAACGGTACAAAAAACGTAGAACGAAAACGAACAGAAATAAATCAATTCTTTTTTTTATTTTTTATTCGACCATCGAAAAACCATTGGCTCATATTTATACTATTTTTTCGTTACCGAAGAGACCTAGTTTTGAAATGCGATTATAATAGTCAGATTGCAAGTAGGTTTTAGATGCAAACAAGATGCACATAACAGTTAAATGCCAAATATAAAGAGTTTACAACTTTTACTTTTTAAGATAAATTCTTGCCACTCAGCGTTCATCATTAATATGTAAATACTCGAAAAATTACGATATAATACTTTAAACATACCTTATGATGACTTCCTTATTCTGATAAGCTTATTAATCTCGTTTTATTTTTGTCCAAACATGTTATCCAAAAATAAATAAAAAGGAAAACCTATTCATAAATAAGAACAAGTGTCATCTTTGAATCGTAACAACTGCAAAACTTACCCGGCGACGCGTCGTCTGGCTGAAATCATTTCTATTCAGCAACAGTGTACGATTGTTTGATCAGCAGTTCCCAACGGAGCTGTTGAACTGTTGTACATAAAGTGACGTTATCTTGACGTGGTCTTCCGTTCCGCGTCGTGGTCTTTAGGGCCATTCTATTTTCAAGGGATAGTCACTGTGATATTGGTAATGTACTGACACTGCATTTTGGTAAACTGTCAACCCAATGCTTACATGTAGTGTGGTCTGCGGTGTGTATGTAGTATGTGGTCATATAAAATGTGCTGTATATATGCAGCCACTCCTTTGCATTTCATTAATTAGTGTTAGTCCATACTACATGAATATTTCCGTACCCTAATTGATTGAAGCACGTTCCTGCCTATTTAATTAATTAGAACTTATATCGATTAACTAGTCATTCATATGGCATAATAAAAAAAATACATTCTAAAGCACTCTTACTTGGGCCAAGCTCCAAAGCAATATTTTATTTTTTTAAACTAGGCTGAGACAAACGAGATACTTTGCACAAAATCAGTGCTCTTGACCTAAGGTAAGTAAGTGGCTCACTCAAACATGTTTTTTTTTAAATAATAAGTTATATTTCCGTAAACGAGGTGAATAACTAACTGTAGCTCGTTGCAGTGTTAAAGTTTTTTTTTTGGAGACAAGCATAAGGTTCCCAGAAAGCCATTCATGTAACCTACGTTTTGTTATTAAGAATTTTTATTTGGTTTCTTAGAAATAAATATGGTGAACAAGTTTTGTTTATGTTAAAAAGTTAACACAATCCACGCACAAAGCCTCTAAAAAACTCTCTTTTCTGTGCCTTAAAAAAATAACCGAAAGCGTTTGAACAGAAAGTACCTAAATACCATAGATAGAATAGAAGTTCTATGCTAAATACGATTTTTAAAAACCTTATTTTTTCTTATTGAACATGATTGTGGTTTTTATCATGTCTTAGTGGCCCATATTACAATATATCAAAACTCTTATGATGAAATAGTGACTTCAGTGAAAATCTCAACCTCACAGCACTTAGGTAGGCGCCCGCTGTACGGCTGAGCTTTTCGTCCACAGACAATAAATTAACGGCATCTGCAAATACCGTATTTTCGGTACCGATAACACTCCGGTTCGATAGGCAGACTAAGTTTGCCTGAGTTTATGGCTTCGTATAAGCTCCTTATGGAATTTGTACTTCATAAATGTATGGCTACTTACTCTTCAAATAAGGAAAAAATATTAAAACAACGGACAAGGTTCTGTGGTTGGGATGGAATTCAGAGAACTGGTCACTATTCATTTTATTATAAATGCATTTTCTGAGCAGCAACTGTGCTAGGTAAGAATTATAACGTTCGTGATTATTTATTACTACTATTATTAATTACATTGGAATCGTCAAAAAAATTTTAACAAGATTTCGAATTCACCACTTCATTAAAATATTCATGAACTAACTACCTACTCTTTTAAGATAGTAAACATAAGTTTTGCATAGCTAGAAACACATTTCACTAGACAGGATAACTTAGTTCCGGTTATGTTGTCACAAACTATGTTTCTTAAACTATGTGTCTATACTCTATGGTACGGTGAGTATAATCAACTTGCAAGAAAGTGAAGTTGAACTGGTCTTTGAAGGCACAGGCAAGGCGCCCACACAGCCTTGCACTTTGTTTATTTATATTATGCTGATTTATGTAGTGGCTGCAAGTTTACGCGGCCGAAGACCTTTGAACTGAGCTCCGCGCTTGATTGATAAACTTATTTATAAATCATGAATCATTTATTGACAAGCTTTGAGGTTAACGACATTAATTTTGTATGAAGTTATTTTTTCCGGCAGAAGCCGACACGAAGAACGGATCTTTTTGCGAAATCTGAAAGCACAGTCGATCGGTCACGTTGTATCTTGATAAAGCTTGGTAAGATGGCAAAGACGTTTGGTTTTTGTTCCAATAAAGTTCAGATAGGTCTTGTTTTAGATAAATAATTAATAAATTATTAATAAACGGATTTATGTTTTTAAATGATGGATTGCATACGTTTACAATACATTATCTTAATAAAATATACTTGTATCACAAATATATTTTAGGTTTAAGTATATTTCCACTTAATGAATAAAAGTTAAAAGGACCTAAAATGTTATGAATCCGAAGAAGTACATTTCAATATCAATCAATAAATAAAAAAGTAGTAATTACTATGTGATAATAATTCAAAATGCGTATAATTTAAGCAAGTGTGAAACAAGCATAATCTTGCCGCATGTATATGACATGCAAAATCCCGGGAGCAGGTCATTGAACTGACCGAGGCGATTAGCCCCCTACAGAGAAATGCTAAGTTAGTCACATAAATATTTTTATTAGGTCATCCGTATGTAGATTGTTTACAGAATACTTAATTAATTTAATGGTTGATTCATTTAGATTTTTACCTAAACAAAAACAGCCTGTCTCGTTTTGATAGAAAAACAAACCAGTTATTTTGCCAATTAGTAATTTTAAATACCCGTTGACCCGTTGTGTTTAACTTCCATGATTCTAGAATTTAGATACCAACTAATAATTTATATTTTGATACGGTGTCTGGAGACTACACCGTTAATTTATCAGTCATCCCTAACGATAACAGTTTTTTAATACTTATATTAAAAAAAAAGGATTGTCAGCGGGTGTGTTGTTGTAATATTTATTTAAATTGCTATTAACCTTGACCAAACTATCATTTGTCCTCTGCGGACAAATATCCCCTGAATCGTGAAAAAAATGTCCGCCGAGAATTTGCCATGTGTGCGATCGTTTGTTGCTCGGAAATGTAGTGAAATAGTGAAGCGGACTAAAGTTCGCAGTGTCCGTTGCTGCGCCTCACCACGTTAGTTCTGTTTTTTTCAGGGACTCCTCAGATCCGTTGTATCGATGTTCTAGTGTGTTGGGGGGAGTTTTCTTACGCGTTATTTTAACCCATTGCCATTGTGTGCGTCATTCAATGTATGAAAAAGTACGCACGTACGGGGATTGTCCCTCGTTTGCGCAGGCCATAAGAATAAAATAAATATCATCATGGCAGGATGAGTTGCAGTCCTTAAATGATTAAAGAGGAGGAAGGAGAAAAGTAGAAAGAGGGATGGGAGGCCTTTGCTCTGCAGTGAGACAACACAGGCTTATAATTTTAAAATTATCTAAGAGACCTCTGCGAGTCAGCTACGGCAACTCATACGACCGGGACTCCAGCTTCCCGAGATATTTCAAAGACATTTGAATACATTCTGAAAACTGTAGCCGAGAGTCTCGGATCTCCGATTATACGACAGTTTGTGCGGAGGTTGATTGTTACTAACACTGGACAATACGTTATTTTTTGTATGATACTAACACTATATGGATATTTGTGTCCGAAATAAAGTTATTCTATTCTATTCTAATAATAATAAATATCATGAGATATTTATGGAGATTCTCCAAGATGTACTATGGTGCCTGGGCCAGGTCTTTGTACACCTTAAAAATAGGGAAACATTTTAAACAGTTCTTAACTGTTAAATTATTTCAAAATGGCTTTTTTGCGGGTAAAACACAAGAAATAACACTTGAAATTGCAACACACAACAAAAACCCGTCATGGCGGTAAGCTATCATACGCGTTTATAGTATACTTTTGCTATCATTTTGATTGATTAACGACGTTTGACATGACGAAAGTGACTGAAGTGACACTGTTGTGACAGCCGGGTTCTATCCCTCAGACAGACTCCAAGCATAGCTCGTTCCATAGCTCGCTGAGCGAACTTGAATTTATGAACCAGCCGTACGGTGAGTGTCCACCATTAGTCTCCTTTGTCGTTATCATTTAATAACACATAATGGACGGAAAGACTATGGGGTGATAATAAAACTATTTTCGTAAACTTTTATCACAATTATCACGCTCTTTACGCTTGACTAAAACCCATTCTGGGGTGGATACTGGCAGCAAAGCAGTTTGTCTGGTGACGTCACCAGGATTCGTCGTTATCAGAGTAGTTCGCAGGCGTCTGTCACAGTTCTTATCTCCACCGTTTCTTGTCGACTAAATTACTACGGTCTAATGGCTAGGCAGAAAAGTAACTGCTTAAAGAAACAACAACAATATTAGTATCCATTCATATACTGTCAACGCCTATTTTAATATTTGTTTGGAAAAAAGCTTTATGGGCCTCGTAGTGGTACGAAATAAACAAAAAGTAGGTAATAATTAAGATCTAAACTTAATTAATTTAACAATCAAGTAATATAATTTACCTAATAACTCATTTGGATGTAGGTTTAGACAAGATCAAATTATGTAAACCAACATCTCATAACCTAAGTCCAGCTTCTGATTCCAAAGCGCTCCAATGTATACCCCTTCGGTGAACAAAAACAGACAGTGATTTAATTTTATTATATGGGTTTAAAGAAACTTTATTCTCAATAAAAACATAACATGTCGCTTACTTGAGAACAATAACGAATACTTAATTAAATACTAATATTAGGTTCGACAACATCCGTCACAAACTAAATAAATACTACCCGAAACTCGACCCACACAGCGCATTCATTTTTCTAGTAATGTCCGGTTTGCAATTAGAAACATGCCAAGCTGACTTTTGAATGCATTGAATGAGTGTAGTGTTATTTTAGAATCTATCAAAAATATGAGTAACCGAAAACCAGTCACGATTCACGAAAGCAACGTGCGGAAACCAGGGTTTTTGTCATTGCTTATCATATCACTATCCATCAAAAACCTGTCACAAATTACCATACCATTGAAACGTTTCGAATTTGAAACAAAAGCTTGATGAACATTCAAACAATTACCGGCAGATGAACGATTATATTACCCGGTACTGAGGAGCGGTGGTGTGGAAACTCGGCGTAGTTCTTCATAAATAGCATTATTATAACGGTGCTAGTCTAGACATCTGAAAAACTGTAACAAAAACTCTTTTTGTAAAGATTTATAATCGATTAGGCGGTAATCGCTGCGTTTACGCTGACTTTGTGGGTTTTCCTGAGGTATTTTGGTGATAAGTTCTGGTTTAATTGCTTCAGTCTAAAATGTAAACCTTAGTTTGTCACTGCCGAAGTTATTGTTGAGTTGAGATGAACATTCGGCAGTGCGTGAACAGGCCGGATGCGGTTGCCCATCCTGCACCTCCTCTTACATCGCCCTAGGGAAGAGGAGTGTCTTTCTTGGCTTGATCTTACCTGAAGGCCACAAAGAATTGGCCACAAATGAGACAGATTATTTTAAAGTGCCGTTTGGTTCAGCTGTAAAAGCCCCGTGTTCTGTGCTTGGTTAATAAGTTTCTGCACAAAAAAGGTGACCTAATGAACACTGTATTAAACATAAACCTCTCAATGACTAATGCAGTCCCAGGAACCATTGTATCTTCGTGTAAAGCTGCACGACTTCTTACCTGCTTTACTTTAAATGTGTAAGTAGTAGATGTATGTGCTAGGTTGTCATGCCAGCTGGTGAATCATCTTGCGATATACGGGATAGTGTTACAGCACGCGGCTGCGGTTATATCTTTAGAAGTGTGTTTCGCTTTGTGCAGAAACCATGTTCGTCTGAGAATGAAAGGAGATATTGTACTGCTTGGAGAGAACATACATTTTGTGGATCACAGTGAGTGTGTGCTATGCACAGCGAGTTTTGTATTGAATATACAACTAATTAATATTCACATGACAATAACAGAGATATTCAATTAGAACTTGCAGCATGTATGGATTCCTGCTCGAGAAAAGTCTCCACTTTTTCTCGTCATCATCCACAGCCCGACTTCACAAGCTACTGAGCAAAGGCCTCTTTTCTTGTGCCAATCCCCACGCTCCTGTGCCAGCCTCAGCCAGATTTTACCCTTCTATCCTGGTTCTATATTCTCATAGAATGGCTTTATTTTCCAAATCTTAAAGTCTCAACAACGGTTTATTATCTTAAATACAAAAACACGACTAAAACGTGTTCTCGATAAAAAATGACCTAGTATTTGTATTAGTAACGACAATATCTGTCATCTCAATCAAGATACCATTCGCTCTCTCAGGAAGCTCTTTGTGTACATAGCCGTTTACTTTCTAAAACAAACAACGCTGTTATTGTATAGACAGATGTCGTGCTGTCACAATATTGAGACAAACACAGGAATACTGGAATGACATAACTACATAGTCACATTACTGACAAGTGCGAAATAGTCCAGTCATCCTTAATTTAGGAAAACACTTGAAAGTAGACATTGAATCTAACTAAAATTATTGTTTCCGTGTAGACTAAGTGACAGACCATTGATGATAAACCAGAAACAGCAAGGACTAGGTCACTATTTCCAACATAGCTGCATCTATAAATTGACATGCAACTGATTCATTTAGGTTCATCAATATTCATATAACCGAATAAGGGAAAAGTAGACAGGATGACCTCTTGACACAAATGTCCCACTGGCGTAAACATATATCATAGCTTCTCTAAAAGGCTTATTACCTTACGGGGCCTATTCTGTATTGAACCGAGGGTCCCTCCTAGGCGCACCTAGACATCGCCAGCCTATTTATTACCTCAGATGATGGATATCACAGTAATTACGCTCGGATGGATGCCGCCAAAACAATTGCAAGTATGTACATGATGTTCCAACCGGAGATAAGTGGCTATTGTTTATTTGACGGCAGTTTACGGATTCTTTATGAGTTTGTAAGTCTAGAATTCGTCCATGTCTTGCTTTGCTTTCAGTTCGTTGGTTGGCAGTAATCATCTTGTTCCTATTTAGACGAGACCGTTACTTTGTGATTTGTACTATTTCGGAGACGATACAGTTATGATATTTTCGATTTTATCTGGTTGAACGAAGCAGTAAAAACTTCCAGCAGGATTAATGATGACCCAATGACCATGACCAACCTAACCACAACATAATTAAGGGCCCTGCTTCCTACATCGTTCCCAATTTGCGTACAATTAATAATGAAGCAACTCACATGTCACTCCACAATCACAACAATCGTATCTTCATTCACTACGCCGCGCCTGCGTGTGCGCAAGTAACATTATACGGACGAGGCGCGGTGGCTTTGACCTAGTGGGACCTTGGGCACCTTGGGCATCACCGTGACGGTGCATCCTGCCAGCCTACAGCCATTTATAAGCCGAGCTAATTCATATTTTAGTTGTATTATTGAAGGTACCTCTATCTAATTAAGTACCATTGTGAGATCGCAAAGCCATCATTTGGATTAAAATTGCCAACAGCTGCTGCTGTGGCAAGTTTTTATTCTCTGGGTAGCGTTGTTTCACTCCTGGTCAAATGCCTTCCTCGACTCCGTCCATCTTTTACGAGCCCGCGAGTCCATGCAATAATTCGTTGCAATAATATATAGAATAAATTTGTTGTCTGCAAAAGCTGTTGACTTACTTGATCAAGAAACCTGATGTTTATTGCCTCTTAACCTCGTATCACACTAGTTTGTTCAAGTTACATCTACACTTGGGAGCAAATAAATCGAGCCACTACCTTTTTTCACGTAAAATGGTAAATATTTTTGGGAATATGGAACGTATCAATTCGAACTATATATCGCCTAAAAGTTAAGTTAATAACCTTAACAATGAGGGTAAATTATTGAATAATAACCTTATTGAATGATAAATTATTGGCTCTGCAAGAAAAATGGTAATTTTGATAGAAAATTTAGTAGGGCTAAAACAGTCCATAAAAACAATAAAAAACAAAATTATTGCAAAAAAAATATTCTTAATAACTGGTATTACCCCCCCGTGCCCTGATGCATTCTTGTAGCCTATTAGTCATCGATCTGATCAGAGTTACGATGACATATTGTGGTATGTTCTCCCACTCTTCAAGCACAGCGACTTTAAGCTCGGGAATGGATGAAACAGCGGGAACCCTGGCTCGGACTCTCCGTTTTAGCTTGTCCCATAGGTGTTCGATCGGGTTCAAATCGGGACTTCGTGCTGGCCATACCATTTGTTGAATCCCGATCGCAGACAAGTATTCCGTAACGATCTGCGCGGTATGAGGTCTCGCATTGTCATGCATAAACAAGAAATTTTCTCCGACAAAACCAGCATACGGCATTACGTGGTCTTCAAGAATGTCAGTTATGTATCGGTCAGCTGTTAATCCACGTCTACCACTGCCATCGTTGGCGGGGTCGACGAAGACAAGTTCCGTTTTTCCGTCTAGAGAAATTCCTCC
The DNA here is from genome assembly GCA_963555695.1 of Dasypolia templi. NCBI lineage: Eukaryota > Metazoa > Arthropoda > Insecta > Lepidoptera > Noctuidae > Dasypolia > Dasypolia templi. Next base: position 34,096,499 of record OY743138.1, on the reverse strand, counting down.
CCACACCATACAAGAACCACCACCAAAACTCACAGTTTCTCGAATGCAACATTGGGCAAATCTTTCACCAGGACGTCTATACACTCGGTTTCTCCCGTCATTGCTAAAAAGACAGATTCTTGACTCGTCAGAAAACAAAACTGACCTCCAGTCTTCTAACGTCCAATTAATGTGTTCTCGAGCAAACTCCAAGCGAGATCGGCGATGAGCTACAGTCAATTTTGGGCCAGTTGCTGGTTTGTGTGATGTTAAATTTCGTTCCTTTAGTCTTCGTCTCACTGTACACCTACTGATTGCGACACCTCGAACGTCACGTAACGCTTGCTGTAGCTGAACAGCATTAAGTCCATGGTCGCGCAACGAATTGGTTGCAATAAAGCGGTCGTCACGTTCTGTTGTTGCCCGTGGTCGGCCAGTTCCAGGTCGCCGAACAAAAGCACCAGTCTCCAGATACCTGCGGTATACCCGCTGTACCTTTGAACGACTCAAATGAAGTCTGCGTGCCACTTCACGTTGTCCGTGTCCAACCTCAAGTAAAGCTACAACTTGGGCAGCTTCCGTCGGTGTAGTATCCATTTTATCAGGTTATTTTGATTACACAGACACAGATAAAGACAACAATAACAAGTAATATGGGTATGATTAACAAAAACCTCAAATTTAATCTTTTCTTAACAGAGTACAATAAAAATGTCATAAGCAAATTAAATGCGATAATTTTATTCTACCCTTTAAACTTTAATTAAAATGAAATTTTGACAACTAACTACCCTCATTGTAAAGGTTATTAAATACCCTTTTAGGCGATATATGTTTCGAATCGATGCGTTCCATAATACCAAAAATAATAACCATAATGCGTGAAAAAGGAAGTGGCTCGATTTATTTGCTCCCAAGTGTACTTTGATTTGTTCAGAAAATAACTCTCATGCACACTTGTACGTGCCGGCGCATATTTTAGGATTCTTACAAGCTTGCTGATGAAAAGCTCTTTAGTGCTTTGTGTATGCCGATTGCCGACTTAGTAGTCCCACTATACAATTGGACTGATGATATAGGTTGCTTTTGCTTTCTGCATTTTCCAAATATGAATCTACGAAAAATACGAGTTTTTTTCCCTTGGCAAGTGTGGAACTTAACAGTACTAATAAACCATAATAAACGAAATTCTATATGAAGTCAAAGTAATACGGAAGCGAACCGGTCAGATAAACAGCCGGACGCTGTTAATCTCGGCAAATAGTCGGTAAAATAGTTAAATGGGCCAACTGCTCGTCTAGCCTGTGCTGATGACCCTACCGATAGGAACTATGCATAAGATGCGTGAGGCTGATAGGAAACTAATGGGACAGCCTGGCAGATGTCAGAAGGTAAAGCTGCCTGGCTAACGGCAGGACATGACAACCTGTCTAGCAGCTATGTGTGGCATAATCTGCCTGGGTATTTTAAATCTAAAGTTCTCATGCCCATCTAGTCACTGAGACTATGTTGTCAGGCGAATAGCAGGCTCAATCTAGCGATCCATTAAGTGTGCACAATTGTTGCACTCACACTTATTTCAGGCTTTCCAAATACTTTCATCAAAGCAACTGTTTTAATATCTATATTTCATTTTATTTTCCCTTAATTTTTTTAAATAATTTCAGATTGTTCACTTTTGATTCTCTAGCAATTTTCTTTATTTTTTCCATTGTTACTTTTCCTAAAACGAATTTAATTCTAACAAACAAGGCACTTCCGTATCTCGGCTATTGTCTCCAAAACAAATAAGCTGGCAGACAGCTGCGAGATGAACGATTCTTGCTTTATTTGCGTCCTGCGAGCTGCGAGGCGAATGAATTGTTTCCTCGCGGATTTCGCGCCCGTCTTCTTTCATATTAACCGACACAAGATTGCTCTGAGACTGCTGTTATTATGTGTTAAACGTACTTTTGTGATGGTCTGCGTTTTGGGACTTGGGTTTTGTTATGTCGGTCGAAATGATGGCTAAACTATTGTCTTATGAGACTTTTGTCTTGTAACAAAATATGAGGTTTTCTGCCTTGGTCCCTGACTCCTTAAGGAACGCTCTATCACTGACTTAAGTATTGACAGGAACGTGTTTTTTTGTTGTTATGTGGATTAGTAACTACCACCCATGAGGACCTAGTTCCATATACTGTAAACTGTTTGTTTAGCCTCCCGATTCTTACTAGCACTATTTCTCCACAGACTATAAACAATGAACGGCCACAGCAACGGCGACATGAACAGCGCGGGAGACATCATCACGCAGAACCAGCAGCGCGGCTGGTGGACCATCGGGCTTATCAACTCGCGCTACCGCTACCTCACAGCCGAGACCTTCGGCTTCAAGATCAATGCCAACGGCACCAGCCTAAAGAAGAAGCAGATATGGACATTGGAGCCGGCTTCAGGGAACGCTAATGATAGTGAGTAGATTTGTCCTGTTACCTGCATGGATGGCCTGTTCTAAGGTCCTAAGATAAACTCTAACTTGTTCGGCAAAGTTACCAGTTAATATTGGAGAACTAGCGCATCGATCCGAAGGAACCAGGTATTCGCAGCTTTTGCAGAGGTTATGTTCAGCAGTGTACACTGCGTTTCTCAGTACTACCACAAATTCACAATGAAGGGAAATCTGAATCGACCATGATATGTGATACTTGAGGATGTGATTTATTCAGGAAACACTTGGTCAAATTGCGGCGTAACTTTTAGTGATACTTTTAAAATGGTTTAATTTCTGTAAGTAGGTTTGTACAAACACATTTACAAGTCAATCATATTTTTTAAACTTGATGAGGTCGGCGTTTTCTTCCTGACTACTCTGAGAAGAAAAGCCGAAACAAACTCAGAGGTCACAGTCTCTTTTAAAGTCCAGACATAATCTTGGTCAGATTTTTAGGTCCGAGTAAGTATAGCGGAAATACGAATTTCGTAAAAGCCCGATAAACTAATCCTTTTTTCCCCAAAGCCGAAGCCGCAACCTTGGGCCCACAAAAGACACAGGCTTTAGATGAATCCTAAGTTTTGTTGTCATTGCTTTCCGGAAAAGATTATCCGATATTCCTGGAATCTTTCCACTTAACGTTCTACGAACAGAAGCGCAAAACCGATCTATCGATTCCGCCAGGGTCAACCTACAAACGAATTATGGCATCAGTAACAGGAAATGAAAATTCTGAAACGAACATTACTTTTTTTGTAGGTAATAGTTCTAAGGTCAAACAAGATGAAATCACTGACTGTACCTAATAGGTACAGTCAGTGATTTCATCTTGCAAGCTCAGTAGCGTCGGGCAATATTATAGGTAAGGGATCAGAGCAATTTGTAATCTTGCTCGTGAAATTGATTTGCTACGTGTTTCGGTTAACGAGAAGTCTTCCAATGAAGGCAGATTAACATTTTACGGCTTATTAAAGGTAGCATTTTGATGGTTTACTGAATATGGGCGATTTGTGTTTGAATTTTGAAGTTTCAGTTAGTCTGCTCCTGTTTTGCTGCCAGTATAAACAAGCCCTTTGAGGGGTTACATTCACAAACCATGATTTTAAAAGCTTTCATCATGGTATATAGTTGATATTAAAACTACTTAAAACATATTCCTAAACACAGCTAATCAATAATGTTTCCGGTAGCGTTAAAAAATGCTACGCATTTGATTAATCATTATAAAAATGTTCATTTATACGCAGTGCAAAACTACTCTTCAAATTTTCATCTGCAATCAGTGACTTACAATAAAACAAAATATTTGTTTTGATTTATTTTTATATTTTTATTTCATTTCCTAAAGACCCGACTATCGTCTCTAAAAGTTCCACACTTACAATAAAAACTTGTATGAACCAATCGTCCTCTCCGGCATAACAATCTTAATCGTTCCTCTTTCACTGGCGCCAGAGCATTGAACTTAGTCGTTAACAATCCCATTAGTAATCCTGCAGCAGTCGATGACTCACTTCTGGTGCTATTCTTTTTTAAACCTCCGACTTCCGGTCTACCTTTATGGCCTGAGATCACTACCAGCTAACATCACTGACAGAAAGCAAAGGCTAGGCCCTCAAAACTTAATTCTTGTACATGTTTTTACCATATAAAGGTCCTATGTCTATATTTTCGGACTATAAAGGTAAAGCTCAGTGTTTCTTAGCTATGTGTGTATTTAATCTAATTGGAATACATTTGACCTTTACATCAGTCAAAAATCGTGCTTTGAATATTTTCCCAGAATTGGATCACATTCTTCATGCATCCCAATTATACCGGCTGCATAGTATGCATGATACCTAAATATAACTCGTGTGACAAAAACGTCGGTATGTCGCCATAGCGACAGTTTTGTCGCGCTCCCCTCATCCACTAATTGTCGCAAAAAGTTCCCCGCACCGAGCCCTTAATTACACCGGTGTGCATAGGGCATGCCGCGGGAGATACGCACGACAGAAGAGGGTTCAAAACAATTGTTCCAAAATTGAATTTTATTGCAAAAAATGTGAAAGTGAAGTTTTCAAATGAGCAGAACGATTGAAGCGCGTATGTACCATCAATTATCTGTAGCTAGCTATAGTCCGCGAGGCTTAAGCTGAGCTTTGCATTGGTGTGAGTGCACATAGCGACGCGTCCTATATTTGGCAATCGGCCTGAGGCGCTATCACATTGCATTGGTGCGATTGGTAATCACTCACACAAATGCAAAGCGCCGATTAGGCGTCACGGACTGTACCTCCGTAGATTTTATTAATCTCCTTGCACTTTTTACAGTCTTTACAAAAAACTGGTTTTAGTATAGATTCTCATTCATAATCCATAACCAATTATTGACAAACCAGTGCTTAACTCTAAATCACAAGCACAATTACGATGCATAGTTAAATAAAGAATTAAAGACCCAATTATATACATAATTTTATAGAAATATTTTAGTAATCGTCAGAATGATTGAATAATAAAAAATCTTGTTTGGACATATTCTTTGAACAATAGCTTCCCAATTTCTGTTCAAAGCTCACTTTTAATTCTGTACAAAACAACATGATTTTATGCCTTCCCCCGCCCCACGGATTGCCAAATTACGATCCAATCAAAGGGTCGCTCCCTCACCCTGCTGTCAAGTTTCAAGGTCTAACAGCTGTGAGCTCGCCCTCACCTGATCGATGTCACATCCCTCAGGTGTGATTTCGACAACAACATTGTTTACTTGCCTGATTATCAACTTCAGCTAGAAGAAGAAGTTAAACTTCTGACAATATCTTATTTCTTGTGGACTTGTTCTGACTCCAAAAATGCTCTCAAGATAACTATGTATTAGGTACTTCTTTCATTTAATATCTTTATCGTGGAGTCTTTTGTTCGTACGATATACCTCTACGTAGTGCCATTTATCGAGATTATTCAATGCTGGTGAGAGAAAACTGTAAACATGATTATTATTATGATCTAGGGTACTTAAACTTCATCGTATTGTAAATTCAATTCTCTAATTTTACGAGTCTTTGACGTCATCAATATAATCTAGTCTCTTCAAAATAGCTATTGACTGTTACATCTCAATACATACTTACTCCGCACATCGCAAACCGTTCGTGCACGGTACCGTCAATAGGGGCAGTTGCAGTGTTTCGACCGACTCAAATCGCGGACAGAATGGCGGCACGTTTAATCTTTGTTATCTAGGCCCGGCTCAAATGAAAGCTTTCTACTACAACAGTTAAGTGCCTGAACAAAGTAGTGCTTCAGCTATTTGGGTTGGGGCTAGCTAATCGGCTTTTGAGGACAAGCACAGTGCTTATAACATCGACTGGGATATTGTCTACATGTACTGCAGTGTTTAAGCACACTATAAATGAAACTTGGTCTTGTACTGTATTGTATAACGGGCAGGTGTCCACAAATCCATTACTCCACGTCCAAGCGCGGATTTCGCGTACGATAATCTTCAATCTCTGGATTCAGAAGTACAATTTTTTTAATAGTGACTATGCGCGATATATTGCATCCATTGTATTGATAAATACTGCGGAGCATGACATACCTTATAAGCATAATCAGCCTATTATGTTCCCACCGCTGGGACACAGGCCTCCTCTGTGAGAGGGAGTGGGCTGTGATAAACCAAGCGGGCACATTGCGGGTTGGTAGATGTCACATGTCATGTCTTCTGAATTTTTGGTTCTAGGACATCCCTAATCACGATGTGTTCTTGCCCGTCCGAATAATTGAATTGGTCACTTATTTTGACTGTTAAACTACTTTCGAACGGGCTCGTATCTTGGTATCAAGTGTTTCTTGTAAAACGTGTGATCACACACAGCATCAATGTTTCTTCTTTCTCGTCTTAATTGTATACCCTATAACAAATTGTATTATACTTTGTCCAGGCATGATCTACCTGCGCTCCCACCTGGACAAGTACTTGGCTGTGGACTCGTTCGGGAACGTCACCTGCGAGTCGGAAGAAAAGGAACCTGGCAGCAAGTTCCATATCAGGTAAGGAGTAACTCTATATCGACAGCATCTTCATTGCTGGCGCACTGAAGATGCTATCGCCAATTATTTCTTGTTTTTGGTGATAGTAGTAGACGTTTTTTGTTTATGAAAAGCTTTTAATTGGATTTGGTGACCGTCCTTTTGTTTCTGGATAGAACCAGAGCCTTATTTTGTTGATTGTAAAACCTACTTCAAAATGCAAGGGAGTCAAGTAATATCATAACGGAAGAATATTCCTCTATCTAACCTTTTTAAGATCAAAGGACGTATACTCATTTAACTGAACACTCATGTTTAAAATTCTAAGCTCATAGTAAGCCCCAGAATGTAATTTAACAAGCTCCCGACATTTCTGACAGACCTTTATTTAAATTCATTTGATTCTGTGGTTGGTTTGTGTTGCTTTGATGAGAACCGACATGAAATACCAAGTTTTTGTGTGACATGAGTTCGAATAAGAGTTCATATTATTATTTTGGAAATAAGAATTTGAAAAAGAAAGTTTATTTAATGCTCCAAAGAGATAACTTAATTACTTACCTTTCCAAGACATACGGATAATAGGGAAGCTAATGACTTGACTGAGAAAGCCTTTTAAAAGTATCGTGACTGAAATTAAATGGATTCTATTATGAATTAGTATTTTCAAGAAAATGTCATTGATCTAACACCTGACACAAAAAAGCAATCTGAACACAAATCTATCCGGTTCAAACAACGTTATTGCCTTGTTCTGTCTAAGACGCCAACAAAGGCGGAGTCCCCTCGCATACTAATGCTAATCCCCCTGACTCACCGGAACCGGGGAGCTGGTACCGGCGATATGTTACCTTTTTATAGTCTGTGATATTTGCTTTATTGCCGAACGATTTATGACAAAAACCTTCGCGGTGTCTTGAACACGCCTAGTGCATATGCTGAATGATGAATTATTTGACACGTTTTTAATTTGCCCAAAGAAGCAGGAATTGAAGTAATCGCTGGTGTTGTTTGATCCACGTATCAGTGTGATGAGATAATAAGAATATGACTATTTATCATTTTACTCACGTTTTCGGAATCGCCAGCTATTTAATAAGAAGTTGTAAGGGAAAATGTTTTGTTACGGGACTCAATTTGGTCAGTTCCTTGTCTATGGTATTTAGCAGTCTGACAAATGAAATAAGCTTGTTTTATCAAGATGGCTAAAGAAAAAATACTTGTTTTGTCTCTCTGTAGATTGCATCATTCAACAAGCTAAAACTGTTCTTCATAAATCAAGGCACAGTTTTATAATTGATGTTTCGGGAGTGTAAAAAAGTAATGACGCCATTTTGCTCAGAGTACTTTCAGAAGAAAACAAATCCTGACTCACATTGCTCGCAGCTTTCCAAATAAAAGGGATGAAACGTGACTCAAACCCATGATTCAGCCTTCACAAATAACTTAGGAATTGTTTGTTGGCGAACTTTCCGATCCTGCGAGATATCCCATGTCTTGATCGCTAGTGTATACTGCGTTTGAGCAAGTTTTAAAGAGAATTTAATATTGCTGCTTACTTGAACTTCGAGCAGTTGATTGGCTTCGTCTTCAAAGGAAGTTGTCTGTAACTTGGTCTCGTTCAATACAGTGAAAAGCTGAGGCGAACATTTTTTTCATATTATTAATTCTCTCGTCAATTTTGAATGGCACATAATGATGTAAGTCAAAAATCTTGCAATAACAAGGCTCTCAGTCATCGGAATACTTGTAAAGCTTCACAAAACATTTTAATGGACTTCTGAAGCACGTTAGCCACCGAAGCTACCGGAGGTAACCCCAAAATTATTGATCTTTCAATACAGCACACACCGAGAGTTTAGAGGGGAGTGATGAAGTGAACGAGGGTGCGACGAGACGACCCCAAAGGACATTCAACCTTAAATTACAACAATAAGGTTTATTTCAGCCTGTAAAACTAAAGGTTACATGAAGGTTGTAAGGTCGGTAACAGCGCGTGCCAAAATAACGTCTTTAAAATTGTTTTGAAGGGTCTTTCAATTGTTATGGAAATTATTATTATGTAAGCACTGTTGTTGTTGTCATACGGATCTATGGCTGTTAAGGATACGGAGAAGATATGCAAACTAATGTCGGATATTTATTGAACTCCAGAGAAGTACAAACTCTGTTTGTTGGAGTAAGATCCGTAATTAATGCTGAGGGTTCCTGCTAATAATAGTTCCTCCATCTCTTTGGATCAATGTAAAAATTAAAAACGCATTATACGATGCAGCGAAGTACAATTTAAGGTATATCCTAAAACCTCTCTCAGGGTTTGCATCACAGAATTATTGTTTGCCTATAATTTCAACAACCAAGTATCTGCCTACGTGCTACGGACCGGTAAAATGTCACAATGTCTATGCTTCAAAACTGCTCCTCCCCCTATATATATTCCATTTGCGAGTAAATTCACCGGCATTTACCTCGTTCGCTCATCGACGTGCAAAACTGCAAGTCCCCTGTGCTTTCAAACCGCCTGGCATTTAAATTGAATGTCGCTTTCAACTGTTTGTGTTCCGATGCAAATGTTAAATGTTACAAGCTCAAGCATTTATGAAGTTAACATCTTTCTTTACCCATTGACATTTTAAGTTTGCACACATTTTAGTGCCATTCGAGTGCTTTTTGGTCGTGAAAGTAAAAGTTTCTCTCTCTCTCTGGTATTGTTTTCTTTCTTCAGAATTGTTAGCGTGAGTTATGAGCACAAACTTCACACACGAAATAAATTTTCAATTATTTCAGTTCTGTATTTTGTTAAACATAGCAAAAGGTAACCAGGCCAGATCTAGACTGAAGAATTTAGAAGCCATAAAACTGAAGTTAGTCAGGCTGGCTCCAGTGTGTCCTGGTATGTGACTGTGGTATGCAGTTTATGTTATAAATATGTCATGTGCTGCATGTGATCTTAGTACTTGATATAAAGATACTAAAATGTAACCCAGAGAACTTTAAACACTACTGAAATATCGTAAATTCATGACTGTTGCAATTTGAACAGGATCTTAATTCTAGCCACCGTTTTTAGCTAGTAGTTAACTCGAAGACACTGAACACTCAGTCACTATATCAGTTTTAATCGTACAACGTGAAAAATGTGCATCTTTTCGCCCTAAAGCAAATATGAAACCTGCGAAGTGGTTATAGGCTGTTAAAACAAAAGACAGTCGTCCTTCACCCCTTGTCTTACAGTGTAGTGGTTAATTAAAATGCACCTCCAGTGTGAAGGGTGGCTCCATCCCCTTATGTTATGTGGGTGCGTCTTGTAAAATAATGTATGTTTTGCTTATGCTCGATTCATTCTTAAATTAATTGTGGAAGTTCTCCGGTGATATTTAAGTCTGTCTAGCGTAGGTATCCTGACTAGTCAGACCAGCGACGATTCGCCACAGGAAGAGCGCCGATACGAGCGAGCGAGTATGACGATACGATACAAGAGAAGTAGACTTTGCTAGTCTACTTCAGATGTTGCTCATCGGCCCATAACTCTCATGCTACTTTGGCTTCCATAGTAAAATCTCATCCATATCAGACATACATCTACATAACATCCAAAGTCGGCACAGTTTCTTTGTCCTCAGCAATCCTAAAGCACTCAGCTCTCATCGCCCAATAACTCCTTGTTTATACTACTAATTAAATAATTGCACGGCATTCTTAATTGGCGACCGTCTCGGTGTGCGGTTTTTCCGCGAAGCCATTCCAGACACCCATTGTTGGAAAGAAAATAACCCTGTAACTGTAAGAAAATATCGTGTTTATTGCCTAGTCTGTACGGTCGGAATTTATGTGGAGGTATTTTGTAATTTGTGATGGAAAGTGTTCATAAAAGTGTATGGATCGCTTTCATGCTCATTTCGTGAATTAATAAGGTGGAATCAAAATGTTAATACATATGCAGTCTATGGATTGTCACACAGAAAAAATATACAATCGCAGACTGGCGTTCAATTATGTTTTGAAATTATCATTGATTTTATTTCAGGCAGTTGGTAATCTTACTTATTAACCATAATTGTTAATGACGTTCTTATTTGTTTGCAACTTTTATATAAATAAGGAGGCAAATCCCATGAAGATGCTGCATTCAAAATTTAAATAGATTTGTATCCTCTCCTTGTCCAGCGTATCAGATGACAACAGCGGTCGCTGGGCGCTGCGCAACGTGGAGCGCGGCTACTTCCTGGGCTCCAGCTCGGACAAGCTCACCTGCACCGCCAAGGTGCCCGGAGATGCTGAGCTGTGGCACGTGCACCTAGCCGCCAGGCCTCAGGTAAACACCCATCATCATCAATCATCCGGAAGGAGTCTACTGTTGAACATAGGCCTCATCAGAGACTGCTTTCATGGTCCTCTATTCTGGCGAATTGTGAGGACTATTGTTCTATAAAAGTATAACTAGAAAAACCATTTCGCATCTTAATTTCTTAGGGTAGATATCACCAATGAAACTGAACGCGATCAGCACATAAAGTAGGTTTATGTGCTGATCGATATCGCGATATGCTGATCGCGTTCACTTTCATTGGTGAATATAGTACTTAGTACGATATTTTACGGTAAAAAGTTGGGATCACACGTCAATCGTCCTCTTCATACGGTTAAAAACAAATGTAGTATGAAACTACCATGTGATTCCAAATTATACAGTAAAATAACGTGCTGACCTTTGTCGTGTGGACACAAATGCAAGTAAGGCAGTTCGCTATTACATTCCAATAGGACCAACCAAGACAACCAGTTGAGTTGTTTATATGTAAACAGTACGTTTACTGTAGTGTCCGGCCCAAGTTTCTCAGACTTCTAATCAGTTTAATATCATCTGAATGACATATCATAAGATAATGTGCGACGGATTGATTCCGTGCCGTATCGCCGATCTCGCCGGCTTCAACCGATTGCTACTCAGGGCAACGCACTGGTGTGAGTGAAAGAAGGTTGTTATAAGAACAATAATGTTTGCGAAGGTTCTAATGGATGGAAGATTAATAATTATGATGTATGGATGATACAGTGATAGTCGTGCTTCGGATGTTACTGATATTTACAATGTGTATTGACAACATCTTGGATTATGGTAAACAATTTATGGATTTTCTTTTCTAAAATATCATGTTATTGCCGGGCCTTCCCTTATATTTGGTATTTCTCATTGTCGTTACAGTTCTGAACATTCTTAATACTACCGTAACTTAGTTATGAATCAAAAGTGTAAATCACGAGCTATACCTACACTAAAATAATCTTATGCATTATCATGGTCTTTACACAATTGACTGTAGAAAGTCAATTATTTTCTTATACGACTGCCCAAAAAAAAAGGAGTGTTATTTTTTTCGGGTACACGTCTGTGTAAGTTTCTATTCCACAAGGACTCCTAAACGCCTAAACCGATTTCGATGTATGTTGATGTTCCAACTTTTTCGACTGCGACCTCAATGTTTAAGGACACAGGAGCTAACAACATAAGCCGATACTAACCTTACCTCCCTTCCAGGTGAATCTCCGCTCGGTCGGGCGCAAGCGTTTCGCGCACCTGTCGGAATCCCTGGACGAGATCCACGTGGACGCCAACGTGCCGTGGGGCGAGGACACGCTGTTCACGCTGGAGTTCCGCGCCGACGAGGGCGGCAAGTACGCGCTGCACACCTGCAATAACAAGTACTTGAGCGCTGGCGGGAAGGTGAGTCGCAGGAATTCGATAATGAGACTTGACGCTATGATTTGTGACAAACGGTGCAGCAAAAAAAACAACTTCTTCCTGCTTACGCTTAGATTCCGCGATGTATCCTATGTCATTCATAAAAATTTAAACCACCTCAAAAGTATTGCCGAATATTTGGTAAAAATGATCTCATCCTAAATTATTCTACAAATTCAAAGACTTAACGCTAAAACGCTTGACATTACATTGATTTTCTTCGGATGAAAAACATCCTAATCGGGAGCTACGAGGCTCTCATCCATAAAACAAGATTACAGCCGCAGCTCAGATTAGGTGTACTCTGATTTTATGCTCGTTAAGTGACGGAGCAGATCAAGAAAACGTTGCGCAGATTATCATTTCACGTCACGCCACGTCTCTGCAGCCTAATTACCGTGAGATCACAATTCACTCTTCCTTCTTCGTTCAGTCTATCTCTCTGTGGAATGCAACCAACCGATTATCCTTTAAAATTAAAGTTCGCGAGCACATTCCCAAGAAGCTAGCAGTATCATCTTAAGGGTAATGTTTTCTCATTGGTTGTTTTATTTGTTTTAGTATAATTATATATTTATGTATATTTATTTGTGCTTATATTAACATATAATTAGGTATATATGTATATCTATGTCTTAGATTAAATATTTATTCCTTGGTTTTTCATAAATTTCACTTACCACTGCTTGTCTCTGCATCACCCAAAGGTTGACTGGTAGAAAATGCCTATGGCATTAAGTCCGCCGCTGTACAAAATGTGCGTGTAGTATAAATAAATAAATCTGGTACTTCTTTACCGCTTTTCATTTCCAACACGATTAATTATACCAAGCTGAAAAAAAAGGTAGAAGAAAAAGTTATTCATTAACATGATAAGCTACGTAAACGAGTTTACATCGTAAAGCAAGCATAAGTGTGAAAATTAAGATACAACTCGCTGACACGGAACTCGGCAGTCGCAGAACAAAGCGCGAGCGCTCAACACTTGTACAATAAGTTATTTGTAGCCGCAAATTGCGTGCGCGCATCTAACTAATACAGGGTTGCCACATAAATAATACTAAATACACACAGTAAATACGATGTTTTGTGCCCTTGATATTAAAATATTAAAAAATGGTGTCCTGAGACACAGCAGGATAACTAATTAAATTATAGAATATAATGAGTTACCCTGCTGTGTCTCAGGACGAGAAGGGGAACAAAGGAGAAAAAATATACTCTGAAATGGTCCAGATATACCTCATGAAGCACTAGGGCCACGGGGTCCGAACTCCCACTAGTTTTCGAGACATCGCCAAGCGGTTGGTCGAATCTTCACGTGGCAAGAGGGCTTACTTTCAGGCTTTGAGACTTTATCAAGTTAATAACGAGAAGGAACGAGATAAAAATGTTGAAATCCAGCCGCACTTGATTACAATGATAGGCGGTTGATAAGGAATCTAGACGAATGCATCAAGTTAGCATCCCTAATCACATCTCAGTCAGCTCATTAAGCAAACAATGGCGTTTCGGCCTTAGCTTCCCATGCCAGCACACGTGGGAACCTTCGATACTGACGTACGGCGCATGCGTGTGACCCGCAACATTGTAGCTCTTAATAGAAAAACTGCGAAGGAATCAAACTGTTTCGTACGTAAACTGCCCAACGACTGCCGATGTAAATTACTTAATGAGACGCATTTTGCTTTTTATGGTGTAAAACAATATAGACTTGTGACCAAACTAGACGTAAATAAATTGCTTTTACCTTCCTTGGAAAGGAGTTTATACACGCAAAATAGGATTGCTGCAATAGTCCTTTTGCGAACTGTGTTTTTGGATGTCTTTATCTCCTTAGGAGGTCATTGACCACATTGTTTTAGATGCGAATACTAATTCAAAAAGCTTTTGGCTGAACTAGACTATTGGGAAATAGACTTTTGCACCACAGTATTGCATTGTATCGGTTCATTAAAATGGTCTTTTCTGAACAATTGCTATCACAATACATTTTAAAACTAGTTATCGTTGTTCCATAAGCACACCAACTTCCAATTTCTGACCAAACTAGACCCCTTTATGTTCCATAAGCCAATCTGAAGCACTTGTGTCTCCCCAGCTCCTCGAGCAATGCACCCCGGCGTGCCTGTTCAGCGCGGAGTACCACGCGGGCGCGCTGGCCCTGCGCGACGGTGCGGGCGCGTACCTGGCGCCCATCGGCTCCAAGGCCGTGCTCAAGACGCGCGCCACCGCCGTCACTCGCGACGAGCTGTTCTCGCTGGAGGACAGCCTGCCGCAGGCGGCCTTCGTGGCCGCGCTCAACGACAAATACGTGTCGGTCAAGCAAGGTGACTTTTTACTATTATTAAATGTAATAGGTCTCTCCGAAGGTACAGATCTATTACGTACTTTCAAGCAAGTTCAAGATGTTTATGCTTGAAAGTGACTTTACTCGTTGTAAAACTGATTACTGCAAGATTAAATCAACCTGTAGTAAATCATACAAGTATATTGTAGGAAGCCAAACACACTATCGCTCCACATCGCTCAAACGCTCATAAACACACATAATGAGCACTTCCTTTGTCAGCAGTGTTTTTTCCTAGTTCCTACCTTTTAGCGCTCGAGTGAAAGTTACAGCTCGCTACTCGCGACCCTCGCTACACCTGCTTCCTAATGTCAAATTAAAATTTAATGCTGCAATCAGTATCGGTGTGATCTTTGTTCAGTGGAAATTAAATTAACTTCTTTGTTGGTCTGATTTTACGACCAGATGAGAATATGTTGTTTGTATTTTCTTAATAATGTAAACTTGCAAATGAAAAGCAGTTTTTTTTTCGGAATATAAGGAAGCAATATCTCGAGTTACTATTGACTTCACACTGGAAATCTGGGTGCCATGAGAAATTCAACCCGAGCAGAACACCGCCAAAGTATGTTACCTCATAAGAAGCGCATCTTCTCGCAATCTCAGCCTCACGTTGACGCGCGCGGTTTGATCCGTCGTTCTCAGAATCGCTCAGTTGTGCGAGGTGTGCCAATACTTGAGATGTCGAGACTGTTGACCCGTATTGTTTAGAGTCGCTGTGTTTGCATACTTACTTACTCGTCGTCATGGCGTCATCTAGAACATCAGTCTCACATGGAGTTCAATATGCGCTAAAGAGAATACTGTGTTGTGACATAAAATATGTTGTCTTAGGAAGTTAGTAGGTAGTCGCTGGATATTATTAATACTTTTAGGTACCTATTGCGTTTGTGGAACACACGAAACTCCCTCATATGTTGTAAATGTATCTAGAATAAACTTTAAGAGGATAAATTTTTAGATCTATATTATATCATATTTTTATAAAATTAAAAAGTAAAATGTTTGTTGAATATATATAAAAAAATATTTATATCCGGTATACAGGGTGGCACGTGATTCTCGACCCCCTAGTGTAGTTTTTTTTTTTCAATATCAAAACGAAAAATTTCAACATTCAACATCATGTCAGTACTGAATCCATGGTTCTCCGACACCCTGTGTACTAGATAGAAAGCTTTTTTGTATATTTAACAAACATTTCCTTCCATCACGTTAAAGCTACTATCCTTGAAAGGTCGGCTATAAGGAAGCCATATTGCTCAGATCTCGTAAGCGAGTACCAGGCCTTCAGGATCGTTGAGGAGCTAACTAACGGTTCGTCGACCCGCCCTCACCTCACGTACATTATACGATCCATCGCCCGCTCGGATGATCTTTGCTGTGTGTGCAGAATCGATGTCCCAGACAAATTGTTAGAGTTCTAAACGCTGCCTTTTCACAGATTACTTTGTGGCTGGGACTATAGACGTCATAGATTGATCGATGATTAGAATGATTTTTATTTTATCTCACTGCAAGCACACAAGTATCACGACCTCTGACATGAACTTAAATCTCACAGGAAGGCATCACAACCCGTTAATAAAGACGCTACACTATGCAGAGTCACGTTAACTGTGCACTTATTATGAACCACAGTGTACAAGGCATAGCTGTATACGTGTAATAATAAGAGACGTGTTAATGAAGAGCTCGGTGTATGCAGCGTCACGGCAAGCTCGGGGAATGGTCAGATCGTGAGGTGACGTGGTTCGGAAAAAATACAGCCTTTAAAAAAAACAAAGAATCTAAATTGGAAGTATTTGAATAGGTACTACTAATTACTGATGAAATTCTAAAAACCCAGGCTTGTTTCAGACTTTGAAACTAAAAGACAGTCAGTATTTTATGTGAGTTTGACAACTCAATCTTCAAAACCAGGGCATTCAAATTATAGTTACTTTTATTGTAAAATAACTGCTATTTTCGGAAAATAACGGCTTAGTAATTGTGAACAGATTCATGCACGTAAGTGGCACAGTTTTTATGCCGAGCTGAATCACGACGATCACAATTTCGATCTCGAAGATAGAAGATATTGAATTGTCCAGCAAGAAAAAGTACAATTCACCAACAATACGTGCTGGCTTGTATACAGTTATCGGTGAACTTATCTGCCCCTCAAAATAATTGATGATATCTGTGATGAATATTTTTTATCCCTAGCGTTTTGCATGATCCTAGCTAGGTTTGCGGAATACGCGAAATCTTCTAAATCATTCCACGACTTAGCTGTGGGTTTAAAAGTTTATATCGTTCATAAAGATTATCTAGACAACGACCATTACCGATTGTTTTTTTTTACATCCAAACTGACTCACCAGCTTACTTTGTAGTCAATTCCAGAATTCTTAACTGACTATGAAGTATGTTGTGGTTTTTTGTATAGTTCACGTCACGATCTAGAGCTTGCTATCGGCGGCGCACGTAGTATCGTGCATTAGCTTGCTTGGTGTTGTGATAAAATGAGCTTTCTTTTATAAGCGTAACATGTTCAAAATTATTGTCCTCCTTTGGTTGAGCGTCGTCCGGCATGACATATTATGTATTGACAAAGATAGGCCGAATGTTTTAAAAACATTTCCATGTGAAACGTTTTGCCATAAAACAAACCTCGCTCAAATTTCTTCAATAAAATTAAAATATCAAGTTTTGATCTGTATTTATAATTAAGTTTTGTTCAACTTTTACCTGAATAAACATAAATTACCGTTTTAAAACCTAGAGTTATGATGCGTAACGGTAACGTACACTGACAGATGGCTTGTGAGCCAGGCCGCGTTACTAATTACACATCTAACATCATTTACATTTCAGATCGCCTCCTCGAAGGTGCAAAGACCGCGTAATTCCTTCTTAAGTTGCTAAATTTTAATAACTTGCTCGTTAACCGTCGCGTGCTATATTGGCCGTGGCATCTTCTCTATTTTATTGTTTATAATTAAAATATATGCTCAGGTGCACGCATGCAGATTACATTAATCTACATAAAATATAATGTAGCACTCAAAATTATCTTGCTCAAAACTTCCCACAACTCTTTCTTGTATCGCAAATTTTCGCTGTTAGTTAAATTTCAAACGAATTAGCTCAAAACGTAACGTGTAGCAGACCGAGGTGTCGTTGTTATTGATCGCACGTCTGTTGGCTTTACCGTCCATACTAAGATCTATTACACAAAGAAAAACGCAACTTCCATTCTAAATCAAGGCGGACCAATTAAGAGGCATTCAGCAACGTCAAATTGTCAACGGAATTGGCTGATAGTGCGCGCAGCTATGCCGTGCAAAAAACGCGCGTTATGCTTTCTAACGTTTCTACTGCACGGATGCCTGCACAGTGTCGTGTGATCTCGCCACATCACTAAACTTTATAGTTCTAATTAAATGTACGCTCCAAGTAGCTCGCTGTAACGGGTTTCGACAAAAAAACTATATTTTTGTGATTCTATATTTAAATGAAAAACAATTGGTCTTTGGCTACTCCGTTTACTTTTAAAAGGTGATAACTCACCTGTGCAAGTGGCAGCAGTTTATTATTATTATCTTCTTTATTTACGGACAACATTGATCCAGCGTGTTAGTGACAATAATATACTACTAGTGTTAGTAGTTACATTACAATAGAGAAGAAGACAGAACAACTAGTATTGTGAAAATTGGAATTGTAAAATAACCATAATTATGCTATACAAACCATGTTCGTGCCTATTTCAAAATTAAAAGTAATTATTTTGAGTTATGATATTTCTCTTTTAAGTGCCGTAAAAATATGAATAAAAAAAACAATTCAATGTTCTAGAATTATATAGTCATAGGCATTATTATTGTTTAGTATAGCATTGTATCTGTGGTAGGTATATATTGTTGTTTAGCATCGCCGGAACTGTCTGCAAGTATATCTAGATGTAACATCCCTAACATTACCAGTCCATAACCTGGCACCTGGCGTGTATTTTAGTTTAGCCGTGTTGTGTGGCGTTCAGCTCTCACACATCGTTAATTACACACACCAACAATACAGTAATACTAGTAGAGTATACAAAGATTAGTATGTAAGCAATTAAATGTAATTGTTAAAGATAAAGCACACTTAGAAAAGGTATATCAATGAATTTTCTACTCAGACGACGATGCCACATGCTTGAATCATCATAGGTAAAATAGTTGCCCAGTTCTCCCCATACTTTATGGCTGCTCTGAGCTACCAAAAAATACTCGCTACTGATTGGTTACTATGTAAAATATCACCCAAGTTTGGCGATATTATCCTTCAAGAAAACTGGAAAACTCTGTAGTCAGTCTTGAAAAAAACTGACTCTTGTGTAAAGGTTTCTTGGAGGAGGAGTAGTTTTGTCGAGTGTACAATTGTGCATGACACTATAGTGTTCGCGGTAATTTGTCGCCACTCCCGTCACCGCCAGTCAGGCAGCGGAGCGGTGCCGCGGATAACATCTGTAATTATGCGCCCGCGCAGGTAATAGGTGACTATGGCGCGGGCGCGGCTGTGTTACACGCTCCACCACCTCGCCTGTTAATACCATTGATGGAGACGGATTGTAGATGTTTTAGATCCCTATTCTTGAAAGAAAATGCTTTTTCAGTGGGTGAATAACTGCTATTATTCTTTACAACTGCTTCTTTAGTTCCATTAAACCCTGATAAAATGGCTCGCACGGCTAGTGAATGAGGCGCACTTCTTTCATTCGTATCTCTTTTGTCTTGTCCTACGTCGTGCTAAATAAAGCAGCATGCAGTTAGCATGGTCGGTAGTGGGTCTGCAATAGTGCGTTAGGTCTTCTTAAAATAAGGAAAACAGTCAAGAATTTGATGAGAGATGATGATATCCTATAATGTCAAGTTGTGCTAGACAGTGACCTCTTTGGGTCCTCATTTTTTTATACCACACGGACTCGTGTGCGTGAAGAAGTGAACTAAGGGATTGGATTTGTCAGTAGAATGGACAGCAACATCCTCCCTCCTATGCACTGACTTGCGATTACAAATACCTTTCCAACTATAATATTTATCTACGTAATACTTCCATCAGATAAATCGAATTTAGTAGAATATCGCCTGTGCCTGCCCGTTACACAACAAATAATGGCAATGCATCTGCGCAGATCCTCTAGCGGTACCGTGCGCGCGCGCCGGTCATAGCCCGATGATAGCGCACGATGCTGGCAGGGCTGCCAATCGAACTGCATTTATTGAAATTGTAGTTTGTTTTAAGAGCAGCTAGTTTTTGTCAAAACTCTCCCATTACATTCCATCCATTCTGCCATTTTCCTCAATAATTCTTATGATTTTGAAAGGTTAAAGCTGATCTAGTCTTATCCTAATAAGTTTTGGTTGTTTATTGAACCTATTGGAGTATGGGATTAGTTTGACGTATCTAACCGAATAATTGAGATGTTGGGGGTTAGTACTTATGATTTTGTCATTTGAATTATTGAACTGTCAAAATCAAATGCTAGCTAGTTCGCTAACGACACGAAAGTATCTAATTAGGATAACAAAAGTATTTAATTGGAACAGAAAGATAATAAACACAAATAACTGCTAATTATAGCTGTTACTGTAGTGTACTAAAAATAACGGTTCAACAACATCGGTTATTAGTTGTGGTTCAGTGATTTGCTTGTCGAGATGCATTTGTACAATAAATGATTTCATTTCGATTGTACTATTCCCGTCTATCCGTCGACTCAATACATACGTTGATCTAAACACACTCGATCTAATCACAATCGATCACATACCGTACTGTCTCTGTAAAAATGCTTTTGTTTGCTTGTAGCTATTCATTATTTTGAGGCAAATAGGGATTGTTTCCATTCATTTCTTACTATTGTGATTTTTTGTAACGAATCCTTCCCCATTTTACGCGTGGAGATACTTGTACCCACCGTTCTAAGGGGTCTGACAGTCAAAGTCGCACTGTGTACTTCCAACTATTCCTACCTCTATCCTCAAAAAAACTTTTAAGACCATAATTGACATGTGATTTATTCTCTAAGTCCTCTCATGATCTGACCAAGATTACCTATGTCTGGACTAATAAAAGAGACCTCTTAATTTGTTACGGTGTTTCTTCTCAAAGTAGTCAGTTATGAAACACCGACTTCATCTAGATTTTTTAAATATTAATGACATTTATTATGAGTATAAAATCATTTCATCGTCACTTTGGCCAGGGAGAGGGGGTCGGAGTCAATCACGCATTCATTCAATTTATAGAAAGTCCTGTGCTATCTAAAACCCGGCTGTGTGCACACGCATGCTATGGTATTAGGTGCTGGCCTATTATTATAAAGTTTTCCAGTAGATTTGGACAAATATTGTATCATACAACTTTAAATACTGCCACCCCTGTTCTCAGTGGTCGTTGCGCACGATCGCCTGTCAGCCGCGCGGCAAATCTTTAACTCACACCGGCGCGGCGGAGACGGCGCGCGGGCTGATGCGCTTGAGCCGCTTCCTGGCTTCAACATGTACATTACTTTGAACTTTATATTCTAACGCTAAGCTTCCGGGAGATAGAGGATTCAGAAATTGCTGGTTTTACCGTAATATCAGTGGTAATATCACAGGGGATCTTGGAATTTACTGTAGCTAATGGCAACCAATTTTAAACAAAGTTATTAAGAGCATAATTTCTTGAATACGCTGAAGCTGAAATTCAATGGCCCTTTAAGTAATGTTTTAACTTTGGATTGAATATGTAAAGTCACACACAAGTCTTCATTGAAACTGTCAGCTATCGTTATATTCCAATTTAGCAAAAGTAATCTAATCTACGAGTACAACCGTCTACCGTAACTTAACAAGTCTCCAACCAATTCATTATTATGCACCGCTCAATTACGATCTCTACTCACCCCCTCGGGGCACATGTGAAGCGTGATTATACTTACATGAGTCCTGCGTCACATGGGACTGAAGTTAAACGACACTTTACTTGGGTTTAATCCCCTGAGAGACTGCCCAGTGCACCGCTGTGACTGGTGAGTGGGTGTGTGTTATTATGATATAGAATAGAATAGAAAACTTTTATTTCAGACAGGAGTCCGTAGGGTTAGTAACAATTTAACTTAATTTCTAGTGTTAGTAGGTTACAGACACAACTTAACGAAATACAACTAAAATTCAGCGTGAAGCTGCATCCATCCACGCTACATCGGGGAATCCCACCGATCTGCGAATACACTGAGAATACAATTGGTGCTGCCGCAAACATGCGTCATCAGGGATGCGCATCTATTCCTAATAATCGCAGCAAAACCATTAATATTATTATCCGCAAACATCCCTGACGCACTACAACGCCACGGCAGCCTCAGCAGTACTCTCAGTGCATTATTTTATAGAACGCGTAGGTCGCTGTATGCCCGCTGAGTGAAGTTGACCCACAAGCTGCACGTGTAGAAGGACTGACACTAAGCTTTGAAAAGCGTTACCTTAACTGGCCTCGTACATCGTGCAAACCTGCGAGCCAGCATGTTACAACGGACAGCCAGCGACCTACGTTCCCTTTCAATGTCACAATTATCCTTAAGATCTTCAGAAACCCAGTGACCCAGATGTTAAAATTTGTCCACTCTATGATCAGTCCACGATATGAAAATATGTATTTAACAATATCTGACCTGCTGAAAATATTTAACCACAGTTAGAATTATAATAATATCTCAAATACGTTCACCATCGTGTGTCTCATTTGCGTTAAAACTAAAACATACTATAAAGTCCCATATTTGTACCCATCCACCCGATTGCAGTTTAAGTATTTTCCTATTAAGGAGTTCCTTAAGAAATATAATTCTGGGATTTAGAAGGTAGCTGTCTTTGTCTTTGCGCAACTGAAGTGAAGCAACAAATCTTAAAATTTTCATTAACTAACCGACACTGCACAGCCTAGATAGTTGGGTCCAGCATGTCGATTCTGTAAAAATCTCACCGTGAAGACTTGCGTGGAGTGAGCTGTCAATGCCATTCCGTTTTGGTCAATCCCTAGCATCAGTGGCACGGCTAGCTCACTCCACGCTCACTTTACCTATGTTTTCACTGTGAGATGGTTACAGAATAGCACTACTGAAGCATCCAATTTTGCACAAGAGTTCTTTTTGTAACGAAGATCACCGAATATAAATATTATGAAAAGCGACCGCAGCGACCGACGTTGTTATGGAAATGTCGAACTGTAGGGCTAAGGGTAGATTGATAGATTAATAGATGAAAGCTTGTATGGAGTTCCATCGGAAATCCCAGCGGGCGCATAACATTTAAATAAATCTTCTTATCCAAACCATATTAAAGACACTCGACATTATTCCTTAGTCCTATCCCACTTGTGCCTTATATTATATCTTAAGCAACTGTAGTGTTTACCGACGTACTCTGTTCCATACCATTACCTGTCTCGAGTGCATGACAAACAGACCAACAGGCGGTCAGCTGTCCACTTGCACCACTTGACTAGAGAGTGGCTCAGAAACGTCGAGTCCATTTGTTTGGTTAAAAACGAAGAGTTATTTTCCTGACTCAGTAGGGTTTCTCTTGTATTTATCGTGATAAGAATATGTTGTATGTTTGTAACAATAGGCAAGAGGCAGTTTAAAAAAAATAGGCAAAATCCATTATTTATATTAGATACACATAACTTAGAACCTTTATATTACTTACCTGTATCAGAAAAACAGCAGTAACTATTTATTACTACGCCACAATAGCACGTAGGCTTATCCGGATCTAGTGAGTAGTATTTTTATCTGATGTTACAGATTTTGACAAAATTTGGTAAACCTAATACTTCACAAAAACGCTAGCATATGGAATCTTATCAAGCCACTATAATGTTATATTATTTTGAAAGAAGAACTCTTTTTACCTTTAAATACTTTGTATAACCTAGACAAAATCTTGACTAGAACCTAACAGATTAATTCCATTGTTTCCAGGTGTTGACGTGACAGCAAACCAGGACGAGATTTCTTCCCACGAGACGTTCCAGCTGGAGTTCGACTGGGCCACGAAACGCTGGTACATCCGCACCATGCAGGACCGCTACTGGACGCTCGAGACCGGCGGCGGCATACAGGCCTCCGGTGACAACAAGTATGTTCCATCACAAAGAAGTTGAAGTTTTAAAGAAACGAGGACTTTTGTCTTCCAAATTCCACCACAACTTGATAAACATTGAAGAACAGAAGTAAAATCCAGATTCATCATTATTGCATTGGTCTGACTAAGCAGTCCATCGTCATTGCCCGCAAAATTAAGCAAATAATATTATTCTTCTTACAAGTAGCTTCGCCGTTGAGGCCCCAATCACGCTGTCCACGTTTTAATTCATAGCATCCATTCTAGTTTAGGATACTGCGATGTCCCTGAAACTACAAACCTTTATCTCAACATCTTTTTTCATAATAAGTATAAATATTTTCTCGTTCCCAGGTCATCAAACGCTCTATTCGAGCTGGAGTGGCAGGGCGACGGCGCCGTGGCCTTCCGCGCCAACAACGGCAAGTACCTGATGACCAAGCGCTCCGGACACCTGTACGCCAACGCAGACGCCATCGAGGAGAACTGCAAATATTACTTCTATCTCATCAACAGGTGGGTTACACATAGTTACACTGTGTTTTAATTGACTACAGTACAAATGACTGACATTTTGTTTTTGCGTTGCTAAAAACGAATTAATTACACAAAATAATACCTTCAAAATACCTTCCACAATTCTAATTTGTCATTTTACTTTAAACATAATATTCAGCTTAAAATATTTAATCAATAGTGACTTACCTTCTTGGTATTCACAAAAAAAAAAATGTAAGACCCTATAACCAATGTTTCCATGAAGGATGGTAAATTGTTTGCACAATCATTCGAAATGTGAGGAAATGATTATTAAGTATCAGTCTTTAACAATGTTTTATTGTGTCAGAAAACATGCATAACACGGACAACAAGGTTATTATCGAGTAAAATAAATAGCATGACAATATAATAAAATACCTACAATTCAAGCATAGCATTAAAAGTTAAACTGAACAGTTGAGTGATATGTTACGAGGAATCTATCGGCGCTTGAGTGACTTTGCGAGATGGCGCTGTAGGTATACAGGGTGACTTGTTATTTGGAGTATTCCTTCCAGAACGAGATACCCATTTCCAACATTTAAGCACCTTATGAAACTTAGGCGAAAATACATGGGAATAAAAAATAAGTTAATGGATTTTTGATAATTTGTTACTAAATATCACTTTCCTCTGAACTTTTAAATCGATTGGCCATCATTGCTACCCCACTGGGTGCCTAATAATTTAACAAACCTACCGATGGAACCACATTATCTAAAACAAAAAGTTAGGAGCTACGACTTGAGACTACAACATTATAAAATATCCTCGTTGGTAGATAGAAGAAGGGTTCTAGATCTCACATTTTGAAGAAATGTGAGATCTAGAACCAACTGTTCAATGGGATTGTTGATTGTAGCGAGCTTCTTGAAAAGCTGCAGAGTGCACCATCTCGGTTGCCGCGGAAATGTAACTATAACCTTTTCTTAATGCCGGGATCCAAAACAAACCTCGGACACTTCGCGATTCGCGAGTATCGAAGCGGAATGAATTGGATAATAAAAGTCAAACAGGATATAAAAGTCATAGTGTCTAAGTCGTAATATTTTGTTATCTTGTTCTGTTGTCATTGTCTTGTATGGTTATTCTTTATTTCTTATTATTCATTTATGTTTTAATTTTCTTTGTTTCCTTAAGTTTTTATGATTTAATTTAAAAAGTACCTTGTCACACTTAATGTAGGTAGGTACTTAGATAAGTAAAAGATGTGGTCTCCAATAATTCGAAGCGCACACTTGTATTTGTTCCTGTTCTATTTATACTTGCATGTAGCCTCTGTTGGAACAAATAAATAGGACATCCAAAAAATAAATAAACATCAAACAGTTAAAAGTTAAAGGAGGAGTTTATTAAACATTTTATAAAATCATCTACCAACCTGATATCTCAATATTTTGCTTTGACACAAAGCATACTGTATTTTCAAATGACTAATTAATAAAAGATAAATGCTATTATTCTGTAGCCGACTTTTAGCCGATAATTTACTATAATCAAAAAGTTGTTTTTTTTTGCTTCTATAGATTTAGTTCGAGAACAAAATCTATATAATATGAATATAATTGTATCTAACTAATAATATTTTTGCATGCCAAGCAGAATGTGCAAGGACTCTAACATTGATATTGTTAAATCTGATTTGGAATACATACATTCTTTGCAAATAAATGTATTCTATTCTAACAAGTTAACCGTGACCAGCGAGTAGACCGAGAGTCATGTTAAGAACACCTGCGGGCCACACAGAAGAGAGACGAGGACGGGACGCAGACGCTGTCCCTTTCACGTATTTTAATTATTCTTCATACAATACGTATTAACCCGAACTGGCACAAAACATACAGAAAGCACAAGTCGCAGGCGCGCCATCTGCGTCACATCCGCATTTCACGTCTTTTCCAATTTTGGCCACGCGCCAAAAGATTATTGTGCAACTGTGTTTGTGTATTTTGTTTAGTTGCTAAGTATTGTGTTGCAGGCCTATCCTGGTGCTGAAGTGCGAGCAGGGCTTCGTGGGGCCGAAGGGCGTGCGGCTAGAGTGCAACAAAGCCAACTATGAGACCATACAGGTCATCCGCGGCCCCAAGGGCGCTGTTTACTTCAAGGGTAAGCTTACATTACAGGATCTAATAAAACACTCGTTTTTCTCCTTGTGTTGGCTGAACTAACATGTCCCCATCAATGTTTTTTGTACCCCAAAGAGGACTCAGGCCGGGACAGATATTCTCTTTATCAAGGGGCTGCAGTGCACTATGTGACTTATTAGTTTTTGAAACCTTAGTCACTCGGTAAACTACGACCGAGCCTACCAGAGTTATGTATACCTATGGCCTAGTCGGTTGATGCGAATTTAAGAAGCAACGTTAACCACGATCTACTCCCAATTCCAGGACAAAACGGCAAATACTGGCACGCAGACAGCGAGTCGGTGCAGTGCGACGCGGAGTCCCCGCAGGGCTTCCACCTGGAGCTGCGCGAGCCCACGCGCCTCGCCATCCGCGCGGCGCGGGGCGGGGACTACCTGGCGGCCGCCAAGAACGGGAACTTCCGCCTGGCCGGGCCCGACCTGGGCGCCGCCACGCACTGGGAGTACTAGGCAGCCGCACCACTCACTGCTCGGGGATCCTTAAGACACAAATCATCGTCATACTGCTGACTAAAATTAGCCGAGTCTGAAATTTTAGGTTTTGTAACACTGCCAATTCGTCCTAAACTTTTCAAGTAATGGTTCTGTGACTACAGATTGGCCTAAGTTGGCTCATTCATCATCATCTCATCAATTCATCTAAACAATCATGTTCAAAAGGATCTCTAATACAAATCCTACTCGCAATACTCTTCCATTATCATGCACGTCTTGTTCACGACGCAGCGCTCGCTGCGGATTGGCGTGGGACTTAACTTCATATTGAGAATGTCAACTCTGAGGGCGCGCGCTTTTACTGACGCCATTTTATTTTTTCCTTTAGCCGCCATCTTGTTGAAGCGTGGCGGCGACGAACGACCCAATCAGCCAATTCTGAGACGGAATCCGCTGCCAATGGTTTATATTAAATTATTATAAAATGGGAATGTTAGTCAATGCCCCTGCATTGATGATATACATTTCGTACTAAAAAAAAACATAATTTAAAATGCGTCACTCACAAGGCGCCGCCCTGTTTTGCATTTAGTACGATTAAGATGATGGTGTCGCGCGATGTAGCGCGAATGTGATCATAATGAAAATATCGCTTCACCTTATTGTAATCATAGATTATTTTTCATAGAACTGGTAGATCTGCCGTCACGTTGCTTGTCGAATTATTTTTATATTAAAATATTTGTGACCGTCACTCGTATCGCTTGAATTATTTATTCTAGATTGTATGGTATATAAATTAGTATGGAAGACATTATTCTGAAATTTTTCGAAAAATATTTATTGGATATTGTAGTGTCTAGTCTATGGTTTCTAAACATTTTTTATCAGCCCCCAGTACTGTACTACCGTCGTTTCCTGTAGGTTAGTGAAATGTTAACATCGTGAGACTGATGCTTACAAACAGCACATAACTGAAGTAAAACTGTACCGTAATTAATTTAAGTTAAAACAGGGATTGACGCAATACCAGACGAGTGCTCTAGGCGCTGCCTTCGCCTCACCAATGTACCGGTACATTACTTAGTCTGACAACATTAACTCTGCATGACATCACAATCACTCCTAATAAAATATCATGATTGTCTGTGCTCCAATACACAAATGTAATTCATTAATTAAGTAGTAATCATAATAAACTCACAAATAAATTGATTATCTCAGCCGTATAAAAAGTTGTGCATAGTTAATTTGGCAGACTCAAATATTTTCTACACAAAGGCGATCTTAGCGCAGACCAACTCAAATGATCGTAGTAAACTTGCGACTTTTAGTCGTAAGCTGTCGTCAGTGTGTAGGTGTACTTCGCACTGAGTCTGGCTTCTAATTAATGAACATGTAAGGTAGGTAAGTTATTGTAAGTTATCACGATAGGGTAAGCTTGATCCGCTCCCAACTTTAATCGTCCATTCCATGCTTTTAGAATTACGACATGGGATTTAAAACCATTTTTTTATAATTTTTTACATGAAAAACGGAGATTTTTGTAACTGGTGCATAGTCTTGTATATAAACGATTTCCAATTGCGTATAAGTCTGTACTTACGAAAACGTTTGGGAAGCGTTGACTCCTTTTATAATGAACAAAACGAGAAATGTTTTTTTATATTTTTATTGAGGGTATTTTGTATGCAATGCTGATTCTGAAATATTTGTACGATAACGTCTTTGTAAACTATTAATGAATAAATTATAATCATATTGTAAGACTGTGTTTTATTTACATTTCGTTTTGCACAATACATGGCTTATACCTAAATTCTACTGCTCAACCAAACACTGCGGATGGATGGGGACTGCTCAGGACCGGGATGGTTGGCGCTCTTTGGGGAAGGCCTACGTTCAGCAGTGGACGGCAATTGGCTGATGATGATGAACGAAACACATGGTGAATTATTGATTGATGGTGAAAACAGAACTTAAATTATAAGCGAGCTCGGTGATCAAAGGAATCATGAGCGAGATATGTTGAGGATGTAGGTATGCGTATTTTGTGCGGTTGCGTGGAATCACCCCCCACGCTTTTGTAGCGCGGTAAATACCCACCAAAACCGTGTTCACATTGCGTCAATCAAACACTGTATTAATCAATATATAAATAAATAAAATTAAGTAGGGTTAATATAGTAGTGTGTGTAGTTCTTTTTACCTGTGTAGCAGTAAAAAGAACGTTATTCAAGTCGTACTGTCAGTCTTTTATACGTGCAGCCTATGGGTGAAGCATACGCAGAAGACGTTCAGTGCCCTGCGTGTCCAATACAATAACGCGTTCAGGATGTTGATGGGTTTGCCACGCTTTTGTAGCGCATCAGGTATGTTTGCAGACGCTCAAGTGGATGGCTTTCAAGCGATACATCGCAAAAGAATAGCATCTCTGATGCGCCGCATACGGGGCAGTCCTAACAGCTTCCTGCAGCTTATTTCAGGTAGAATGGATGTGGATTGCCCTTTCATGGAGCATTGGACAAAACTACATGTGCGGGTAGTGCGGTCCTGACCCAATGTTTATATTGTTTTGTGAATGTTAATTTGTTGTGTTCTATGAATTATACATGTATGGATGATTATCTGAAATAAATAAATTGAATTGAATTGAATATTACACCATTTAGACCTCAAGAACGGCTGGACCATTTTTTATGATCTTTGATTTGTTGGATTTATCTCCGACCCGAATAGCAGAATAATTATTGACATGGGAATAATTCAGGAAAATAAAATAATGAAGATAATATTCTAAGGCGGTACAAAATTCGGTCAGCTAGTAATATATAATTTAAAAGGGTGTCCATTTAGTGGACACTCTTTTCATAAAAACCAATATACAATGATAAGAAAAAAAGGTCTTGTAGTTCCACTGCAGGTGCAGAAAAAAGACGAAAACCCCCTTTTATAATGCCTTATGTAATACAGGAAAAAAATACGATTTAAAAATAATATAGTATTTACTTTTATAACTTTTTCTTAGTAACCTCTTCTATATAGAACATAAAATCATCAAAATAGGTTATTAAAAATAAATCGTACCTGCTTAATAGTGACCGGGTATCATTAATGATGGTCATAAGTCCATGTGTTGGTGCCTCGAAAACTCTGATAACACGATTAGTCATTCTGGTAACTAGCTTGACAAAGTTATGCCTTTCGACCCAAGTTGCCCCATTGGTTCAGTAGTCGTAAGCGAATGCTGGCAGTGCTAACCTACTTGGTTTAGGAAGTTTTCCGTGTAAGTAGATTACGTAGCTTGTCTAATGATAGGTTTGTAATTTAATTACATTCAATCAGCCATAATAACCAAGGTCTTTCAATAATTTTACACAGAAGGACACTTACTCGACTATTTCGCTGGCCGCATGTGTCCAGCGTGGGTGCGGCGTAGCCCCAGCGTGGGTGCGGCGTAGCACTAGGGTTTTAATTTTTCCGTTTTCGCAGCGCTATGCTTTGAAACAAATAAAAAGTCTTCATCAATTTGCAATCATCATTAGCGTTTCATTGTTCGCCATTTCTTATCTATTACTCATTCGAGAGCTCTCATTACGACTGCTTTAGGGTTCCTTATCAATTGATAAATGATTTTATTTCTGTAAATAGGTTTACAAACACTTTTACACGTCAATCATATTTTAAAAACTAGGTGAGATCGGCATTTCCTATCTGACTACTCTGAAGAAACGCCGAAACAAACTCAGAGGTCACAGTCTCTTTTAAAGTCCAGACATAATCTTGGTCAGGTCATGTGAAGACCATGTGGATTGATATCTGAAATGGTCTTTCTAGGAAAGAACCACACAGAATGAGTGGACCTGTCCAGTCAGTGCACGCATTTGTCAGTTGTCATGCAGCTCAACACAGAACTAAAGGAGCTAAACGATTCGACGAACATTACCAAAGAAAGGACATTTGGGTAGGCCGCATAGATTACTCAAACTGCCAGACCATGATTCAAACTAATAATTTAAAAAAAATGCAATGCACAAATACAACAAATCCACAATGTCTTCAAATTCACAATAATTAAAATAGTATAATTTACAAAGTAAATGTCATTGCATATATAAAGTGCATCAATGTCAAAGTGTAAATAAAATATGAAAATAATCTTGGTCATATCATATGAGGACTATGTAGACTGGTGTCTGAAATGGTCTTTTGAGGAAAGAACCACACGGATTTGAGTGGACCTGTCCAGTCAGTGCACGCATTTGTCAATCATCGTGCAGCTCAACTCAGAACTAAGGAGCTCAACGATCCGACGAACAATACAAAAGAAAGGACATTTGGGGAGGCCGCGTAAAGTACTCAAACAGCCAGACCATCATCATTAAAAGAAGAAAAAAAAAATGCAATGACCCACAGTCCGCACATTCACAAAAATTAAAACAATATTATACTTTATACAGTAAATATATGTGTCATTGTTTAGATAAAAGGTACGTATATAAAAAAAAAACATTAAAAGAAAAAAAAAGTAAAAATAGCAAATTACACATCAATTATGTCTGTGTAAACTTATTGGAGCAGCTCAATCCCAAGCCTTCTTGTCCTCAATATAGTCCTTGACAGTATAATAGGCTTTCTGGCATAATTTCCGCTTTATAAAAGTTTTAAATTTATTAAGGCTTAGTTCTTGAATGTGGCTAGGAAGTTTATTATAAAAACGTATACATTGACATTTAAACGAGCCACCTATTTTCTTGAGCCTGGTAGTGGGAACAACAAATTTGTGTTTATTCCTAGTATTTTTGTTATGTATATCACTGTATTTTTTAAACAGATTAATATTTTTATGTGCTTAAAAAAGATTTTCATAAATGTACTGAGAAGGCACAGTCATTATATTAATCTCTTTAAATTTGTCTCTGAGGGAGTGTCTGGGACTTAATTTATAAATTGAATGAATTGCCCTTTTTTGTAAAACAAAAACTGTTTGAATGTCGGCGGCATTTCCCCATAAAAGAATACCGTACGACATCACACAATGAAAATAACTAAAGTAAACTAAACGCGCTGTCTCTAAATCAGTTAAATTACGAATTTTTCTAACGGCGTATGCTGCAGAGCTTAGTTTTTTTGACAATTACAATTTTTTATTAATTACTCATTGTAAACGGGTACTATGCCTCTATTTTTATTTCAAACTACACTCACGCCTTCATCCCGTGGGGGTAGGCAGAAACCACAGAACGCCACCTGTTACGATCCTTACATACTCCTTTTGCCTCGTTTACGTTATCTGGTCATAACCGCGCGCCGGTTGCGAGTGCTACGCACCTGACCTTCCTGAAGAACATCACCATAAGGTCACTATATGTCCTCCCACGGCGTCCCCTCCCGGCGTTTCCACTCACATCTGCCTTGTAAATACCTTTTGCTACTCTCCTTTCATTCATCCTCTCAACATGACCAAACCATCTTTATTTCAAACATTTTAAAATATGAACGGAACAGCTCATTCAACTAAAATATCATTGAACCCTATGTTCCCTGTAAATATTTTCCGGGATATAACATAAAAAAATGCTGTTGTAAATGTAAAAACAAATATTAATTTTGTTTTAAATGGGCATTACTCTCACCGTTATCCCGTAAACAATAACGCGGATCGGGTATCATCGTACGCTATACAAGGTATTTTTCAACCCCCCATCTCGGAAAGACTATTTTTTCTCTTCGATATCTGAGCGTAAAAGCCGTTTTTATCCTCTAGTAGATAAAGTAAATTGAATTTAGAACATCGTGTGCACGAAGTTTGTGAATTCGAAACATTATTAAACCTTTTTACTTCTACCTCTATAGTGCTCTATTGTTCGGAATTTGATTCGGAAATTTAAAAAAAAATTGCTTGGCGCGTTTTTCTTTTCACGTTGATCATATTTATTGTTAAAACAAACCAAGTTAAAAATAAACTTGTAAACCAGTGTAAAACCAAAAATGAGTGATTCAAGCGACGAGGAAGTTTATTTGACGCCTACAGAATTGATTGAAACTGTTAACAATGCGCAAACGAGTTTTCTCCCTCAACAATCACGTGAGAAGTATTTAAAACAGTACGATATGTTTAACACGTGGCGACTAGCTAAAGGAGCCAAATCTTTCTCGAAAAACGTTTTGTTGGCATATTTTATTGAATTATCCGAGACCAAGAAGTCAAGCACTCTATGGAGTACATATTCATTGCTTAAAGCAACAATAAAAATGAAAAAAGACATACATATCAACACCTATCATAAATTAGTGGCATTTTTTAAAAGAGCGTCATCTGGTCATCAACCCAAAACATCGAAGCTTTTCACTGCTTCTGAAATTGAACAGTTTCTACACGAAGCACCTGATTCCGTATATTTGGCGGCAAAAGTAAGTAACATAATATAATACGTATACATATAATCGTATACGCATAACAATTTTGCTTATTTATCTAATACAATACTTTTTACGTTAC
The DNA here is from genome assembly GCA_963555695.1 of Dasypolia templi. Classification (NCBI taxonomy): domain Eukaryota; kingdom Metazoa; phylum Arthropoda; class Insecta; order Lepidoptera; family Noctuidae; genus Dasypolia; species Dasypolia templi. The sequence continues at coordinate 34,063,165 of OY743138.1, read as the reverse complement.
AGGTTGTTCTTATTATTGGTATAAACGGAGCATGTCGAACTAATGAATTAACACAACTTAATTAAAAAGTATAATTTATTTGTTCAAAAACATACAACAATTTAATATTAATGTGATACACTTTATAACAGTTATTTCTATGACTCGATTTGAACATCTGTGCCTGAACTATATATAAAATATCTGTATTTCAGACATCAGCGCTCTTCCCCTGTTGTAGGCCACGTATTTTATATAACTTTGTTTGACCTCCATACACATCTATAAAAACAACATTTGATCCAAATAATAACAATAAAAAATGGGAAAATATAGGAAAATAATCTTTAAATAAGTTGTGTAGCTATACAAGGTGATGCCCTCCGTGTAGAAAGTAAATGTGTGGATGTGTGTAGGAGGATGAGTAATATATTAAGCTACTTTATTACAGTCAACAGGTTTTCAGTATCATCGTAGTTTAGCTTGCGGATGTAATCTACTACAGTAGATTTACACTTGTTCCTATTTAATGGGTATATCTCCACCAGTTTATTTATTTTTTCATACAGAAAAGTGCCTAGGTAACAATAGTACTTGCGAGCGTATGGATGTTTAAAGGTCGGTAGATCTTTGTATGTTATGACCTTTCGTCTACGCTTAGAAAAATAGGAGGACTTGTCATACTTTGTGCTAGCATAGTGTCTCAAGACTGCGTTAAGGACAAACAGCTGACGGACCGTGAGTATTTCACAGGACTGGTACAAAAGGTAAGTTGGGAATAGCTATAGGGCCGGAAAGGGCTGACTTTGAGTATTGCTCTTTGTGCAACTTCTAGAGGTTTGAGTATAGTTTTTGACGTGCTTCCCCATACAGAGATACAGTACTGCAACACTGATTGACCAAGCGCTAGGTACACTTGCTTAATCAATTTGGGGTCAGCTGCATTTCTAAGATTTTTAAAAACGAATATAAGTTTTCTTACCCTAGAAGTAACCATGTTTATATGAGGTCGAAAAGACAGATTATTTTCAATAACTATTCCTAAATATTTCACTTTTTTCGCTTTTACTAAGGCTGGGCAAGCAACAGCTTACATTGTTACAACAATTTTGTGCTTTTATGGTGAGAGTTGAGCGCGGTGGATTACAATTCCGCATAGAAAAGGTGAGATATTGCGTTTTATCTGCATTTAGGGTGAGTATATTATTTTGTAACCAGTGGCTTACTATATTAAATCCATGCTGCGCAATTCTATAGACATTATCCCATGAATCAGCAGAAAACAGAAGCGCCGTATCGTCCGCATACGAAATAATTTTACCTCCATCTAGATTTAGCTCACAAAGGTCATTTAAATACACAACAAATAGACTTGGACCCAAAATACTACCCTGAGGGACACCGAAGGAGACAGGTAAGTCACTGCTTGTGCTATCACCTATTTTCACATACTGTGTGCGATCAGAAAGATAGTCTTTGAATATTTTGAGTTGGTCGCCTCTAACGCCTATTCGTTCCAGTTTCTGCAAAAGCAACGGCACAGAGACCTTGTCAAAGGCTTTGGCCAAATCTAGGAATATGCCCATAGTTTTTTTGCCAGCATCCAAATTTCCTACTACATAATCAACAAGCTCATAGGCTGCATCACTTGTCGACTTGCCAGCTCGGAAACCAAATTGATTACGAGAAATAAGGTTATTTGTTTCTAGGTAGTTTATGAGTCTTTTATTGAGGATGCGTTCCAGAAGCTTGGATATCGAGGGCAGAATAGAAATGGGCCTATAGTTGGTGATGCGTTCTTTATTCCCAGATTTATGTATCGGATGCACCATTGACTTCTTTAAGACTGTTGGGAAAACACCTTGTGATAAACAAATATTAAAAATATGTGTTAAAAGGGGCACAAGTATGTGTTTATTTTCTTTAAGAAGACTATTTGGTATAGAGTCCCAACCAACGGAACATTTATTTTTCAGACCCATTATCAGACTTTCCACCTCCGTCTCATCTGTAGCCAATATGGCTAGAGATTTTAGACAGTGTTTTGTGTTTTCAGATGCGAAATGAAGGTGCTCCGGATTCGCACAGATTGTTGTACTATCAGCTAAGGCTTTGCCTACACTGACAAAGAAATCATTGACTTTTCCCACCGATTCCCTTGCGTTGGATGTATTAATTAATTCCATTGCGGTATATTTAGTCTTTTTAGTGTTCGTTATAGTTTTTATAGCATCCCATATTTTTTTGTTATTTGTGCCTGCAGTTTTCAATAGGTTCTTTTCGTACGAAGTTAGGTAATAGGTAATAGGTAATACGGGCTGGTGTCCGCAACTCCACGTCAATGCGCGTATTTTGCGTACGGTGGGAAAATCGATCATTCGATCCACCCCAGCTCCTCGAGGAAGGCCAGCAACGCCTTGATGTTACTGACAGCCTCGCGTAGGGTACCTGGGTTACCGAAGTGCTTTGCCCTGTATGTGGCGACCACCGGGCAGTTTAGAAGCAAATGAGCTGCTGTCTCGTCCTCCTCCATGCAGGCCCTGCACAACGGACTGTCTGTGACTCCTATGACAAAGAGGTGTTTGTTAAATGACCCGTGGCCAGTCAAGGCTGCCGTAGCTATGCGCAGCTGTTGCTTAGTTAGTCGGAGAACTTGTTTCGTGAGGCGGCTATCAATTGCAGGGAGTGCTTCCCTAGCCTGCCTGCACTCACCTTGTTCCAACCATTGTTTGTGATGTTGTTCCCTGGTGCGTTTCCTTACCAGAGTGCGTAGATATCCGAAGGGGAGTGGCACGATGGGTTCTGGTCCCACTGCTGTCTCACTCGACCCCCTTCTGGCAAGTTCGTCGGCTGCATCGTTGCCCAGCGAACCGCTGTGTCCTTTGATCCATTGAATGGTTATTTTATTGAGTCTACCCACCTGGTTAAGGCGCTGGTGACACTCGTATATTAGCCCAGATTCAACTGTGTAGCTGTTTAGCGATTGCAGAACAGCCATGCTGTCTGAGAGTATACGGATCGAGTGGTCCTTAACCTCCCTGGCCATGATGGCCGAAGCAGTCAGAGAAATACCCATGCATTCGGCCTGGAACACTGTGTTATGGACCCCCAATGGTGTGGCTATACGTATGTTGAGGTCCTCCGAGAAGACTCCAGCACCTGTGCCCTTACCTGTTTTGGAACCGTCTGTAAAGATGCGCAGCTCTGCAGGGCACAAACCCTCGCATCTGCGATCCTCGTGAAGCTGGATCTTGTATTTTTTATCAAAGATAAATTAAATTCTTCTTCGTACGAAGTTTTAACTTTCTTTAGTAGACGGTTGCAGAAAATTCGGTACCGTGTGTAAATAGTTTTTAGTGTATTATCTTCAGGTGACTTTCTTAACTTTGAATGTAGTCTGTCCCTGTGTCTCATGCAACGGATCAGGCCTGGGGTTATCCATGGCTTAATAATTTTATTACGTTTCGATAACTTCAAGACGGTAGTGTTTGATACAATTTCATGCTGAATAGTTGTTATGAGAAATTCCATAGCAACATTTGCGTCGGATGTGGAATAGACCGGTTGCCAATTAGTTTGAGATAAATTAGAGTTTAAGTTGTCAACATTAACTTTGCTGACGGAGTCGTGGGCAAATGTTGTTACCTGCCTACGGTGAAGACATAGCAGAACAGCCTGATGATCAGTGATTGTTGATTGCACTACAGCAGTGAGAGCCTGAGATTCCGTTTTAAGCATCACGTGATCAAGGCACGTTTTGCCACTTCTCGTGGGCAGGTTGTGGGCAGGTAAGATACCGTGGTATGCACATAAATTTAAGTACTCTAAGGATTTGGAGCCTTGGTCTTCCGAACAGATGTTTATGTTAATATCTCCAATGACAGAGATATTTTTAAATGTACTGAGACTAGTTAATATGTGATTGAGAGATTAAAGGAAGGCATCAGTGTTCCGCTTTGAGGGAGATCTATAAATTGCCACTATTACAGTCTCGGTGCTGATTTTTAGGACGAGGCAATTACAGTCTTGGCATGGCGGCTCCTCACAAAGAGTATGGAGACCGGTTTTATGAAAAATTGTAAATCCGTAATTTTGATTTTCAAAATTATTTGAAGAAAATCGATTATATCCGACGAGACTGGGTAATACAGGGTTACATGATAACCAGCACTCAGTCAGAATAATTATGTCACAGCCGATACCCAGTCTTGATAGAAATACCGTGAATGAATCAAAATTTCGAGACAAACTGCGTATATGTTGGGTAACAACGATCAAACAGTCATCAGGGCAAGGAATCAAACTTCTGCAATCCTCGGCATCACACGCAACCGCTTTTGACACTGATATTGCATAAATATCATTAGAAATATCAACCATTTTTGAGAAAGTAATTGGGCACAGGATCAATTGAATGTAACTTAGAACATATGGAGGTAAACCATTCAAAAGTATTTTTCAGTAGTCGAGCAAGACAAGTAACGTCGTCATTGCTATTAATTTTCCAACAGGATGTAACTTTTATATTCGGTGTATGTATTCTAAGCGAGATACAATTATGAACAAACGTATATATACGTATTTTATAGATTAGTCTGCATTTAAAGTAGCTAAGAATTATTGTGGAGTGTTTGAGTATGTGGTAATAACAACAAAATCAACAATATTGAGAAACATTCAGATAACTTACTATATTAGTTAATTTACTTAACACAAAGACAAAAAGAGACCGCAACTTCGTCATTCGCAAGGAATATGTAACAATTTTTGAAAAATATCAAGCCTTACGCCCGCCTAACACTCCAATCAATCGATTTTTTTTACAATACCGCAACGGAAAGTGTATAAGACAGCCTATGGGTGCCAATAAAATTGGCAGTATCCCACGAGACATAGCAACATTTCTTGAACTTCCAGAACTCATGTTTTACACGGGTCATTGTTTCCGACGAACTTCAGCCATACTTTTGGCCGATTCAGGAGCTGATCTCCTGTCCCTTAAGCGCCACGGAGGCTGGAAGTCCAATGCGGTTGTAGAGGGATACATAGAGGATTCCATCCAAAATAAGTCTAAAATATGTGAAGGCATCGTAGGAGCCATTACACTGAAAGAGCCTCAGTCAGATCCTTGGACTGGCCCTTCTACATCAAAAATGATCCGTTACGAAACAACTAGCGATCGCCCTCTTTCGCCAACATAAACGCCAAGGGAATCCAATGAATCAGTACAACTATTAAGTATGACAGATAGTTTACATAAAAAAGTACAAAAGTCACTAACACCAACATTACAGTACCTAACAAAAATATTACACTAAGTTTAAGTAACTGTAGCAACGTTACTTTAAATTTTTCTTAATTATACCTAAGTATTATTTGTTATACATACCTAATTTAAAGATTATTCTGTAATACGTATTAAGCTATCATAATGGATTAGTTATTAACGAAACTGAAATAAAAATATCTTGTAAATGTGTATTTTTTTTGCATTTAGTCAATTCCTCGCTGAGGTGGGATGAAAAGTTACGTGTTGCACTCGAGTGCAAAGATTTTTCACCTTGTGCTCTTTTGATTCCGTCACTAACGCTCAGGATCATAATTTTTGAATCACTCGTTGCACTCGTGATTCAATTTTAGAATCCTTCGCTTGCTCGGTCATCAAAATTGAGCACGCGGTTAAAAAGCAACTTTGCACTCTTGTATAACAAATAACTATTTTTATATCCCAAATAATTCGTTTGAATAAAAACGAATTACACGTATTTATCAATGAAACTTAGATACGATCGAGGGTCTATTTTGTATGGTAAGCAAACAAAATTGGCAACCTCGCAAAAGTAAAGATTCGTCATACTGGTGACAATTTTTGACCTAATTTAATTATGATTGATGATATCTCCGAAACTATGCATTTTTGGACCACCTATCCTAGGAGTTTTAGTATTATTTTTACCTACAGAATATAACCTTAGGGTGCCGCACAACCTCACCGATGCTCAGAAGCAGTCCCGGGTGGAACGGTGCCGTGACATGATAAACAAGTTTGAAGCAGGGCTCGCCTCGGCGTGTTTACAACATCATTACAGGTTTAAAGATTTATCAATACGATCCAGAAACGAAGCGCCTGTCGACAGTTTGGGTGTTTAAAAAACGAATTACGCCTACCAAAGTGAAGCGATCTAGAAGCAACTGGCTACTTGATCAATTCCTTTACGGAACCAAAGAAGCATCAACGCTGAATTGGAAACTACCAAATATTGTGTTCTCTGTTGTGAGCAACAAGCGACTAAACACAGGACTCCGCGGGCTCCTGCTCCACCACGACAACGTGCCTTCGCACACCGCGCTCAAAACGAGGGACTTCCTGAACCGCACGCCGGTCAAACTCTTTACAGCCCTGACCTAGCATCGTGTGACATATTTTTATACCCGAAAATAAAATAACTGCTTAAAGGGATACAATTTTCGACGCCTGAAGATGCGATGTCAGCGTTCGAGCAGGCTGTAAACGAGGTGTCTACGGCGGACTGGAAAAAGTTGTTCAGACGCATGCAACTTTTTACAGAGGCTAGTGGAGAGTACTTTAAAAAGAAAAAAAAAAACCTATAGATCAATTATTTTTATTTTCGCAAAACTATGTGAGTGTACCACATGTATAGCAAATATATGAAGCGATATTCTCCACAAACTGATGTCAAATAATTCTGAATGCTATCAACATTCCAGTCCCATCTTTTACAATATATTTTTTAAAACTCAAGATGAAATCGTACAGGTGCTCGTCCATACGAATCAAAATATTGCCCAACGCTTTTTGTGTCAATATCTAAAGCTACCCAGTGTGAGCCTGGTTTATCATCTGTATCCAAATTGCATATTATATACGTTGGTACATTCATGGCTATACATGGGTAGCCTATTGAGGAGTTCATTTTTGCAACGCACCTCGAAGGAATGTTAGATAAGTTTGTAAGATCGCACATTAGGAACTGTGTTGACTCATTAATTTACTATCAGTTCCGTTGTACTTAAGAATTTGCTTCAGATTAGAAACTACTTAGTGATGCTATATAAGACTCACCACCCACTGCAGTTCAGTCCATAAAGTCAACTGGTTTGGCAGCAGTGGATAGTGAAAATACTACGTTTTGTGTTACTTCAACGCATCCATGGCAATGGAGGTAAGTGTTTATTCTATTGACAATTACTTTTCTTTCTTTCTGTCTTTTTTATTTACATGAACCTTTCCTCGCGTGTGTAAACAAATTGTTATTAACGTGTTGTCTGTGTTGTTGCAGAAATCATTTAGTTTCTTAGACAATGATGAAAATACCTGTAAGCTGCATTACTACTCACCACTTTCCCCTCAACACGAAGAAGACAGTGGTGACATAGTCATTAATAAAACATGCGATGGCATACAAATTAAATCGCAGACGATTGATTTTGGAGGATGCTGCAGGTGATATCAATGTGGAAGTGAAATAGTGGTTTCAGTTATTAAGTGACACAACGTCAGAGTGTTTCGCTCACGAACTATTCTCCGAACAAATAGATAACGATTTAATCAACTGTTTAATTTATGTTATATGCGAGTGTGTTATAGAGATATTTTAAAGTTTTCATTTGCGTTTTTTTTTTGTGTACTTCATTATGAATCTAGAAAATATGAAGTATATTATTGATGTTAGATGGGTTTCAGATAGCAAAAAAAATTAATATCCTTTACTTGTTTTACATAAAACTCCCAACATGGTTGTTAGATAATAAACAATCATATTCGTTATGAGATATATTCACGGAATGCAATAATGAAAATATGAAAATGGTATTATTTTTTCAGAGTTTTTACAACGAGTAAAGAGTTTTGACCCAAACAAGCATTTCACGTGGGCTTACAAAGGGGATCCCCCCTTTGATTTCCTTTGTATGCTACATGCCTCGTACAATTACTAAGTCGGTGTAATTTCAATTTTTCTATAATTATTTCCACTTTCGGACAATGGATTGCTTCTAAGTTATACGATTTATACCCTAAACTTGCAAAAAAATCGCTTTCTACTATCCCCCCTTTGTAAGCCCACGTGAAGTGCTTGTTTGGGTCAAAACTCTTTACTCGTTTTAAAAACTATGTAAAAATAATATCATTATCATATTTTTATTTTTTTATTTATTTAACCATTTATGTACACACATATAAAGACAAGAAAAATAAAGATAACAGAAAAGTACGTACAAAGGTAATGCTTATTTCTAAAGAAATCTCTTCCAGCATACCTGCAATAGGAGAGTATATGAGAGATGTAGACAACGTGTGTAAGAGTAAAAGGGAAAACAAAATACATAAAACGAAACAATTCACTAATTTAAAAATAAAAATACTAAATCAAAATATACTTACATAGATACTTCTAAAATAAATAACACTTAATACATATAAATATAAAGTGATAAAAATAAATACATACACATATATTATTGCATTTCGTGAATATATCTCATAACGAATATGATCTGCTCCAACGCGCACCGCTGACGCGCGCGCTGTGCACGCTAAACGTAGTAGCCGATAGAAAAGACTTGTTTTCTTGTACAATAAATGACTTTACTCTGGCGACTTTTAGGGTGTTGTGTTATTATTAAGTTAAAATTAGGTGTTATGTTAGTTTATTTTATTGTGAATTTGATGATTGATCTATCATGTTTATTATCTAACAACCATGTTGGGAGTTTTATGTAAAACAAGTACAGGATATTATCCTATTGCTACTTCTTTAAAGTTTTTTTTTTTTTTCTGAAACCCATCTACATCAATAATACACTTCATATTTTCTAGATTCATAATTAAGTACACAAAAAAAAACGCAAATGAAATCTTTAAAATATCTCTATAACACACTCGCTTACAACATAAATTAAACAGTTGATTTAAATCGTTATCTATTTGTTCGGCGAATAGTTCGTGAGCGAAACACTCTGACGTTGTGTCACTTAATAACTGAAACCACTATTTCACTTCCACTTTGACATCACCTGCAGCATCCTCCAAAATCAATCGTCTGCGATTTAATTTTTATGCCATCGCATGTGTTACTAATGACGATGTCACCACTGTCTTCTTCGTGTTGAGGGGAAAGTGGTGAGTAGTAATGTAGCTTCCATGTATTTTCATCATCTTCTTCTCTTTGGTCATATCACTCAAAATTGCGCATGTACGTATTTTATTGTCAACGTTTTTCATCACATTATTTAGTAACTCGTATATCGCTGTGTTAATACCTTTCTTTTTCCTAAAACCCTTCTGTTCATCACATAACACATTGTGTTTATTTAGAAACTTATTAATCGATTCATAATGTATCTTTTCTATGACTTTGGGGAAACAGGGATTAAGGCTATTGGCCTGTAGTTGGCTAAGTCTTCGCCATTGTTCTTTTTTTTTTTAAGTGGCTTGAGGACAACTGTTTTTAAGGCATTTGGAAATACACCTGAGCAGACACATAAATTTATGATATGACTTAGATGCACAACAATTCAATCAGAAACATATTTTACAACTTTACTAGCTATACCATCATACTCGACACTCAAAAAATCAAAAGTCATTTATTCAAATTAGGCTGAGAATCAGCACTTCGAACGTCAAAATTACATAAGACAGTCCCCCAAAACGCCCGCCCTTCACCACTTCCTAGTGCTTTAGCTGGGAAGAAGTGGCGCAACAAACTCCTCAGCAGCACAGCTGTCTGTTCGGTTAGAAGAACTGGATTTTATACAATTATAAGTAATTACCAAAACATTAAATTAAATTAATTGCCATACGTCAGCTAGCCATGCCAATTCCAATGAAAGAAAAAAAAAAAACTTAATACATAAATAAAAGCCTCCAGGCCTAAAGGGCATTGCAGCTTACATATGCAATACTGGATAATGTAAAAATTAATAAATGATAAACTAGGACCATCAAAGAAAAATAAATTAACAGAACAATTACTGTAACAATAATAAAACCATAGACAGCAAGACGACCAGTCACCACAAGCAACACCCGTTCACGAGTATAACGCAAAGATCAGCCATTACCCCCCTCGCCATATTTGAGGGAAGGAAGAAACCCGACCCCCGACGCTACCGCAAGCAGTGACATCTAAGGGAGCATGACGAACTTGCTGTCGGTTGCTCAGGCAAGAATAATATTATCAATTGTCGAGGTCGCTAGCTAACCACATATTGCAATGCAGCTCATTAAAAAACATTGTAATGAGTAGATCATGTCAATAATAAAGAATGAAGATAACAAAATAATTGAATTATACCGTCAAAATAAAATAAAAAAACCAAATATATGAACTCATATATCCTACCTACTGTAAGCTGATTCTGGAGAAAGAACACGAACATTGTCTTGAGTTAATCACAGCGACCAACTGTTCTTATCGTTTAAGTAGTCCTTAAATGGAATAATACGCCTTTGAACAAAGGTTGGATTTTACTTGAGCCTTAACCGCATTAAAAGGTAAATCTAGTAAAGAAGAGGGCAACTTGTTATAAAAGGTTATACCAAGCCCAACAAATGAGTTATGAACCTTATGAAGCCGGTGAAAGGGAGCACGTAGTTTGATCTTATTTCTGGTGTTTGCATTGTGAAAATCACTGTTTTTAGTGTATATGTGTATATTTTGCCTAATATATAAGATGTTGGCGAAGATGAATTGAGATGCCATCGTGAGAATACCAATATCTTTAAAAAAATCTTTAAGATAAACTCTGGCTCCTAGCTGGTAAATTGCTCGGACAGCTCGTTTTTGAAGGACGAATATATTTTAAATATCAGCGGCTTTGCCCCACAGCAGAATACCGTAGGACATTACGCTGTGGAAGTAACTAAAATAGACTAACCGAGCTGTATCAATGTCAGTGTATAGTACTTTCCTGACGGCGTAGGCGGCTGAACTGAGCCTCCCCGCTAGGCTTGATATATGAGGGCCCCACTGAAGTTTGGTATCTACTGTTATGCCCAGAAAAACCGCCGAGTCTGCAGTTTCAAGCAGCTCTTTATCTAAGACGATGTTGGGTCCTAGATTTCTAACATTCGGTAAGGCGAACTTCACACATTTCGTTTTCTTGGCATTGAGAACTAGGTTATTTGACGTAAACCAATCCGTAACCATTGAGAGTGCACTGTTTACGTCGTCAAAATCTTGTCTATTCCTGTCTACTTTAAAAATAAGAGAGGTATCATCTGCAAACAGTACAACGTCACAGATATCATTTAAATAGAATGGTAAGTCATTGATATACACTAAGAACAAGAATGGACCCAGTATTGAGCCTTGAGGTACACCTAACTGAACTGGTAGCTCGGAAGATTTCACACCATCGACATCTACACATTGGACCCTACTATGTAAATAAGAATTTTATTACGTTGAGAGCTTCGTTTTGGACACCGTAATGACGTAGTTTACGCAAAAGCGTGTCATGGCGCACGCAATCAAAGGCTTTAGAGAGATCACAGAAAACTCCAATAGTATTTTGCGATTTCTCCCATGCATTAAATATGTGTTTCAGCAGAGCAACACCCGCATCTGTGGTCGAACGTCCTTTTGTAAAGCCATATTGTTCATTTTGAAGTAGGCTATTTAAATTAAAATGTCTTAGCAACTGATTAAGTATTCACTTTTCAAATATTTTGCTAAATGCTGGCAAGATAGAAATAGGCCTAAGATAGCCAATGTTATTTTTTTTACCAGATTTAAATAATGGTATGACTTTACTACTCTTCATGAGGTCAGGAAAAGTTCCTAAATCAACACATTTATTAAAAGTAACAGTTAGATAGGGGGCTACGATGTCTATTATATTACTTAAAAGTTTAATGGAGATGCCCCAGTAATCACCAGTGTTTTTAGACTTAAGAGTGTCAAAGACGTCAATTACATCACTAGGCGTTACATTTTCGAAGCTAAATAAGCGAGTACATTTTGGCACACTACTATTTAAAAGGTTCTCAGCTTTAGACGGGGACGAATTTAAGGAGCAAGTCGAAGTTATAGGTATGTTGGCAAAAAACTCATTAAATGCCTCAGCTACGTTAGCTGCCTTATTAACTAATTTGTTATCGACCATAATCTCAAGTTGATTTTCTTGTTTAACCGACTTACCCGTTTCATTATTAATAATTTTCCAAGTGGTTTTGACTTTATTATTGGAAGTTTTAATTGAATCGCTTAAGAATTTTGATTTGGCAATAGCACAAATCTTTTAAAATAATTTTGAATATTTTTTACATAGTCTTGGAAAGGAGTATCAAACCTGTATTTTTTCAAACCATATAATTCGTTTAGTCTCGCTCTACTTTTATAAATACCTGGAGTAGCTCATTGGTTGAAGCCAACGGAGGTGCCATTAATGTTAATGGTTTTGTTCTTGAAAATATACTGGTATTCTTTTTGCACAACATCAAAAAGGGCTCCGTAAATTTCATTAGGATTCTCGTGTTCTACTAACGATGGTGTAATTCCGTGAGCTATATTATTTTTAAACCTGTTATCACGACTAGCTGTAAAAGGCCTGCATGCAAGTTTATGCGGTTTTTTATGTAATGTCATGGGGAAGCTAGCTAATAAACCACAGTGGTCGGACGTTAAGTCACTTAACACTAATTTATTTTTGGCATTTCAATTACTAAATATGTTATCAAGACAAGTTGACGAAGATGCCGTGATCCTGGTTGGTTCAAAAAACAAGTTAATCAAATTATAAGACCTAAGCAGATTGAGAAGACTAATACTTAATGGAGTTACATCTAAAATATTAATATTAAAATCTCCACATAAAATTATACGCAACCGGACCCAATGGCGCCGTCTGTGGCTCAAGAAATAGTAGATGCGATCCAGTCCATAAATCCAGGACGTTCCCATTACTTTGTGTCAAACTTTGACCCGTCGATCCATGACGTGGACTCTTGGTGTGATGAAGTAGATCGCACACAAATAGCCAATCGCTGGGGCGACAAAGAATGCCTGTCACACGTAGCCGGATGTTCAAAAGGCGAAGCAACATGTGACTCATACAAGTTTTCATCAGTATGTTGCAAGATATTCAAAATTATTTAAAAATGTGTGCAAAATAGCTAAAGCTCTATATATTAGTAATAAAATAAAATCAGCTGATGATAAAATAAAAACTACCTGGCAAATAATAAATAATGAAACAGGTAGGAAAAAACAGCGTAATATTGAATTTAATTTAGTGACTGCACGTGGCCCCATCAACTCAAATGTAGATATAGCTCAGGAATTTGAAAACTTTTTTGTTAATGTTCCACTTAAAACTACTGAAGATTTAAAGTCCTCACCCGCGCTTTCTGCTGCTTTACTTAAAAATAATGTAAAACCATGCCCTTTGGCGTTTAGGTTTCAGCATACAAACCCCCAAGCTGTTATAAAAGCTTTTAAAGATCTTAAAATTAAATCAACAGAAGATCTCTGGGGAATGTCTGTAAAAGTCTGTAGATCTCTCATCGAAACCCTTGCGCCCTATTTAGCTTTCATATTTAACACCAGTGTAGACCAAGGAGTCTTTCCGGATCTTATGAAACATAGTAAAGTGATCCCATTGTTCAAATCCGGTGATAGTAAAGAGCTCAATAATTATAGGCCCGTGTCAATTCTGCCAGTTCTCAGTAAGGTGTTTGAAAAGTTGATGCTCAATCAAATGTTACGTCACTTTAATAAAACTCCATCTTGCATGAACATCAGTACGGTTTCACTAAAGGACGTTGTACCACTGACGCCGGTGTCACCCTAATAAAGAACATTTTTAGCGCCTGGGAGGAATCACAAGATGCCATTGGAATCTTTTGCGATCTCTCTAAGGCGTTCGATTGCGTAAACCATGAGACACTGCTGAAACTGGAGCACTATGGGATTAGGAATGAAGCTCTTGATTTGCTAAGATCATACTTGAAAGACAGAAAGGTTAAAGTACAAATAAACGGCACAAACTCATTAGGGTCTGAAATATCAATGGGCGTTCCTCAAGGTTCGATATTGGGTCCATTCCTCTTTTTAGTCTACATTAATGATTTACCCCAGTTACTTCAAAATCAACCGAAGATGGTGTTGTTTGCAGATGACACTTCATTGATCTTTAAAATAGATCGAAGGTCACAAAATCTTACCGACGTGAACAACTCTATTCTTCAGGTCCAAGATTGGTTTACGGTAAATAATTTGGTACTAAATGAGAAAAAAACCAAATGCATTCGATTTAAATTACCTAATGTTAGAAGTAGCGAATGTGACATCATATTGAACGGAGAAAAACTGGAATTTAGTAATCAGACGGTTTTCCTAGGAATCACGCTAGACGAGAAGTTACAATGGGGACCCCATATAACATCTCTCGCGGGGCGACTAAGCTCGGCAGCGTATGCTGTTAGAAAGATAAGACAGTTAACAAACGTTGAAACCACGCGTTTGGTTTATTTCAGCTACTTCCACAGCATTATGTCATACGGCATTTTACTGTGGGGTCGGGCTGCTGACATTGAATCCATTTTTATTTTGCAAAAGAGAGCTGTCAGAGCCATTTACAATCTACGTCGCCGCGAATCTCTTAGGGAACTATTTAGGAAGATTAATATAATGACTGTACCTTGCCAGTTCATTTATGAAAATATTATGTATGTTAGAAAAAATCTGCATCTATTTAATAAAATAAGTGATAGACATAATATTAACACTAGAAATAAAAATAAAATAGATCAACCAACACCAACACCGCAGCTGCCCGTACTTGTGCATCGTCTATGCCGCGGACCACTATTTGCGTCATTAATTCCTCACTAAGGCCTTTGACAATGCGCAAGCGGAGCAGAGTACGTCTCGCGTATTCAGCGTATGACATGTATCTGTTAGACGTCGTATTCATAGTTTCAAAAAGTATCGTCGCGTAATCTTATTTTCGAGGGCAAAGTGGTTTGAATTCGCGTTTAAAGCTACTCCACAATCTATCAGCGGTTACCCATTCATTTAACCAAGGTCTCGCGTCGCAAAGTCAAAGTCAAAGCATTTATTTCAAATAGGCCCATAAAAAGGCACTTTTGAACGTCAAAATTTACATAAAAAATTGAACTGATTCTAGGCGCCACTTCCAAAAAGTAGTTTCGTATGGAGAAGAAGTGGCAAGAAACTCCACCGTTACTCTTTTAAAATATTTTACAATATTTGTATACATTAATTATATTTTTATATGTGAAGACGATGCACCAAGAATAAAAATACTATACCACAAGTGGTAAGAAGAACAAAAAATATAGCAAAGGCAGATAAATGAATGACGCGATAGGTACATTGTGCTCACATATTTACAAACACTGTAAAAATATATGACTTTCCTAAAATATTAACTAGGAATAGGTCAGTGTGTGAGTAAGTAAAAAAAATAAAAATTAAATTAGCAACCAGTGTGATTTTGTCTAGACGGGATTGTCCTATGGAGCTGGACCATCATGTTTCCAAGCATTCTTATCTTGTATATAGTCCTCTAATTTGTAATAAGCTTGTCTGCAAAGTGTACTTTTTATACGAATTTTAAATTAAAATTCGTATAAAAAGTAACGTATAAATGCATCGGTTTAGTTTTAAATTAAAGTGGGGTCCCGAAATAATTTCAATTTTGACCAATGAGCCGGTATTAGTAATCTTTGACCCGAGTCTTCCCACAGAGGTTCATACTGATGCGAGCAGCATCGGCTATGGTGCAATTCTTTTGCAAACTCACCCGGATGGTAGTAAAAGAGTTGTGGCTTACTTTAGCCGGACCACTCAAGGCGCAGTAGATACCACTCTTATGAGTTAGAGACATTGGCGGTTGTGAATGCATCGAGACCAATCACAAAGAGACAGCCTGGTCCGAGACGCTGTGGAGACTCCAACTGACCCACAACGTGACCAGGCAGAAGACGACTCAGTCATCACCATTAAACCTGCTGGTGGGCACCGACGCGGCGACCCCCGTCATCAGATCACTGGTCTGTGATGTCACTTTGGAAGGCGTACCGCCGAATCGTGAAGCACAAAGATAGTTACGCAGAGCCCTAGTGACTGATCCCCTAAAACAAAACCAGTCTCCACAGGACGATTATGTGAATCGAAACCGACGCCCCCTAAAGTTTTTAATGTGAATGATTTGGTTTTCGTCATTAAGTTTTCGCAGGCAACTGGAACGGTGGACCACGGGATGCGAGGGCCTTCCAGGGTCACACGCGCGCTGCCGAGTGGGCGGTATGAGCTGCGCGCAAGCAAGCTGCTGCTCAGTACATGGTGCTCTGGAAAGGGGAGTGTTGTCCTGAGACTTGCGCTGCAATCTTTGAGCGTGAGTGTGCTTGCGAACTGGTAGGGGTCAGCATTACCATAGAGGGTTGTGCAGATCTTGTGGTGAGACAGTAGACGGACTGCGAGACGTCTACGTCAGATAAACCACGTATAACGGATGTCATTCCCGTATAACGTGTTTTAACGTGTAGAGGACGGATTGCGAGATGTTCCTTTCGGTGATTACCCTGCACGATTTCTCATGTAGGGGACGGACTGCGAGACGATCCTTTCGGCGATAAAAGCCCTACATGACAGTGAATGAACATGGATCCATGTGGGTTGAATGATGTATGAATGTTGATGACACGAGGTATGATTTTTCTGTGTGATGAATGGAACTCTATGGAGTACTAAGATCACGTCTTGGTACCCCATAGACTATTTAGCTGGTCAGTTTATGTGTCGGATGAATGAAAGAAAAAGGCCACGTAAGATGAATTGAGTGCACGCAAAAGAATAGGCAAATGTGTTTGCTCTCCGAGAGACGTAAATCTTCCTTGTTGGATCCACAGAAGGTGACCTGACTGAAGATACTACTCCTGCTCATCATGGTGCAGAGCCAGTCGCTGGGCCTTCCCGTCCAGCTGACTGCTGAATGCTGTCGAGGGCGACGCATGATCAGTATGATGGCCGTGTTGGATACTACTACTCGGCCCTCGGAAGGGAGGGGCGCGGTCACTATAAAACTACCGCAGGCGACGAGTCAGACTCCATATAGTCCGGTTAAGTAGTCACGACCTCTCAAGGTCAACTACGAGATGCCATACACAAAAAAAAAAGAGTCAGACTCCCTCTTCGTTTGGACTGCGTTGCGTGCGGAGGGCGCTGCCCGTCAGCCGTTCGGTGTGATCTGGTATCTTTGTATCTCTAATTTATTTCCTTGATTTGATGTATGATGATTTTGTTCCTCTGATTGTAATTTTGTTAACTTTGTTATTTGCATAAAAACACATGTGATTAGTTTTTAGGTTAATAAATATTTATTTTTTAATTGTGATTTCACTTCTGCCCTAACAATATAATATACGATAAAAGTAAACAGTGACAAGCAGAAGATTGATCCGGCGGCAAAAAAAGCAGCGCGTAGGAGAGAAGATATTTTTATTGTATCCATTTTAAATGTATCTTTGTATGTAGCGATGTATAGTTTCATTCTGTTATTTGTTAGTTCATAAGATTTGTTTTAGTACATATTTTTCACTGTATGTAAGAGCCAAACAGTTGTATGAAATAATTTATTGAAGTTGAAAATTGTATGCCTAAGTAATTCTTGAAACTATGTTAGCTTAGCAACCTACTTTTGTGTTATTGTTAAGATATTCTTATCTACCTACATAATTCAGAATAATAATTGGAAATTAAAAATATTTGAAATAGTAGGTCTCAATGAAAGGACATGGCCAAAAATTGTATGGGCTTGTGCCCCAGAATGTACAGATCCAAAATATTTGTCATTTAATAGTACTGATCTTCTACAAACAAAATTAAAAAGAGGCATATTGCTGAGCAGTTGTGGACAAAAGTTATGAACGTTTGAAAAGATTGATTTTTGCACTATGGCTAAGATATTTCATGTAAATTAATGTGTATATATCTGTGCCAGGCGTTTAATATAAATAGTACTTTAGTTAAAAAAAACAAAATCGCATTTTTATAATCTGATAAAATCTATAGTTTATAAATATTGTTTATAGAACTTAAAGTAAAATACCTACAGTAGCATATTCTGTCCATGGCAAATAATAAAACAAAGAACATTATTTTAATCATTTAATGTTATCAAAACATTATTTCAATTCCAAAATGTCGTGTCTTCTTGCACGTATAACTGATCTCCAACAGCCATAACAAACATTGGTATGACCAAGTTGTCTTTCCCTTGAATTGGTTACAAGGCGTCTTGGTTTATTCTCATAACAGGCATCACAGACACAGCTATGAGGTGACAACTGTGAAGGTAAAATAGGAACCTATTAGTCTTAGATTTGACCACGACGTTAGAATATGGAGTAAATAATACCTGTCGTGTATATTTTAGTAGGAGGTACTTATTGAAACTAGAACTTACCTCAAAAGTTAACCACTCCTTTAGAAGAACTCATCACATCAGGGGGTAATGATGATATTACATGCCGCCTGCGCGCGTTCTCTTATTGGGAAACCTACAGTCAACACACGCTTGTAAAAGGTCCATTTTCGTTGTTTGTAATTATACAGTTTACAGTCATTATTAGTTAGAGCACTCGTGTGGCGCTACGACACTATAAAATATAAACGTCTAATGCGAAAACAATGAAACAAAAACACGATTCGAACGAGAAAACCGGCGCAAACGTCAAAGAAGGAATATGGTATTGACCATTGACATTTATCAGCGGTGTTGCCAGTAATAACGTCATATCATCCTATCCGTAACTGCACTAACATCTATAAATTCAGTCATAGATGGTTCGATTTATAGACAAGAACACATACAAAAAATACGTTTTATTATGGTTACGAATAATTTATGTATATATTTAAGGCCTGCTAAGCGTTTATTTATTATTTTAAAAACCTTCATATAATATTTTTTCCCTGTTCTGAACTTATCTAATATTATATGGCAACATTAAAAGGTATATAAAACGCAAATCAAACAGAAAAACTTTTAATTACGATTATTTCTCCACTTCTGCTATGATGCATAAAAAGTTGTTCAAAATTCTTTATTTATTTTATTTTAATTATCTGCATTAAATGTACGTTTGTACTCCGTGGGGCACATTTTGTCCATCTCCTTTCCCGTCTATTATTTTATGAGAAGCCATCATTCTGTGAAAATTGTGTCGTTATTTTGGCAATGTTATGTATATTACTAAAAACTGAAAGGCTGCTAAAAAACTGCTGACTCTAGTTTTTTGACAAACCCTCCTAAAACTGTTTCTATGGTTTTGCTGTAATGATGCGCGGAATGTATTTCTTGCTTATTTTCCATCTTATACCTAAGTAGGCAGGTGACCCGGTTTTGGCCATTTTAAGAATTTTGTAGACTTTGAGGCTATATCATTTTACTGTTTTTGTTTTCACGGACATATTTCTTGTAAAAAGTGATTAAATATATATAAATCTAGCCTAAGGATACATTTTTTTTCATAATGATTCATTGGAAAAATAATCCTGTAGAAAAGAAAAAAAAAATGGGAATTTGTGCAATTTTTGGCCAGATTTACCCCATTTCAGGTCATGGGCATGTGCCAGTTCTGGCCATCAAAATTCATCAAAAATAAAAAGCAGATAATTCAAAGTAATAAAAGTTTATTCGAAAATCGCATATTTTACGACCAACAGTCTTTATTTAGAGAAAATTAGCTAACATAATATTGACAACAAATATGAAATATAATAT
Source organism: Dasypolia templi (assembly GCA_963555695.1). Classification (NCBI taxonomy): domain Eukaryota; kingdom Metazoa; phylum Arthropoda; class Insecta; order Lepidoptera; family Noctuidae; genus Dasypolia; species Dasypolia templi. The sequence goes on along the minus strand of OY743138.1, from coordinate 34,043,407 downwards.
CTCAGCTTGAATTAAAATTACAATTAAGAAGATCAACATTAACCTATATATATAACGGAAGGGACATACATTGCTTTTCTAGTATTTTTTGGGATTACTTTTCCACACTCTCGCAGGGTTTTCTAGAATCTTTAAATTTTTATCACCGAGCAATGAAGAAATTTCTTGGAACCAGTTCCGAATTTTCTCTTCAGTTATTCACGACATTGCTTTTCTAGTATTTTTTGGGATTACTTTTCCACGCTCTCGCAGGGTTTTCTAGAATCTTTAAATTTTCATCACCGAGCAATGAAGAAATTTCTTGGAACCAGTTCCGAATTTTCTCTTCAGTTATTCACGACACCGATTTTTTTAGTATTTGGTTTCGATGGAGGCATTATAATCGTAACTCTGAAAATGAATAGATTACTTATATCAAAATAGCTTAGTAATTAAGTTGAAAAATCACGATAAAAACTAAATGGGCAAAAGTGAGGTTCTTTTTGCACCACTTTTGGCCAGTCATGTGGCCAAAGATGGGACAATTCATATTCATTTTGCTCCATTAGTGACACCTCTCATAACCTCACTTAATAAACAAATAGCGATAAATATCATTAGTACCACTTAGACAGTGTATTCTTTATGAAGGATTAACATAAACATTAAAATAAATAAGAAGGGTTTAAAAAATAATGATTGATTACTCACCCGCTCGCCTTAGCCTTTTTGCTAAGACTTAAAACCATTGACGCTCGTCAAAAACTAATGACTTGTTGGATTGAAGTGACGTTTGACACATCAATGCTGTTTTTTTTTTTTGAATGTATATGGCATGGCTACGAGGCCTTTATGCCAACATCAATGCTGTTAAAGCTATAAGTGTTGCAAATATTAGATATTTTTATTCCCGTAAACCATAGAGTAATATATTTGTCTTTGCCTTAGTTATAACGATTTGAAGTTCAAAATGGCTACAAAGGGGTCGGTGGCCACAACCGGGTCACTTCCTATATATTTTTTAGTTTTTATATTTATGTATGCAAATAGGTTTTGTAGATTATTTTATTTAAATAATCTATAGATTTTTTATATTTTGTGAATGTGAGAACGTTAAAGGCTTTTAGAGTTCTAAACTATTTTCTATTTTGTTAATAACCTGGTACTTGGTGACCGGCCTACATGGGCCTCCCATAATTATTAACACTAATTTTAAAATATTGTTAAAGCCAATTACTTTTAAAAGAGTAACCGTGGAGTTTCTTGCCGGTTCTTCGCCATAGGAAACGACCAATTGGAACCGTGCACCTAGCTTCTGACGTTGCATAAGTGTCCATGTAGGTTTATGTGAAATAAAATATTTTGATTTGATTTGAATTGTCGATTATTTATATAGTTTAAAGCTACGGTTTCCTAGAAGACCGTATCCGTTACATTCATAGTGGAAGTCACGAATTCTGACATTTTCATCAGTATATGACACTACGGTGTCCAAAAATGCTCTGTGTTTGGCTATTACGGCTGCGTGTGGCGGTCACCGCTTTTCTAGGACACCTTAGGTCGGAAACAAATTTAGTTTGGCAGTAAAATATACACAATAAAGCCAATTACAGTTTACGATAGAAAAGTCCTAATTGGATTATTTAGTTCATTAGACCTTTTTTTTAAATTAACGCCATCTGAATATTTTAATTTCCAACCAAGTATTTGAAAACAAACGCCATCTAGTGATATTAAAATTAAAACTATTTACCGTTCATGTGTATATAATAAAGTGAAGACTGCTAAATGTTTCTTGGAACAAATCTTTGTAAGAGACAAGTTAACAAGCAAAGAGAATATCTAAAAAAAATAAGTCAATACGTTAGTTCCCGCTTTTAAATTGAAAATGTGCTAATTTGCAACTGTGCTGCCATCTATTGATAAAGTGGCTGAGAGATGATCTTCGCCTTACCCTAAATAATTCCCGCGTATTGACAAAAACTTAAAAAAAACGGTATTTGTAGGATAAACAGAGCTGACAAAAATAGAAAAATGTTTATTTGTGTGAGTGAGCAGAATCACGCCGTCTACCAGACATACTACGAACCATCGAGAAACAGTTGCTGAGTATCAAGAAGATACGGGTACTAAATATCGCTTCGGTATCAGATTATCGTTAGATGGCGTTATATGTTGTATTGAAGCGACGTAAAGGCGCTTAGCTGCGGTTCCTACAACCTTGAACCTCCGAATTCTGGCGCTGTGCCCTGTTGCGAATTTAATAGTATGCGTGATTCAATAAATTGTCAAGTTGCGCATCGTATGCTTGCGCGCCGGCTCTGTCCGCGGAGATTATATTTTATCATTATGAAGTGAGAAAAAATCATTACAATATTATTTTAATGAATGTGTTATCTAAATTAAGTACCTAAATAAGTACTAACTTATACTTGCACATTCTTCGAAACTTCCTGAATAAAAAATATTTCTGATAATATGTAGGTAAAAGTACCTACTAATAATTATACATCTTCTGACACAGTAAGATTTTATTACGTCCTTGTGAATGTCCACTAACTAGGTAATCTATGGTCTCGGGTGGAATAAATATTACTAGCTAGATTTTTATGTAATTATAAATCAGGCGGTAGTTATACAAACTATTTAGGTACTTACCAAGCTACGCCTCATCGTTGCGTACCTAATCGATGGATTGAATTATATTTAATTCTTGTGAAACTAGATTTAAATAAAAAAAGGTAGGTACAGGTGAATAAACAAACAAACGATTTTATTTTTCATAATAATTTTCCTCTATCACATTACTTTCCTTAAAAACACAGAACGTATTTCAAGGTCATTGAAATAAAAATATTTCTGCATTAGGTAGGTAAGTAGTAAGTACCTACTGAGGCTACTGATAATTGTACATTTTCTTACACGGTTACTAAATAATCTATGGTCTCGGATTGAATATAATGTAGGTAAATAATAATATTGTCAAAGCATCCTTTCGTAGAGCCAGCGATGTTTTTTTTCCATTTTGTTTTACAACATTATACATAGGTAACACAAACTTACTGTAAATTACACTGTATATAAAAAAAACTATTTTTTTTTCATCGAACTACTTAGCATTAGCATAGAAAGTTATAACTATAAATACAAGTATCCATGAAAAACTACAAATCGTAAAATATTTCTTGACTACACTACTTTATTTTTGTCGTCATATATCGCAGCGACTACTATTTTTGCAGTAAATACATTGCTTCTTAACCACTACCTAAGTATGTCGGTCGCTACGTGACTGGACAAGCAATGTAATAATCACAAAACGATACTTTATCTAAGGGGACGACGCGGCCGTACCAAGCACTTCGAGTCGAGTACAAAATTCGTTCGGAATATTGCTATCTCTGTTTGACAACAGATGCCGTGCGAGGGTCGCGGTGCGCTTTCGTGTTTGTGCCTATTATTCGCTGTACTGTACAATGTACCTAACATTCATTCATAACGACTCGGAAGATTTTGTATCTATAAGTAATTAGATAATCATGATTTGCTTTATTTTTGTTGACTACTTTGGGGAATCGTTTGTAAATCTACAGACTAGTAATGCGTTTTTTGGAAATTTCTTTACAATGCCGGTATTTCAACATATTATAAGAATATTTCGAGATCTAGGCCTTGTAGAGAAAATCTAGCAGATAAGTCATACTGTATACCTTTCCTAAATAATTTTGTAAACCAAAGTTGAACGTACCTATACGCTGTCGGTGTTCTTGAATAAATTACATATATATGGTACCTATACATCGTCATCGCGCGCGGTCTTTGTGGGGAACTGGCCGACGCGACGACGTGTAAATATAAATATTTATTTTATGGTCTTCATTCATTTTAAAGCCTGTTTAAGGATATTTATTCCCTTGGTCTCTCTTTAAAAAACTAAAGCTTCTTCTGTCTTATTTATGTACACAAGCCTTAGTTTTAACTTATTCCTTTCACTAAACTTAAAAATTGTTACCAAGCAATAATCCAAATCCAGCCTATAATGTTCCCACTGCTGGGACACAGGCCTTCTCTCTGTGAGAGGGAGTGGACCGTAATCAACCACGCGGGCCCCGGGTTGGTCGTTTCGTGACACGCGGTGCCTTTGTGTCGCGCTGTGGCGTCGCGCCAGTCTGAACGAGACTTGTTACTCTTTCACGCAAAAACTACTAAACGTATTTTGACGAAACCATACAATTACATAGCATATACTTACATCAGAATAGTACATAGACTACAATTTATAAAGATGTTGTGTGATTTGGTCATAATATAACGATAAGTACAAAGTAAGTCGTAAACAATCTTGCCATCTTTGCATTAGCATAGAAAGTTATAATTATAAATACAAGTACTCATGAAAAACAATATCGTAAAATATTTTTTGCCTACACTACGTTGTTTTTGTCGTCATATATCACAGCGACTACTACTTTTGCAGTAAATACATTGCTTCTTAACCATCTAACTATCTAAGTATGTCGCTAATTGACAGGACAAGCAATGTAATAATCACAAAACGATACTTTGTTCAAGCGTACGAATTACGAATTCACGATACTTGTTGATGTTTTCGTGTCAGTAAGTTGTCCGGTGCATGGTAAATGCGTGCACGCTGTGTTTGAAGGACTTATTTCTTCAAACATCGTATTGGTTGTTGTATTTATGATTTGGGTGGGTGTAAGTTGACTTGTTGTATCTATCAATGCTCTTACCACAGTATCTTGTGCTCTTAGCCTCTTAGTCGAAGTTCGGACGGACGTAATAAAATCGCGGTGGGATTTTACTGCGCACTGGATTTTCAACTTTCGGCGTTCAACCGTGCATTGAGAATCCAACAGAGTGCATACATTCAACATTGTTTTTTTTTTTTGTAAACCTTTTGTTGATAGGAAAGCTAATATGTACCTATGATTTACCTGTCTGCTTAATTTTCTCTACAAGACTACATCTCGAGATATCTTAGTATGTCGAGATACGGACGTTTTTAAGAAATTTCCAAAAAACGCATTACTAGTCTGTACATTTACTAACGATTCCCTAAAGTAATCAACAATAATAAAGCAAATAATTAGCATCCCTAATCGATACTAATATCGATAAAATTCGAAAATAATGGGATAATTGGATCCCTTTTTTACAGACCGGTTGACTGAGGCCGCATTCCGAGTTAGACCATAATCGGTGACAGCGCTCACATCGATTATTTGCGTTCCGATTTAGTTATCACGATTATGACAGATGAGAGCTGTCAACAATTCGTTCACAGTGATATTATAAAAGGGCATGGTCGGCGTTATCGCAAGATGGCGTTTGTCATGACGTCATCTATGACGATTAACGGGACATCGTTATCGCGCTCACGCTGACTCGGATTACAGCTCAATTCGGAATGCGCCCTGAATGACACTACAGCTGCTGACAGATCGATGACGGATTCACGATTTTACTCAATCAATCAATCAGCTGTCTAACCTTTCGACAGCTCTAGATACGACGAAACTGAAAACCTATTCGCGGGGTATACCAAAATTTCGTTACGAAGCCTCAGCCTGCCGCTATAGCTGTAATGCAGTTGAATCTGTATCAGAGCAAGCAGAAACTATTGACATTGATTGGCCACAACCCGATCCAGCCACTGAAGCTTATCAACTAACTGTGGAAAGAACTTCAAGTGACTTATCTGGTTTGTCAGGGAACCGTATTGTTGACTTGAAACATGTGATCCATTTCAAATGGAAGAATATCGACAGTCTTGTGAATCATCTCAAATTGAGTATGTTTGTGAACATCGGAAAGGATTCAACAGTGTGTTAACATTTAAATGTAGCATATGTGTAATAAAACATGGCAACAATGCACAGAGAAGGAGCAGAATATTAACACCGCATTTGTATGGGCCACTGTGACTGGAAGTCATTACTCGCAGGCAGAAATTCATTTGGAAAATGATGTTTTAGTTATGAACAAAAAGCATAATTATTATTATCAAGTAAGGAACGAATATTATTATTTCTTTGGTAATGTATTAATTAAAATGTTTCTCGGATTATTTGTTTCTAATTGTCATTTTCATTTTAATTCTAGGTCCAGGGTCAATTACGAATTACCAAAATAAATAAATGTTACTTAATTTGCTTTATATCTGTCACCCAACTATTGACTGTCATAGAAGTCAACCGGGATAAAGAATTTATCAGCGCTATGATGCCAACGATGGTTACTTTTTTAAAGCATGTGTACTGCCGGAAATTATTTTGAGACGAGTTCTGAAAAATGCTAGATGTCTATACCATCAAGGAATTAAAAGGTATGAAAAATATTACTCTTACTCATTTACTAATAGACCAAATTATTTCTCGGGTCTCTTAGGTTTGGATTCAGTATAGTACAGTCTAACAAAAAAGTTTATTTAATTAATTTGTTGTAGAGAAAACTGCGGCTTCCAGCAGTTGATTTTACTGAAGGAGATGCAAACGGAAAGGATATAATATACGATAAAAGTAAACAGTGACAAGCAGAAGATTGATCCGGCGCGCGGCGGCAAAAAAAGCAGCGTGTAGGAGAGAAGATATTTTTATTGTATTCATTTTAAATTTATGTTTATGAGAAGCCATCATTCTGTGAAAATTATGTCATTATTTTGGCAATGTTAAGTAATAATATATTTATATTACTAAAAACTGAAAGGCTATGTAAAAAAATTGCTGACACAATTTTTTTGACAAACCCTCCTAAAACTGTTTGTATGGTTTTTCTGTAATGATGTGTGGAATGTATTTCTTGCTTATTTTCAAACTTTATACCTAAGTATATATTTTTTGGTTTTTATATTTATGTATGCAAATAGGTTTAGTAGATTATTTTATTTATATATTCTTTAGATTTTTTATATTTTGTGAATGTGAGAACGTTATAGGCTTTTAGAGTTCTAAACCATTTTCTATTTTGTTAATAACCTGGTACTTGTTGACCGGCCTACATGGGCCTCCCATAATTATTAACACTAATTTTAAAATATTGTTAAAGCCAATTACTTTTAAAAGAGTAACCGTGGAGTTTCTTGCCGGCTCTTCGCCATAGGAAACGACCAATTGGAACCGTGCACCTAGCTTCTGACGTTGCATAAGTGTCCATGTAGGTTTATGTGAAATGAAATATTTTGATTTGATTTGAATTGGCGATTATTTATTTAGTTTAAAGCTACGGTTTCCTAGAAGACCGTACCCGTTACATTCATAGTGGAAGTCACGAATTCTGACATTTTCATCAGTATATGACACTAAGGTGTCCAAAAATGCTCTGTATTTGGCTATTACGGCTGCGTGTGGCGGTCACGGGTTTTCTAGGACATCTTAGGTCGGAACCAAATTTAGTTTGTCGGTAAAATATACACAATAAAGCCAATTACAGTTTACGATAGTAAAGTCATTATTTAGTTCATTCGACCTTTTTTATTTAACGCCATCTGAATATTTTAATTCCCAACCAAGTATTTGAAAACAAACGACATATAGTGATATTAAAATTAAAACTATTTACCGTTCATGTGTGTGTATAGAATAAAGTGAAGACTGCTAAATGTTTCTTGGAACAAATCTTTGTAAGAGACAAGTTAACAAGCAAAGAGAATATCTAAAAAAATAAGTTAATGCGTCAGTTCCCGCTTTTAACAAAGTTGTCTCTCAATGATTTATAAGATAGGCGTAAAAATTGAAAATGTGCTTATTTGCAACTGTGCTGCCATCTAGTGAAAAAGTGGCTGAGAGATGATCTTCGCCTTACCCTTAACAAATGTAACAAAAAGTTACAAAAAGGTAAACTTATGAGTTAACTTTAAAAAAAATATTAAGTGGTAACGATAACATAATAAGTGGTAACGATATCCTATGTATAGCTAAGTTCTAAGTTGACATTTGAGTGTAAGAAAACCACAGAATTGTTTGTTTGTTGGTTTATTTAAAACACAGAACACTTCACTACACTTCAAATCTCACAAAGATGTTTTTAATATATACGAGGGTGTGGCGACAAAAAAGTTTTAAATGTCAAATCTCACGGTCTTTAAAACGACGCGTCCCGATTTTGTAGTGACAGATTGTTCGGGTTGGTCAACTGGTGTTTGAAGCGGTTTTTTTGCTGTCGTTTCTGGCGGAACAAAAACTTCGTGGGATGTTTCAAGTGCAGGGTTTACAGTTATAGCATAAGCTGGTTTGAGACGATCGAGAGAAATAGCGACTTCTTTAGAACCTACTTGAACGACGTAATGTTTGTTGCTTCGTTTTTTTATGATGGCTTTGACCTTTTATTGGTCCGGTGTATGCCATCACAGCTAACGCGATAACCGAAAAATGTTAGTTCTATATTTCCAAATTCGCATTCAGACGTGTTGATTGTAACGCCAAATTCGCTTAGTCGCTTGAACATCTCTTTGAGATCGTTAAAGTGATGTTCTTCTGATTCAGAAGCGATAAGTATGTCATCTAGGTAACAAAATGTATTGCTAGTATTTTTCAAAACTTCATTGATAAATCTTTGAAACGTTTGAACAGCGTTTCGCAGACCGAAGCTCATTTTCTTAAACTCGAACAGACCAAAAGGAGTTATTATTGCGGTTTTCGGTATCTCCGCAGGTGCAACGCTTATATTGTGTGCACGTTGAATATCAATTTTAGATAGAATTTTTTATTTTTGAGGATGTATGTGAAGTCCGTTAAACTAGGAATCGGGTAGCAGTCGGGCTCGGTGATTGCGTTTAAACTACGATAATCTCCGCACGGGGGTAATTCACCGTCTTTCTTTTGAACGACGTGTAAAGCATGACTGCTGGGCTGGATGACGGCCTGCATATTCCAAGGTCTACCACCGTCACTTCGTCAGCAACACCGTCACCTTCGCGGAATGTGAACGTGCGTCGAGGCGCTGCGGCTCACTTTTCGCCTGTCAGCGAAACTGGAGCTGCGACAGACGATGCAACGGAAACGCGAACCATTGACCGCGATGTGCAAGCTGTTCGTGACGAAATTACGTCACAGGCTACAAATACAACGCCAAAGACACAGCCGCATAAGGAAACCTACGCGAAGAAGGCTTCACGCCAAGGTCGCAGCTATCCTCTGCTGGTGCGTCATCGGTTGCTGAGACACAGAAGCGGAAGGCGATGGCTGCTAAAACTAGTAAAGTGGATAAAGACGGCTTTACTCTGGTTGAGAGCACAAGGGGTCGTTCGCGACGCAGTCGCAACAAGCGCGGTACCGCTCCTGCAAGTGAGGATGTCCGCGCTGCAGTGCCCACCATGGTCCTGTACATTTCCCGGTTGGACCCACAGACGTCGGGAGATAAGCTCCTTCAGTACATCATTAGGAGGCGTCAAGATCAAACCGGTGCCGAGGAACGGAAGTTGCTGAAGCTGACGCGGTTGGAGTCAACCAGGACTATAAATTTTAAGTCCTACGTCCTCCAGGTTCCATAAAGAATGCTGTCTTCCTTAGCTCAGATTTTTGGCCGGCAGAAGTTGTGTACAGACGTTACAGGGAAGCACGACCAAAACCAAGCTCCCAAGTGTAGTGTTTTATGATTTTGTGGTTTTTATAATTATGTATGTTAGGCTAAAAGGTAATTATGTTATGGGTCTTTGTTGCCTGAATTAAATGATTTATTATAGTCGGATTATTTGAGGCATCTACTACGTCGGACTTCCTAGAGAGTAGAGTCACTTTGTCTATTAACTTTTTTTGTTTTAAAGATCAACGAGCAATTGATGTTTGGCTAGGAAATCCGCTCCACTAATGCACCGCTGTACATCGGCCACGACTCATTGGTCGTCGCCACATGTTTTTGCGTTATTTCCATATAAATTGAACTTGAAATTTTTGTCTTCCGGATGCGCATTTTGATGCCTGTATTTGGTTTGATTGTCGATATACTGAGAGCGAGATCGCGACCGTGGTCGCGACTGGTAATTGCCATGAGTCCTACTGCTTCGGTGACGTGTGTTTTCCAAACCAGCAATCTTTTTAGTAAAATATCAAATTGTTGATCAATAGGTCGTCTAGGGATAGCAATAGGATTTAGCGAACAGAGTTCGAATGGCCGTGTAGTTCCCATTATTTTATCGGCAATTGCTGCGACATTTTCCAATGTAACGTCGCAGGCAGTGACTACTGCTCGGACTGTTTGAGGCAGTCGGTCTAACCACAATATTTTTATAGTGTCCTCGGGAATTTTATTCCTTCCGAGTTACCGCATTTTACGAAGTAGTTGAGTGGGTCGTTGATCCCCTTTTTTTTTGTTTTTTTTTTTTCTGAATGTCCTCCGCCCTGGGGCGGGCGGAGGGGTCTGTCAGACTCTTACTGACTAAAAACCACCCCGGTGTTCCATCTCACACCTACGCCGGGGTCGCGGGAACACATTATTCTTCCACAACCCCGGCTGGTGCCGGTCCGCTTGCGCGGGCCCCGTCTCGGGCGGGGGGAGTGAGGTGTACTCCCCCCGCAACGTCTGTGAGCGGCGCACGCGGAACACTACTCGCGCCGCCTTCTCGGGTCCTGATATTGGGGGGCGACGGATGTCCCCGAATCCGTCGCCCCTGGACCCATTTAGGGGGGCCGGAAGAGGGCGTTGTCCGCCCTCCTCCGACGCCCGGTGCGTCTGCTGCGGGCCGGGTCGAGAGTCGAGATCTCTCTCTCCCTTTCCGCAGCCTCCTTCTGCGAGATGACCGTTTCGCAAAAGGAGACCACTGCGTCCCAGGACTCTGCGCCGCCGACCATCGCGTTCACGACGGCCGGCAGCGACAGGTCGTTGCCTACTTCGGTGATGAGGGCACGGCGCGGCTCCTCCCAAGCGGCACACTCTGCCAGCGTGTGCCGCGCCGTGTCCTCCCGGCAGTCGACGCAGTGGTGACACCGGGCGTCCGGCTCCCTGTTTATGCGACACAGGTACTTCCCGAAGCAACCATGCCCCGAGAGCACCTGCGTCGCCCGAAACGTCAGGGAGCCGTGCCTTCTCCCGAGCCAGCGGTCGAGCACTGGCCGGATCGCCTGGATGGTGCTGAGGCCGGCGGTAGGGCGTGACAGCCTCACCCGCCATTCCGCCACCAGGACCTCGCGGAGCTGCAACCGATGCTGCTCGATTTGTTGCTGCACCGGTCGCTCGCCCCGCTCCCGCGCTACCTCGCGCCACCGGTACAGTGACGCGAGCACCTTCGCCTCCACGTCCCAGGGCGGTGATCCGGCCAGTGCACAACCCGCCTCGAAGGAGATCGTGCGATACCCCCGAATGACTCTGACGGCCATCGCCCGCTGCGGCTTGCGCAGGACAGCTATGCTGCCGGCCGTCAGGTCAGACGCCCAGATCGGCGCTCCGTAGAGCGCCATGGATCGCACGATCCCCATATAGAGCCGCCTACAGGCGGCGCTCGGGCCCCCCAGATTGGGAAGCAGCGTTGGTCGTTGATCCCCTAGCTCGACTTTCGTAAGCAACGTATGTCAGCGGCGGTAATTTCATAGAAGCCAAAAAGCCCGGCTTGCCCCAATTCAAACGTAAGCCTATCAAAACAAAAACTACACCAGTCAATGAACTCGAATTCAAACATTGATGTTGTAGTGGTATGTAACCCACACATGCACAGCCCTGTTATATCAAGTGCCTATGACGTCACACGTCTGCTAAGATCGTATACAGAATCAATGTTCGACGACGGTTAGTTGTTTACTGGCAACCACACGCGTCTAATACAATTTTGTTGTAGTTACTACATTATTAAACCATTACCTGATACTGAAGAAACATTTAATTTCACCTCACTGTACAACCTAAATCACGTCCCAAGAAAAGTCCTATATTGGTGACCACGACGTGATTTTAAAATACGGTTCCGTACTGTTGCCCGCGAGTGCAAATTTCGTTAAATACAGACTCAGACTTTCTTCAGTGTAGTTACTGTGTACTATTTTACGAACTTTCGAGATGGCCAACCCTAACATAGCCACCGGCCATAAAGTTACCAGTGATCCTACGCACACGGCCGCCATGCCTGGCGTCGCATCTGCAAGCGTCTACGCACCACAGCAAGCTGGTCCGAGTTACGCCATCGACCAGCAACAGCCGCCACAGACGGGGACAATCTCCACAAACTCCTGGTCAGCGCGTCCGCGACTATGGTTCCACCAGTTCGAGGCCATAATCGATTCACAAAAAGCCGGTGACTTATACAAATATCAACTAGTTATAGCTAAGTTAGGTTGAGACGAATTGAGTCAAATTGGCGACATTCTCGAGAACCCGCCCGAGAACGATTTACCGTTCAAGCGGTAAAAGATAGGCTAATTACGGCATATGAAGAGTCAGAGTCCAAGCAACTACATACGTGAATTTATTTGTGAAATGTTATATGTGCCATTGGAAAAAATATTTAGTATAGTTATCTTGTATGGTATCCAAGGGAGCCATTTTGATTCAAATCTGTGATTGAAATTCAAATTAAAATAATTAACAGCCATTGATGTCTCCGCTAGGAGTAATAGTGTTCTGTGACTAAGACCCTCTGAAGACTTCCCCTATCACCACCATCGTCACCATCATCAGATCAACTCCAAAATACCAAATTATACTTTTGCCATTCGAACAACATATACATTTAGATTCATAAATAAAAAAAAACGATATCCCACAGAAGCGGCGCTAGGACCGATCCCTGAGGGACACCGCACAACAATTTCGCCGGTTCCACTCTCCCTGGTGACCGGGGTAGATGACGGCCCTGTCCGTCAAATAGGCCTCGACCACGCGACAGAGGTAGGTCGGCATCCGGTGATACAAAAATGCCTCCCTGATGCAACTCCAGGGCAGGGTGTTGAAGACATTGGCGATGTCTAAAGACACCACCAAGACGACCCCACCCCGGGCCACAGTATCCCCCGTCATGAGGGCTCGCACGCGCATGATGGCGTCCACTGTAGAGCGCCCCCTGCGGAAACCAAACTTGCTCTCCGCCAAATCCGGCCCCACCCGCGCCATGTATGATACCCCCTGGCATATCTACAGATGCAATGGACGACCTAAACTAAAACACCAGCTCACCATGCCGTGCAAATTGGATAGCCTGGTTTCAGAGCGGCTAACTTATGGGACGCGAACTGTAAAAGCGAGAAAGTTATATAGATAGAGAGAGAAAGAGCGCTCGCGGCGGCATAAAATCGCATTGCCGATTACGCGGCGCGCACAACCCCGATAAGAGTCAGGCGGTTCTCTTCTCTAGACGTCGTCGAGCCCACCCCCCCTTCCCAGCCCGATCACTATGTACGGCAAGCCAATCCCTTGGGAGAAGCAAGCCAAATACCTAGGCGTGATCCTTGATCAAAACTTAACGTTTAAACAGCACATTAAGGCTGTTCGCGCGCGCGCCGCTTTCGCTCTTGGTAGACTCCACTTTATTCTGACAGCCCGTTGCAAACTGTCACTTAAATGCAAACTGCGCATCTACACCGCAGTCATCCGTCCCATCATGACCTATGCCTGCTGTATTCGCGCACGCTCACCCACGTCATCTCCATAAGATGCAGACCCTCCAAAACCGTTTCCTTAGAAAGGTCACGGGTGCCCCCTACTATGTACGAAATATAGATCTCCACGTAGACCTAAAAATGCCTACCATAAACCAGTTCATGAAACGCTTAGCGAAGCGTTTCTTTGACTGTGGCATAAAACACCCCAACCCCTTGATCTCAGCGGCCGTCCGCTACACTCCCTCCCGTATTAGTAGTATTCGCCGACCAAGGCATACCTTAATCGCCCCCGACGACGCCACTACCCTCCTCCAGGAGAGTAGTAAGGCCACCAGCACGCTTCATAAGCCCAAAACCCGATCGCCGTCCTACCGTCCTCGCCGCCGAGGCCCGCCGCGACGCCCCTCCCGACCCTTGCTCGAGCCAGCCCGCGCCGCTGAGCCTGTAGCTTTAAATTCGTCCCTAAATAATATCATTCCTGATCCAGCTAGTCATTTGCTGCCCTCTTCCAGCGACGCCCTAAGCCGAGGTTCGTACCCCACAGGGGGTGCCCCAGGGGGAGTCGCTTAGTTTTTAGTTAGTATTTAAGTTTAAGTCCTGGCTGGAGGCCTTAATTTATTAGGGCAACCACAGGCAAGTCAGTCTGAGCAGACGACAACCTCATAGGTTGACCTGCGAGATGCCATTTATAAAAAATAAAAATAAACGCGGCACGCACTTAACTTTCTTGCTCTAGGAAATAACAATCCTAAGCGATAGAAAAGGACAGTGGACGTGGGTAAACCCTTACTCTCATGTCTCGGTCTAGGTAAATTTAATGTCATTCGTTGCATCTGTAGACATTCATCCCAGGGGATGTTATTCAAGGAAAATTTCATTATTTTTGACCTAGGACGTTTAGCATTTCAGATGTTTGCAGCAATACAGTTCAAAATCAAAATCTGTCTGTGGCATCGCTGTATGAGGGTTGAAGCTTTTGGTGAAAAATCAGGGTTGTTAAATAATATACAATGTATGTATTGAAAAACTTATATATTTTAATTAAATAGTTACATTAATCTTTACAGTTTCTCCCTAGCTAGTGACACGTTGAATTAGCATCGATGCATTTAATGGTCAGGAAATAATATTAAAAATAATAATTTATCTAAATAACGGATAAACAACAACCACATCAACCTGATAGACAAATAAGTGAAAAAAATACAAACGCTAAATATGTGGCCAGCGCGGATAACCGTTGGAAAAACTGCAGTATTATCAAATGGATATTATCGTAATTGTTATTTAAATAAATGCGATCACTTATCTGGCAAGGGGTAGTTTAAGCGTTGCGCATGGCAACACAGTTAGCGTGTAAATTAGTCGTACATAATTTATTTAATACGTTGAATACTACAATAATGAGGATAGCAAATTATAACATACATATTGACACTTCAGCTCGTTACTACAAACTGGAATAATTTGTATGTTACAGACGCATTCTGATTGGACGCAGCGTAGTTTATATGAACTGAAACTCAAATCAAAATGTAAACAAGTCACTACAACCCAATATTTCAAAAAAGACTTACTGTGCTCTCAACTTTGTTTTTTGTTAAACAATACATTTTGTTCAATTTATCGTAGTAAAATCGAAAATTTTGGGCGCATTCACACTAAACGTACACTCACTAGTCAGGCGGCGGCTGTCGCTGTTTTTCATACATTTTCACTGTCGACGGTCGCATACGTTTTGTGTGAACGCTGCCTTAGGTCAGTTTTTAGCTCCCATTCGAATGTCTAAACATATTTAAAAACTTGGCAATTTTGTAAACAAATTGCAATACAAAGGTTTATTTTATTTTTTATACAAAATGTGTTGACTAATAAAGTCAACACATTTTGTACGACAAAATAACCTTTGCATTTCCATTTGATATCGTAAGTTTACGCTTGATCCCCTTTCGAGGTTTGCAGAGCTCTTGAAGCTAATGTTGTGACTTTAGATATTCTAAATTAAAGATATGGACAGATATAATTGATCATGGGTGTAACTAGGAAAGGGCTTTTCACCTGCAAGCTCAGGAAGAGGTAATAATAATTGTTAGTACCTATGTTGGACAAAGGTTAATAACACTAAGGATGACTTATGTAGCAGGTTGTCCAGGTTGCCCACCCAGCTTCTCAATACTATCCCGAATAACACCCAAACGGTCCCTTATTTTAATGACTACGAGAAGCTAGCATGTTACCCCCATGACCGTGAATACAAGAGTTAGGGGGAGAAGAGAAGTGGAGGGCGACGTACTATACAATTACTGTAATACAAAACTTTACTAAGGCACGAATTACAACTTGTCACCTTAGTCGTCGCGACAATGTCTAGCCTGAATTTCACAGAATTAAATTCATACATTTTGCTCCATACGCAGGAAGAAAGATTTTAAGCCCAATTTTTTCATGATAACACCACAATGTGTATACGTCTGTTACATGTTCAATATGATTCAGTATCATCATTCTGTGAAACTCACCGAGAACCTTACCAAAACCCTTAACACCCGAATTCGTTTGGGGCCTGAGCAGTGACGATGCACATAGCTAACACTGTCTAAATTTCCCTTTTTTTATATATTTATTTCTATCGCCCCATTGCAGGCTAGTATTAGCTTCATAAATTAAGTTTTTAATTTATTTTTCCAAACTTGTTAAAATGCTTTCGAGTTTTTTTTTTTATGCCAGCCACACGAGGTGATGACAATTTTTAGCTAAGAACATCACCACAGTTCACGTCAAACTTAAATTCACCGGCACACAAGTATTCGAGAATATTAATGATCGCGGATACGGGCAGTCTGCGAAGCCGGCCCCAAACTCCTAGAGTACTCTAGACTATTGGCGCTACTTCTCTAGGCTACGGTCTATCACTCTGTGTGTTTGTGTGTGCACTCTATTACATAGTTATACAGCCTAAGCCCACGACTCCGATCTAACCAGAATCGCCGGAACATTATTTAGATGTAGATAACTATGTGTAGATTACATTTTTTTTTATTGCTTTTTTAATTCGAAGTTTATGAGTTCATAACATAAAAAGACGACTTTTGACAGTCAGTCCTTAAAATAATACATGAAAGCACATACACTATAATTTTATTAAATCATATTTTTATTCAATTGGAATCTGTACAATATCGAAAAAGGAATTAATCAGACATTTGTACAATATAAAATTACGAATAATTTCCTATAGTTTACATCTATTTACGATGTTTGCACGCACGAACACACAGAATCGTCAGCTACACATAAACACGACAGCTCACAGCATTTTATCCAGTCTATTAATAAAAACATTTCATTTTACATTGTGTGTACTGCGTCTATAGTTGTTGGGTATCGACACATCGACACTAACAAAACATTTCTTTTGCATGAGAAGCAAAAATACTCATAAGTATTATTTTTCTAATACATCTTATATTCATTATATTATATTTCTTTAAATATCGTCATTAATTTAATACATATTTTATTTTCTTAACAAAATCATCTTTGAATTTTTGTCAATCTAAGTACGTCGAGTGCGTCGACACCCGAGTCTACCACCATATTGAGTCCACATTATATTAAAATATAATTTCACATGATTTTACCATTACCGTTTGTGTAAATTAGTTATTACAACAAATACAATTAATATACATAGATTTTATTGGTAATCAAAATTGGTGATTGTAGGAAATTAAAAAAAAAAAAAACTTATTCCGTACAAACAAGCGCAGACTGAGGAATAAACTATCGTTCATTACAACTAGACGACGCACGACACTGTGGGGCGATGACGTCACGGGTTCACACGACACGTGCGCCGCGTCGCACGCGAGCGTACTGTTTATGATTTGGTCAAGTACACGTAGTCGTGAAAGTAGAACAGTTTGTGTGGGCGGGCGGGCTCGAGCGCGGCCCAGCCGGCGGCGTGCGGCCCGGCGGCGTGCGGCCCGGCGGCGTGCGGCCCGGCGGCGTGCGGCCCGGCGGCGTGCGGCCCGGCGGCGTGCGGCCCGGCGGCGTGCGGCCCGGCGGCGTGCGGCCCGGCGGCGTGCGGCCCGGCGGCGTGCGGCCCGGCGGCGTGCGGCCAGGCTCGGGGCCCGGGCCGCATGGGCCGCTCGTACGGGGTGGGCCGGGCGCCGCGCTCCCGCCATGTCCCGCGTTACCTTGTACCCTGCGAACAAAACAACTACTGTTACAATTAGGAATTTATGCATTGATACTGAGCAATATGACTAGGGACTGTCTTTCACTTTGATAATGCGTGCTCAATACGAGGTCTAAACGGGCATATCATCAGCCTAAATGCACGTTTTTACATAGTTCTCACACAAAATTATGAATTCAACATTGTTCTCATTGACATAAACAATCTACATAAAAAAAACGCATGTAGCAATGACAAGCAAAATACATAATGCGTACAAATTATGAAAACATTTCGACATTAACTGATATTTTGTATCAGTATAATTTAAAAGATTGTCCATGGAGTTTCTTGCCTGTCCTCCATAAGAATCTATTTCGCTTCCGGATGAGTTGCCCATCCCAAAGCGTAATAGGCTTCACCTTTCTGACTGACCGACTCATTGACAATTCAAATGAAAGTAAATGGTTGGCTTAAAATAAATGCTTGGAGTTTGAGTGAAAACTCCTGAAGGCAGCGTACCTGTGTGGTGAGCGGCTAGGAGAGGAAGGGGTTGGGGGTGTGTCGCGTGTGCGGCGGGGACCATGGTGACGTGGCGCGCGGGGCCGCGGGGGCCCAGGGGTCCACGCCGTTGCCCAGGCCGGCCGGGGGTGGGCCGGCGGGGGGCGGGCCGGCGGGGGGCGGGCCGGCGGGGGGCGGGCCGGCGGGGGGCGGGCCGGCGGGGGGCGGGCCGGCGGGGGGCAGGCCGGGGGCCGGCGCGCCGAACGAAGGGGACGCCGTGCCGAAGTTGAGGCCCGTTAGACCCATCTGTTGTTGCTTTAGTTCGTTCATTGTTAGCCGGGCCTGTCAAATTGATATCATTATTATTATTCAATTGGAAAACTCGCTTGCGTAAAAAAAAACGTGCTCATGTGTGTGCACTTTACTGTTCTACAAAAACGAAGGATGTCATGTTGTAAAATATTACATAACATCCTCCATTCCTTAGGAGACAAAATCAAAACAAGCGTGCAATAATGACCCTGGTTGATACACATAATACATATTACTAACTTTTTGCAAAACACAAAAGAACTGGTAGATCTGTCTATAGAGCGTGTTGAGTTTTTAACCCTTTGTATGCATATCTTTAAATGTAGATTCACTTAAGGTGTAATGGACATTGATTAATCAATATTAGAAGTTAAATAAATTAGTTTGCAATCGTCAACCCGGTCTTGAGTAAGTGAGGTGATTAATGCTCGTGCCTTTTCTGTAGGAGAAGATGCTTTTGCCTGGCAGTGTAAAGGCAATTCCGTGGTCGTGCTGACAGGTGTGGGTGTACCCTAACAGTATATGTCGGCATCACGGCATAGTAAAAAAGAGTGGAAGTGCCCTTAAACTACCTTAGTACGGGAAAGAGTGTCGCCAAACTCACACATGTATAAATTAAAATGTACATTGCAATACACAGATAACGATGATATAATTGGCTAGAAATCATAAATGCAACTTTGGCGAAAATATAATTTATTGTTGTTTAAAATTAAGTCTTATTACAACCCCTGAATGTTGATATTATTTTACATGTCAAAATAAATAAGGGCATTTTTCCAACTCACAATCAAATTAGAGCAATCCACAACGAGTTCAACTACTCAACGCTAGAGGGCGCTGTAACCAAATTACACAATTTAGCACGCTAATGTCTCTGAAATAGATGTCATATTCACATACAACTGTCATCTATGTTTCTACTCAGATAGAGATGTGGACAAGATCGATGTTTGTACACTTTATAATCTTCAAAAATTTTTAAAAAAATAAGCATCTGTAGCCTTTTTTTAACATTTTAAAATTTTCTGCAACAAAATGTTCTGAGCATAGGGAACTTGATTTAGTAGGCATCCAGTTTTGTCTTCCCGTAGCTTCTATACATTTATTCTTGGCAAAAAGATCTTAGGGAAAACTGAAATATTTACATACTTTATTATTATTAAATACTTATTTTGAGGCCTACGTCCAACCGCGAATGAATGAATTATTGATTTATTTGCCAGAATATAGGTACAGGCATATATACATTTGTCATGAAGTTATGGTTTCACTCAATTCGACTTTGGACCTCTTTCGGCTGAAATATGTATAAGTTTATTTAATATCATTTTTAAGCATAATTTGATACTAATTTCGCGTACATTTATTTATTTACAGTAAAGTTAGTTTAACAATATATATATATTGTCGATGTCGAACAGTGGATTTACTGTATTTGTGTTCCATCCCTAAACGAGTAGCGTCGAAATTTCTTTAATTTATGCGATCAAATTCAAGACAGCAAGCAAGTTGATTTAGACTTTAAGGAATGGACACAAGATAGTTTTTAGTTCGCATAAACGTTATAATAACGTAATAATATGTTTTTTTTTTCAATAAAAATCAATTGTATTGAAATGTTTCAAAGTTTTATACTTACCGGTGATAGAATACACCTCCATGAGATATTTTTTTTGTCCTGCTATCATTTTTGCACGTAAAAATTGGACAATTGGGCATTTTTGTAATATTTTGCGGTTTGTTCAAGACGTCGTAACACAGCGAGTAGCAAATCGCGTCTGAGCCGGTCTTGCGAACTAGCGCATAATTGTGACACACGCGCGATAGCTGTGTGGCACTTCCAGTCTTTTTTACTATTCCGTGGTCGGCATGCTCACGGGCGGCGGCTGCGCGAACAGCTGCGCGGCGCGCGGCGGGGGCGCGTGGTCGTGCTGACAGGTGTGGGTGTACCCTAACAGTATGTGTCGGCATGCTCACGGGCGGCGGCTGCGCGAACAGCTGCGCGGCGCGCGGCGGGGGCGCGTGGTCGTGCTGACAGGTGTGGGTGTACCCTAACAGTATGTGTCGGCATGCTCACGGGCGGCGGCTGCGCGAACAGCTGCGCGGCGCGCGGCGGGGGCGCGTGGTCGTGCTGACAGGTGTGGGTGTACCCTAACAGTATGTGTCGGCATGCTCACGGGCGGCGGCTGCGCGAACAGCTGCGCGGCGCGCGGCGGGGGCGCGTGGTCGTGCTGACAGGTGTGGGTGTACCCTAACAGTATGTGTCGGCATGCTCACGGGCGGCGGCTGCGCGAACAGCTGCGCGGCGCGCGGCGGGGGCGCGTGGTCGTGCTGACAGGTGTGGGTGTACCCTAACAGTATGTGTCGGCATGCTCACGGGCGGCGGCTGCGCGAACAGCTGCGCGGCGCGCGGCGGGGGCGCGTGGTCGTGCTGACAGGTGTGGGTGTACCCTAACAGTATGTGTCGGCATGCTCACGGGCGGCGGCTGCGCGAACAGCTGCGCGGCGCGCGGCGGGGGCGCGTGGTCGTGCTGACAGGTGTGGGTGTACCCTAACAGTATGTGTCGGCATGCTCACGGGCGGCGGCTGCGCGAACAGCTGCGCGGCGCGCGGCGGGGGCGCGTGGTCGTGCTGACAGGTGTGGGTGTACCCTAACAGTATGTGTCGGCATGCTCACGGGCGGCGGCTGCGCGAACAGCTGCGCGGCGCGCGGCGGGGGCGCGTGGTCGTGCGCGAAGGGGTTGTGTGGGGGCGCGGCGGGCTGCTCGGGCGGCGGCGGCTGCAGGAGGCGCTCCAGGTTCACGAGCGACGAGTTCTCGCCCAGGAACGCAGACGGGGACTTCTTGATGGCGCCCAAGCTGCCCACTAGCGGGGATGGCGGTTTTGGGCTTAGGTTGTCGCCTGAAAGGTAGATATATTATTTGATAAGTTTTCACTCAAACATTTCTGGATGGCTTTTGAAAAACGAATAAGTACGTAAAAATTTAAAATTACAAATATCTCGAACAACGGTTTAAGGACAGTTACATGTCACTTGCAAAATGATTTTTCCATTAATTGTAAACGGCGATAGAAAACCGTAAACATCAAATATTGACATTACAACGCTTGACATTTCTCGTTTCGTAGGCCTTTTATGCCCGGTGATAATAGCAGTTGGGATGCGTTTGAATGACACGTCGAATCGTAATGAGTCATCTTTTGGATTCCAAATTAATCCTAGTGTACGTTCGCCGCCGTAATCTGTTTGTCCGACCTTGAATGTCACGTCTGTCGAACGTAGGCTTTCTTGTGGCAATGTATTTAACACGGCTTGACTATTGCACGTCCAATTTCTTATATCAAAGCCTCCTTGTTTGTGGATGTGTGTGACGTCAAACTCAAGCTTGATTGCCGTTTCTTCGTCTTCTACACTGTCGATATAATCGTCCATGTAATGTTGTTGACAAATAGCTTGCACAGCGCTCGGCATAGATGACTTAAACCGTTCGGCATTCTTATTTTTAATAAATTGTGCTACGAAGGGTGAACAGTTAGCACCAAATATAAGTGAACTCATAACATATGTTTTCAATGGTTTGTCCGATGATTCTCTCCACAAGAATCGTAATGCATCTCTGTCTTCTTGTATAATTTTTATTCTAAGAAACATATCTCTGATATCACCCGTTACAGCGATTTTGTTTTCTCGAAATCTTAGCATGGTTCCGTATAACGAAATAAGTAAATCAGGACCTTTCAAGATGTAATCGTTCAAACACACACCATTTGATTTGGCGGCAGCGTCAAACACCAATCTTAGCTTTTGCTTGTTGGGGTTATGGTATGTTGATGCGAATAAAACACAACCGTCTTGCTCCACAGCTAGTTTATTACTGCTCGTATCGTACCCTCATTAACACATGAGGATTACTAAGTACTTATAAATATGCACATACAGTTCAGGTTATCTACTCCGAAGTGAGGTAAGTACCATATTTTTCTTGAGAGATTTGATGTTTTAGACTTGTTATTGGTTTCAGAAGCGTAGTCGTTGGAGATGAGATGATCGATCCGTTCCTCGTACCGCGAAGCATAGCCTGCGCTGGACCTCATCTTCCTCTCGACGCCTCTTAGTCGTGACATCGCGTTAGGGTACGAGTCCGGCAGCGTACAGTTGCAGTCTTTCCATGGTAAACTCACGTGCCACCTGCCTTTAATTAGTGTAGATGATTGTTCCAGGTGGTTCCAGGCACGCTGTTCTTCAGAGTTCCGCCGTGGTTTAGCAGAAGAGACTCCCATAGATTCGACGGAGAAGTAACGTCGAACGACATCATCAAGATCGTGAAGGTTGCGGTCCACAGAAGTATTTTCTGTATCATTTTCCTCAGTGATGAAGAACGTGGAATGTTGCATGCGCGCTGGTAAATTCCTACGTGGCACTACGCCGTGGAGGCACCAGCCCATGACCGTACGGGTAGCGCATGGCTCGTTACGTCCGCCTACCACTGTCTCCAAAGGTAAGATTACTTGAGAATTATCCTGTCCGATTAGCACTTCCGGTTTGAGTTGACCGGTACTCAGGACGTCTTTAAGTTTGTGTAAGTAATCACAGTGCTCACATCTCACTGACGCCAAGTTTTGTGTAGGTAAATTAAGTTCATTGACACTTCGTGCACTCAGGTTATATTTTTCACCGAGTGTATTAGACACAGTCAAGTCCATTAGTTCTGTGTCGCACAATAGTTCAGTGTTATCCCATGCACCACGGACTCGCATTGCCTGCTTATGGCCACTCACTCCGGCGCGCGATGCTAGTGAAGCGCTTATCATTGACACTAACGAGCCATCATCGAGTAATGCGCACGTGTGGAACACGCCGTTGGGTCCGTGAATGTTTATCGGCACTACTTTTAATAACACTGACCAATTATTATTTTTCGAATTAACATGAGTAACGGTTTCACTGGTTTCAATCTCAGTTGTGTCACTGGGTTGCGCCGCTACTGTTACGTTATTATTATGTTGCCGCGAACTCGGCACAAAATGCAGCAATCGGTGGTGGGGTCTGCGCACCCGACGACGTCACACGCGGCGGCGCACTGTGGGCTGGATTCCGGCTTTCATAGACTTATAATCTTAATGTTTCAAGTGTCGACTTTTATGCTTGAATATGATTTGAAAGACCAACTACATGCCTAAATATATCATGATTATGGAATAATATAGGAAACAGCACTAATATATATTTTTTTTGAAAAATTTGTATGGAGTTGGTAAGAAAAATCATCATATCTGCGCTCTCGCACAATTGGCCGTTATTCCTTTTCAGGGGATTAATCCCTATATTATTTGGAATTTTTTGACATACGCCATGACACGGCCAAAGGTGCGAGTTTATTTTTTTAAATTAACAAAGTTAATTTTGATTTTCAAAATTAATTTTGTATTAATAATATAAACTTTACGTCTATAGGCATTGCCTAAATGATTTATCAGACCACAGATTTCAATTACCGCGTCAAGAAATGGTAATTAACTTAAAAATATTACTTTTAAATAAAACAATAATGACTAACTTTTCTAATAACTCCGTAACTATTACTACAATTACTGATAATTACGATGAAAGAGGTAAGAAATAAAATAATTGTTAAGTATGTTTGTGTGACTTATACCCTTCTTACTACCGAGTGCAAAATGGAAAGAAGGAGTGTTATCCACGTCAACAAGGTACCTTTATCACAATAACAGATTCATCCGCCAGAATTACTTTGCAAGCTTTACTTGATATCACAGCAAACAGAAAACTAAAATCCCTACGATGACTTAAAAGGGAAAGAAATGGTTTTAATATCCAAATGGGGTTTTGACGGAGCATACAGCCAGAGCAGGTATAAGCAAAAATTGGATTCTGCCCAAGATGACTCCAGTATTTTCATGACTTCACTAGCACCTTTGAAAATCACATGTGAGGGGAAGACCGTTTGGGAAAATCCGAAACCTTGTTCAGCAGCATTTTGTCGTCCGGTGCAGTTTACATTTGTAAAAGAAAGTGAGGCAGTCGTGAAGTAAGAAGAAAGACAAATGAAAGAAGAAATATCCGCTCTTCGACCAACAAAGTGCAACAGTAATACGATCAATCATAATCTTCTTATGACCATGATCGATGCCAAGATATGCACTTACCTTTCAGAAGCTAGATCGAACGCAGCTTGTTACATTTGTTTAGCTAAACCGTCTGAGCTAAACAATTTGGGAGCTATGAGAAGAAAGACGACATCAGTAGACATGATGAAGTTCGGAATCTCGTCACTGCATGCTCGTATAAATATCATGGAATGCCTCTTACACATTTCGTTCCGGCTAGATATCAAGAAATGGGCAATAAAAGAATAAGCTGACAAAGATGCAAGGGACGCAAGGAAGAAAATTATTCAAAATTGCTTTAAAACCGAACTCGGACTACTTATTGATGTTGTGAAGCAAGGCTATGGTACCAACGACGGAAATACCGCAAGAAGATTCTTTAAAGATCCAGAGAAAACTGCTGCCATCACAGGTTTGGATGCAGAGCTGATCCGTAGATTTGCTGTCATCTTACAGGCACTAACTTCTGGAGAGCAAGTAAATGTTGAGAAATTCAAAGATTATGTTACAAAACTGCTGAAAGATACGTGGCATTATATAATTGGTTCTACATGTCGACACCAGTACATAAAGTGCTTCTTCATGAAGCTGATATTATTGCTTGTAACTTAATCGTACCAATCGGGAGTCTTTCTGAAGAGGCATCGGAAGCCAGGAACAAGGACTTCCGTAGATTCAGGGAACACAATTCCCGTAAGAAGTGTTCCAATGTGGATATTTTTAATTTCCTTCTTCATTCGTCGGATCCATATCATCAATAAGACCCACTTTGGACTTTAAGCAAAAGAAACCTTTCATTGAGGATACAAAAACTTTATTAAAACTTCAAGAAACTGAGTTCGATTTTGTAGATGTTTCCCAGCTAAACTCAGACTCTGAATTGGACTCTGATTCTGAGTCGGAGTCGGACTCCGATAACACTGATGCAGAATGGATACCTTTCTATAATATTATGGAACTCCTTTCTTTTTTCTGTTGGTTTCGGTGAATTATTACCATTTTTGTTTTGTATGTACTATTTTTATTTAATTTCTTACGTGTACAATAAAATAGAACTAATTTATTACATACTTTTTTCTCTATGCAAACCTATTAATGACATACCTACCAATTATTTTATTTCTAACGTTTTTCGTCGTGATTATCAGTCATTGTAGTAATAGTTACGGAGTTATAAAAGTTAGTCATTATTGTTTTATTTATAAGTAATATTTTTAAGATAATTACCATTTCTTGACGCGGTAATTGAAATTTGTGGTCTGATAAATCATTTAGGCAATGCCTATAGACGTAAAGTTTATATTATTAATACAAAATTAATTTTGAAAATCAAAATAATCTTTGTCAATTAAAAAAAATAACTCGCACCTTTGGCCGTGTCATGGCGTATGTCAAAAAAATCCAAATAATATATGGATTAATCCGCTGAAAAAGAATAACGGCCAATTGTGCGAGAGCGGAGATATGAAGATTTTTCTAACCAACTCCATACAAATTTTTCAAAAAAAAAAAACTGTTACTGCTGTTTTCTATATTATTCCATAATCATGATATATTTAGGCATGTAGTTGGTCTTTCTAATCATATTCAAGTATAAAAGTCGTCACTTGAAACATTAAGATTATAAGTCTATGAAAGCCGGAATCCAGCCCACAGTGCGGCGGTACACGTTTGCCTGTCGTGTTTTGATAACAGGCACTTGTAGCATAACCCGGAGCGTTTCACATACGACCACCGATCCTTACGTAAGGATCTGCTGTCAAATTGTGTTTTGATGTACGGCAGAAGCGGCATTTGTTGTCATTAGCACTTTGTTCGTATTTGTCAGTTTGCAACAACACAGTTTGATCGTTGTCACTATAATATTTACGTTTACTGTCCCATCGAATGTTCATCAAACCGGCACTACTCGTAGCTATCTTAATAGCTTCTTCGCTCAAAAAGTAACTTAATATATCTAGCCTGCACTTTTCTTGCTCCTTTATCAGTGGATAACTGTAGTCTGCCCACTTTGTTAGCAGCACAGTAGGTAACTTAGTACCATATTGACAACATCAACACCTTGTAAGTACTCCTGTCGTTTGAGTTGTCGAACCGAAGCAACACAGTTTTTTATTTTCAGACTAAAGGGTACTATGTCTTTATGATATTCTTGCGGTAGTGGATTCAACTTTTTCACGTCATGTAAGATTCTTGATATAATTATGTCCGAGTTTCCAAACTGTAGTTCTAAAGTAGCCATGACTATTTCAGGCGATGAAGAACTAATTAACAGAGCTGACACTGCTTCATTAGCGGGACCGCGGAGACATTTTCTTAGACGCCATAAGTTCTCCCTCTCACTAAAGTTGCACATGGGGTCACCAGAAAACAAAGGAAGTTCCCGTGGTGTGCTGAGGCGGCTGAGTAGGTTTGCATTTTGACTAGTGGGTACGGAAGTGGTGATTAAATCCTTGAGTGTGCTGGCTAACTGCTGAACTGCACCGTTAGTGTTGCCGCCCTCCAGCAGCAGCGAGAACAGCGGGCCAGTGGATGCTCCTTGTGCGTTAACCCTCTGTTTTTCCAGTTCGTGTTGGCTGCGCTCCAACCACTCCTCTATGTCTCTGCCATCACCTTGTGATTCCGACGCTGGTGGACTGTATTTTTCGTCAAGGGCTGCTATATCAGCCGCTAACTTCTTGTCTATGAGTTCCATTTGAATTCGAATTCCTTCGCCGCTTCCAGTTCGAGCTTCTTTCTTTGTGCGACTACCGACGATGATGACGTCCGTGTGGGAAATAAAACAAAATACGAGGGCGGGTCAATAAGTCCGTGACTTTTTGAATTTCTGACCTCTTTACTGAAAAAGCAACACTACTCCTGTCAACAGGCATTTTTCAGTTGACTCCTGTCAAAATTTGAACATGCTGCGTCAGTTAGTTTGTGTTTGACAGTAATTTGAGGAAAAAATGGAAAAAAGTGAATTTCGTGTGCTTATTAAGCATTATTTTTTGCGAAAAAAAACCATTACCAAGACCAAGGCTAAGCTTGATAAATACTATGGGGACTCTACACCATCGATTTCAATGGTAAAAAAGTGGTTTACTGAATTCCGTTGTGGTCGTACAAGCACTGAAGATTCCGAACGTCCTGCGGGCCTATTACGAACTTTTAAAAAACCAGGCAAGTTCCAGGCAATTCATTTCACGGGCTGGTTAAATTTCGTATTATGACATTCCTAGGTCTGAGCGACTTCACGCTGGGTAGTTTGTCTATGGCTGGCTTGTAATTCTCTGACGTAACGTTCAGAAACCCAATAATATATATATAAGGAAGTAACGGTTTTGTTTAAATCACGTATTTTATGATAAAAATAATAGATACCATATATTAGACTAGTTAGTCTAGTATAGTAGGTGAAAATATGAACGCAATTTATATTGTGCTATTCTAGATTATAATAATTTATATAATATTTCCTGTTGCAAATTGTAACGCAAGGTTTCCGAACGTATTCCACTTGAAGGTCAGCGGGGAATTCGACAACTTCAATGAAAGTATTGTTTGACAAACATTTAGTTAATAACAATAACATTATGAATGAACACTATCGTATTGTTTGTTTAATGGAAGGAAGGATCCATTCTAAGATTTACGGAGTACGAGTATAAACAAAAAGATGGCGAAAGTGTTATTGAGTATTTCAATTAATATTCATGTTTTTAACATGATATAATATTAATACAATGTAAGTTTTATTTTAATAGTGGATGAGCGTTCTCGCCCTCGCCTCGTCGGCGCGTTACCTAACTTATGTTCAGCTGGAAAGTTTGTTGGAGTTTTTATACTACTTCCAAGAAGTCTGAAGAAATCTCAGTGATTTGCATCAACTATAGAAAATGTTGGCTGGGACATTAACCCTTAAATGCATCTTGTATCTCATCATGAGAGCCTATATCAGCAGTGGGGCGTTGGTAGGAGCCAGTAGCATACTATGATATTGCAATCAAAACCTAAAATGAGAATAATCTTTAGTTAAAACTTTACGTAAAGTTCATACTTAATAAAAACAACTACCTTAGTCTTCACGGATAAATCCGTGGATTTTGTAAGCCCGTTATGGGTTAAAGGTGAACACCAAAAGGAAAGGCCGTTGTTAGGATTTCAATAGTACGTTTATTATCCTTTTATTTATTTAGTGGAAAGTGTATTTTACTATCCTTAGCCTTGCGTGCGATCACACGTCTCATGACATGTGAGGCCTCAGCTGCTCACAAAGATTCAGTCCCAAGTCGTGAACTGCACATCATCTATGTCGAACGCATTAGATTGGTCACTAAGTCGTCTCCTTTTATTAGTTGATTCACAGGTTTGCCGAGAAGAATCACTTTCCAGGAACTCAAACAGTTCATTTTCGTCACACATGATTATATTTTCTTATGTTATATTGAAAAGACTCCAATAATTTCCAAATAAACCCTAAACAATTCAATAAAAGCTCCTCTGAAGCAGCGTAAACTGAATGGATTGTGAGGTTACTTTTTGACAGTTCTAATACGGAACGAAATGTCAAAAGAACGTTCGTAATATGGTATTTCCAGGCAATATTCGGCCAGAAGTCGGCCAGGGTGTCACGTGATCGCTGACTGGCTTGTTTGACGAGTTCATAATACGAAATTGCAAGGCAGTTCTGTTTACGCCGTAAACTGCCTGGAAATAAGAGTTCATAATAGGGCCCCTGGACGCCCAGTTGAGGTCTCTTCACCCAAACAATCGAAAAAATTCACGATATGGTGTTGGCCGACCGAAGATTGAAAGTGCAAGAGATTGTGGAAGCCGTAGGGATCTCGCATGGCTCAGTGGTTTCAATCAATTTTGAATGACCACAAACGCAATCGTGTAACAACTTCACAGGAAGGTTTGGCGTTGTTTAATCGCAATATGGAGGAGTTTTTGCGCCGTTTTGTAACCGTGGACGAAACATGGATCCATCACAACACACCAGAGACCAAACAACAGTCAAAACAGTGGGTTTCTAAGGGTGAATCGGCGCCAGAGAAGGCCAAGGTGGGTTTGTCAGCCAATAAAGTTATGGCGACTGTTTTTTGGGATGCACGCGGGATAATCCACACTGGCTACCTTCAAAAGGGAAGAACAATCAATGGGGAATATTATGCCAACTTATTGGACCGATTCAATGACGATTTGAAAAAAAAAACCGACCTCATTTGGCCAAGAAAAAAGTTCTTTTCCACCAAGACAATGCAAGGGTGCACACATGTGCACTTGCCATGGCAAAAATCCATGAACATTTATTTATCAAAAAATCTTTGTTTTATTCCAAAAGTCACGGACTTATTGACCCGCCCTCGTATGATAATTACTTACAATAAAAAACATTTAGATAAAAAAAAAAATCGTTTCTATAGCTTCTGTCCGACCTATAGATGTCAAATATTTCGTGTATGAATAGATACTCCTTATATAAAAGGATTTAACGAAACGTTTGAAAACTAGATCGATTTTTAGATGGCATTGTAAAACTACATTCTATGGCAATTAGTGAGACGCTGATGCGGCCATCTGTTGAAAATTGGTACGAAGTAAAATAGCCAGACTTAGGGAGGTGTCATTTCTTTGTATGGGATTGGGTAGTTGTACGTAGTATTATACACTGTGGCATTTTAGTCGTCTTACAAAGGTGGTCCACTCAATGTATCCGACATAGAAAACCTCTAGGCGCTATAAAAAAATGTTACCATTAATTAAGACAGTAGGTACAAAGAAAAAGAAATAATGCATTAGAATTATGAAACACTGTTTATAATGTTTACGTTTGAACGGAAAACATACCTACCCAGCGCACGAGTCAAGTCTTTGCATTTCTATTATCACCCATTCCCAAACACCAACTTCATGATTACTCAATTCTATGGCTGAATTACCTATCAACACTTCACAAAACTATCCATACAACAAATTACATCATTCAAAATAACAACATACTTAACATACGTAGCCTGCTCTCAGTTTTCTACTATCAAACTCAAACTCAAAGCATTTATTTCAAATAAACCCATTACAGGCACTTTTGAATTGTCAAGGGGTCGGTCAGTCAGAAATATGAAGCTAGTTGCCCATTCCAAACCGAAGTAGGTACCTATGGAGAAGAACGGGCAAGAAACTCCATGGACACTCTTTTAAATAATATGGTTACAGAAAATTTGTTACATCAGTCTTGTTGAAATTAAACATGTGAGAACGATGTAGAAAGACCCGTAATAAAAAACATAAAAATCGGAAAAGAAAAATTTAAAAAAAAAAAACGTGGCAGCCAAGAGATGACCAGTCCCCACTGACGGCGAACGTTCACGAACATGACGTATGGATCAGCACCATTCAGCTCAACCATTTTGAAGGGAACTTAATGATCCAATACACACGCCACCACCAGCGAGACATTTGAGTGAGCGTGACATACTCTCAGCCGCCAGGGCACATTCAAGTCAATGACAGACGTGCCCAGTATAGGGTAGCTTTATAGTAGGTACTACATAGTGCTCACACGTGTGCTTTGCAATTATACAATACTAAAATATTGAATTTATACAGTGCAAAGATAGTTTTTACAATCTTCAGCAGCTCCAACAATATTGCCGAATGCTAATCAATTGTTTAGGCGCCCTTGTGGAGCAGAACCAGCGTTGAGCCAAGCATTTTTGTCAGAGATGTAATCCTCCAACTTATAATATGCTTGGCTGCATAGTGTGGTTTTGAACTTCGTTTCATTCAGTTGGAGTATGTGGGGAGGTATTTTATTATAACATTTTAAACAGTACCCCATGAAGGATGAATCTACTTTAGCCAGCCTGAAACCCGGTTGAACCAATTGGTCCCTATTTCTAGTCCCATAGTTGTGTCTTTCACCTCTTTTACTGAAAATATTTAAGTTTTTCCTTACTTACATGATGTTTTCATATTTATATTGACAAGGTACGGTCATGATGTTAATATCTTTAAACAGTTCCCTTAAAGAATCGCGCCTGCGGAGGCCATATATTGCTCTAATGGCTCTTTTTTGCAGAATAAAAATAGACTCGATGTCTGCAGCACGTCCCCATAATAAGATACCGTAAGACATGATACTATGAAAGTAACTGAAATAGACCAGCCTCGCGGTATCTACATTAGTAAACTGACGGATTTTTCTTACAGCATATGCTGCTGAACTTAGCCGTCTTGCAAGAGATGTTAAATGGGGACCCCATTGCAGCCTCGAGTCGAGCGTGATCCCCAAGAAAACCGTTTTATCAACGAATTCTAGTTTCTCTTGATTCAATACTATGTCACAATCAGTACTTTTAACATTCGGCAAAGCAAACCTTATGCATTTTGTTTTTTTCCCATTTAATACTAAATTATTAGCAGTAAACCAATTTTGTACCTGCAGCAGTGCGTTATTTACGTCGTCAAGATTTGATGAACGTCTACTTATCTTAAAAATTAAAGAAGTATCATCAGCAAATAACACCATTTGTGGTTGTTTTTTTTAATAAATGGGGTAGATCATTAATATATACTAAAAAGAGGCATGGACCTAATATCGAGCCTTGTGGAACACCCAATTTTACTTTTAATCCAAGTGAATTGACACCATTAATTTGAACTTTTTGCCGTCTATCTTGTAAATAAGATCTAACTAAACTTAGCGCAGGTTTACCTAGTCCGTAATGCTCCAGTTTTAGGAGCAAGGTTTCGTGATTAACGCAATCAAATGCCTTGGAGAGGTCACAGAAAATTCCTATGGCATCTTGGGCCTCCTCCCACGCTGTAAATATGTGTTTTAGTAAAGTGACACCAGCATCAGTCGTGCAACGACCTTTGGTGAAACCATATTGCTGTTCGTGTAAGATTTTGTTGATGTTAAAATGATTAAGCATTTGATTGAGCATTACCTTTTCGAACACCTTGCTGAATACCGGCAATACGGATACTGGTCTATAATTGTTGGTGTCTTTGCTATCCCCAGATTTAAAAAGTGGTATAACCTTACTGTATTTCATTAAATCCGGGAAGACTCCTTGATCTACACACAAATTAAATATTAAAGCTAAGTATGGTGCTATGGTCTCGATTATGGATGTACAAACTTTGATAGACATTCCCCAAAGATCTTCGGTCAACTTGATTTTTATTTGCCGAAAAGCTTTTATTACTATCATAGGGGTTATATGTTTAAATTCAACCGGGCAGCCTGGAACGTTCGCTCTTAATAAATCAATTGAGACTGGGTGAGGAATTTAAAGCCTCCGTAGTTTTAGATGGTATATTAGTAAAATAATTTACAAATTCTTGAGCTACTTCTAAGTTAGAGCTTATGGCACCACGTGAAGTCTCCAATGTATATTCAATGTTTCACTTTACTCACCTGGATACATACGTTTAATTGGTACACATGAGTGTCACAACGCACTCAGTCGCGTCGGTCACTCTGACCTTGATGTTACAATTTCATTCCATGAATCATGGCGGCAAACACTAATTGGCAATGGCCAAGCGTAACACTAATTATCTACAATTTTACTATCAAAACGTGCGGGGTTTGCGCACTAAAACCAATTCTTTTTATGAGAATATATTTTCATCAAATAGTGATATCTTAATGTTTACCGAAACCTGGCTACATTGACGCCATCTCACACTCTGAATTATGTAATGATATTTATGATTTGTTTAGACGCGCTCGTGGCTCGCTAGGTGGCGGAGTAATGATTGCCTGGGCTTCACGGCTACAAGCGTGCGTACGCACCGAATGGGACCGCCCTGAACTTGAATGCATCTGGGTAACTATTCCCGAGCGACTGCTTGGAGTAAAGCGTTATTTGCACATTGCGACTGTTTACCTGCCGCAGATCGTGAGATACCGGAACGTATTCGATTGTTTACGCAAATATCATCTGATGTAATTGATCAGAACCCTAATGATTTTTTTCCCTTAACAGGCGATTTTAACTTGCCTTGTATTGACTGGACAAGTAGACAGCCTATAGTGCTAAAGAAAGGTGCTGTTGAGGTGCAAAACTCTGCGTCTCACTTAGTTAATACAATCTAACTTTTTCACCAATTCTCACGATCAAACTTTGGATTTAGTTATTCCCAACTTCCCTAATAATATTATAAAATCGAACTGTTCATTGGTACCGGAAGATCACCCTGCTACTGTTCGTTCGTACGTTACATCGTTTTAAGGATTATTCTTTAAACATTTTTAAATCTAAGGTAACTGCATTACTTTTAGGCAAATGTTATTACTCAGTGAAAGACTTTCTTAATGATACGAGTTTTCCTGATTATGACTAATAATTAATTGCAATTTTGACCATGTAAGACTTTTGTACCTGACTATATAATACTTCACTATAATTTCTGTTTTGATCTGTTGACATTATTTTGTTTGTATATTTTAATTAGTGCAATAATTTGCACGACGTAAGTTGTCTCATTTTGTTTTAATAACATTTAATGTAATAATTTGCACGCCGTAAGGTAGTCTGTAGCCGATCTCATTATTATACAACATCTTATGTCTGTACCTACATTCATAGCAAATAAAATTCTGATTCTGAAATATGAGTTTATTTAAAAAACATGTTTATAGAAAAGGGAATTGTGAAGCCTTTAATAAATGATTTCTAGAGTGTGATTGAGGATTGGTCTGTAATGATGATATACTGCTTGATCATGTAGTAGAGATGGTTTATACAGTTATTGATAAATAAGTGGCAAAAATCACTATCGGAGGTACTTATAGCTACCCTGTCTGGCATAGTCGAAAACTTATTAATGTTATTAAAGAAAAGTCTAAAGCGCAGCAATGGTAAAAATCACCATGATTGTGAAAAGTACGAAAATCACCACGAAAATCAAGTCTAGAAAGAAGAATAAAAGTAGTTATCCTAAATATGATAATCAATCGACTAGTGAGACCGAAATATGTAATGCTTTTAATGATTTCTTCTATCAGAGTTTTAGCAGTAAGCTCGAATATTATATTCCTTTCTCGACTAACTGCGAAACATACGGTGACACACTACACAGCCTTGCCACTGATAGTGCGTGTATATTGAAACTCTTGCAGAATCTGGATACGTCAAAGGGTCCAGGAAATGACAATTTACTCCCTTTCTTCTTTGTTAACTGTGCTGAAACGCACTCTTGTTTCTTTAACATGTGTTTTTGTGAGGGATATTGTCCAACTATATGGAAATTGCGCACATTGTTCGCAAAATAGTCCATAATGCCGTTTATCCCATTATATCTAAATTAATTCCCCAACAACAGCACGGTTTTATTAAAGGTCGCTCTACTAATACAAATTTGGCAGTGTTCATTGAAAATATTGTCCGTGATATGGATGGTGGGGGACAGGTTCACGTGATACACGGACTTTGAAAAAGCTTTTGACCGTGTGGATCACGTCATCCTCTTGCGTAAGCCGCTAGAGCTTGGAATTCGTGGAAATTTGCTCAGATGGTTTGAGTCGTACCTTAGGAATCGATCTCAAATTGTTAAATTGGGTGGAGTAACGTCTAACTGTGTAATTTATTGTGTAACTTAACTGTAACTTAACTAAAGTAAACTGTTTGTGTAACTTATTTTCTTAACTGTGTCATTCCATCTGGAGTGCCACAGGGCTCAATTTTAGCACCTCTGTTATACTCTGCCTACCTATACGATATAGGAGCACATGTTCGTGATGCAAGGATCCTGATGTATGCCGATGACACCAAGATTTTGATGACAATTGGAAATAAGCACGATTGTGAGAAACTACAAAATTACTTAAATAGATTATCTAATTATTATATTATCAATAGAATTAATGTGAATATAAGCAAATGTCAGACCGTAACCTTTACTATGAAGCAAAATTTCATTAAGTACACTTATAATCCCAGTGGTGGAAATATCGTGCGTTGTAATGTTATTAGGGATTTTGGTGTCGTCCTGGACTCAAAACTTATGCTTTCGGAGCATGTGTCCTGTATCGTCGGCAAGGCATACAGAAACCTTGGATTTATTTTGCGTACGTGTAAATTATTTTCTGATATTAATTGCATCAAAATACTTTATTTTGCGTCCATACGCAGTATCTTAGAACAGTGCAGTAATTTTTTGGCATTATATATTTTTTTACTATTATTAATTGACGATGTAAATTAAAGAGCAGTGGTGGCCCAGGGGTAAGGGCCGGGACTTAAGAGCGAACCTAGACAGGTGCTTTACTTTGTGTAAATCATGTTTAACGTCGTGAGGAAACCGGCATGTCTTAGAACCAAAAATTCGAAGACATGTGACACCTACCAACCCGCACTGGGTCCGCGTGGTGGATTACGGCCCACTCCCTATCACAGAGAGGAGGCCTGTGTCCCAGCAGTGGGAACATAATAGGCTGATTGCAGATTCCCTGTCAATGCACTTACCTAACGCGGTGAGGTCGAAGGGATCTGACTCTGCGTTATTGTTGTGGTTTGTGCGCGGCCGCTGCGACAACGCATCGAACTGCTCCAGTTCTGACGAGGACGGAGACGATAGCACGGACACAGGAGACTTGCCCTGGAAACAATTATATGATGTAATCTAGTTACCACTGTGCATTTTTTTAAACAAGAATTAGCCTATGTCACACGGGAAAAGCGTAGCTTTCTAGCAGTGAAAAGTTTTTGTATGTAATTGGATTTAAGGTACCTTTACAAATAAAGATTATTAATAAAGCGCCTATTTCAGTGTCTACAAGTTATGTTGTTAGTGATGAAAAACAATATTACAAAAGTTACAATCATATCATTACATACGGTATAGCTTTAATTTAGTTTTATATCTTACCATTGCGTCGTCAAATATACCAAAATCCAACTGTGAAGACTAATATAACAAAATAATGTCCAGTTTAGTGTAAAATCAGTTAGAATGATGGTTCATTTAGAGTCGAGAACTTACTTGCATTCCTGCGACGGGGGCCCAGGGGTCGGCGGGCGCGGCCGCGGGGGCCCACGGGTCCCGCGCGGGGCTGCCCACGGCCGCGGGGGCCCACGGGACCCGCGCGGGGCTGCCCACGGCCGACCACGCGTCGGAGGATGTCTCCTGCAGGTGGTACAGGTTACTTCAATAATTAGTACGAACATTTATTTATTTTTTTATTTCTGATTTTGCATTTTGTTCTAGCGTTAGATTGTTTTCGAGGAATTAGCATTCAGGAGCTCCACGCAAATTAACAATATTATTGAATTACTATTATGTGCAAGGAAGAACTCTTGTCGTAACCAAATGACTTATGGCGGCATCTATACCGCCGCCAAATGCGGACTACGCAAAATACTACATCGCGCAAGCAGAGTTTACCGCAGAACTAGCATTTATACAACGTCCCGACAACAATCATCGGGCAGTTGCCCACCAGACTCGTTGCTCGGAGGAATCTTCCTTTTCTATAGAGGATGAGTAAACTTTACAGCCTGATCCTCATACCTCTATAGACTTACATTTTCAACTAAACTGTAAAAGAAGTAAAACAAAAACATACTCTGTGTCCAACATAGCATTACACCTGTCTAGCGACTTTACTTTGAACATCCTTTAATCATCGTACCATCGATTCGGCGAACATGCCAAATTCCAACTGCATAGGTTGATAGAATTAAAACAACAATGATATTAATAACGTTTAAAATAATGCTTCTACATCACCCTGCGACAAAACCCCGAAACGACATTACTTTCAAAAGCACTACAATATCATACTCTCAGAAGAACAGTGTGACTACTCAGGCACGAATGAACTGAGAGTATACACCGATGGCTCAAAGACCGGATCCGGTACAGGAGCCGGAGTTTTCTCACATGACCTCAACATAACCATATCAAGTCCGCTGGAAATGTTCAACACCGTCTATCAAGCAGAGTGTGTGGGCATCATACAAGCGGTGTATGCCATAGAAGCCAGAAGAGTTACGGACACCCACATACGTATACTCTCCGACAGCGCTTCAGACCTCAAATCATTAGGGAAAGAAAATATAACCTCGAGTCTAACACTAGATGTCACAATGCTCTAGAACGAGTTACGGTATCTAATAAAGGACACAGCGGATCACTAGGCAACGACGCAGCTGACGAATTTCGCCAGGAGAGCGTCCAGCACATAGGCTTGCGGGCCTGAACCCATCATACCCATCCCCTTCAACCAGATACGCAGGTGGCTGCGGGAGTCCACCCGCACACAAGCCGAGAGGTTATGGACCTCGACACCAGGCTGCAGGCAGTCCAAGGAAGCTTTGCCATCCTTAGATGGCAGGGCTGCGCCTGGTAACGGGGACCATCACAGGACACTGCTCGCTAAACAAACACCTTCACACAACAGGCATTACGGATAGTCCACTGTGCAGAGCTTGCATGGAGTCGGACGAAACCGTTGCGCATGTGCTCTTTGAGTGCACAGGCGTTACCCAGATAAGAACAGAAATTCTCGGGACATCCGGTTCTTTCACAGATGTTCTCGATAGACCAGAAGCTTTGATCGGCTTCTGGAGGGAGGTGGGCTGGTTGGAATATTAACGGCCGCCATGGCCCACGCACAATGGTCCACATGAAGGACTAAGTGCGGAAACCACACCCTCTAACATAGAATGCTTTCTCGATAGACCAGAAGCTTTGATCGGCTTCTGGAGGGAGGTGGGCTGGTTGGAATATTAACGGCCGCCATGGCCCACGCACAATGGTCCACATGAAGGACTAAGTGCGGAAACCACACCCTCTAACATAGAATGCTTCTACATTGATTTTGTCACCAAATTGAGTCTCTGAAATAATATATTTGTCATATCAGGCTCTGGTTTTTTTTAAATGTATTCTTATTGGGCCCGTTTGATGATCTTTTGGATAGTGTTTTAGTTCACATGTTGTAAAAAATATAACGGGTGATTCTTTTAGACGTACTTTTTTTTAAGAATTTTTGTTTTTCATTTATTGGGTTTGGGCTATCTTTATTATCATAGAAATGCATTTTTTGTAAAGATTATTTATTTTTAATGTTGGCTGTAACTGCGGTTAACATGGTCCATTCTGAAGTTCCTATTTTCTATGATGCGTATGATGCGTGCATTTCGAGTGGTATTAGGCGAATAACGCAAATTATGTCGGCTTCTAATTCCTCAATCGTACCCGGCTCATTCATGTACACTTTGGACTTTACTTAGCCCCAAAGGCAAAGTCTAGAGGCTGATATCACACGATCTAGGCGGCGGGCTTCAATTTCAGGCAGCAAAAAGGTACCAAGGCGTGAAAACGGATTGGAAGAAACAGTTACGGCTAAGATTTGAATAAAATAATGTGTAAAAAATTAATGTCAAGAATAGTGATTAACACTACATACATATTTTCTGACAAATTTGGTCAAGGTTTTGGTAGTATATTTAATCAGTGTTCGGAACATTATGTTATTAATAATTGTTTACCCGGTGCCAGTATTAGCCAATTAATTAGTAATATTAGACTGACAAAAATAAACCCTAGTTCAACTGTTATATTATTACATGGGGATAGCTTAAATGTAAGAAAAAAGGAATAATTGAATGTGTCCATTTGATGTTACATCTCAATGAAACTAACAATTGTAAATTTATTTTCTGTGCCTTGCCTTATTCTCAATATTTGTCTGATGAGCAAAATAGGCACATTTATAATTTAAATATGTTCATTTATAATAGGACTTACCGTTATAGTGACACTATTTTATATTTTGATTGTAATCAATTTATTACTGATTACAAACTGACAAATTATACAATGTATTTGCCACCTAGATGTAGGAGACAAATTGCTAATCTTGTAGCATACAATATACAAAGTGACAAGGGTACATGTAGTGTACCGTCGATTACAGTTAGTAGTGGTACTAATACTACTTTTGATACGCCTTGTAGTTTAAACTATTAGGTGCAACAACGGGTGAGCCGCATATGTTGAATGTTGTACATCAAAATATGCAGGGTCTGTCCGGCAAAGAGTTAGAGTTAAGTTTATTTATGGAGAACTATGATGTTCAAGTGTTATGTTTGACTGAACACTGGTTGAAGGAACATGAAGTAGTGTTTATCGATGATGATAATTTTACCGTACAAAGTGCATTTGTGAGAAAAAGTGCTCGGTGGTTCTTTAGTTCTTGTTTCAAACAAGTTGAAATGTAAACAACGTTTAGATTTAGTTAATCTTTCTATCGAGCGCACTATTGAGTTGTCTTGTGTTGAACTAGAGCAATTCGTTGTAATCTGCGTTTATCGACCCCATCTGGTGATTTGATTATATAGTATTAGACTTCTCAATCTGTTTAGGTCTTATAATTTGATTAACTTGTTTTTTGAACCAACTAGGATCACGGCATCTTCGTCAACTTGTCTTGATAATATGTTTAGTAATTGTGATGCCAAAAATAAATTAGTGTTAAGTGACTTAACGTCCGACCACTGTAATTTATTAGCTAGCTTCCCCATGACATTACATAAAAAACCGTATTAACTTGAATGCATGCCTTATACAGCTAGTCGTTGTAACAAGTTTAAAAATAATATAGCTCATAGAATCACACCATCGCACAGTATTTCGCCTAGAACATGCTAGGTGGACAAAATTCAAGTTTTCATTTCCAGGAAATCTTAATTGCATAACACAAACAACACCCCCAAACTCCAAATTCCGAGAAAAAGTTGTTTTTCAAATGCTTAACTGATGAGTCATAGAGTTCAGAAGTCAGGTAATGAGTTTAATGCAAGCGTTCCGGTCAATCAGTTGCAATTTAGCGACACTTTTGTGCACATCTCATAGTGGTTTATAGTGATATTGTGAAAGTTTTTTGTGATGGATTTAATACTGAGGGTATGTACTATTATTTAATATATTATTTTTATCAGAATCTATTAAAATGAATTTTTAGAATTTTTTTAACTTAATGCATAATTTTTTTGCGTAATTTTTTTCATAAACAAAACTTTGAACGTTCAGGAAGTACATTGATTCGCCTCTATTCGGGCTAGTTTTTAGATATATTGTAGGTATAACTGTGTAGTTTGTAAAAATACACATATTGTTCAGCACACTTCAGTACAACATATTTTTTTAAGAGTGGTTGAAACACACGAAGAATGATAAAAGATCACGTATTTATGACTATCTTTCTTCAAAATTTCACTTTGGTGACATTACTGAAAGCAGCCAAAGAGAAATAAAGTTGAAAATATCCAACTTTTCTACTAAGATTGAAGCCAAATGGTTGGCTTCGGGAAAATCAAAGGACCGTTTTTTAATTAGAAATAAGACTTGGCTGGATGAAGGAGACATACAGTTTACTGTGAGTTCTTTAGACCCACAACCTTCAACATCGAGTGAGATTGTGACATCTGCAGGAAGACCTCGCAAAGATTTCGAGGAATCGTCGTTTAAGACGAAGAAACGTCGAGTCGTGGATCTCGTAGAATCTCGAAGTGCCAGTGAATTAGTGACTGCTGCCGAAATTGCTATGCGTTCAGCAGGGCAAAGAAAAGTTGCCCATGTGATTAGAGACATTAGTGAAAGGCCAGATAATATTATTAAGTCAAAAGAAAATACCAGTTCCGTTAATCCTAGGCAGTTAAGTAGTGACGAAGCCTTAGCATACTATATAGATTCTAAGTCAACAACACATGCTTACAAACAAACTAGGAAGTGGTCCATAATGGCAGGACATAATGTGTTTCCGTCATATTTTAGTGTAGTAAAATCTAAAAAGGCCTGTTACCCTGCAGAGGATCACATTTCTATAACAGAAACTCGTGCTGAAATAAATTTGCAAGCCTTATTAAATAAAACAGCGGAACGTCTAGTAATAGCACAGAATGAAGTTATCAGTAGTGTCCTCCCAACAAGTTCAACGTTTACACTTGTTAGTAAATGGGGATGTGATGGAAGTTCTGGGCACAGCACATACAAACAGAAATTTGAGAACACTGAAGATACGGACGAATTTCTTTTCGTATTTTCTTTCGTTCCCCTTAAGTTATATGATGGGTCTAAAATTATTTGGCAAAATCCTCGGCCTTCATCAAATATGTATTGTCGCCCCATCAAATTTATATTTGCTATGGAAACGAGTGACTTCACGTTAGCGGAGACAAATAGATTGTTGGAAGAAATTAATGCTCTTCTTCCAACACTTATCAACTTTGGTGATTCTCAAATCTCTGTGAAACACGAACTTCTTCAGACAATGATAGACAGAAAGGTATGTAACGCCTTAACGGAAACTCGTTCATCTCAAAAGTGTTTCATCTGTGGTGCCACCCCCAAGACGATGAACGATGACCCCGCGAAGTTTAACAGCAATCAGGAACATTTTGGCTTTGGTTTATCTACACTTTATGCTTGGATTCGTTGCTTTGAATGCCTTTTAAATATCAGCTATAAGTTGAATATTAAGAAATGGCAGGCTAGAAGCGACGAAGACAAAGCTGATATCAAGATTCGTTCCGAAGAAATCAAGTTGATATTCAAGAACGAGATGGGACTCATTGTAGATAAACCAAAGCCAGGATTTGGTTCTTCCAATGATGGAAACACAGCCCGTCGCTTTTTTAAGAATGCTGAGATGAGCGCTCAAATCACAGGATTGGATGTTACTATTATCAAACAATTCCATGTTATTTTGAGGACATTGTCTTCTGGGTTCGAGATAAACTTAGTTGAATTTAATAAATTTTGTCTTGAAACTAGAAGACATTACCTTAGTCTCTATTCGTGGTACTATATGCCTGCTACTATACATAAAATATTAGTACACAGTACTGAGGTCATAAAAGCGGGATTGCTTCCAATTGGGCAACTTTCCGAAGAGGCTCAAGAAGCACGTAACAAAGATTGCCGCAGATTGCTTACAAAATCATACCAAAAACTATTAATAATGCCTCAACATGACTACTTATATATAAAAGCATCGTTAAATATCATAAAATAATATTGTCCACCTAGCATGTTCTACGCGGTACACTGTGCATCGTTAGTGGAACACGAGAATCCAAATTAAATGTACGGAGCCCTTTTTGATGTTGTGCAAAAAGAATACCAGTCTATTTTCAAGACCATAACCATTAACATTAATGGCACTATCGTTGGCTTCAACCAATGGGCTACTCCAGGAATTTATAAAAGTAGAGCGAGCCTATATGAGTTATATGGTTTGAAAAAATACAGGTTTGATACTCCTTTCCTAGAGTATGTAAAAAAATATTCAAAATTATTTTAAAAGATTTGTGCTATTGCTAAACCAAAATTCAACTCAAAATAAACTAAAATCAACTTGAGATTATGGTCGATAACAAATTAGTTAGTAAGGCAGCTGACGTAGCTGAGGCATTTAATGAGTTTTTTGCCAACATACCTATAACTATGACTTGTTCCTTAAATTCGTCCCCGTCTTAAGCTGAGAACCTTTTGAATAGTAGTGTGCCAAAATGTACTCGCTTATTTAGCTTCGAACATGTAACGCCTAGTGATGTAATAAACGTCTTTAACACTCTTAAGTCTAAAAACACTGGTGATTACTGGGGCATTTCCATTAAACTTTTAAGTAATATAATAATATACATCGTAGCCCCCTTATCTAGCTATTACTTTTAATAAATGTGTTGATCTAGGAACTTTTCCTGACCTCATGAAGAGTAGTAAAGTCATATCATAATTTAAATCTGGTAATGAAATATCATTAGCAATTTTAGGTATCTTACCAGCATTTAGCAAAATATTCGAAAAGTTAATACTTAATCAGTTGCTAAGACATTTTAACATAAATAGCCTACTTCATAATGAACA
Source organism: Dasypolia templi (assembly GCA_963555695.1). Lineage (NCBI taxonomy): Eukaryota > Metazoa > Arthropoda > Insecta > Lepidoptera > Noctuidae > Dasypolia > Dasypolia templi. The sequence continues at coordinate 33,999,889 of OY743138.1, read as the reverse complement.
GTATGGCTTTACAAATGGACGTTCGACTACAGATGCGGGTGTTTCTCTGCTAAAACACATATTTAATGCATGGGAGAAATCGCAAAATGCTATTGAAGTTTTCTGTGATCTCTCTAAAGCCTTTGATTGCGTGCGCCATGACACGCTTTTGCGTAAACTACGTCATTACGGTGTCCAAAACGAAGTTCTCAATGTAATAAATTCTTATTTACATAATGGTTCCAATGTGTTGATGTCGATGGTGTGAAATCTTCCGAGCTACCGGTTCAGTTAGGTGTACCTCAAGGCTCAATACTAGGTCCATTCTTGTTCTTAGTATATATCAATGACTTACCATTCTATTTAAATGATATCTGTGACGTTGTACTGTTTGCAGATGATACCTCTCTTATTTTCAAAGTAGACAGGAATAGACAAGATTTTGACGACGTAAATAGTGCACCCTCAATGGTTACGGATTGGTTTACGTCAAATAACCTAGTTCTCAATGAGAAGAAAACGAAATGTGTGAAGTTCGTCTTACCGAATGTTAGAAACCTAGGACCCCACATCGTCTTAGATAAAGAGCTGCTTGAAACTGTAGACTCGGCGGTTTTTCTGGGCATAACAGTAGATGCCAAACTACTGTGGGGCCCACACATATCAAGCCTAGCAGGGAGGCTCAGTTCAGCCGCCTACGCCGTCAGGAAAGTAAGACAATACACTGACGTTGATACAGCTCGGTTAGTCTATTTTAGTTATTTCCACAGCGTTATGTCCTACGGTATTCTGCTGTGGGGCAAAGCCGCTGATATTCAAAATATATTCGTCCTTCAAAAACGAGCTGTCCGAGCAATTTATCAGCTAGGAGCCAGAGTTTCTCTTAGAGATTTTTTTAAAGATATTGGTATTCTCACGGTGGCATCTCAATTCATCTTCGCCAACATCTAATATATTAGGCAAAATATACAGTTATACACTAAAAACAGTGATTTTCACAATGTTAACACTAGAAATAAGAACAAACTACGTGCTCCCTTTCACCGGCTTCATAAGGTCCATAACTCGTTTGTTGGGCTTGGTATAACCTTTTATAACAAGTTGTCCTCTTCTTTAATAGATTTACCTTTTAATGCGTTTAAGGCTCAAGAAATATCCAACCTTTGTTCAAAAGCATATTATTCCATTAACGACTACTTAAACGATAAGAACTGTTGGTCGCTGTGATTAACTCAAGACAATGTTCGTGTTCTTTCTCCAGAATCAGCTTACCTACTGACAGGGTATATGAGTTCATTTTTTTATATATATTTTATTTGACGGTATAAGTCAATTATTTTGTTATCTTCATTTATTATTGACATGATCTACTCATTACAATGTTTTTTGATGAGCTGTATTGCCATATGTAGTTAGCTAGCGACCTCGACAATTGATAATATTATTCTTGCTTGAGCAACCGGCAGCAAGTTCGTCATGCTCTCTTAGATGTCACTGCTTGCGGTAGCGTCGGCCGTCGGGGTTCCTCCTTCCCTCAAATATGGCGAGGGGGGTAATGGCTGACCTTTGCTTTATGCTCGTGAACGGGTGCTGCTTGTGGTGACTGGTCGTCTTGCTGTCTATGGTTTTATTTTTATTATTAGTACAGTTATTGTTATGTTAATTTATTTAACTTTGATGGTCCTAGTTTATCACTTATGTATTTTATTTCTTTGTAAAATAAATCCAGTATTGCATATGTAATCTGCCATGTCCTTTTAGCCGGCTTTTATTTATGTTTTAAGTTTTATTTACATTCATTTTTTGTATTTTTTTTTTGTATTGGCGTGGCTAGCTGACGTATGGCAATTAATTTAATGTTTTGGTAATTGCTTACAATTGTTTAGAATCCAGTTCTTCTAACAGAACAGACAGCTGTGCTGCTGGGGAGTTTGTTGCGCCACTTCTTCTTCCCAGCTAAAGCACTAGAAAGTGGTGACGGGCGGGCGTTTTGGGGGATTGTCTTATGTAATTTTGACGTTCGAAAAGTGCTGATTCTCAGGCTAATTTGAATAAATTACTTTTAATTTGATTTCAGTTCTTTTGCATGACAGTAAAGATAGCCCAATTTATTTATTTTTTATTTTTTCAAATCAATTACGATTAGTAGTTATTTTTCAGCTAAATTACAATTAGTAGTTATTAAGTCTATACATTTTAATAAGATTACAAGAAGTACACACAACAATGGACACATTGGATCAGGACCACACTACTCGTACATGTAGTTTTGTCCAATGCTCCATGAAGGAGCAATCCATATCTATTCTCCCTACAATGAGCTGCAGGAAGCCGTTGGGGCAATGAGATTTAAATTTTTTTTTTTGTTTTTACTTTGAAAAAAAAGTACCTCTGAATGAATTACTCATTAATAACAGTTACATCCTACCTTTACGTTGTTTTTAGTCTTATTTTCAGTTTCAACATAAATAGTAAATCAAATGTAAGATATTTACCGGTCGTGGTTGTTCGTGCCCCCCCCAGGCGTTGACCAGCACAGGCGCGGAGCCGGCGCCGGGACTGCCGAGGTTGACGTCCAGCAGGTCCAGCAGGTGCGGCGCAGGCGCAGGCAGCGCGCCCTTCCTAGGGGGCGGCAGGCCGTCCGCCGTCCTGTACACGATGGACACCGTTACTTGTGACCCGTTGTATGTCTATGCATGGCAGGCCCCTCCCGTAGTGGGTGGAGGCGCGCGGTAGCTGAGGGGGTCGAGGAACAGCGGCGGCGGCCTCAAGTCGCCTCACTTACAATCTTACCACGACAAAGATAAGATAAGATAAGTCTTTATTTGCCTTAAACATGGTATAAAGTTGCCCATTGCCGCCCATTGTATGTTTTTTTGTATGATATTTTTTTTTTGTTATGTCTATCTGTGGTGTACAATAAAGTATATATAAATAAATAAATTAACAAAGTTGTCACAGTCTGGTTTTGATAAAAATGTCCACATGTTTAGCTATACAGAATATTGTATCAATTGCATGCAAAATAATTAATACACAAGTTAAAGGTGAACTTATACAATGTCACAGAATTGGTGATACAATAATAGTCATTAAGATCATACGTCATTTACATGTTCATTAATACCTGTACATACCCATTTTATATTTTCATGTTGACGAAATCTTTAATGTAATAAAAGTTTTGTCGTATATGTAAATTGAGGGAAGTGGTAATAAACCTAGCTTTTTAAAAAAACGGTTCGCAGCTCTCATCAGGATTGAGCCCACAGATGGCTCTGACGCATTTTTTTTGTGCAATAAATGCTCTGTCCTTATCCGTACTATTTCCCCACAAAATAAGCCCATAACGTAAAATGGATTCTACATAAGCATGGTTTGTAGTTATTGCCGTTATCCTATTTGTCACGTTCTTAACTTGCCTAAGAGCATATGCAAATTTATTGATCCTATTGCACAAATTATCTACATGTAATGTACTTTCCAATTTAAGTCTTGATCTATGAGTACACCCAAGAATTTGGTTTGTGTAACTTCTTTCAGTCTATCAATATTAAGTTTAAAATTGTATTTAGCATGTTTAGATTTATTAAATTGTATAAAATTGGATTTGTCTAAGTTGATTCTTAATTTATTTGTCTGTAACCATTCTAAAATATTGTCAATAGTATTATTAATGTCCATTTCATGATCAGATTTTGATTTATTTTTCTTGTCAGACGTAACGATAATTGAAATGTTATCTGCAAATAATATACATTTATAATTAGTCATTAGTGGTATGTCATTTACATATAATATAGTATAAATAAAATGGGTCCTAAGACACTCCCTTGAGGTACGCCGCATTTATTTTCCCTGGAGTCAGAAGAATAGGAAGAAAGAAAGTTTTAATTAATTTATCTATGAAAACGTATTGTTTCCTAAAACTTAAATAAGACGAGATCCAATGCAGTGCTAGTTACTAGCTTATTCCAATTGTTTCAAACTTTTTTAATAAAACGTCATGTGCTACAAAGTCGAAAGCTTGGGATAGGTCGAAAAAAAGTCCTCTAGTAATGTGATTATTATTTAGATTACTCAGGACATTGATCAAAAGGGAATATATTGCCTGTGTTGCCGTCTTGTGCTTTGAAATCCAAACTGTTCATTTGCTATAATGTTACATTTGCTAGAAAAGTCGACAAGTCTGTTGAGCATACATTTTTCGAATACTTTCGACAAAATGGGAATAAGAGTAATCGGACGATAGTTCATCACGTCATTTTTAATGTTTTGTTTGTGAAGTGGTTTCACGACTGATAATTTTAAGGCATCAGGAAAAGTACCAGATGAAACTGAAAGATTAATTAAATATGTCAATATAGAAATTAATTCATTATTGCCCGCTTTAATTATTTTTGTGCTAATTCCATCATATTTTAACTTCATCTACTGTCATAGAACTAAGAAACATGGAATTAGGAATTAACATCTTATTACAGTCATGATGTAAATTATTGACCACTGCCTCGTTGGTCTAGTGGTCGCAATCGCTACTGCTGAGCATGAGGTCCTGGGTTCGATTCCTAGGTCGGGCAACGTGTTATTGGGTTTTTCTATCTGGAATTTCTCAGTAGCAGCCCGAAGTCTGGATTTGTGCCCGGTAGATGGCAATAGGCTCGCCCCCTATTACATGGGACTTAAACATAACTGGCGAAATGTGGGTGTACTATAGGTACACCTCTGCCCAACCCTTCGGGGAAACAAGGCGTGATGTTATGTTATGTTATGTAAATTATTAAATGTTAATGTGTGTGTCGAATCAATAAAATAATTATTAAAAGCGTTCGCTATGCCAGTCGGATTCGTCAGTATCTGCTTATCTAATTGTAATTCAGGAATCTTAGTGTCACATTTTGTATTCCCAATTACATGATTAATGACTGACCACGTTGCTCTACACTTGTTTTGGCTTTTATTAATGAAATTAACATTAGCATTCACTTTTGATTTAATAATGCACTTTTCCAGTATATTTGAAATATTTTTTATATTTTGATTTGTACAATGAAGTTTTATTTTTGTAGTAAAGATACCGTAAAGATCGTTTAGTTTTGCAGCTATTTCTTAGACCCTTACTTATCCATTTTGTTTGTATGTGTTGGAGTTATTAATCTTAATTTTTATTTTTGGGAAGCATAGGTTATTTAACAGACATAGTAAGTCATGAAATTTATTAAAAGCCTTATTTGTGTAATTTTCAAGGTGCACTTCTGACCACGATAAACTTGTGAGACATTCTTTGAATTTTTAAATATTATTTTTAGACTTCGAGTTTTGCTCTTTTACTGGAAATTCTAATAATTGGGCAGTATCGTGGTCAGATAAATAAAGAGGCAAAACATCGGTTGTTGTTGTCTTTATGTTACTTACTATGTGGTCTATACAAGCATCTTTACGAGTGGGAATATTAATGTGCAATTGCAGATTGCAGAAGGAAGCTCATTGTGTATAATACCCTGTTTTGCGGGAATACAGGTTCCCCCTCTCTGTTTGTCTATACTAAACGCAGTTGCTAAAATATAACTATTTTTCATTACCGGCACGCATAAAGGTTTCAGAGAAACATAAAATGTCAGGTTCTTTATTTGCGTCTCGTAATTCTAGTAGTGTTAGTTCTAGTATTTCTTGTTTTGATAAAATGCTAGCGATATTTTGCTGGAATATTTTAAAAGTCGTGGATATACAATATGTAACAAAAACCCTGTCCGATCCAAAAAAAGGCGTATTCCTGGTTTAACATACGTACTAGAAAAAATAGTTAAAAAATCTAAGTCATAAAAACCAAAAGCTATTGATTATTTTTATTTTTAGTTGCCATGCGAAATGTAACACTAAATATGGTAAATTTTCATAAGTTGACAACACTCCACCGGGCCGGCGAAATCTTTTATTTTTTGCCTATTTTATTTCAAAGGACACCGCCCTGCACTAGCCGCGCTGTAGGTACTCATAACGAGTCCTCGATCCTTTGATGTAGCCGACTGGTCGCTCAGGCGGCTTCTTTGACACGAAACTGTAGGTGAACTCTGGTGAACCCTGTCGAGCGATCAGTGTTGCCTTTGGTATGATTATTTTTAATTTTTTAAATTAATTGTTTTCATTGGGGAAAAATAAATATCTCGTATCCATTAAATGATTACGTATTTGTGTACGCACTACGATACCAAATAATACCCTTCAGGATCGGACAGGGTTTTCGTTACGTGCTGTATTGTGAGTTTTCACGAAAAATCTATTTCTTGTCTACAACCTTAAAATAGTGTGGTAGATTACCTATTTTTATAGAAGTGGGATTTTTTAAATCGGGTTTATTTATCGCATCGCATTCAGGCTGTTTTCGTGCAAAGTAATATGGGATTGTACCCTTAGGATCATTTTTATATTTGACTAAAGTTTTCGTAACATTTGGTTGACTACGCAGTATTAATTTTTTTAGTTATTTGACATTCAAGTATTTTTTTTATAATCATCATATTCAATAATATAATTGATTAATTTACATGTATAATAATTTACTTTATGATTAGAGTCAATAAAGTTAGAATTCTTGGATGGCTGAATACTATGGCAGTTCTTAATGACGTCACTAGTTAGTGCGTATGGTTTCGTTAAAGACATGACGGCATATTTTTCGTATGACGTATCCTGTCTTGATTTTATTCATGCAGATGATAGTCCAACACATTGTTGAGTGCCAAAAATATATATCATGTTCGTGCGCTCCACTTTGAGGGCATCCGGTTGAATATTTTTTTCCTTTTGGCATTCACAATTTGGTTCCAGTATCTTCTGAAGCTTCAATATTTGATCCTTGAGGTTAAAGATTTCGTTACTGGCCTGTTTTAATTGATGCTCCAAATCTGCAATGTTTTTTTTTAGGCTCATGATCATCCCACTGGATGTCCTTGTATTGCTATTATTGCTTGTAGCCAAATGTCTAGGTGGCGTAAAGAAAGCTTGCATATCTTGGTGTAACATAGAATATGTATTGGCTTTTTTGTATCTTCTGGTTTATTATACTCTTTGCGGTGGTTGATTTAAGAATCTTTTCAGAGTATCATTATCTTTTTGTAGTTTATCATTGTCTTTACGAAGCTCATTGTTTTCGAGAATAATATTCTCAAGTTCATTCTGAGAACTACTAAGTTGCGTTCGGAGGAGTTCAATGGTAAATGATAAATGATTTTTATTTCTGTAAGTGGGTTTGTACAAACACTTTTACACGTCAAACATTTTTATTTAAACTAGATGAGGTCGGCGTTTCCTATCTGACTACTCTGAGAAGAAAAGCCGAAACAAACTCAGAGGTCACAGTCTCTTTTAAAGTCCAGACATAATCTTGGTCAGATCATGTTAAGACCATGTGGATTGATGTCTGAAATGGTCTTTTGAGGAAAGAACCACACAGATTGAGTGGACCTGTCCAGTCAGTGCACGCATTTGTCAGTAATCGTACAGCTCAACTCAAAACGTAAGGAGCTCAACGATTCGACGAACAATACCAAAGAAAGGACATTGGATAGGCCGCATAATTACTCAAACCGCCAGACCAAGTTACGATTAAAATTAACTGAGATAATAAAATATAAAAAAACAAACTGGGCGTGGATTGAATCGGTTACCGTATAGTCCATGCTCCTTGACAATGTTTTGTCAGTTATGGCAGTTGACTCATCATATTGATCCATTGTCAGCATGTGTGAGTCATTTAATATTTCAGAGGTTGTGCTCTTTGGAGTAGACCAAGGCGTAGTTTCCTCTGATGCGTTAAGTGTGTCATCTATGTATGATTTAGGAGACGAGCATTTTTTTGGCCTCATTGTCACATTGGATACAACAGTGTTGGGTGTGATTTGCTCTTTTGCTTTCTGAGTGCACGCTTTGCATTTCCATATGATTTTTTTCCTTTCTTCTAGATTCTTTAAGCGGTAAACTTTTTCAGGATAACCAGCACAATCGAATTCAAAGTGGTTTTTACATAAAGTGCACAATAAGGTGCTTCGGTGGCGGGTGTTTTTGCATTTGTAACAAGTGACTAGTAGAGGGTCCTTACGGCCGCTATTGTTAATGTTTTTTTTATTATTTTTGATGCCATTGTCTCCTTTGTTGATGACGCTTGATTTTTTGGAGGTACAGCTGGTCAACACTATATGGAGCTTCACGGTTAGTACAGTTGGTTTAGGATAGTTAGCGCGAGAGTCCTGGCGGAGAAAAGAGTCCTGGCGGAGAAAAGAGTCCTGGCGGAGGAAACAGTGTCCCGGGGCGGGGTGATGGTGGCGGTGTCCTTGGACATCTCCAACGCCTTCAACACCCTGCCCTGGAGCTGCATACGGGAGGCACTGCGGTACCACCGCGTGCCTCTCTACTTTCGCCGCATCGTGGGGGCTTACTTAGCCGGGAGGTGTGTCACCTACATGGGACGCGATGGCGGAAACCAGCGCCAGGTGTCGTGCGGTGTTCCACAGGGATCGGTCGTGGGACCGCTCCTGTGGAACATCGGGTACGACTGGGTGCTGAGGGGCGAGCTCCCGCCGGAGCGGACCTGACGTGTTACGCGGACGACACGCTGGTCACGGCCCGGGGGAGTTCGCACAGGGAGGCAGCGTTGCTCGCGACGGCGGCGGTCTCACTCACGGTGAGCCGCATACGGCGCCTCGGCCTGGAGGTGGCCCTCAACAAGTCGTAGGCCATGGTGTTTCATGGCCCCCGGCTGGCGCCGCCGGCCGGATCACACATTGTGGTCGGGGGGGTCCGGGTCGCTGTCGAGCCATGAAATATCAGGGATTGGTGCTCGACAGCCGGTGACCCTTCGGACCCCACTTCCGGCGGTTGGCGCCCAAGTTGTTGGGCGCGGCCGGGGCGCTGGCAACGCTGCTTCCCAATCTGGGGGCCCGAGCGCCGACTGTAGGCGGCTCTATATGGGGATCGTGCGATCCATGGCGCTCTACGGAGCGCTGATCTGGGCGTCTGACCTGACGGCCGGTAGCATAGCTGTCCTGCGCAAGCCGCAGCGGGCGATGGCCGTCAGAGTCATTCGGAGGTATCGCACGATCTCCTTCGAGGCGGGTTGTGCACTGGCCGGATTACCGCCCTGGGACCTGGAGGCGAAGGTGCTCGCGTCACTGTACCGGTGGCGCGAGGCAGCGCGGGAGCGGGGCGAGCGACCGATGCAGCAACATATCGAGCAGCGTCGGTTGCAGCTCCGCGAGGTCCTGGTGGCGGAATGGCGGGTGAGGCTGTCACGCCCTACCGCCGGCCTCAGCACCATCGAGGCGATCCGGCCAGTGCTCGACCGCTGGCTCGGGAGAAGGCACGGCTCCCTGACGTTTCGGGCGACGCAGGTGCTCTCGGGGCATGGTTGCTTCGGGAAGTACCTGTGTCGCATAAACAGGGAGCCGGACGCCCGGTGTCACCACTGCGTCGACTGCCGGGAGGACACGGCGTGGCACACGCTGGCAGAGTGTGCCGCTTGGGAGGAGCCGCGCCGTGCCCTCATCTCAGAAGTAGGCAGTGATTCGGGGACATCCGTCGCCTCTCAACATCAGGACGGCGCGCGTAGTGTTCCGCGTGCGCCGCTCACAGACGTTGCGGCGGGAGTACACCTCACTCCCCCCGCCCGAGACGGGGCCCGCGCAAGCGGGCCGGCACCAGCCGGGGTTGTGGAAGAATAATGTGTTCCCGCGACCCCGTCGTAGGTGAGTGATGGAACACCGGGGTGGTTTTTAGTCAGTAAGAGTCTGATAGACCCCTCCGTCCGCCCCAGGGCGGAGGACATCCATGAGGATTTACCACTCCGAAAAAAAAAAAAGGATAGTTAGCGCGCTTCCCAGTTGGTACGGAAACTCGATGATAGATGGCGACACTGATCGCATACCGCGAGTATCGCTTTTTGATGCGTTCTGAAATCTCTGTAATTACCTAGACCGCTACCAGACTGTCAACTCTAATTATTACCACAGCTGACACGAGCACGACGGTGCCCTCCCCTAAGAATAATCAAATTAATAAATTAAACAAGAAAAAGAATAACTTGTTGCTGGATTCGATCCCACGCATCCGGGTTATCGCCCTCGTAATAGGTGCGTCCCGTATCGACTCGACCATACGTTCATTAATAATTAGGCCAAAATTAGTCTTCAGTTTGTGGAAATCTTACGTCTTCGTTCGTATATTTTAACAATTTTGAATGGACGGTTTATTCAAAACTGTTTGGAATTTTATAAGTTTTGGAAAATCACTTGTTTTTATTGTTATTTGTTTGAATTATGCTACAGTAATGTTTTTTAATGACTTTTGAGTACTCTTATTTATAAAATAACACTGTCACACCACATTTGTCTTTTTTCGTTATGATATTACACTTGGTTTTTTTAAATGTTTGTAACTTTTTAGTTTGTGGAAATAATCACTGAATAACAATGTCACTTGTGTATTTTGGGTCACTTTCAGTAATAAACTTATTTAGAACGGTGAATTACGAAATAAACTATATTTAAATACAAAAATTACAGAGCTGATTCGTACTTTGTTGACACGGTGTTGCCAGTCCTTTATGTCAAAGGCACTTCGTTTACACCAGTTTGTAATTAATACCACGTATTTTATTTATTCGCTCATGGAACTGAGCAGTCGACGTAATACAACAGACAACAGAAAGTACCAGGAAGAATATTCTTATACCTAACAACAACAAGGTATCTTCTTGCTCAAAAATATGTAATTATCGAAGACAAGGTCAGCAGAATGCCTCGAAGTTATTTCATCAAAATATTCAAGGTATTTCTTCCAAATTATTAGAAATTGAAATGTTTTTAGAGAAAACAAAGTTTGACATTGTTTGTTTTACTGAACATTGGGTAAGGGATTACCAAATGCTTATTAATTATGAGAACTATAGTGTGGGCAGTTGTTTTACCCGTAAATCTATGCTGCGTGGAGGGTCTCTAATCTTGATTAAAAATTGTTTAAAATCTACGCAACGCAATGACATAGTTGGTTTATCAGTTGAACTTTGCATCGAACTGTCCTGTGTTGAGCTAGATAAGCACCTACTTTCGCTTTGGAATGGGCAACTAGCTTTATATTTCTGACTGACCGACCCCTTGACAATTCAAAAGTGCCTGTAATTAGCTTTGGCTTATTTGAAATATATGTTTTGAGTTTGACGTAGTTTCGTCAACAGTATTCGTTTGTCGATTAACTTCAACCGGATACATTCTCCGTCAGGTAAACTTGCAAATTGGCACCAGAGGAAGGAGTTTCAAAAGACATCTGGTATCCATTAAAAAACATCAGTTCTTTGTGCACATTGCTTAGAATTCTTCTCCTAAATCATAATTTTAAGTCTTTTTATTATAAAGCTACATACTCCTTTAAGTTCTGATTTCATCAATGAAACTGATCGCGTTATTGACACTGACAGTTACTAGGTTTCAAACTGCTAATCGCGTTCAGTTTCATTGGTTAAATAGGCACTAAGACACATTTCCCCTACTCAACTACTACTACTAGAGACGTGTTCGGCACTGACTGTATTACATTCGGTCTGAGACACTCCATGCACCCGTAGAACCAACACCGCGGCGACGAGCCTGTAGGAGTCGACCAGTTCGGGCCATTGCTCGGGGCCATCGTCTGCCAGCTAGGGCCAGTCGTGTCTCCCCCCGACCATATGGTGCCGGTGGTCGGGGCCACGGTGGACCACATTGGAGGCCTGGTCGTGTCCACGATGGTCCATTCTGGTGCGGATGGCGCGCGGCGCTTGTATGTGTGCAGACGGACTGCTTCTTCGTGGAGGAAGGCTTCTAGTCTGGAGAGGATGGGATTACGATGAGGTCGGAAGGACTGTGATTGGTCGGAGTTCGGTAAAGGGAATAGAAATCGACTAGGCCGTCCGTCACCGCAGGTGGTTTCGATTTTTGTTGAATGAAGAGGGAGCTAAGTTTGTGGCTTAGGGTCTAATGCCTTTGTCGATTTACCTCGGCCTCCTTGCACATAGCACTCGCTAGTAGTGCTGCAGTCCCGAGGGCTACTCACTGGAAGTCCTGCTGCGACTGGCTGATGGCCAGCTGTAGCCGCACGTCGTCGGAGCGCCGCCGCTTCTCCTCCCGCTCGGCCTCCTCGCGCGACATGGCGAGTGCCAGCTGCAGCTGCAGCTCTTCCTCGCCGGCTGTGAGTGGTCGCGCTAGTTCTGCTTCCCGACCGCCACCCGACCACTCTGCTGAATCTCCGCTTAGCTGAAATAGAACGAGATAATATTTTACAAAATGCCAATTGGATTTAGCCAGACTAAGAAAGATACAGTCGGTCATAGCTCCCGAAACCGGTCGAGAGCTGATCTGTTTTGGAATCTCTGCAGCGATGCTAAGTCGTATTTATAAAAACGCGACAATTACCGCCAAACCCAGAACCAGCGAACTGAATATACCCCAGGGGGAGTAATTTTCCAGAACTTGTATTCTAACGCTATGGCGGATGTGTTTAAGACGATGAACTGGGAAGGACGCGGCACTAAAATCAAAGGCTCGTACATCTCACACTTGTGATTTGCAAATGACATCACCATACTGGCTGAATCGCTGCATGACTTGCAGCAGATGCTGAACGGCCTAGCTGATTCTTCTGTACGCATTGGTCTCCAGATGAACTTGGACAAACCCAGGTTATGTTCAACGACCACGTTACTCCGAAACCGATAGCTGTCAATGGCGGTGATCTCGAGATTGTTCGAGAATACGTTTACCCGAGCAAACTCTGCCGTTTGGTAAGAATAACTTTGAGAATGAGGCTAACAGATCAGCTGGGCAGGCAGCTATTGGGCCAGATTTTTCCCCAGAGCCTAAAGTCTTCAATCAGTGCGTCATACCTGTTATGACTTACGGAGCCGAAACGTGGACACGATCTATAAATGTAAGGTCGACATATCTCACAGAATAGGTCAGCTGAAGTAGCAATGGGCCATATTAGCCGTAGAATCGATGAACTTTGGGGTAGACGTTTTCTTGAATGGAGACCGTGAAGCGACGATCTTCGCAGGGTGGCTGGTAGCAGCTGGATGAGAGTTGGCAAGAATCGAGCTGAATAGCGTGCAATTGGAGAGACCTATGTCCAGCAGTGAACTGCTGTAGGCTGATTTATTTATTTGAGGAAAAACAAACATTAGTGCAATAAGAAATAGTCATATCTTAAATACTAAATATTCAAACAATTATGCTACCCACTACGTTCTCCACAGATTAAAATTAAAGTATAAACAAACTAGCTAGTAACACACATAATCTATGTAATCGACACAGAACTCATATCTGGATTTAAATTTGGATATTAAATTTTTAAATAAATAAATAAGAAAAAGTTAATTTGCGTGCATACGTTATTAAACATTACTTCACTACAATACAATACCTTGCTGATTATTTAGGGTTACTTCGATTTGCTTCCTAAATGCACTTTTACTGAGAAAAAAATGTCGATTGAACTAAACTCATTGTTATATGTCTCAACCAAACGATTAAGTGGTGAACGCGAGCCAGCGTTGGATTTACAGAGGCGAGTAGTAAATAGACGTCGAATGCGTACCTCACGTATATGAACTGTTCGAGGAACCAGGTAACACAGACTCCTAACTAAGTCCGGACAATCAAAATGATTGCGGCACACATTGAACAGAGTCATAACTTCCAGAAGTTTTCGTCTTGATTTTAAGGTCAAAACATCATACTTTTTAAGAAGTAAGTGGTATGACATTTTATTCCGATAACGTCTAAAATTCATTGCACGAAGGTATTTATGTTGTACCAGTTCTAATTGTTCACTGTATTTTACGTAAAAAGGGTTCCAAATAGGTACTGCAAACTCCAACTGTGGCCTAATTATTGATTTGTATAAGTGCAAAAAAAAATGCGAAAATCCCTGGAAGATATCATGACAAAACCAAACATTTGGTAGGCTTTGTTATCATTTTTTTCTAGCATCCAGATGGAGCTTCGAATCTAGCAGAACACCAAGATCACGGAAAAAACCTACGCTACTAATTGGTGTATAGGCAAGACTATAGTGGAAATCAGTAAAAAAATTATTTTTGGTAAATGTTATTATATGACACTTTGGAAGACTGAGGGGAAGCTTATTGGAAAAGCAGTAGTTAGAGAAACGGTCTAAATCCTACTGAAAGCTAAAACAATCAACTTTATCAGAAATAATAAACCTTTAAATGGTCCGCATAGAGAAGAAATATTGAAAACAGTCTTTTATGTCATTAATGAATAAAATAAATAATAAAGTACCTAAAATGGATCCTTGAGGTACACCAGAGGTGACCCGAAAAAAGCCAGATTCAAAGTCATTATTATTAGTTACGTAAGATATAAACCACAGTAAAAGGTCCCCTCTGATACCGTTATAAGCAATTTTATTAAGCAGTAGTGTATGATCTAGTTTATCGAAAACCTTCTGAAAATCTGTGTACACCGCATCGACGAATACACAATCAGCGACAAAAAGTGTCCTCACCAAACGCGCATCCATTTGAACATTCGGGTGCGCTTTTAATCTAGTAGAATTTGAACACTCGAACGGTAAACATGCCTTTGCTCGTACAAAAACTGTAAAAATAAAACATCTAGGACGCTAAAAAAGGATGGAGTTTCATATTTCCGTTAAGTATTAATATTATCATTATATTATTGTTATCACATTATTGTAAATATTGGTATTTTGTCAAGAAATCATTGTTAAACTTTAAAAAAAAAAAAACCTAATAAACAGCAAGAGTTATAAAGCATCTCAATTGTAAAGACTCTTAGTTAACGTATTTACTCATACTATCGCATGCCCACTTAAATTGTTCGGGTTACGTGCGTTGACTCTGTTCCATTTGTTGGAGACGCTATTGTTTATTTTTTTATTTTATTATTAAAGGATGATTGTTTTGTTTTTTGTATTATGAACCTTCTTAACTGCTTCTATAAATATTATATTAATATTTTATAGATTTTATTTTTGTTGTTTTAGCTTTCCTCGAGATCCAGTGAGGTGTGGAGAATGGATATCAGTTATAGCACGACAAAGTTCCGAAAAATTCTTTAAGCCGACCCAAGGAAGCGTTATATGTTCGAAGATTTTTTTAGAAAGTGATGACGAGTGATGGAGAGTGTGACTACGAAAAAAATCACAAGGCTATACTGAATACACGGAAAAACAAAATCTATCGAAAAGACGATTTTAAAATAAACTCATTTTATTTCAAGTAAATTAATAACATATGTTAATTACCTATATTCAGTCAGTTGTGTCCGTTTTTTTTTACATCTGTGCATATAAATATTACGGCAACAATTTCTTTTTGTTTTTACAAGAACTTTCTGTACTTACTTTATATATTCAGTAGCCATTGAATTTTGATATAAGTTGTTTGAAATCTTTATTATTTTGTCACAAATTATAGAATGAATAAATAATTATGACTGTATAATTTTTTGTTTCATTATTAATTTAATGTGGTGCCCTATCCAAAACCATATTTAAATTCAGGTAAATTATAATCATTACACTTATACAACATAGATTATGATATGCTTTATTACCTACACCAACTTTTTGATGCATTGATAAAATAAAAATAAATACTATTTATAATTACATTACAAACTAAAAAAAAAAGAACAGTTCGACTCCACTTATTCATTGCCCTAGCGGCGACCCTCGGTCGTAAAATTTTATTGCTTTCATTTGGCACATTGTATTTCCGACTTTGAAACATGCGTGTAAGGTTGAATTTGTTTTGATGTATGTTGACCAGCGAGTATCGCTTGTAAAAATGTATTGCTTTTTGTACATAGCTTTGTGAATACAATTTTAAGCGTAGCGTTTAAGGTTGAATTTTCATTACGTATATTTATTTCAACGTAAACATAATTGGCGACATTTTTAAGAGAACTTCTGCATGGGATTGTGTCTCTAGTTTTTTATTAGTGATCGATAGTACACCGCATCAATCTGTTGTCTATCATCGAGACTATCAAACAGTTGGGACATGAAAATGAGGAGATTTTTAATGCAAGATCTGTCTTTCACAAAGCCATGCTGTTCTTTTATTAAAACACTGTGAATAGCAGGATATAATTTATTATGTACCAGTCTCTCAAATAGCTTTGAAAAAGCAGATAGTATAGAGATAGTTCGCTACGTCATGCTTGGAACCACTCTTATGAACTGGTACAATATTTGCATGTTTCCAGACGTCAGGGAAAATACCACATGACAAACATTTATTAAATAATATAAGTAAAGGATAGCATAATGTCTCGCACGTGTTTTTCAGAAAAACCGAAGGTATCCCATCAGGACCAGGACCCTTGGTTGAATCAATTGATTTTAAATCTTTACGTATTTCGTCAAGCGACAGTTGCAGTTTGCATAAGAAGACATCGTGGTCAGCATTTGGTGGGTCCCAAGAGTTATAGTCAAATGCTGAGGGCTCATATGCAGACTGGAAAAATGTAGCAAACAAGTTATAAGTAGTAATAGGATCATTGGATGAAATTTGTAATGAACGGTGGATGGAATTTTATTTGTAGTTTTACGGGAAGCAACATACGTCCAAAATGTCTGAGTATTGGTAGCAACACTGTCTTCAATTGCATTAATATTTTCCTATGGCAAATGTCAGCTATTTTTTTTTTTTTTTTCCTGGTTCTCAAAAATACCTCATAGTCACATGAATTCCCATACTTCTTCCACCTAACCCAGACTTGATTTTTGTAGGTATGTATGAGAGATTTGGAAAACCAATTGGGAAAATTAACATAACACTGATGATGATAGCTCGCGAACGGCCGAAAAATGGCTTCCGAACCGCAGTATGGCGCTCCTCGCGCAAGGTTGCTCTGTGGTTCTAGATGGTGCTGTAGCATTGACCAAGACGCCAGTGATAACAACGTTTAACTGCCACAAGGATCTTTTGGCGCTCGAATGACGTTGACACGGTACACAAGATATTACAAATTGTGAAAAACAAGATGGCGGCGATCGTTCAGATGTTGTCCGCGCGCGACACGACCCTAGAGCGCTACAGAAGTGAGTTAGTACAAAGTGCTCACCGCAGGGTACGTGGGACTGGACGTGGCGTCCAGCGCGCCGTCGCTGCCGAACTGAAAGGGACACAACGGCTCGGTTAGGTTACTGGACATACTGAATGTTCAAGACAGGTCAACTGAAATGTTTCACGAGAATGGTGATATGATTTTATTTCGCAAGAATAAATGATAATGAACGAGATGAACAAGTTGGTTGGGAAGAAAAGTGAAAATATAATTAATACTACTTGCAATTTTGAATACAAAACATTACTACGGTATTTTTTTAAACCAAATTAAATTATAAAACTAAGTGCTGATTTTTCAATAGTCAGAAACCTTTTAAGTTTTAAGACAGCTTTTATTTAAAAATATGTCAAACTATTAGATTTATTCTTCAGTTGAAAAATCAGTAGTAAATTAGAAACATCTCAAACACAAAAAGCAGTTGATAAGAAAAAAAGGAACCAAATTATTAATACTATGTACTTGCAATTTTAAACATTCAGCGGTTCTACGGGAAAAAATTAAAAAAAGAACAATGTCCCCAAACAAAAATCAAAAAAGAATACGGAAAAACAAAATAATTTTCGGACCATTTCTACATTACTCCTTCCGCCCCCAAAGTATACAGCTACACTCACCGCGGGGTAGGAGGGGCTGCTGGGCGTGTCCAAGGCGCCGTCGCTGCCGAACGCGCTCGCACTCTGCGCGAACCGTTGTTTCGCCTTCAATGCTCGCGCTCGCTCATTCTTTAATCGCTCATCGTCTTTTAATAAATTAACTAGTGATTTCGCCTTTTCACGGACGTTAAGACCTGTAAAAAAAGTAATAATACAGCTTGAATGGAAGGCGTTTTGTTTAATAAACTGGGAAAATGCAGGATAAGCACACCGTCAGGACTGATTTACGTAGAAACGTGGATGGTAGTGAAGTTGTATTAAAAAGGGGCGTTTCGCGTTTTGTGGACAAAAAGTTTAATTTCTCGAAGGACTTGACAAATTAGTTTCGCGATTTGAGTACGGAAAAATGGAGATACACAGTAGGGGACAGAGTTTTTATAATGAGCAAAGAACCGTTGGATATAACGTTTAGCCACCTTCTACGACAAACGGCGCTTACTTTGTATAACACCGACCAACTAACTCCAAAATAAATGTAATGAAAGTCACTGCCAAACTGAAACATAATCTAAGCAGACCTCAAACATCCCACAGCTGTATTATCTGTTTCAGGGATAGCGAACATTTGTGCTTTCCTAAAACACAATTTACAAAACGCGTAATATTTGACTATGACTAACCAAATATTTCAGCATCTCAGTGCCGATTTTACCAAAGAAGCTGATGGCGTTCAGCACATCTAAAACACGTTCAAGAGCTGTCAGTGTCAATATTCCATAGAAGATAAACGTACTTTATGTGCTGATCGCGTTCAGTTTCATTAGTGAAATCAGACCTTAGTCATTGACAGCCTGTATATCTTTGAGAATGGTTGTACTCATTTTCATTACATACACATCCGTTATTATCAGAAGAATTGTTGAAGTACTTCATAGTTCAATTCTAAATATAGTTAATCAATCTCTATAATGACATTGTCTATTACTATGTACTTAACATCTCTAGTGTATTTTGTACTTTTCATGCCTTCTGATTAAATGGCTGTTACTTATTATATTTTTTATGTCACCATGTTTTTAAACCATCTTTTCAAAATTAAATATCTCTCTATCTCTTTATACATAACATAATACTGTAGTATTGTCTCTCCTTCTCCCTGTAATCCATCCAAAGGTTGTCTGTAAAATATCGTTTTTAGCGATAAGACCGCCCATTGTGTCAACCAATGTAAAATTTCTACATCAATGTCTGTAATTTATAAGGTGTACATAATAAAGAGTATTCTATTCTATTCTATAATATCACGCCTGTTATCCCCGAAGGGTTAGGCAGAGGTGTACCTATAGTACACCCACATTTCGAGTTATGCTTAAGTCCCATGTAATAGGGGGCCAGCCTTTTGGCCTCAACCGGGCACAAATCCATACTCCGGGCTGCTACTGAGAAATTCTAGAGAGAAAAACCCAATAACACTTGCCCGACCTGGGAATCAAACCCAAAACCTCATGCTCAGTAGTAGCTCTTGCGACCACTAGACCAACGAGGCAGTCGGCTATCTCTCTATCAATAACATTAATCAATCGTAACATCTTGTACTATCACAATGAATCAATCAATCAATCCTACCGCCGACCACAGGCCCACGATCCCTGCCGTAATCGCATCGACCGATAACGCAACGCCTACAATCCTACGCATCATTAACATTCTGCACATGGTACCAGATTGTTTATTAATAAGTCACCGCCGTGCAACGTCGATGATGCGTTTCGTAAGCCATGAGCATGGGTTCGGGGTCAATCTCTAAACATGAGGCAAGGTTGCTTCGAACATGTCTGTGTTGTCCTAACTGATTTAGAAGTAGAAGAAACATGCCTGAATGACTTGAGCACAGCTCACGTTGGACCGATTTTAATAGACATAGGGATTTCAATTAAAAAGAGCTAGACATTAATTGAGATAGCTTTCAAGCTATTATGCGAATAAAAAACGCGTCCCTGATGCAAAGCATTCTGTGGAGCACTAATAGCATTTTTAGGGTGATAGTGAATAAGCCTGATTGCCCGTTCCTGGGGCACTGGACCCGTATGCACAGCTGCAGGTCTGGTGCAGCGGGAAACGGACATAGGTTCTTAAATTAGTTTTATTTAATTTATTTGAATGTGAAATGTTACTAACATAGTTTTATAAGTGTTACTTACAACAATATGAATCATTTGTGTTCGAGTTAAATAATAAAAATAAATAAATGCTTTAGAAATGTATGTTTTTTATTTGATATACATATGATACAAATATGTGAGACAATAAAAAAACTTACCCTGATCCTTTCCCTCCTCCATATACTGGAAGTCTTTTAAGGTATGTATTGCAAATATATTCTCTTTACACTGCATGGCGACCTTCTCACTGCCGGTCTTTATGAGGTACTCCATTAGTACCAGCGCTTTGTACACGTGTCGCCAGTTCTTGCCGTGGTCGTTGAGCCGCTTCCAGATCATCTGCATGATCTCTGTGAAGGCCATCACGTTGTACGTGAGGTCGGCGATCTCCGCCATCAAGGTACTGGAAGGGCCCCATGGATCGTTTGATGTTGCCTCGCGCACTTTTACCTGGAAAATAGTAATTGCTTATGTGAAAAATTGTCGTACGGGTTATGCATGACAGGCTTGTATTGTATTGTTAGTGGGAAGGGTAGATTTTAATTTAATCATGGAAATAGCAAATTGTGTAAATATAAAAATGGGTCATCAGTATTATTGATTTGGGAAAAACATTTCAGAAACAGATCCAAGTTATTGCATAGTTTAATTTTAATAAAAACAGACATATTAACAACAAGCAAGGAATACCAATAATAAATAATACTCAAAAATAGGTAACAAAACAAGTAAAACCAACAGATTACAATGAAATGTTATTAGTGTTATACAGTTTAATGTGCAAACAATATTTTTCAGTTTTTTTAACCAAGTGACGTTATTATTCCAGATAACAATATTATAGTCCTTGAAAATTTGTTATTTTATCAAGAATTTTAAAGATTTCACTCTGAAAAGAGACTATGTTCAGAAGTGTCAATTTTAGCCAAAAACGACTATAGTTGTAAGAAGGAATATAAGGTAGCAGGCCGTACCTGGGCATCGGAATAGTTGTGCGCGAGGTTTTTAATATTTCTCCTTAGCCCTGCCACGTTGACTTGCATATCGTCCCGGCCGCGGGGCATCTGAAACACGAACATTTTGATTAGCTACATGAATACAAAGCGAATACCACTGTAAAAACTACAAACAGAAAAATGGATTCGTAAATCAAATAATATTATAAAAAATGCAAAATGGTTTTTTAAGCACGCCTAGCATGACCACGCTGAGACTTGGACGCTGAAAGCTGCTGACTGAAAACTCGTTGGCGCTTTTGAGATGTGGTGCTGGAGAAATATGCTGCGTATCCCCTGGACAGCATATCGGACAAACGTCTCCATACTGCGAGAGCTCAAAGAGTGCCTGCGCAGAATCTTGGAATACTTCGGTCACGTTGCTAGGAAAGACGATGGCAACCTAGAAAAGCTAATCGTGACCGGCAAGGTGGATGGGAAAAGACCTAGTGGACGCAGCCCAATACGATGGTCTGACCAGATCCGCACCGCCCTTAACACCACAGTCCACAGCGCCATTCACACAGCCAGAGACAAGAAGATGGAGAAAGACCATCCGAGAGAAGGTGATACTGAAGGGAGGTCAAGACCCTCAGCATTGAGGAATACGACGCAAGGAGGAGGAACATGACCACCATAGAAAAAGGATAGAAAGAATAGAACTATAAACTGTCACTTTGTCCATTCTTCCCTCGACAAAACCCGTTTCTAGTGGTGATTCGACGCGTGCAGGCAGCAGGCGTAAGAATTCACGTAGTAAAAATATGATATAATGTCATGTCAAGCTTAATGAAAAAAACGCGATTTATTTACTTATAAAATTCGGTTCATAATGTTATGTACTTGTAATAATTTATTTATGTTGTTTCAACCCAAGTTAAGAAAAAATAAGCATCTTATTTAGGACTAAAGTGGTTTAAGTCTATGAAATTTTTCTATTTTATGTTATAATTATTCATATAAAGGCACTAAAACTTTAAAATAACAGCGAAGACATTGTCTAAGATATTTTGTGCACTCTTTAATGTGGATCCTATAAACAAAGAGATTGTTTATCTGCAAATACTGATAAGGGTTTATCGTGGCAAATATTTGTGATACAGATAGTTTTTTGCAAACTATATTTCGTAAACAATAAACAACTCGACAATAATGGTAATCTCCATAATCTTTATTAGTACCTAACTTCTATTTTATTTTTATGTATGAACGTAAACGAGGCAAAAGGAGTATGTAAGAATCGTAGCAGGTGCAGTTCTGTGGTTTCTGCCTACCCCTATGGGAAGAAGGCATGAGTTTATGTATTTATGTATGTTCTATTTTATAAAAACAAAGTCTTTTTTCAGTGTTAGGTCAAAAACGCAATCAAGCGAAACTGCATAATGGGGAAGGCAATTGTCAAAGTGGCGCTGTATACGATTGTTCCAAATTATCTGTCAAATTGTATAGCATCTTATAAAATATGTTCACAAATAACATAGAAATTACAAAGTGTTGTGTAATTGGGTGTTAAAACGTAGGCCAACACAAATTTCCAATAAATCGTATTAAAAGAAGAAAGTGGATAGCTGCCGTAAGGATTAAAAACTGAGCCTACTAGGACGACGAGGTTATGTCGAGATCATTTTCATGAAAATTATTACCAAACATTAAGTGTGAGTACAGGTGGGTGTTTTAAACGATAGTTCTTCTATTTAAGCTAGTATCTATATACCTAAATTGTTAACATTACATAATATCTTTAAATTCTTATCATTGTTCATCTTGTTTTAAGGTTTGCCCTGTGTACACAAACTTTTAAAGAAAGAAGCAGTACCAAGTCTCTTTTCATGGAACCAGAAAAGAATATCAGCCAGTGCTAGTGTGAGAGACGAAAGACATGCTAAGAGAAACATTCAAAAGAATCTTTTCCAACATCTTTCAAGCAATTAAAACCCACATCCTTCTATTTCTCAGAATCCACAATATAATGGAATACGAAAGAGTTAGAAATTTCTTCTCTTGTTACACCTGTTGATTGTGGTGACAATGTTAACAATCAAAATAACAAAACATCCGTTTCTATTTAGACTCCACAATGCTGTCTCTTTTTTCAGCTTACCTTTTATTAAGTTATGTTGAGTCTGCCAAATTTTACACTGGATTAGAAAATTATGAGAAATATAAATTTGTTTTGTCAACATTACTGCCTATGGCAGATCATTTGAAATACAGGTGTGAGTGGGGTAAGCGGAGTTTCTACTGAACAGCTTTACTAAGACCTATAGATTTTAAATGTATAATGTTATGCAATTTCCGAGAGTGTATCACAAATAAAACTCATAAATAACTTTTAGGTGTTTTTATTATGTAATATTAATATTTATACAGATATTTATTCATAATTTCAGCCTTTATATTGTTATTGTAAAATAATCTAACTTTATATTATGTTTTCTGATGAACAACTCATCTTTTTCAATATAAATAAATTACAGAATTTTCTGCCACTGCAGTACATTTTTCCTTGTACTTGAAAATCATAGTCAGTTTTTTTTTAAATAGTATTTCCCCATTTTGACTCTGTATATAAGGTACAGATTCCGGGCTAATAAGTCCGTTTCTGCTTACATGCCATGCCATGCCATAACACCCTGGTCATTTATCTTGATGTCAACTTGATAGTTGAGTTTTTTCATTGTCTTCTTGACAAATCCTTTTATATAAAAGTGATCATTGATAAATGCGGATCTTATCAATATGAGGAATCTGTCTTCATATAGTTTTTCTGATGCATCTGTTTTTTGTTAAATCTTCAAAATGACAGAAATATTTCGTATTAGTAAAATAGGAACTACCTACCATCACATAAAATAAAACCGATAAGAAATATTCACCTTTCAAAATAATCTAATACATTGTCTTTCAAGCGGAGGTAAAATAGAGTTAATATTTATGTCATGGTACATCTCCACTGGTAGAAGTATGATAGAGGGTTCTGTTGGATTTGGAAAGAGTTGTGGTGTACTAAAGTTAAAGTTTTTGTCAGCTCTTACCTGGAAAAATATAACCAATTATTCATCTCTCTTTAACTCCAAAAATAAAAAGAACTATTACTTAAGTAAAGTTATGCATTAGTTAAGCTATTGTAAATATAATCCTGAATTTTGATTGAATAATTTTAACTTATATACATACAATACATGACAGTATTCACCAACAATATAAAATTTAAAAATATATATGATAAATATGCATACGACTAACAATTTATTTAATTATAAAATTATTCGTTCAAACATTGTAAGCGTATTTATTTCAAAGGTCTACGTCGAACTAGGTCTAGGCAAACAGCTCCAAAAAAGTTTTTTTCAAGAGTCCTACCTTTCCACTGAATCAGCTAAGAGAAGAGGGGCGTCAGTTAAACGTAGAAAACTGACGCCCCTCTTCTCTTTAATTCGGCTTTAAGTTCAAGCAAGCTCCAAGTAGAATACATTGTCGCGTCCATGTTATCATATAAACTACACTAACCGCCCACAATGTTCGTTTTTTTCGTTTGTTTACACGATTCAAGAAATGTCATACTGACACCATTGGGAACAACCGTACGCAGCGCCATCTGAGATTAGCTTTAACTTGCCATCCCCATTACCTACTAGGTGGAAACTTAAAAGGAAGAAAAAATCCATATGGACTCGAAATAAACGGTGCGAATGAGAAACATTGAGTTCGAGAGAATGTATTGTTAGGAAATAAGCTTTTATTTAATTCTCAAATGCAATGGTCCGTATAAACTAATCTATCGAATGTCAAATAAAAAAGTACACTGATTCCGTTATAATCTATACTAAAGCTGGTTTAGTATCAATTATAAGTAAAACATGGAATTTTATAGTAAAAGAAATTGTTATCAAGCTTGGTTGCGTAGCAACGGTACCGGCTGCAAACGCACGCATTAGTAACGCATTGGTCTTTGGAACCGCAATAGTATGTACGTAATTACAACAACTCATTTAAAGACCTATCTGATTAAAAAATATCGATTTTAAACTAATCATACATCTGATTATTATTCTGAACATTTTACGTTCTGGCATTTTCAGTAGGTAGTTCACAGAATGTCTCTTAATCCAGTGTGCCTCTTGGCAAAGTTCTCCTCTAACATCTTCCACTGATTCCTATCTCTTGCAACTCTTCTCCAATTTGGACCCGCTCTAATTTGTTTTCCACCTTTTGTATTGTCCTCCCGTGTTCTTTAAAGCCTAATCTTGGGTTCATTTTAATAAATAACTCTTCTTCGAGTGCTTAGTGCTATTAATTATTAATTCTGATGCTTATTCAGAATTATTAAACCCTTTAACAGTTTGACAGCTCTTTTTGAGATAAATATATTTTGGTGCTACATTGAGAATAATTACATCATTGTGTTATTACGTGAATATGATGAGACCATAGTTCTTAGTAAAAAAACATGGCAATTGGATGACGCATTTTGGTCAGCTAACCTGTACACACTTTTCTCAACGAACTGTTGATAGGTACTTTTACAAATGTTTTGTCCTTATTATCAACACAATATAACCTGCAGCACTTGATTTGCTATCATTGAGCGAGTCTATAGATTCAACCGAGATAAAAGCCACATACTTCCATACATAGATCTGCATTTCGTATTTATTTACATGGTCAGCAGGTAAACTTGATGTTATTGTTTTAATTCAAGGAAAACTGTTTGCTTTGTCATGTTATGAGCGAATTAATCCATCCAATCCAATGTTTTTGTTTTTTTTTTACGAAAACAGATATTTAGTCACACCTTTGAAATTAAAATTAAATTGCAATTAGTGTCCTAGTGCTATGTCCAGTTCAACAGTCGGTAGTTTTTTGTTACAGGCCGTATGCGCAGAAACATCTTTTTTGCAGCATTCTTGTTTGCGAAACAGCTGCCCCTTCGAGCCTCTTTTTATCTTATCAATGATTAATTAAGTATTCTAGTCTACGATAAATATTATGTTTTTACTTTTTTTAATGTTTTTAAGGTACCGTACGTCCGTACGTAACAAAGAGAACGTAGGATCACTCGTATGTGTCTGTCCGTCTGTTACAGCAATTTTGCTCAGTATCCAATGGGCCGATTAAGTTGAAATTGGTACACATATGAATTTCTGTGACCCAAAATACGGGCGAATAACGTAAATAAATGAATTCAGAATATGAGGACTGACTCCATTGTTCTGAATTCATAAATGAACTTTTGTGAGGCAAATAAGATTTTCACGTGTGTGACATATCAAATGAAAAGGCTTACTGTAAGCCCAGTGCGTTTGTGAAATTATAAGAAAAAATTATTTAAGCCAATTATGAGAAAAATATATTTTACCCAGTCTCAAATATATTTATGTTTTGATGTTTAATTTATGAAAATTGCCAATTTCCCACCCTTATGTCCATGTGACACTACTGTCAAAATTGTAAAAAAAACAGAAAATATTTTTATATTTGTACATTACAGGAACACCTTTAAAAAGTCTGTGGTCTTAAAAACATGATAAATCTCTCAATAATGTGCGTAAAAACTTACAGTAGCAATTGGAATGTATGAGAGAAGGTTTTTCAACTACAATGTTATCTTTGTTCTTGGGATAAATTCCTCCCAACTACGGAACCCTTCATTGTGGGGGCGGACACGCACTTTGCCAGTTTTGAACAAAACCGGCCACACCATTATCAAAGTGGTTTGTCCTACTGAATTAAAAATGGCAAAGCATTTCAAATCCAATCTCTGTAAACGAACAAGTCACAAATCTACATAACACATGTATGTTTTCAGTAAATACACACGGGGACAGTGACACGGCAGCCATCTAATTGACTTCCAGCTATTTACGGGCGCGCACTAATTGGATGGAAACTGGCGTGACACCTATTTCAAACGTAGACGTAGGTGTAGATACAGTCGAACACGCTATCTAAACTAATATTATGAAGAGGTCAAATTTATGAGTCCATACGCCACATAAGTATAATTTATACACAACATAGTTATATGTCTGTATGTACAGACGAAGAAGCTATCTGGTTGGGCAAATAACTTCCAACTTTGTAAAACAATGCTGTAAGTGTGCTGTGCAGTCAATAGGGATGATGACATTTATTTTTAACCCAAACAAATTTTGTTTTGCAAATAGTGCAAACAATTTTATACAAAGTGTAAAAAATTGCGAAGTTTGTGGGGTATGTTTTTCGTCTTCTTTTTTCAGTTAGGTTGGGCAGTTTGAGTAGTTAATGTTACCCAAATGTCCTTTCTTTGGTCATGTTCGTCGAATCGTTGAGCTCCTTAAGCTCTGAGTTGAGCTGCATGATTACTGACAAATGCGTGCAGTGACTGGACAGGTACACTCAATCTGTGTGGTTATTTCCTCAAAAGGCCATTACAGACACATGATCTTCACATGATCTGATCAAGATTATGTCTGGACTTTAAAAGAAACTGTGACCTCTGAGTTTGTTTTTCTTCAAAGAATAATCAGTTAGGAAACGCCGATCTCATCTAGTTTTGAAAATACGATTGACGTGTAAGTGTTTGTACAAACCTACTTACACTGCTAATTATACTGCGTGATCGCACTCGAATGATCAGTAAGTTGTTCTGCTAATGGATATGACTAATAAAACGTCGTCTTTATCGTAACGAAACGTCTTCTAATAAACTTTGAACATTCGATGGACATCATAAAATAATAAATGCTTAGTTGGAAGACCTATTCCTGATCGATGAAGGATTTACTAGCATAGTAGAGGGATGCTGCTGACTACTCAAATATCCCCTAGTCCTTATAGAAGCTTTGTACGAGGCTCGTAAAAAAAAGAGAAGTCAGCATAGTTGGATGAAACCAAACAGTTTAATTTCCAACTGTTTTGATGATGTTGCACTTGTAAGCACCTACAATTCTTATTTCACCTCTTTATTAGTGGCTTTTGTGAACAGCATATTAATTCAGATTTCTTAGTTGAAATGGCAATCATGTCATTGGGTTGAAATTGTTTTTTTTTTTAGATTCTTTCATATTTTGTTAATGTGAGAACGTTTTAGGCCTTGTAGATTCATAGACCATTGTCTATTTGTTATGCATGTGGTACTTGTTGGAAGGCCTACACTGTCCTCCCATATACCTATTAACACTGTTATTTGAAAACATTCTAAAAGTCAAATATTTTTAAAAGAGTAACCGTGGAGTTTCTAACCGGCACTTCTCCATAGGAAAGGACAAATTGGAACCGTGCACCTAGCTTCTGACGTTTATAAGTACCCATGTGGGTATACCTGTGTTTTATTTTGAAAGCCAATGTCTTTTAAAACTCTAATCTGAAAACGAACATTGATTACGAGAGAAATTAAACAAAGATTAACACGTTCATTGCTAGTAAGTAATAGGTACTTAAAAGTGACAAGGAACATTATTACCAAAGCGCCTACACTTGGCAGGACGTTGGTCCTTATTCCTGTACGCCACTGTTTCTGAGCGTCAGAGGACATCACAACATTGGTCTTTATTCATTACAATGGCTGTTATTTTGGACGCTATGCCTCGTAAACATGTGACGCTTTAGTACATTATATTTTTATCTGCGGCGATTGACCCGACGCACAAAGACATTTTGGTTAATGTTTGCTTCGAAAACTTTTTTGAATAAACGCGATAATTTCATGCTATGTACACATTAGTGCCGCAGCGGTGTGCTATGTCTTGAAATACATATACTTATATATATTATCTACACGAGATACAGGCGCTGCTTAAGTAACAAAAAATCTGAAATTTATTACTTCACTGACACACGAAGCAGAGCCTAAATCGCTGGGTCCAGAAGCATAAAATGTTGCACTAGAGTTCTCTATATGACAAAGGTGAGCACTTAGGAAAGATTTTTTAAAGATTCACCAGCAAAAGGGGGTTAATTAGGGGATGAAAGTTTGTTTGGAAGTTCGTCATTTTTGCCGATGGAAACCCACAAGCCATTTGAGCCGCAAAGTAGGAGAAATTCTGTGACGTCTTTGGGCTGATAGACAGTTTTTAATAGCATAGCATAATCAGCCTATAACGTTCCCACTGCTGGGACACAGGCCTCCTCTCTATGAGAGGTAGTGAGCCGTAATCCACCACGCGGGCCCAGTGCGGGTTGGTAGATGTCACATGTCTTCGAATTTTTGGTTCTAGGACATGCCGGTTTCCTCACGATGTTTTCCTTCACCGTTTTGAGAACAGTGGTTATTAAATTATTTACACAAAGTAAAGCGCCTGCTTGGGTTCGAACTCACGACCTACAACTCGTAAGTCGGGACCGTTACCACTGGGCCACCACTGCTCCCAGTCAGTTTTTAATACTGAACTGAAAATACTATTTTTGTCAATGTCAGTGGTGTGATAACGCATGATAATGATTACGATAAGAGACCCAACAGATGATAAAGTTCTTAGTACCTACGCTGATAACAGGGTAGTTAGATTTATATTTTGATTAGGCTTAACTCAGAAGAGACTTAGCAGTGTGGCAGGCTGGTAGCAGCTGGATGAGAGCAGGGAATCGAACCGAATGGAGTGCGGTTGGAGAGGCCTAAGGAGAGTCGAGTTTATCTTGTTGACTTACGCTGAGATTCACAGCCAGACCTATTTTCAAGATTTTCACGTAACAAATGCAAAAAGAAAAGGGGATTTTTCAAACGATCTGCGTTTTTAGTATTTGGGAATTACTTTACACGACTGAGAAGTTACGTATTTCTATAAACTATTAGCATTTATTTACTGTTACTTTAAATAAAAATGTAATTCAAGGGTTGTCGCTTGTAAAAACCAATAACTCTTCAAAGAAGGTAATGTTTCATCAAATGCTTTATGTAAAATAGACCTCGAAATAGGCCGGAAAAGCGACGTGATGTACAAACAAGATTATGTCGAACGTGATTAATTTACATTGTATCGACTTGCGCGTGTTTGTATTATTTCCATATTTTATTATTAAAGATCACATTATAGAAAAACTAAACCATTTATTTCAAATAAACCAATTACAGGCACTTATGAATTGTCAAGGGGTCGGTCGTTCAGAAAGATGAAGCTAGTTGCCTATTCCAAAGCGTAGTAGGTACCTACCTATAGAGAAGAACGGGCAAGAAACTCAGTCGTATTTAGGTAGAATCTTTTACTTGTTACCTCTTTCCCTTTTCCTGATGCTGGTGCTGATAACAAGTCCAATCATTCAGAACGTTTCTTAATTATTATAATTGCATGCCGAGGTAAGGACCACTAGCATGTCACGGAAAAGAATCATGATGTGTTACATAAGTCCAAGCCACTATGGAATGTAAAATAAAACGGTGTCAAAGTCAAAATGAGGCGTATCCGGTTATCATTGTCATGTGGACAGTGGCCGGGATAACTGAATGACGCCATGTCACATGTATCAAAAGAATTCGTGAATTGTCACACCAAGCGTGGCGAAAAATGTACCCAACACACAGTTTTAAAAGTTGGCGTTACCAGTTCACTATTTTGGCACTTAAATTGATGTTTTCTTCTTCTAAATCAAAACATTCGAGACATTTATCCAATACAAAAAAAAAGTTACAAGGAATTAACACGAATATTTATGTACAAATAAGTACACAAATTGAAAAGCCATTAAACAAAAAAGAGGCACCGCCAAAACTTACAAAACTCGTCCCCGTCTTCAGGAAAACCGTTAAATAAATCTGATGACAGATATCTAGTCAGCTGTAAAAGCTCCAGCAATAAGGCGCCACGCGACTCGTGGAACAATTTTTATGAAAAGAAAACTTCATGGAAATTGTTCTACAGGAGTCGCATCATGCCTGTCTGCGGGAGCCTTAATGGTGATTGGACTTTCATGAGATTTGACAACAGAGTAGATTGATAACGGTAACGATCAGGGGGCAACACTAGGGCGTAATGTGGCAAGCAAAAAAAAAATTAAAAAAATTGACCTTTATCTACTATAACTTACTTTGATGTGCAATAGTGTTGTTTTTTGTTTAAATTATAGACAAAAACAGCCAAGATTGCGTGGTTAGTCGCCTTTTTCTGCAGACAATAAATACATAAAGATATATATGTATATAAATACAAAATTTTTATGTTAGTAATGCATTGTTGATAAACAAGACTTGTTAATTAAACTGTGTGCATTTTGACAGTGATTGTTATCAATATTGATTATTTCAAATTGCATTTTCATGCAACTGTATCCATCAATATTGCTAATGAATATCTCAGAAATTAAGAAGAATCTTTTGTGTAAATAAAAGTATGCATGTTGGATCTTTACTGATCTTATTGTAATTTTTTTTTGTTCCAACTCAATTGTATTGTTTTTAACAATCACTTCTGTCAATACGCAGCTTTGAAATGTACTCATCAGAAAAATATAATTTAAGTATTGTAACAGTGCCATTTTAAAAGTACAGACAATTAATAAATCAAGCGAAGTAGGTAATAGATTTGTCATTTGTCTACTTATTACTTAAAAAAACATGCATGCATATAGAGAAAAAAACACAGTGCAATATCGTTTTATATTAGTATATGTACTTACAATACACACACTAAGAATTTTATCATCAGAAGCAGTTTTTTATTTTATCTAATTGCTCTATATTTTTTTTTAAACAAGACTCATATTTAGAACTACCCACCGTGGCTATAAGATCACTTCCACAACAAAATGGCACTTCTTCAATCAATTTCCGATCTTATTCACCGTAACATAAACACGATATTGCACTTTCACACTTATCGCATAGTTAATTTATTAGTAAGCGAAGAAAACAAACTACGTTTCAACTTTCATTTAGCACTACACATCTATTCTTAACACTGAAAACCATATTTACAACCCAACAACGTTATGGAGTTTTAATTGTAATAAAGCTATCACTTTTATTTCACTAATTACTTTGATAGCTACACTACAGCTACACATCAAAGAGTCATAACGACAAAGAGTACGATATTAGAGGAGCCGCGATGTACGCGTCACGCGGCGCGCACGGCTCGGCATTGTCTAGGCGAGCAGTAATGTGCCAGTTAGTGTGCCCGCACATGACTCAACATGTGAATAATTACGAGGAAAGAACGTAAAGAGATTTTGTTGACATTTGCGTCACGAAATATACAACTTGCTAAAACATTTTTATTTGTGCGGATAGATTTTTCCTTTACCAAGTTGCATAGTATAAAAAATTCAGTGTTATCTGTCAGCTACGTAGATGTGTTGCCAGGGAGTTTGTAACGACCACTGATTTACGTCAGTTCTAAATTGTCTTAGTTATAAACATTACCACACAAACAACAAAATCGCTCTTCAAATACACAAAACAAGCAACGTTAATTAATTAAAACACAAATAGCAAACTCATGTCATGACTTATTTGTGTCATCGCACTTCGTCACCGTTTAAGATTGCGATTAGATAGCAATGTCAACAGATAGTCGTTATGCGCGTGTTGGGTCGTCTACCGGGGCACTAACAAAGAGGGTAGCTTGGGTAACAAGGTGGGAGGAAGCACTACGCGCAGCTAAAACACGGGCTATATGAAATGTTATGTTGTATTGGGAAGACTGTGAAACTTATTCGTTTGTACACTAATGAAGAGATTATTATAATTTCAGGACTTCTGAGTCATGAATTCATGATGTCGTATATATTAGATTTGGATACTAATATCTAAACCAAATAAACCAAAGCATTGTAGTGCAACTTGGGGTCAGCAAAACTAAGCGGAGGTAAGAGGATTGCATCCAAAGGAGGTGGTTTTAATTGTTTGATAAATACTGAACTATGGACTATTGTCACTGTAATGAAATACTACAGCTTCACCTGAGGGCGACTAGGAGCACAAAACTGAAGGAAGACAAGCTATAGGAACGAGACACTTAACTTACTACGCTTGGAAATTTAGAACGGGTAGAAGGACCAGAAAAAAAGGGAGCCAAACTGTATGGCTGAAGGCATTAGAAGATTTTATAATATTGTAGCCTCTGTATACCGGATGGATAAATACGGGTTTTATTATTGTAGTTGTTAAATAAAGGTCGCCTTTCTTTCAGCAAGTCAGTGCTCGCAAGTCAGTCGGGTAAGCACGTACCCCCCTGTTTGCATATAATATATAAAGACAATGAATGTTTACAGCTACGCTTTCAGGGGCTGACGTCATTCATTATCAGATAGTGGCTTTTATGGAGTATTTTATTGTTGCATAGAATTTTCTAGATATAAGTGTCAATATTATCTACTTTATTAAGTTAAAAGGCTTTGTCTTAGAAGAAGATTACAGGCATACTCGAGTTCATTGGAATGGCGCGGTAACATTTCTAGTCTGCAGTACCCAATCAAATTGTTTCAAATCCAAATTTCCTGATCATCGGTTTTTTTAAAACTATTTTTAGATTCTTCTTTGAGTAGATTCCATTTTCCAATAAGACCAAATGTGATGCATGTGCCTGAACACATATTACCATAATTATTTTCCACTACTTAATCATATTCCTAGAGGATACTGAAATCCAAAGGGTAGATCAGTTCTCTCTGCCCTTTCTCGTACTTCAAACAATGATTTCTCTAGTTTTCAAGGCAGATCCCAAGCAGAGAAGCCTGTTTATTTCAAAAACATCGTTTTAGTTTCCATTATATTCGACACAAAACAAGCAAACTTTTCCATCAAGCCGTACTAATGCTAAAGATTTAACAATAAGTCGAGTTTGGGGGACGAAAAAACTAATTACTTTTTTATGCTTGAGCGTCGTCACCGGTCACCTCCACGGGCGGAGGCAATACGTTGGCTAATGTTAACTGCCCTCGCTGATCATAGCGGTATGATATTGGTAATATTTGCAAACCTAGAACGGTTTAAGGTAGGTATAGGAGACCCTCGTTTATCAGCAAATGTTGAATGCTGATACTGCGACTCCTAGGAATGTATTAGATTCAATGACTAATTTTGGCCCAAAGTTCTGCAATCTTGGGAAATCTAGTGATAATTGATTAATATAGGATAAGTTTCCAAAAATTTGAACGGTTATATAGTTATAACTGCTTACACCACAGATAATAAGCCTAAAGATAAATCTACCAACTTCAGCGAAAACCTAAATTCCAACCAAAATTCTATAACAAAATATGAATAAAATTCGCTCTGCATGCTGCTAACTGTATTTTTGACAGCCCAGAACGTTGTTCTACCCAATTCCTCACTAACTCCTATTTTGATGGCAATAAGGCAGAGTATTGTAAGTTTCGGTTTGTAAACGATGTATAGATAGTAATGATAGTGCACGGCTAGCCGTGGACCGAGTCGTTCATTGAACTTATGATTTAGCCATGGTTTAGATTTGCATGTAAAAGCAGCGCACTGGCAGAAAAGCAGCGCACTGGCAGGAAATCCAAACTCTCGGATGAGACTCTCAGGCTGCTGGCAAAAAGACGGGAAACCACCCAAGCGACTTCGTCAGATAGGTCAGACCTGAACAAGCGAATTGCGAAGATGGTGCGGCGCGACCTTCGGAGCTACAACACACGCCTCATTGAAGAGGCAATAGAGCGAAACCGAGGGTCCAAAGTATTCACTCAGCAGCTTGGCAGGAGCCACCTGACGAAGCTTAAAACGCACGACGGGAGGACTGTATTGTCGAAGCCGGAGATATTCGCCGAGATAGAGGATTTCTATGGCCGATTATACGCTGCACATGCCCCATTTTCCCAACGAGTCCACCACGATTCCAGAGCCACCCTGACACGCCACTATACCAACGAACTGCCAGACATCAGTCAAGACGAGATCGTGTTAGCTCTGCGACAGCTTAAAAATGGAAAAGCCCCCGGTGAGGACGGCATAACATCAGAGCTTTTGAAAGCCGGAGGAGCTCCTGTTATACAGGAACTACTGAACCTCTTCAACGCTGTCCTTCACAGTGGGAGAACTCCAAAGGCGTGGAGCGGGAGTTTGGTGGTGCTCTTTTTTAAGAAGGGAGATAAAGCCCTCCTTAAAAACTACAGACCCATCTCACTCCTGAGCCACGTCTATAAGCTGTTCTCACGAGTGGTCACGAACCGTCTCGCCAGGAGACTCGACGATTTCCAGCCACCGGAACAGGCCGGGTTTCGCGGAGGATATGGCACCATAGACCACATACACACAGTGAGGCAGATTATACAGAAGTCCGAAGAGTATAATCAGCCCCTGTGTCTGGCCTTTGTGGACTATGAGAAGGCCTTTGATTCTGTCGAAACCTGGGCTGTTCTGGAATCCTTACAGCGATGCCAAGTAGACTGTCGTTATATCGAGGTACTGAGATGTCTTTACGACGCCGCCACCATGAGTGTCCAAGTACAGGACCAGCAGTCCAAACCCATCCAACTGCGCAGAGGAGTGAGACAGGGGGATGTTATATCCCCGAAACTGTTCACGAGTGCGTTGGAAGATATGTTTAAGACGCTGGACTGGAAAGGTAAGGGCATTAACATAAACGGCGATTACATCTCACACCTGCGATTCGCTGATGACATAGTTTTAATGGCGGAGTCGTTGGAGGAGCTGAACCAGATGCTGGACGGCCTAGCTTCAGCCTCGCGACGCATCGGTCTCGGCATGAATTTGGATAAAACCAAAGTCATGATCAATGGTCTCATTGATCCGGGACCGGTCGTCGTACATGGCCACCCTCTCGAAATTGTTTCCGAGTACACTTACCTTGGGCAAATTCTGCAGTTAGGTAAAAACAATTTTGAGAGGGAGGCCAAGAGGAGGATCCAGCTAGGCTGGGCAGCGTTTGGGAAACTACGCCGAGTCTTCTCGTCATCCATACCGCAATGCTTGAAAACTAAAGTTTTCAATCAGTGCGTCCTACCCGTCATGACCTACGGAGCTGAGACGTGGACACTCACGATAGGGCTGGTCCACCAGTTCAAAGTCGCTCAGCGAGCTATGGAAAGAGCTATGCTCGGAGTCTCTCTGAAGGATAGAATTCGCAACGAATGCATCCGACAGAGAACCAAAGTTATCGACATAGCTCTAAGAATTAGCAAGCTGAAGTGGCAGTGGGCCGGCCATATCTCGCGAAGAACCGACAACCGCTGGGGTAAACGATGTCTTGAGTGGAGACCGCGACTCGGCAAACGTAGTGTAGGACGCCCTCCGGCCAGGTGGGATGACGATCTGCGAAAGACTGCAGGCAGATGCTGGATGCGTCAAGCTGAAGACAGGGCGCTATGGCGCTCATTAGGGGAGGCCTATGTCCAGCAGTGGACTAAAATAGGCTGATGATGATGATGATGATGATTAGATTTGCATGTGTGATTTACAATGGCTCGCTGTTTCGATGCTGAGCTTCGAAGGGTGATCTGATGATGTTTGAAGGATGATCTATGATTTCATTAGGATCTTCTGCTAAAGTATTTGATTTCATATTATTATCGTGGTTGTATTTAATACTGCTCCAGTTATTTGTCTATGAGAACTACTGACATTAGAGAAAAGTTCGCTTCCGGAGGCCTACCATCTAAGTCCGTAAACTAAGGTACGGGCCCGTCCGAAAGTAGATAAAACTTAGGAGTGAACCCTTACTCCCGATTAATTAACTTTTTAGGACGAGCAAAAACACATGGGGAGTAGGTTCCATTCAAATCGCGCTGACATTCATTCTTAGGTCGGGCCTCAAACTAATCAGAAATCCGTAGATGATACGGAGTTGTAATCGTCCGTAACTTTGGCCGAATCAACGAGTTCGTGCGTAGGGAGTAAACCCGCGAAAGACAAATAGAATAAAATAATTCTGTCTGTTTGTCCATTCCATCCGTCATTTTGTTCCATCTTTTCTTCCATGGAAAAAAGATGGTCTTGCTTTGCGGGCTGGTACGAGAAACTTGCCCTCTTATATATAGAACTAGACAAAGAAACTAGTCTCGCCCTTGAAAATCTGTCACTGACACCAGTTCCTATAGCGCAAAGGAAGCAAAGAGAGAAACGCCTCACGTGCTACGATCATTAATTGACTTACAGATGCATTATTGATGTAAGTTTACAGTCGTTTAGTATATGTGGTGACGAGCTTCAGCGTGGATTTAATTTGTCACAAAGTGGATAAGAGGAAGCCGTTATATCCTTCATACAAGTGACTAAATGATGAGTTGATGACTGACAAACGACACCTGCTGAAGACCCATGAGAACGAAACCCTGAAATAAATCAGCAGAGACCTAGGGCCTAGAGCGTGTTTCTTTTAACCATTTCGAATTTACGCATCGGCCGCGTTCGGCGCTCCGAATGGCCCATCACCATTCGAAAGTTGCGCTCCGATTGCCAAGGGCCAATCGGAGCGCCGAACGCGGATGATGCGTAAATTCGAGACGGCTAAAATAAACTCACACTAAGCCCACTGATCAATTGTATATTCTACAAAGAAAATGTCCCTTAGGTAAAATTACCAGAATTGTATGCGAGAATAATTTACAGTTAGCTATTAAGATACCATATACATTTGCTTACGTTTGAACTCTATTTTATACAAACTTAAAAGTCAAATATTGGCCAAAACTGAGACCGTAATGACAAGTTGAGACGTCGAAATGACGTAGTGGTGTCATTGTGATGCTACAGCTCTAACACTAATAGATTGCAGTGGAGTCTCACGAGCATTTCCGGACGCAAGGAGCGAAGGAACAATAAACTTGAAAGTACAAAGGTGTGGTCCTTACTTCTTCCCTACGGCTTCGCATCAGTGAAATTGGAAGACCCAATTTATGAGTTCATCCACATACTTTCTAAATACAGGAGATGCTGCCCATACCGAGACAGCTTTTTAGCACTGGTTAAATATTTGTCACTGTAGTGGGCTGACGGTTTTATCGCGATTTCACATCATTATCTTCTAGTTTATCACCGACAGCGACAAACGATGAGTTCACAGAAACTTTATGAGCATGTAGAGACAGAAAACGTAGGATCAGCAATGGGGCAGAGGTCAATACCCTTTTAGCCATCCCGGAAATCCGCATGACCTCGTGCTCATGCACCATATATGTATATTGCGATTTTTATTTCGTGTCAACGTATGCGTGACCTTGTTTACGCGTACGCAGTGGAACTTCTATGTTTATTTGTGTATTACAGGTGGAACTCCTGCGCCGGTCGAGGTCGCTGACCGGCGTATCCTATCGGCGCGGGATAGTTTCCGACTTTGAATATGAATGACGTGTTGATTGTGTTATCTCAAATTTCTGTGTTTGGGCCTAAAAGGTAATAGTAGGCTTTGTTTTGCTGTGAGAGGTGGTGCGTTTTAAGAAAAAATTGAGGAAATTACTCAAATTTTATTTAGTTGTATAGTTCTTTCGAAGAAACGAATTGGTCTGTTTTTGCCGCTGTTTACTGACTAATTGCTCATATTCTGCAGTGGGTTTTCATAGGTTTAAAAGAATCATAATGACATGAAATGACTTGCTGCTTCCGGATGAGTAGTAAAATCTTCAACTTGATTTGACATGCGTACTCTGCGCAAGTGCTTATTGTTGACATGTGTGAATTTATGGTTTCCTCAAATTAGCAGTTTCCTCAACTTTTTAGCCAAAGAGTACAAGTCGGAAGTGACGCACCTAGTCTAAACAGCTTTAAAAATGTTGGGCAAACAATCACAAAAACAAAAACGGCGTTAGAATATTAACGTAAACAAGTTTTGACGATACTATTTTTTAGT
The DNA here is from genome assembly GCA_963555695.1 of Dasypolia templi. Lineage (NCBI taxonomy): Eukaryota > Metazoa > Arthropoda > Insecta > Lepidoptera > Noctuidae > Dasypolia > Dasypolia templi. Next base: position 33,961,269 of record OY743138.1, on the reverse strand, counting down.
CTTGTTTTGTTTCGGTTGAAATAATGATGATCACGAATAGGTACAAACTCTAGTTTTACTTTGATATAACTAGTGGAGAAAACCCAAACTACACATGAAAAGTAACACACTATTTACTAATTTCACTATATCAGTATCTTCGTTTTCACCGACGTGTAACCGGCATGTGTTTATGGTATCTCTGGCTTTCCTACTAACTCAACGCTTTGTTTTCTTTCCAAGATTAACATCGTTAAAGTACCTAGTTGTTGCATCAGCGTTTACATATTTTTGTGGTTACATCACTGAGTTGAGGCTAAATTAATTCACTTTCACAATGTTGAACTGGTACATCACTGAATTACTCGCTTAAAATCTTATTGATCGAAGCTTAAACTAGATAACGTGAAATCATCCCAGACTGAACCGGCGCACAGTGGGTCGAAACTATGATTTTAGTGACTTAGGGCTCAACTTTGCTTTTTTACTTTTTTCCTCATGTGGATGGATAGAGCTCATTAACCTCAACAATAATTGTTCTGATGTATTTTTTCCTAAACTTTATACTTTGGGTAGAAAAATGTGTTTTGTTATTTTTTTGTATGGAGCGGATCAAATAACCTTAAATTCCTGCTAAGTAGCGTGTGATCCCGCGTTGAAACTTTATTTTTCATATACCTTGTCTAGTCTATTATCATTTGATGCTATTAACGTGTGCATAAAGTTGCAACTCTGCCAAATAAATGGATCGAAAAAAATGAAAAAATATATAGAATAAAAAGCTACATTTTTTACTTTCGTAAGTTCTTTTAAGTTAAATTTGATATGGAATAGTAAGTAAAAGCACGTAATAATACACATAGTTACTTAACAACTAACAACAATACATTTAAAAGGTCCCTAATTAGCTTAAATTTACTAATATATGTAGTATTAGTAAATTTAAAGCTAATCACACTAATCATAATACATTTAAAAGGTCCCTAATTAGCTTAAATTTACTAATATATGTAGTATTAGTAAATTTAAAGCTAATCACACTAATCATAATACATTTAAAAGGTCCCTAATTAGCTTAAATTTACTAATATATGTAGTATTAGTAAATTTAAAGCTAATCACACTAATCATAATACATTTAAAAGGTCCCTAATTAGCTTAAATTTACTAATATATGTAGTATTAGTAAATTTAAAGCTAATCACACTAATCATAATACATTTAAAAGGTCCCTAATTAGCTTAAATTTACTAATATATGTAGTAGTAGTAAATTTAAGCTAATTAGGGATCTATGAATTTCAATTTCTTTGTTTTAATGACTTTAACATGTTTATGAAATGTTATTTTAAGTTAGATTTAATACTGAATAGTGAGTAAAGATAGGTACATAATAATACAAATTAGTAAAGGTAAACTAACATTACTACAACTAACACAAGCAAACTAAAAACTAACTATAAACAACATCAAACATTACTATTTCCTTTCAATTATGAGTTTGACATTTATAAACTAATAAAAAAAACAAGAAACTTACAAACTACCAAAAAATCTTATTCACTATCGCTATGACTATCTTGTAAATTATCTACATCAATAAAATCTATATCGGATTCTGTGGGAAAAATCAGCAGAAGCTCTTTGACTTTTGGAGAGAGAACCATTATATTTTGTTTCACCATTCGAGGTCTTAGACTTGTGATCTTTGGATCAGAAGACAAAAGAAGATTGTGTATAATATCCTCATTTGTCGCCGTTCTACTTACCTTTCTAGAATGACTCTCTCTATATTTCCGGAAATCTTTATTACGAGCTTCCGCTGCCTCTTCCGACAGTTTACCTATAGGTATGGCACCAAAGTGCTTAATTATATCACTCCCATGTACTAACAATTTATGTATACTGGAAGGCATATAATACCAGGGATATAAGTGAACGTACAATTGTGCAGTATCTCTACAAAATTCGGAAAACTTAGAAAGATCCACGCTCTCTCCAGATGCAACCGTCTGAAGAATCACATGAAACCTTTCTATTAAATCTTTATCTATTCCTGTTATGCGAGCTGTTGTTTCTGCATCCCTAAAAAATCTTCTGGCAGTATTGCCATCATTGGTTGTGCCTACTCCTTGCTTGACTACGTCAATAAGTAAACCGCATTCTTTCTTAAACGCTTGCTGTATAGCGCTCTTTCTGAGTGACATTTTTTCTTTGTCATCGCCCCTGCAACTCCATTTTTTGAAGTCCAAACGATAAGCTGCAAACAAAAAGAAATATCACTTAAATAAAAATCTCACAAGTAACTATATAACGTGAAAAAAATTATGAACTAATAAAATTATATTTACCGATATGAAGTAAGCACTCCATGCTTCTTATCCAGGCATGTAAAGATGACATTCCATACTGGAACACTTCTTCGTTGTTCTCTTTTTGAGCAAGTGACTCTAAATTGTTCATCTCTGACGGTTTTGCTTTGCAGATATCACAGACAGCTGAAGATGTGTCTGACAAATATGACGATATTTTGCCGTCTATCATCGTCAAGTGCAATTGATGCTTAACTTCAACTTGATTGAACTTGATTGGCTGAAGTGTTTCTATTTCTTCGGTTATGCTAGCTTTTATAGTTACCACTGTTGACTGCGTTTCTTTGGTAAATTTGAACATTATCGGACGGCAATAGAAAGTTGATGAGGGTCGATCGTTTTCCCAAACAATTGTTCCATCACATTGTTGAAGCCTTATAGGAACTAGACTGGCCATGAAGATAGTTGAGTCATCAAACTCTGCTTCAGTCTTTTGTTTATAATTACTTTGACCTGAGGCTCCATCAAAACCCCATTTGCTTATTAGCAGTAACTCAGTTGGCGAATCCAAATCTAAAGTAATCACTTCTAAAAGCCTAGATACCGTCAAGTTGAGTAAAGCTTGCAGTTTAATAGCAGCTCCTTCTTCAGTTATAATTATGTCTTCTTTCCCTGGATAACATTTTGCCTTCGCTTGTTTTATTTTATAATAAGAAGGGTATAAATCAGACCTATTTTCACTTGCTGCTTCTCTTAGGCTTATATACTGCCACTTACTTAATTTAAGTGAAACTAATAAAGACAGTGCCTTATCGGGTGAATATGTACTACTTTTCGGTTTACTTGTACTTAAACACTCTTTAACTTTTTCTAGATCTTCGGGGTGATTTAGTAAATGGTTCATAATTTTCCTACATCCTCATTTCCGGTGTTTCTTAAACTAGCAATTGTAGTAGCTTTAAGTTCATCCGGGGATAACGAAAGCGATTGGTTAATTTGATCAACGCGTCGTCGTTTTTGCCTGGAGCCCAATTCCTCGAAAGGTTTTCGAGGTGTAAATGTAGATGTCGAAGCTTCTGTAGTAGATGGTGGTAGATTTTCGACATCTTCAGTATTACAAATCTCGAGCCTTTCCTGTTCAGTGTTCACAGCTTCAGGTATCATTCCTTCGGGCCAGTTTATTGCACGTTCCAACCAATCACCATTTTTTCTTACAAACTGTGCTAACGTGCGACTACTTCGTTCCCATCTTGCACTTATATTTGAACAAAAGCGCGTACAGAATTTTTGGAGCTCAACACTGTTCTCTTCGGTCACGTTTATTTTATGTTGTAGGAATTGAAAGAATTTTTGACTATCCGACAGTGACTTGACCTGCTCTCTTAAAATCATAAATAAATCTAAATTGTTAACTAAATTATCCATTATAACGAAAAAGGGACGATCAGAATCACGAGATGTTAGTAGTAGTACGAATAAACGAACACTAGTTAGTATATAATAAATTATGGTCATTTTATACTTCCAGAATCCAGTGACAAACAATGTTTACTAATTTTTCTACTACCCTCATTAACTAATTATCCTAATTAATATTACAGTAATGACTAAAAGTGAAAAACATTGTTATTTTATAAGGTAAAAGGTTAAGCTAATTACAGTAATTAAACACACAAATAGAAATTAATTGATTTCATATCCACATTTTTAAATAAAGGTCCCTAATTAGCTTAAATTTACTAATATATGTAGTATTAGTAAATTTAAGCTAATTAGGGACCTTTTAAATGTATTGTTGTTAGTTGCTAAGTAATTATGTGTATTATTACGTGCTTTTACTTACTATTCCATATCAAATTTAACTTAAAATAACTTACGAAAGTAAAAAATGAAGCTTTTTATTCTATGTATTTTTTCATTTTTTTCGATCCATTTATTTGGCAGAGTTGCAACTTTATGCATTTGTTTATAGCATCAAATGATAATAGACCAGACAAGGTATATGAAAAATAAAGTTTCAACGCGGGATCACACGCTACTTAGCAGGAATTTAAGTTTATTTGAGCCGCTCCATACAAAAAAATAACAAAACACATTTTTCTACCCAAAGTATAAAGTTTAGGAAATAATACATCAGAACAATTATTATTGAGGTTAATGAGCTCTACCCATCCGCATAAAAAAAAAAGTGAAAAAGCAAAGTTGAGCCCTAAGTCACTAAAATCATAGTTTCGACCCACTGTGCGGCGCCGCCTGGTTATAGGTGTGCTAGAGATAAGATTCAATTTTGTTAGATTGTTGTACGGTTCCGAAAAATTGGTCGCAATGGTCTATGGACAGAAGGACCAGAAAAATATTTCTCAGGCGTCGTGGACTAACTTTAAATACCTTATAATACGGACGTACAATGTCCAGCAGTAGACAAAGAAAGACTTAGAATGATAAAATTCTTGTAAAGTGGTCCTAAAATGCTGTTTAGCCTAGCTATATATTATGAGAAAAATAATAACTGTATCAATTTATCATGATGTGTTATCTTTTTACCTAGAAATTAGTTATGTATGTATAATAAATATTATGAGCATGGGACCGCGATTGACCATGACTGTGCGGTTGGTTCCGTCTTGGATCTCCAACACGCAAAACCATGCGTCATAGGTATATTTCTTTGAAAAAAGTATGAATCTTATCGATTACTTATAGGAGGAGAAGACGGATGATACTACAGAAAGAGATTACAAATTTCATCAACCATAATTGCCTTGTTTGTTTTTAATTAGATCATTAGATGTCAAGCGCAAAAACGCAACAGTTAGTTAATTGAAAGTTTCTAAACATACGTGGCCCTAGGGTCGTACCCAAAGAATATTTCCTAAAACACCGCTACAGCAGCAAACCCCATAAAAAGCCAATATACTTTCCAAAACACGAGAAGCGTTAAAAATGGCTGAACTTATGAGGCCCATTCTATGAAAGTTTAATGTTGATGACGTCACACGTCCCACACCGCCATGTTTTGTGGCAGAATGTTAGACTACCCACAGTTATTGTGAATCAAATCGCATGGCGTTGGTCGGCGGCCAAGGGGGTCAAGATGAAGGGCATTCAATGTGGGGCAAGAGGCCTCGTTGAATAAGAAGGTAATATTAGAAATGTGTAGATCTATGCATTTTTTATGAGATTAGGTAATGGTGGCGAGTGGCCGAGTGGCGTCCAATGACTGAAAGAAGAGGTATAGGTCGTCCGGCGGCGAGATAGGCGGACGACATTCTTGCCGTCGCGGGCAAAACCTGGATGAGGCTGGCACATGAGCGTGGGGATTAGCACTAGAAAAGAGAGGCCTATGCCCAGCAGTGGGATAAGTCTAGATGTGGATGATGATTACGACTGGCTCTACGGCCGTAGTGTAGAGTGTGAGTATTTTGTGGTAAAAGTCTTCTCTATTGAAATTGCAGTACTTTGAAGTGACTCCCACCTAAAGTGTTTGTATTGTTCGCGTTATCCAGGTCAAAGATGAAAGAAAGGTCATGAGTGTCTGTTATATCATCGACACCTATACCTTTCAAATGCAACAGCCAATTATAAGGATAAGAAGATAAGGAATAACTAATGAATGAATAAACCCAAAACTAAGTGTTGCACTTTACATCACCGCACCGCCCAATAAAGCAATAATTGTAATAAGAAATTCTAATTTTTTATCAATATCGTCGTTTCATTGCAAATAGCGGTAACGACGCATTCTTATTTTGACGCTATTCAACATAAATACCAGTTTGTTACAGTTTCGAGGGTATAGAAAATTCTAAGCGAATATCGCACTGTTGACTATACCATACTACAGGGTCACTTTGCGAATGTGCGCTATAAAAATTGGCTGTTGACTCTCCTAAAGCAATGAAGCAGTCAATTCTGACTTCACCTCACATAATGAACTCCTACGATCACCATAATCTATAAATAGCCTCGATTGCCTGCAGATCGATACAGCACGTAAAAGCATACACAATCAGCAAGGCAAGGCTATGGTGTCGGAGCCGTCGACCTTGGCCGGAACGTCTTGTGTCTATAACTTCTATGTTTTAATTTATTTAATGTTATGACAACACCAGACCAAGCAAAATAATATCGAAAATGATTAGGATAAAGTATCTTAAAAAGCATAACGTATAATTTTGATCTATTTAAGACGATCACATCCATCAAAGAACTGGCCAATATGACAAAAGACTGTCTTAAAAGAACGTTCCTGCTCAGACTAGGTCAGCTAGATAAAGCAAAAAAAACTGCTTGAGACACACGACCGGTTAACGGGCACGGGCCTTAGACCAGTCTAGCAGATTGTGGCAGTAAATCTTTCGCGGCTGAAAACTGTACACACACGATTAGTAAGTTAACTACTCTATCGTCGGGCAGAGGCAGTTGCACTATTGTTTTTTTTTTTAAATTAAAATGATCATCTTAATTTGCTGGGGTGTTTGTTGCGCCACTTCTTCCCAGCTAAAGCAATAGGAAGTGGTCAAGGGTGGGCGTTTTAGGTGCTGTCTGTTGTAACCTCTGATTCTCAAGACTAATTTACAACAATTTTGATCCCTTTCGGACCCTACAGTCTATATGGAAAATCAGATGATATAATCAGTACTAGCCGTATTGAACGAGGTCTGCACAGACCGGTGTTGCTAACCAAACGGCCTTGTGTGTCGTGCATCCTATGTTATTGTACTGATGCTAATTACGTGTGAATATCACGAGAGTCCCTAACAGGGTCATTAGAGTCAGATCTATTTAGTAATTCGGTTGCGGTCGATGTGGACATGGGAGGATGGTGACATAAGAACGCAAAAGGAGTAAAGACCTGGAGGATTTTTGACAACATTAACAGCTATGCAACTGGAATCCATAAAAAATGGTAACAGAGCAAAATGTAACTTACTGAGTAAACACAAAAACAGAAATTTCTAAGTCTAATCTATGCCAGTTCCACCTAGAAATAGCTACATTTATCAGCAATTCGACATGGGAAATAACTTTTTCTCGTCGGCTAGAAAATTATAGTCAATGCGTGGATTTGCTCACGACATTCGTGTTCCGTTTGAACCTCGTGACGAATCAGTGGTATGTTTGAAGATACAATTGTTTGAAAACACATAACTGCATGCCACTGTTAATTTCGACAACAACACTGTTTTCTACGAAACACGTACTTCAGATATAATGTCAAGGTTTTGGAAAGTCAGGAAAGGATGCATGAATGAACTGTGAAACTGTCGTCCCGTGGAAAGTGAAACTGTCGTCCCGTGGAAATAAGGACCAACCGGAAGTTAGGTAAAGGCCATGTTTTATGGGAATATCTATGGACTCATAAACTGAATTCATGATTCATTATGATGAGAGAAAAACTTCTTGCATTCAGTGAACAAGTTCATGAAAGAAAACTGACACAAAATAATAATCTTTTATTTACTTCATTTGAGACTAATGCGACGTATTTTGAATTTTATCGCAGGAAGGACGATGGTTACGCTTTTGGTGATAAAAGGTGAATAACATAATTATTTTGTCAATTTTAATAAGGAGATGTATTTCTATGAAATAGCTAAGTTTCTAAGTTAGAATAGATATGAGAGAGAGAGTGTGTGTAGGCGATGGACTAGACTCTGTCAATACTGACTCATGTCTTATGTCTGGCACTGGTTTTAGAAAACGAATTGAGGAACCCCACGATGGTCCTGAGAAAAGTTGAGAACTACCCTTCATACGTCCACATACCCTTCAGCATCAGGTCGTCGCATAGCATTAGGTATTTATATATGGGCAATCGTTGTCTGGAAAGTGTAGACATTGCTATCAAATCAGTCAATATTTTGACTTAAAGCAGTTTTCTCTAGAAAAATAGCATGAGAGATCAAAAGTGTATGACTCTTTCTTCTCCAAAAGTTTTCCACACAAAGAAAACTCCAAAACTGATTACACTAAAAGTTTGCGTCAACAAATACCGTCTGGCCTGCATATGATCATTCAGATAATACCAAAGAACGTAGTGCCTGCCCTTATCACGGGGTCAACGTATTTGATAATATTTTGTAAGTCACTTGAACTTACACAAATGAATAGTAAACAAAGGACTTCGTTCTAATTTTGCAAAAATACTAGGGATCATAGAAATGTGTTCTCTCGGTTTAAAAAAGATCAGAACAGCTTTGAAGATAACGATACAAGTAGAAATAAAAGATGCTTTTCCGATATTGTTACGAAGATTGGTATGACAAAGGTCCGCAGTATATTACAAACATTGATGGTCTTTTTGTTTTTTTCTGGGGTCTACCAAGTTTAATGAACGGCGGATAGCGATCCAGACATTAAATAATCTAGAGTGTTATCCAGAAACAAGAAATCCTCTATCGGAACAAAATTGAGTCACGAGATCCAATATTTAATGCACTTCAATGAAACCTTACCACGTGGTTACTTCGGGGTACAGCTGACACACATTTGCGGAGCCGATTTAAAAGCTATACACATAAAATGTACAAGTAACTTCTGAATCAACTCACATCGTTAATTATCAAGGACTTCGGCCGCCATTTGGAAACCACTATAGACATTTTATATTCACGTTATATCACTACCGGTCGTGGTTAAAGTTTGGACACGTACGGCCCGTGCAGCGGAATAAATGTTTTTATCCCGGAAACATTGAGAGTTTATGAGGGATACCGGTGGTATTAGTTGCGGATAAAAGTCGCCTAATTGATTGTGTTAAAATGTAAAACCCCACAGTCAACAAAATAATTGAAAGCTATTCGCAACATCTAGTAAAGAACGAGGTAAACCGTAAAAGTTAACTTTGTTGCAAACAAGTTTGGGACCAAAATTCGAAACAGTAAGTTATTGAAGTGCTCTAAACGATGGATCATCATTTTTCCTTGTACTAGCAGAGTTTTACATTTCCACACAACTATGACGCAACTAAGGGTAAATGATTTATAACAAACATTATACCCTTAGGTTGCTGTTATGAAACAGTGCTTCCACTGCAAGTAATTCTAACTACCCTGTAAAAAACTACGTCACAATAAGGTGATAAACTTATTTGACATTCAAATTAAGGAAGCGACATTGTCACAGCTACAATGATTGACATTGACTGGCAACCTTGTTTGTGTTACCTGGAGGAAACTGATGCCATGTAATTTAACTGACATTTACGTGATCAGGGATGGATGCAAATCCTTTACTATGCGTATGCGCAAGGAGGAGAGGATTAGGTTGCGCAGGGTTGTTGTAAAGCACGATTTTGAGCTGAAACACGGTTCTTTAGCGAAAATGAGTTAGCGTGACTGAATAATTAAAAGCTGTAATAAAAACTGTGCTCGTATTTGGAAGGTCAATTGATAAACGAAAAGTCGTAATTATTAATAAAATAATGAATGAACTTAGATCGTATCAACTAGTCATCACAGGAGAGAAAACGACCTTTATCGACCTCCATACTGGTATTCAGCTTTATCCGGTTTGTTAAGACTGGAAGCTACCCCAAGAATAGTTGGGAAAAGGATGATGATAATGATGATTCCTAGAAATCTGAAAAAAAAACCTATCTGTTAACAATTAAATACATATGTTAACTTTTAATAAGCCACAGTAAAGGTCAACAGAGCTTAAACAATGACATCTGAAACAAATGACTTTACAAATTAATTATCAGAAGCCATCGCATTGTGATTAACACAGGGATTTGTAACCTGTATTTTGTTGAATCAAGGTTGCCGACATAGGTATTTTATTTAGCACAAATACTAATAATTGTATCCTTGTATATTATATTACTCATAGTGTAGTGCTTCAACAAGACACATACAATTTTATTTGTGATTGTTATTTTCATTTCTCTACACATTGTTGTGTATGTACTTGTACTTTCTGAAGAACATGATTTCTCAAGATAAGAGAAATTTATGATATGGATAACATAATCTAATTATCATGTTACACCAGTAAAAGTTGTAATTGATCACCAATTCCAATCTAACAAATTTATTTGCAGGCAGAATTTTCGATAGTCGGATAGCATTTAAATGAGGCTGATTGACAGCTTTTCTACAGAAAATACGTGAAACATAGTTGGTAAGGTTTAGAATCAAGTAGCTTGAATTGGGGGGTGCAGGGCGTGCGGGGGGGGGGGGGGGTGCGAAAAAATGTGATGCAGCTTCTGCCCCCCCCCCCTCCCACAATTTATTTGTACACACTGACAGTGACAGTGTATGGAAACTTTGAAAGTTGTTTTGATTACTGACTAGTGGCTAGAAAGACATTCTATACAACCAATTTGCTTTCATAGGTATATTAGAAATTTTCTTTCAATAGGAGTTATAAAGATTTCAATACAGATAGTATTCTCAATAGGAGTTTTGATTAAGTCTGAATGAGCGAAATGAATTAGAAAAATATATGGTTGAACCCAAGTGACTAAATTAGCATCAGCTGATTGTTAAATAGTTCCTATGTTTTTTCTTATATTCTAGCATATGGTTTTTTAATTCAACATCATTTTATTTTATAGGTAGGTTTGGTAAATTTGGGGATCACTTTAGTAATGAGAACTGTGTTAATTACTTTGGTGGTCAGTCAGATTGTTGTAAATATTTGTGGTTACAAACTTGTTAAACTAATGACTTGCATATCATATGATCAAGCATTAATGAGGAGTGGAATATAACATAAATATAAGGTAAATAGTGGTTGGGACAAGGTTATTAACAAGGTCTCCAACAAGACACAAGTAAAAACTAAGGTTATATGAAGTAAAACATAAAAAACTTACACAATACTGAAAAAGGGGCTAGCAACTAAACTAGACACATAAAATCAACACTTTCTTCGTACGGAACGTACGGTGTGCACACGAATAACGGAATCAACTGGAGACTACTTGATACAACTATCATGTGTAGATAATGTTTATCTTATCAAAGGAACGTTACCACGAAGAATATCCAACTTGCATACACGTGACGTCACAAAACAACCACCCAATTCGCAAATACACAACATAGACATCCGATAAAGTTGCTAATCGCGGCTTAGATACGATAACTACGCGGCGCGCTACGTCAGCCCAGGACAGCTACAATAACTAACTACGGGCTACGGCTGATCCAGCGGGTGAAGGTCTAACTTGCACAGTCACACAGTCAGCATTCGCTACTTAAAGAAAGTTAGTGACGGGCAAACTTAAGTGCAATATCAAAAACTTACCAAATAACCAGGATTGACGTTGTAATTAATGTTTATCCCTCAGTCAGACTTATTTACGTAATTAAATATCACACATTATACTGTTATCACGTTACACAACACGGTATCACACGATTTACTATAGAATTTTGTTAATTTTTCGTCTAAACAAAACAGTTTTTGACGAATTGACAATTATCGTTTTTATTCGTGACAAAATCAACATGTCCTCCAACAGGTCATCCGGTCATAATATTATTTGACTAATACGAAATTAACCTAAATATAGCCACACAAATTACCTTTAAAAGTTTTCCGTTTTTATTTGAAGCACAAGATAAATCTTCAGTTGTATTATAAGTATAGTTACAAACACATCATTGAAAGTTTCTCAATTAGCAACTGTAGAACGTAAACTATTTTGGTAATAGTATGTTTTTTAGTTGATTAGTAATATGCGAAACTTTTCAGTGTGGCGCTAGTAGTCCGTAAAGTAATATCAGAGTTATAACATACCATGGGGCGCAATCAGTATACAGTTTCCAGAATCACGTCTACATCCTATTTAGCTGCTTCTGTTTGGTCCCATATCCAATCGTGTTACATTGTCTGCTTCATCTGCATGAGATGACCCATTTTATGTTAGTTTTATTGGCATCAGAACTCCCACCCCGTACCAATATAGTGAACAAGACTATAGCATAGCTAGACATATGTAGTGTATAATCTTAGACAGAGTATCTCCAAAACCAATTAGTATATGATGGTCAAACCAAGACATAGGCAGCGTTTAGATCATGGGGAAAGAGTTCAATAACTTTTGAAGTAGCAACACCGTCCGTTTACGTCGAGTACGTAGTATTTCTGTGTACTCTGTGACGACAAGCCCGAGCCGCGAGCTAGCGGTGGGTAATCTTTTTTCCGGCAAGTGAATTGATTCACTTATTCCGACTCCGGGTCCGGTACCGGTTCACCTTATTTATTCCTTTGGCACCTTTTGGCACCGGCACTCACTCGCTCATTTTGGTTCCCCGGCTTCGCAGAACATTTTATTCATTTGGTTCACTGGATCATTTGGCACATTTTGAATTGAACAGTTGGTTAGTTAGAGCGATACGACGTGTTCCGAGTACTTCCGAGTGACTTGAGCGAGTGAACAGTGAACGCGCGCTCCGGAATCATTTGGTACCGCGGTGCCGGTAAGGATTGTGAGGAATAAATAAGGTTTACGTATCCGCGTTCGGTACCGGCTCCTTTGGATCAGTACCTCCGGAGTTACCCACCGCTACCGCGAGCGCAGATAAAAAATAATTCTGAAATCTGAAGGGACGGACGAAATGAAACGGTTTTTCTGATAAATTTTACAAGAATTTCAAACAATTAAAGGATTACTGTTATTTAAAACATGAATACCTCAAGTTTTTCTGCAGACTCTTCACATGGGAAAACAGCAGACACAGCCAAAACATTCGTAAGTAGAATTCTGAAAACTTTTAGGTTATGTTTGTTCGTGAATTATAAATTCAAACACAAAACCTATCAGGAGTTTCTCGTTGTTTAAGCTTTATGTTGTTGACCTGTTTCTACGTCAGCCCGTTAACATGGTTTCTATTGCGGTTAAAATCTTCCCCAGTTTTTAACCACTTTAAATTCGGTGCCGCCTAAAGTTCTGCATGTTCCAATAGAAAAAATAGGGAAGTTTTCGTCAAATCAACATGTTATTGGCCCATTAATAAGCATTACGTATGTAGCAATAAAATTTACTGTAAGTGACAGAATCTGTGTAGCATGTTTGTGAAAATTTAATTATTTACAGATCCTACCAGATAAATGCTTCCAAAAACATGTCGGATGTGCATGGGGACGGGGAAACAAGTTTACGATATACCCTCGAAGTCAAACTGTGAACAAAACACCAACTAACATAGCAGATAACAAACTCCTCAACATCCGCCAAGATATTCTCCTCTTCACCCCAATCCTCAGGAAACTCGTCAACGAGTCCAATGGAACATACTTATCACTGCAAAAAGCTGCTGAAGCTGCCAAAATTTCAGACAACCAAGTTGAATTTCTCAAACTATCTCGCCAGTTTCGATCAATCCTCCGAGTGTGCATTGAAAACCTTCAAGAAGCTGCCTCAAAAGAAGAGAATGGCATAGAAAAGAACAACTTACTATCCTACATTACAATATTCTACTCTATAGAATGCATTTGGCATTTATGTGAGATTCTGTACATAGACAATGTTCCAGGAGACATAGTTTTACCATATTTGTTGGAATGGGTGCGATTCCACTTTCCGTGTCATGAGCAGACCGCTGCTGGGCTGTTGGACGCTTGTGAGAGGGACTCAGAACTACATGAAGACTATTGGGATACTGTAGTAGGCATGGTAGTACAAGGCAGAGTGGATGTGGCGAGAGCACTGCTGAAGCTACATTCTGCTACAGATAGCAATGAGTTCAAGCTGGTTGACAACTCTTTGAGGAGTATGCCAGTTTATAGTGTAAGTTTTTCATTATCTAGTAACTTATTTTTTTAACAATTCATTTTAAAAAGGGGTTCTGTCCATTTGATCTTGATATTGTTCTTCTCTTAAATACACACATATGTAATGATGAGAATTAGGCCCCATTTTATCACAAACTTATTCTAATGGGTATGTGAGGAATTCTACTTTAGTTTGCAATTGCAGGTGTATGGAGGCATATCCACAGGGGAGTTCACAATATCCTGGAAACACTGGCAGGCTGAGTGCAGGTCTAAACTCAGCAGCAGGGTGCTGGCTTCACAACCAAACCTGGAGCTTATCATGAGGGTATCAATAGTTTATCACTTTATTGAAGCTATTTGTAGAAATTTGAGTAGTCAGTACTCACCAAGTCACTTCTTGAAATTATTCTATACAGTACATAAATCTAAAACTGGCACTGTGATTTATATATTTACTTTCTACCTAAATCCCTGTTGTTTTCATGTAACTGATGTAGAAGGACAATTCAAATTAACTTAAAATCTTTAAATATTCATTTGATCTCCAGATAATCATTGGCGACTACACCGCCTTCGAGTCAATACGCAGCAAGTACTCCTCATGGTTCGACATCCTGGGCGGCTGGGTGATGTTCACGGCGCCGTGGTCGCGGCGCCACGAGCTGGGCCCTGCGGCGGCCGCGTGCGCGGGCCTGGCGCCCTCGCCGCGCTCGCACCTGGACGACATGGTGCGCGCGCTGCTGGAGGGGGATCTGCATCAGGTAATAGTAATGTGGTCAAACAAAAACAGATAAGTGACTGCTGTTCAAACCCTTGAATCGCGTACATGCTACCTGACCAAATTAATGGACATTCTTGACATGAGATTCATATTCATTTATTTGCCAACAATGTAGGTGCAGGTATAAGATGGCACATTACTAAAAGTTTTCACGCAAAGTCATAAAAACTAAAAGATACACCAAAGAGATAGGGATCATTTGCATATACGTTCTATGTTAGAGGGTTCCGTTTCTGCACTTATTCCTACATGTGGACCATTGTGCGTGGGCCAGGGCGGCCGTCGGTGGTTATTATTCCATTTGCAAATATTTTGGGTATGGATATGGTACCGAAACATGTGAGGATGCAGGCCTAAATAAAAAAGTCACTTTTAAATTGAACCAAGTATGTGAATGACTGATGAGTGAGATGTTCAAATTCAACATTATGATTTGTTGAAAATTTTTGATGTAGTTCTGAAAATAATGTATATTATTTCAGGTAATCCACGAAATACAACAAATATCTGACAACGGCTGGTTTGCGACGCATCTCACAGACATACTGTTCCACTGTGGCAAACTTAACATCATGGATAAGCACCAGACCAAGTGAGTTATTACTTTAGGCATAAAACAGCTGGCCAACCATCATAATATTATAACTATAGACTCTTTTTGAAAATGACATTGCCCCCAGAGAAAGTAACAAACGTCTGTGACTGATCAGCTAAAATAGAAATTTATCAAATTAAATAGGCTTTCGAAATAAGATGGTTCTAATTTATGAATGAATGAAATGCACCAACCCCAGTGTGGTTTGACCAGACTTGATTAATCGAATGAACCCTACGATTCGCGCTAGCCCCTGATGCCTCATGTTTCATGATGCTACATTGCATATCAAGACTGACTCATATCTAGACTGGGGGTGCTGTAATGGTAAGGAAGAGGTGCCTTTAGGATAGGAAGGAGTGTGAGCCAACCGAGTTTGCACTCTAATGTTAGTCCAATTAGTGGAGAGACAGGTGATGTTTATCTATGGATGTCGCAGGCGAGTTGATTCAGGTCGAGCTTTATCGGTGAATCTTTTGGCTGGGTCAAACTGCTTTCTCGGCTTTTTACTATGTCCTTGCTCTGCTGTTATAAATGTTACTGTTTACACTACTCTACTACTACTACTACTCTTCATTTCTTTTCTCAATTCTCCTTTCGCAGTTCTGCTGGAAGAAATTTCTTAAGAAGTAAGCAGTACCTTTGTACTCAAATTGTAATTATGTCGTGTCCCTTTGTAAAAGAAAAAGGCATTTTTTTTGGCGCCTGCCCTTTTTGTCGACTACCTGGCATTGATTATTGTAAGCTTGTTGCTACAGAATACAAACTTTTGGAAACAATTTATAGATCTCTTATACTCACTCACAATAAAAACTTTGAACTTTGTTTGAACTTTAAAAACCCTCTCCCTCCAGGCAATAAAAATAATCGGGTACCCGGAGTGTAGTGCAATAGGTTAATAGCTAGGCAATAGGTATTATGGGACACAATTTTTGCACGAATTCTAAATTGATAACATTCTCTTGTTAGAATAAATAAATAAATCTAGCTTGATGCAATAGTTACGGCATGCAAAACGTTACAAGGCAGGTTAAGGTATAAAGTATGAACCCATTTTCCTACCCCAGTAGTCCAATATAACTGTCTAATGAGTGCTTAGCTCGAACTTCTTAAGTTCACCAGACACTTCACGGGAATTGCACTTTAAATAAAGACCGCCAAACTTCAACAACATCGAAATATAACTGAAAGTCAAAACTCAGTCCCCCAGGCCTACTTACCCTTTTTTGACCTATTGTTTATAGCGGAATGGATTGATCTCACCAGGTTCAGGGCTTAGAATCCTTTGGCAGGCAGGCAGTTCGCAAGCTGCACTGGCTCGTGCGTTTGAGATCAGGTGCACAGTACCCAAAATAAGATGTTTCTAAGTTCTCTTTTGCACAAATTATCAAAAGTAAAAAACTAATAGTACAAACTCTGAGCTGCTATTCATGAAAATAATTAATAACAAAATGTTCTTACCTCTTTTCCAGCGTAACTTCTCACCTCCGAGACAGCCTAATCCTCGAATATGGTTGTCTTCTAATGGAACACAAGTCCCTCTGGTCAGTCGGGCTCTCTTACCTAGCTTCTTGTCCACCGGAGGGGCTAAGGAGAGCCGAGCTCATTATGGAGAGGATGCCGGTCGAGACTGAGGCTAAAGCAATGAAAATTATTGCTGAAGCCAAGAAGCATGGGCTGATGGGTGTTGGTAAGTCAGAAGGAATTAATAATCAGTCCTAGAATATCGTCGAAAGAAGTACAGAGATAGATCCGTGGTTTGGAGATGTACGTGGACACCGTGTTTTATTTTCGCCTTTACTTTAAATCGTTGCTAATGTTTACTTTGTAAAGAAACTCTCGTACTCACGAGCGATTTTTTATCTCGCGCCGAATTCTCAACACACTGCTAGGCGCCGAGAGTTGAAAATTCAACAGTGTATTTTTTTGACGCTCTTGGTATGCTCTCTGTTGAATTCTCAATGCTCGGCTCAACACAGGAGTTGAAAGTCCAGTGAGCGAAAAAAAATCGTCACGTTTCACGTAAAAAATATGTTTCTAAAGTAGAGGCGAGGCATACAGACATATTTTCCTCTCAAATCTGTTCTCTTTGTAATCTCCAAATAAAACCCGAATTGGACATTTGGTTCCAGCCCAGTCAGTCTGCCGCTGCATGTGCGCGCGGCACCTGTCCGGCGGGCGCGCGGGCGGTGCGCTGAGCTGGGCCGTGCGCGGGCGCAGCGCGGGCGCCGCCTGTCGCGCCGCGCACGCCGCGCTCGCGCACTACGCCGCGCACGCCGCCTTGCCGGCGCAGGACTTGTTGCTGACTGCCGGCTCGGCTATGTTGTTGTCTGATACGCTGCTGTTTTTAGGTATGAAATTGTAAAAATGTTTTTTTTTTAAAGTAAATTTAGGGCCGATTTTTCAATCCCCAGAAAAATATCAATTGAACAATAAATATGGCGGTTTGTCATAATTTCTTTAAAGAAGCTGCCAAAGCGCAATTTTTATTCCTCGTTTAGATGTAATAATATGATTGAAAAATCAACTCTTAGCTGCTTACTAGCTATTTGTTAAGAATGTCAGACCGAAGTTATGTAAAGTGACAGCTTAACTGTTTCTTTATGACTGTTACCACAGGAGAGATTCTCGTATTTTTAAGAACGTTCGCATTCAAATCTGTCAAAAATACCTCTATTTTTCCCATTTGATTGTCGCCGAGGTGAGACTGCGACTAGATTTTGATCGTTTTTAATTACTTATTAACTGGCGTTCAGGTAATTGCGAAACAGAATAGGCAGCTTTTTTCTCACTAAAACTACAAGCAAAATTTACACTTTTTGTAAACATATTACTTTTTTTTTTTTTCAGGTAAATACTGTGATTTCCACAGACTGTACAAAACAAGAGAATTCAAGAAAGCTGCTCAGCTTCTTGTCTCATTGATAACATCGAAAATTGCACCTGAATAGTAAGTATATATATTTTTTTTTAATAACTCTTCAAATAAATACTTAAACACACACTACTCATACAATCCTAATTATTGCATTATGATCAACCATAAAAATCTTTTCCAGTTTCTGGGAAACCCTTCTCCTGGACACACTGCCGCTCCTCGAATCAGATGAGCCTGTCTTCACCTCAAATGACACATACGAGATCATGCTGTGCCTTGAGCTTCGTTCCTCCACCCTGGACAAAGAGAAGAGTGATCTCCTCCGCTTGGCATTAGCCCGCAACCTCGCCAGAACCGCTCTGGCAGAAGGAGACGGGGTGGAAGAAGCTCAATGATTGTTTACTAGCCATCGGTCTTGGAACTCAGTGCTTAGACAAAAGAATAGTCAAATTGTGTGGGATGTGATCAAGATGGACTAAATGTGAAGTGAAGTGATTTCTTTTCAGTGGTGAGGCAAATTGGTTGGTTTACGATTGATGTAGTGTGGGGTTGGAACATCTAACCAACTGCTGGGATAAAGGCTTAGGGTTACTGATGACCAGACAATGTGATAATTATCTGTCTGACCAGTACAATAATTGCGATGTATTTGTAAATCAAAATAAAAGGTCATTTATCTAAACTAGGCTGAGAATCAGCACTTTTTGAACATCAAAATTACATAACACAGCCCCCCAAAACACCTGTCCTTCTCCACTTCCTAGTGTTTTAGCTGGGAAGAAGAAGCGGCGCAACAAACTCGCCAGCAGCACATTCATCCTTGTGGCAGCTAAAATTGAGCATAGCATTGGCCATATATTTTTTTAACTAAAAACAATGATCAGTGATTGGCCAAATCAATAAACAATTATAACAATTGATCACTCCTCAGTTAGATGTTCATAGGATTGATTAGTGATTGTACTGGAAAAGGTATGGACACTTATCTAATAATTGCTAATGGTGTTAACTTTCATTTTTGTAAAATAAAAAATGTTAGATAAGTGAAAATAAAATAATGTTGTGTTCAGGATACTGTTTACACAGAAGAAAAAAGCTGTGACTTATATGATAAACTTTAATAAAGTTTCATAATATTTTCCATGTTTGATATGTATAATTGTATATTGAATGAGTGTTAGTCACGGATTTTTCTAGTGTAGACAGGATGTGACGTTTTGAAGTAGGTTCTTTCAAGAAAACTTGCATTGTGTTCTAATGAGGCACATTATGAGTGCACATGTTTCAGTGTCATAGGTCATCACTGGCAACACACACTGGTCAAAGGCTTTCGTCTTGTGTGAGTGGTATGTGAGACGAGAAGGTATTATGTTGCTTCCCAAATGTTGCCCACTGAGTTGGATTTGACAATTAACCTCTTTTTTGAAGTCAAATCAATTTTGATCTTATTTGATTCCATGCTCTTGTAACAATGCTTTTGCCAGGTCTTGTCTTGCATGGGCTGCCTTTTTCAAATAAAGTCTGCCTTATGTGCCTAGCCAAAAATGTAACCTCATGAAATATAAGACCAAATTAATCAAAAGCATAAAATGTCAAGAAAATTACTATGTACAAGTGGACGAAACAATGTTATTTGTAATTGAAATTAACCAAAAATTAATTTCTTTTTGCTGCAACCATTTAGAAAATTTAATTTGTAAATAGGTAACAAGATTTTTGTGAGTGTAGACCACTTGATAATGTAGTTACGGTATGTAAGTAATGTATGTGCGTTTTAATATTTTTTTGTAATAATTATACTAATAATAAAAAACAATAATTATTTTCTCAAACATGATTTTTATTTCCTATATTTTGGTAATGTTTCACTGAGTATTCATAATACAATTAGATTACTATAATACTAGTATTGTCATAATTATTGAAGAACCACTAGCTTCTAGTAAGAACTTATTGTTTTAGATATGTATGTGCTAATTCACTTAATGTATATGATACCTAGTTTAAAAAATGTAATGCTAGCATATGCAGCCTATTATGTTCCCACTGCTGGGATACAGGTCTCTGTGTGGGCCGAAATCCACCACGTGGGCGGGCCTAGTGTGGCTTACAATGCTAACTAAGCTACAATATTAGCTTGGCATGCAGTATAGCGGTGGGTAATCTTTATTCCGGCAAGTGAATTGATTCACTTATTCCGACTCCGGGTCCGGTACCGGTTCACCTTATTTATTCCTTTGGCACCGGCACTCACTCGCTCATTTTGGTTCCCCGGTTTTGCAGAACATTTTATTCATTTGGTTCACTGGATCATTTGGCACATTTTGAATTGAACAGTTGGTTAGTTAGAGCGACACGACGTGTTCCGAGTACTTCCGAGTGACTTGAGCGAGTGAACGAGAGTGAACAGTGAACGCGCGCTCCGGAATCATTTGGTACCGCGGTGCCGGTAAGGATTGTGAGGAATAAATAAGGTTTACGTATCCGCGTTCGGTACCGGCTCCTTTGGATCAGTACCTCCGGAGTTACCCACCGCTAATGCAGTATCTTGATAGTGTTTGAGAATGTTACATCTACTCCTTAACAATGTAATAAGCAAACTCTTACTAATGGATACTTGGAAACATACACTTAGGCTCTGTTATAATGCAACATTGTTATGATTCTTGAATTGTGTTAGGATAACAGTGTACATTATGACATGAAGTAATAATTCCTACTAACTATGTATATTGTTTGGGCATGAAATGGTATTGTCTGTAATTGTGTGCAGTGACTTTGCATCTCAAGTTTAACTTGAATTGTTTACTTAAAGAATCTATATATCACACATTGATCACTAGAAGTAATAATACTTATAACATGATACCTACATATTAAACACAAAACAAAAACATAATGATTGAGTCAACAGCCATAAAACAATTCATGAAGATTTCTTATGTTGACTTTCTATTTGCGTAAAAAGATTCCATAGACTCTTGCTCCTCGATTTTATAATTTAATATCTTGTCAAACCCTTCATAGTGGAAGCTCCCAAAAAACTTTTTACCTTGCAGCATGTATGGAAACCACAGTTTATCATCAAGCCACATGTCACCAAAAGGTACATCATCGTTCTTGAACCATTTTGGTCTCATTTCTTCAGTTTCCTTCGGAGTTCCTTCAAAGATATTTGTTGAAAAAACTCGAACGTCCATCAGCATAGGCTGCCCTTCAAATGTGAACTCTAGATGTGCGATATTCTTCAAATCACCAGGTTTAACACTCAGACAACATTCTTCTTTTAATTCCCTGGCTGCAGCAACTAATATTGTTTCATTGAGTTCTACTTTTCCGCCGAAACCATTCCATTTGTTTACACCGAATCCACGCTTTTTGAGACCCAATAATATTTGGTCTTCTTTATGTATGAAGACAAGAGTGAACAACTTCTTCGCCAGCATGGCTGGTAGAGAAAATTAGACTGATTTTAATATAAAAATTTCTTTGACCGTTCAGTGTTCACGTTTCAACAACAAAACAACAACCGACCGGTTGACTTGACTGCCTGAGGCCGCATTCCGATTTAGACAATAATCGCTGACAGCGCTCATTTCGATAATTTGCGTTCCGATTTAGATATCACGATTATGAGAGCTAAGAGCTGTCAACGATTCGCTCACAGTGATATTAATAGGGCATGGTCGACGTTATCGCAAGATGGCGCATGTCATGACGTCATCTATGAGGGTTCACGGGACATCGTTATCGCGCTCACGCTAACTCAGAACGGGTGTAAGCGCGCTCAAATCGATTACAGCCCAATTCGGAATGCGGCCTGATTGTCCAAGTGTCTATTCTATTCTATTTTTATTTATGGCAATGGTGCCGATGTCGACAATTCCGCCAATGTCGAATGTGATCTGTATAGGTGCGATGGAGAAAAAAAGATTATAATTTAAAAATAAAAAAGGGAAAAAAAATAAACAATAATTAGATGAATAAAAACAGTCGAATTTACTGTGAAACTTGCTGACAAAAATTTATTAGTAGGTACACTGAAACAAACAAACAAAAAATATTGTTAGTTGTACATAAATAGTCGACTACACAAAAACATCATAATTTTATGTCATTGACACGAATAAAAAACATCAAAGCCTCAAAGAGCTTTGGAGAAGAATGTGTTAGTAGGGATGGAAAGTTAGTTGGGACAGGGATCTTTAGTTTAGGGAGATGGCTATACAAGTTATGGGCTGGGTTATTATTGGAGCAGTTAAAAAAGATGTGCTCCAAAGTACCTTCATCCAACCCACATTCGCAGAGCGATGTGTCTCTGACCCGAATTTTATGAAGGAAGACCGGCGAACAGCAATGGCCTATTCGAAGGCGACAAAGAATAGATATCACTTTCTTGGATATTTTTTTGTACTGATAAAACCAAGGCTTGGGAGTAACATTAGGCTGTATTGCGTGATAAAAAGCACCTTTCCGTTTACTTGAGTTTAGCTACTGTACCTTCCATGAGGTAATCAAGTTCTTTTTTGGAAGGCTCAGCAGATCATAACCCTGACATTGAAAATGTTTAAGGTCAACGGCTTGCAAGTGTCCATCAACATTCATCACATCGCTGTCACTGTCAACCTGTCGATTGTCAACGCGTTTAGTTTTTCAGCGTTTTCTTATTTATTCATCTTTTATAATTTTTGCCGCTAAAGCAAAACTCCCTCTCACAGAGAAGATGCCTGTGCAGCAGTGGGAACATTATAGGCTGATTATGCAAAGAAAAAAGAGGTTTCAAAATGACTACTGATAAAATAAATGATTGTCAAAATTTACTTCTACATTGATAGCTCACTGAAACATTTCGGACGAGTTGTTACTGTTATTCGGTCATTGGATCCACTTCAATTAAAATAAATGAAGTGGTTTCATCTCAAAGGATCTCACAAAGGATCTGCGCCGTAAATCCGTGGTCTTAATCCGTGGTTTTATGGCGGCGGTGAACTTAGTTTTAAGTTTCTGATTTAATTTATCCGACCGTAATAATACGGTTAAGAAATTGCGTATTGGTTGTCTTTGTCCATCCATATAGATACATTTCTGGCTTCTACAAAGTTTGTATTTTGTTTAACAGTAGGGTCAGTAGGTAGGTACTTCATCGTTACATCCGACGTCTCCGCCCAGACCACAGGCGGCCGCAGTTCACCGGTCCCGCGAATGGACGGTCCGCGCTGGGCGCGCAAGCTCATCGACAGGGAGCTCCTCGCGGAGGCCGCTATTGTCCAGGCCTGGATCCGGGAGTCGGCAATGAACGGACCCGTCGACGTCGACGTCGAACAGGAGGCGCTGTGGTTCCGCGGGGCGATGACGCAAATTTGCGACATGTCCATTCCCCGGGTCCACACACAGTCGGCAAGGCGCCAGGTGTACTGTTGGTCCGCCGAGATCGCGCAGTTACGCGTCGCGTGCGTCGCGGTTAGACGCCAGTACACCCGTTACCGGAGGAGACGTCGTCGGGTCCCTGACGAAGAAGCCGCGCTGTACGAGGTGTACCGCGCGGCAAAGGAGACTCTGTGGCTGGCCATCGGCGAGGCGAGGACGCGAGCCAGGGAGGAGATGTTGGAGACTCTTGACGGGGATCCGTGGGGGCACCCCTATCGAGCGGTTCGAGGGAAACTTCGAGCCACGGCGCCTCCACTTACGGAGAGTCCCCAACCCGAGCTGCTGGAGGAGGTAGTCGCAGCCCTCTTCCCGGCAAGAGCGGAGCATACTCCGCCGCCGATGGCTTTGTTCACAGCCGCAGAGTCTACAGAGGAGAACGCCATCAGCGTCCCAGAGGTGACACAGGCAGAGATGGGACGTGATGCGGCTCCGGGCCAAGAACGTGGCTTCGGGGCCCGAGGGGATTCACGGCCTAGCGCTAGCCCTCGCTCTGAAAGAGCTTGAGCCCCAGCTAAGAGGACTCTTCACAGCGTGCCTTGAGCGGGGCCAGTTTCCCACTTTGTGGAAAACAGGTCGCTTGGTCCTGCTCAGGAAGGCGGGGCGCCCTGCGGACTCCGCGTACCGGCGTAACGTGGAGTGTCATAGGAGATTAAAATTAATTGATGTTCCCTCAGAATGTACACAATGTGCGGATTATTTATGTAGTAACCATGACCATGAGCGTGTCCTAGATAGACTATACTCCGACATTGTGTCTACCCTTCAGGGCGCGGCAATGGTTAATGGCGGAGGCGCGCGAAAGTGTGGGCATGGTGCACGCTTGGCGAGATGGAATAGGCATGTGGGCGAGGCTCACAGGGTGGCCAGGCTGAGGCTTAACGAGTGGGTACTGTGTGGTAGACCTAAGTCCGGTTGTGTGTATGAGGAGATGCGAGAGAGTAGAAAAGTGTTTAAGTCCAGGTTAAAGTGGTGCCAGAACAATCAGGACCAGATTCGGATGGTCGCCCTCGCTGAACAACACTCGAAAGGTGACTTCCGTGGCTTTTTGGCGAAAAACGAGAAAATTTAACTCGCGGCCTGGCCTTCCTGGGAGCATCGATGGCTTAAGTGATCCTAAGAGCATTGCGAACGTTTTCAGAGAACAGTTTGCGGTCCGGCGCCGCTCGGTCCGGCGAGTAGGGTGCTAAAGGCTGACCCGAACAGTAGAATTTTAGGAATAAGTTTCCTCGCGAAAGATTTTGTGAAAGCTATAAGCCAGATTGAGAGGGGAAAGTCCCCTGGGCACGACGCACTCAGCATTGAGCACCTGCAGCACGCCGGACCGCACTTGGCGAGAGTTCTTGCAATGTTCTTCTCGCTGTGTGTGTGCCACTCCTACCTGCCTGCGGACTTCATGAGGACAGTTGTAGTACCGGTGATAAAAAATAAAACAGGTGAAATTGCTGATAAAAATAACTACAGGCCTATTTCGCTTGCAACTGTAGGGGCGAAGGTATTTCACGGTGTGCTTAACACACAGTTAAAAAGATACGTAACACTTCATGATAACCAGTTTGGATTTCGACCTAAACTGTCCACAGAGAGTGCAATACTGTGTTTAAAGCACACCGTTCAATATTACACGAAGAGAAGGACCCCAGTATACGCTTGCTTCCTCGATTTATCTAAGGCCTTTGACCTCGTCTCGTACGACATCCTCTGGGGGAAGCTGGAGAGCACGGACGTACCGTGGGAACTCATCAGCATACTCCGATACTGGTACGGCCACCAGGTCAACAGTGTCCGGTGGGCGGGTGCAATGTCGGACATTTACACTAACGAATGTGGCGTAAGGCAGGGCGGTCTGACCTCGCCTACATTGTTCAACCTTTATATGAACGAACTGATCGTCTCCCTCAGCAGTCAACATGTCGGATGCTATATAGACGGAGTTAGTGTCAACAATATGAGTTATGCGGACGATATGGTGTTACTGAGCGCGTCGATCTGTGGGCTGAGGAGACTACTCAGTACGTGTACGGAATACGCGAATGGACATGGGTTAAAATATAATGGGAAGAAGAGCCAATACATGGTGTTTCAGGCCATCGGTGTGTCGAGCCCTTTGAACACTCCGAATATTAGTCTCGGTGGTTTTCCAATAGACCGAGTGAACCAATTTAAGTATTTAGGACATCTGCTCACCGATGACCTTAAAGACCATGCTGACATCGACCGGGAGCGGAGGGCGCTGTCAGTGCGAGCCAACATGATCGCCCGCAGGTTTTCACGTTGTACTACTGGCGTTAAGGTCACGCTTTTTAGAGCGTACTGCACATCCCTGTACACGTGCAGCCTGTGGGTTAACTATACTGAAAAGGCATACAGTGCCCTCCGCATACAGTACAATAACGCGTTCCGGGCGGTGTTGGGGCTGTCCCGTTTCTGTAGCGCATCAGAGATGTTCGCAATGGCACGCACTTATTGTTTCCAAGCTTCTATGCGCAAGCGGAGTGCGTCCCTGGTGCGGCGGGTGCGGGCCAGCCCCAATGCTATCCTAGCAATGATCGCCGACAGGCTGGACTGCCCTTATATCCGGCATTGCTGTGGCAGGCATGTTGCTGTTCCAATGCCGGTTAGGAAATTATAATTATTGATTAATTTAATTTAATTTTACTGACCAATAATAATAATATTTTGTGAATGAATGAGTTGCATTTAATGTTTTGTGTGTCTGTATGAAATTTAAATTGTGTTTAAATAATAATTTGTATGAGTCTATTGTTACTTGAATAAATAAATAAATAAAAATAAAAAATAAAATAAAGTGCTGCTAGACGAGGTTGGTAAGCTCGTCTAGCAGCACTATGGGCCGGTACGCGGAGTCGGAGGAAACGGTGTCCCGGGGTGGGGTTGTGGTGGCGGTGTCCTTGGACATCTCCAACGCCTTCAACACCCTGCCCTGGATTTGTTTTCGGGAGGCACTGCGTTATCATCTGGTGCCTCTCTACCTCCGCCGCATCGTTGGGGCCTATCTGGCGGGGAGGTGTGTCACCTACATGGGACGTGATGGCGGAAACCAGCGCCAAGTGTCGTGCGGTGTTCCACAGGGATCGGTCGTGGGACCGCTCCTGTGGAACATCGGGTACGACTGGGTGCTGAGGGGCGAGGTCCCGCCGGGCGCAGACCTGACGTGTTGCGCGGACGACACGCTGGTCACGGCCCGGGGGAGTTCGCACAGGGAGGCAGCGTTGCTCGCGACGGCGGCGGTCTCACTGACGGTGAGCCGCATACGGCGCCTTGGCCTGGAGGTGGCCCTCAACAAGTCGGAGGCCATGGTGTTTCATGGCCCCCGGCGGACACCGCCAGCCGGATCACACATTGTGGTCTGGGGGGTCCGGATCGCTGTCGAGCCCATCATGAAATATCTGGGATTGGTGCTCGACAGCCAGTGGGAGTTCGGACCCCACTTCCGGCGGCTGGCGCCCAAGTTGTTGGGCGTGGCTGGGGCGCTGTTAACGCTGCTTCCCAATCCGGGGGGCCCGAGCGCCGCTTGTAGGCGGCTCTACGTGGGGATCGTGCAATCGATGGCCCTTTACGGGGCTCCGATCTGGGCGGCTGACCTGACGGCCGCTAGCATCTCTGCTCTGCGAAAGCCGCAGAGAGCAATGGCCGTCACAGTCATAAGGGGGTATCGCACGATCTCCTACGAGGCGGCTTGTGCACTGGCCGGATCCCCACCATGGGACCTAGATGCGAAGGTGCTCGCGTCACTTTGTCGGTGGCGCGAGGAAGCGAGGGCGCGGGGCGAGCGGCCGATGCAGTGCCATGTGGAGCAGCGTCGGTCGCAGCTTCGCGAGGTCCTGGTGGCGGAATGGCGGGACAGGCTCTCACGCCCTACCGCCGGCCTCGTCACCATCGAGGCGGTCCGGCCAGTGCTCGACCTCTGGCTCGGGAGGAGGCACGGCTCCCTGTCGTTTCGGGCGACGCAGGTGCTCTCGGGGCATGGTTGCTTCGGGAAGTACCTGTGTCGCATAAACAGGGAGCCGGACTGCCGGGAGGACACGGCGTGGCATACGTTGGCAGAGTGTGCCGCTTGGGAGGAGCCGCGCCGTGCCCTCATCTCAGAAGTAGGCAGTGACCTGTCACTGCCGACCGTAGTGAGTTCGATGGTCGGCAGCGACGAGTCCTGGGACGCGGTGGTTTCCTTCTGCGAAACAGTTATCTCGCAGAAGGAGGCTGCGGAAAGGGAAAGAGAGATCTCGTCCACTCTCCCGATCCGCAGCAGGCGCACCGGGCGCAGGCGGAGGGCGGACAACGCCCTCTTCCAGCCCCCCTAAATGGGTCTAGAGACGGCGTAATCGGGGACGTCCGCCGCCCCCCATACATCAGGACCCGAGGTGGCGGCGCGTAGTGTTCCACGCGCGCCCCTCTTAGACGTTGCGGGGGGAGTCAAACACCTCATCCCTCCCCCCCAACCCGAGGAGGCCCGCAGAGGCGGGCCGGCACCAGTCGGGGTCGCGGAAGAATCATGTTCCCGCGACCCCGACGTAGGTGTGAGATGGAACACCGGGGTGGTTTTTAGTCAGTAAGAGTCTGACAGACCCTTGAGGATTTTGAGGATTTTCCACCCCGGGAACAAAAAAAAAAAAAAAAGTAGGTAGGTACTTATAACCACAACGGGCAAAGGATTTGTTGGCAAGACCGTAGTTAAAAGGGGTGGAGGGGTGGGACTGGTGGACTACATTACTATGAGAAGGGTGTCAAGGGTGTCTGTTTCTAAATAAGGGCGGATCCAGGATTTATTTCTGGGGGAGAGAATTTTCCAATCCGTCTGGCTCATGTGCCCCCCACATGAGCCAAACGGATTGGAAAATTTTCTTTTGACTATACATACTGAAAAGGAGGTGAAAATTTAGCTGATATTTTTACAAAGACTTTATCAGTTGATGGATTCAGACAAATGTGTGAGTGGTTAAATATTTATACAAAAGAATAGGTTACAACAGCGTTAATAGACAACTTTTGTTATTTTACATGGGTAGACAAGTACCATGTATGAGGGTGTTAGGTATAATATAATGAAAGTAGATACATATGTTAGAAATATACCATCTTGTAATCTTATGTAGTAGGGTGACCATGATATTTTTATTTTTTTGATAATAAGAGTCACCATTGTTTTAATTTTATGTTATTGAAACTGTAGATTGTTTGATTAGATTTTTTTTAGAAGCGATTAAGAGTGTTTGATTTTCAATAAGACACTATTAATCGAGGTGGGGTGTTAGGTAGGTATTTATATCCAACTTATTTGTATTTGTCTGTGGTGAAAAGAAAGAATGTTGGAGATAAATTGTGTCAAGAGGGTTCAGCATGTGTAATAAATATCTTAAACCTTTAAATTATCTTTCTCTAACAGTATGCCCTTAGTAATATCATAAAAGGTTATGGGCCGCATTTTTGTGATGATTTAAGAAGAAAAATGGAAAATAATAAAATATCAAAATAAGAAGAAAATTTTGAACTGTCAGAGTAAAAATATAAACTAAAAATTGATGCGAGAAAATATGAAGCAATGCCATTTTTGAAAACATGGAAATTTCGAATAAATTCACTGTTGGAGGAAAAAGGAGTCGTAGAAGCGATAAAAAATGAGAAACCAACTAAGGAAATGGATATTAAAGCAAGGTCATTAATCGTACAATGTATATCAGATAAGTACATATCATATCTAAAAAAGTGTACAACGTCATTAGACATGATGAAATGTTTAGAAGCTATTTTTGAAAGAAAATCTTTTTTCAATAAATTGCAACTAAAGAGAAGATGGCTAAATTTGAAATGAAAATTGCAAAAACTATCTTTGCACTGTATAAATTCAATCTTTTAGTATTGTATAATTGCAAAGCACACGTGTGAGCATTATGTAGTACCTACTATAAAGCTACCCTATACTGGGCACGTCTGTCATTGACTTGAATGTGCCCTGGCGGCTGAGAGTATGTCACGCTCACTCAAATGTCTCGCTGGTGGTGGCGTGTGTGTTGGATCATTAAGTTCCCTTCAAAATGGTTGAGCTGAATGGTGCTGATCCATACGTCATGTTCGTGAACGGGCGCCGTCAGTGGGGACTGGTCATCTCTTGGCTGCCACGGCTTTTTTTTAATTTTTAATTTTTCTTTTCCGATTTTTATGTTTTTTATTACGGGTCTTTCTACATCGTTCTCACATGTTTAATTTCAACAAGACTGATGTAACAAATTACTGTAACCATATTATTTAAAAGAGTGTCCATGGAGTTTCTTGCCCGTTCTTCTCCATTGGTACCTACTTCGCTTTGGAATGGGCAACTAGCTTCATATTTCTGACTGACCGACCCCTTGACAATTCAAAAGTGCCTGTAATGGGTTTATTTGAAATAAATGCTTTGAGTTTGAGTTTGAGAATGTCAAAAATATACAAAACTTCAGGACCACTATCTAAGGTTTGATAATATAATAACTGAAATAGAAATTGGAGAAAGCATGTCTGAGTCTGATAAAGTGTGTCGCTTATTATTAACACTGCCAGAAAATTATGAAAATGTTATTACATCACTAGAAACGATGTCAACAGAAAAGGAAATAACAATTGATTTTGTGAAAGCAAGATTGTTAGACGCTGAGCTGAAAATGAAAAGTGATATTGAAAATAGAAATCACGATACAAGTACCGAGACAAGTTTTTCTACGTAAAATATAGTATGCTATAAATGTAAGCAAAAAGGGCACAAAGCATATAAATGCAGGAGAGACCAAAGAGGTAGATACTTGAGAGGATTTTTTTTGGAAGAGGCAGAAGAGATGATAGAGGTAGAGGTGGACAAGCAAATATTTCACAACTTGTGTTTCCGTAAACATATGATGAAACAATAAACTTATAAAATGAGTCCCATACAAAAGTTCTCTTAAAACTGTCGCCAAATTATGTGTAATTCAAGTTGAAATAAATATACGTTAATGAAAATTCAACCTTAAACGCTACGCTTAAAGTTGTATTCACAAAGCTATGTACAAAAAGCAATACATTTTTACGAGCGATAGTCGCTGGTCAACATACATCAAAACTAATTCAACCTTACACGCATGTTTCAAAGTCGGAAATACAAAGTGCCAATGAAAGCAATTAAATTTTACGACCGAGTATCGCCGCTAGGACAAGGAATGAGTGGAGTCGAACTGTAATTTTGTTTTTTTTTGTTTGTAATGTAATTATAAATGTATTTTTTTAAATTTCGTCTATGCATCAAAAAGTTGGTGTAGGTAATAAATCATATCATATATTCATATATTCCAGTTTTTTTTAATTATTATTTCACTTTATACGTAGCGAAGCACGTACCGAGTCGCTAGTTAATAATAAAACTAAAAATTATACAGTCATAATTATTTATATATTCTTTCATTTGTGACAAAATAATAAAGATATTGCTTGACAAACAACTCATATCAAAATTTAATACATAGTTACTAAATATAAAAAATAAGTACAGAAAGGTCTTGTAAAATCAAAAAGAAATTGTTGATGTAATATACACAAAATAATGTAAAAAAATACGGACACAACTGACTAACACATTTAATTAACCTATGTTATTAATTTCCTTGAAATAAAATGGTTATATTATATAGTCGTCTTTTCGATAGATTTTTTTGTTTTTCCGTGTATTGTGATTCTTTTCGTAGTCACACTCACCATCACTCGGCATCACTTTCAAAAAGTTCTTCGAACATACAACGATACGAAGAATTCTTCGGATATTTGTCGTGCTATAACTGATATCCATTCTCCTCACCTGACTGGATCTCGAGGAAAGCTAAAAAAACTAAAATTAAATCTACGAAATGTTCTATAATTTTTATAGAAGCAGTAAAGAAGTCACATGATACAAAAAAACAAAACAATCATAAAATAAAAAAATAAACAATAGCGTCTCCAATAATGGAACAGAGTCAACGCACGTAACCCGAACAATTTAAGTGGGTATGCGATAGTGTGATTAAATACGTTAACTAAGAGTCTTTACAACTGAGATGCTTTATAACTCCTGCTGTTTATTAGGAATTAATTAAAAAAAATGTTTTACGACGATTTCTTGACAAAATACCAATATTTACAATACAGTGATAACAATCATATAATGGTAATATTAAAACTTACCGAAAATATGAAACTCCATCCTTTTTTAGCGTCCTAGATGTGTTATTTTAACAGTTTTTAAACGAGCAACGAGGCATGTTTACCGTTCGAGCGTTCGAATGCTACTAGATTAAAAGCGCACCCGAATGTTCAAATGGGTGCGCGTTTGGTGAGGACACTTTTTGTCGCTGATTGTGTATGTAGTTCTTTATTAGTGATCGATGACATAGAGTCAAACGTAATAGAGTTTATAATATACTCAGGAGCTTCGGATAACATGATACAAGATAAATACAAAGAATATATGACAGAAATTAAAACATTGACACAGCCAGTAAAAATTTAAGTTGCTAATGGCGAGAATTTAGAAGCAAATGAGAGAGGAATGTTAAAAACAGAAGAAAAAGGAAGATGCATAAATATTGAAGCCTTAATTGTGCCTAATCTAACGCAAAACTTAATGTCAGTAAGTAAACTAGTTGATAAAAATAGTAGTGTCATATTTCGAGGAAATGTAGTAAAACTTATACAAAATAATACAAGTGTGTATGGAGCAAAATATGGAAAACTATATAAACTGCAATTGAAAATAAAATCAGAGAATCAATGTTATACAACTACAAATGACACAAATCTATGGCATCAAAGACTGGGACATTTGAATAGAAATGGGTTAAGCACTTTAAATTTACCAAATAATGGGAAAAGATGTGATGTGTGCATGAGAGCGAAGTCGAGACGAGATTACCGTTTTATCCAGTAGTAATGCCAAGATCAGAAATAGTATGTGAACTTTTACACACTGATATAGCAGGTCCAGTAAATATACTCAGCATAAATGAAGAAAGATATTACCAGGTAATTGTGGATGATTATACACATTTTGGAGTTATATATCTGTTGAAGTATAAACTTGAAGCAACACAAAACTTAATTGATTATGTGAGATATATAGAAAGACAGAAAGAAAATAAAGTAAAAAGGATAAGATGCGATAATGGTGGCGAATTTATAAATAGAATAATAAATGAATTTGCGATAAAAATAATGGGATAAAAATTGAGTACACAAACCCATACAGTCCACAAATGAATGGAGTATCTGAAAGAATGAACAGGACTGTATATAATAAGGCCAGAGCATTAATGTTGGTATCCAACCTTCTGAAAGAATCATGGGGGGAGGCAGTTAAGTGTGTCAAGTATCAAATAAATAGATGTCCATCAGCAGCTATACAATTTAAAATACCGGCAGAATTGTATTATGGTAAAAATTATATAAATAATATGAAAGTATTTGGATCGAAAGCATGGATGATTGTATTACCAAGAAAGACAAAATTTGAAGAAAGAGCAAAAGAAATGAGATTTATTGGATATAGTACAAATGGATATAGATTGTGGGATCCAGAAAGTTATGAAATTAAAATCTCGAGAGATGTACATTTTGATGAAACTAATGTGAGATATGATGGAATAAGAGAAGTAGAAAGGTTAGGTGTTAGGTCGGTAATATACAGAGAATTAGATGAAAAAGAAAGCAAACCAAGTACATCAGGACTAAAAGAAGGAAAAGGTAAAGGTGAGATTAAAGTTATACAACGTCCTACTGTGACTAAAAATTATCAGGACAGTGATGATGATGATGAATTTGATGATGAAACTGAACAAGTGAAAGAGGTAATACAAGAAAAGTTACCACAGGAAAAATATACAAGAAGTGGAAGAAGAATTGTTAAACCAAAAGAACTACAAGAATATGAGACACATTACGCTTATAGTACAAATATGGAAGATGTTCCTAAAAGCTACAATGAAGCTATAAAAATGGGCTGGAATGAAGTAATTGTTAAAGAATTGTGCGCTTTAGAAAATATGAAAACATGGACGATCACTGATTTACCAAATGGAAAAGAAACAATTGATACTAAATGGATTTTTGTCAAGAAAGATAATAACCTAAAGAAGGCGAGACTGGTTGCAAGGGGCTTTCTACAAAGAGATGATGGTTTTACAGTTAATTATTCCCCTGTCGCAAGAATGAGCACCGTCCGCACTTTCTTATCACATGCAGTGCAAAATGATTTTAAAATCCATCAAATGGACATCCCAACAGCAATCCTCAATGGAATCCTAGAATCAGATGTATACATAAAGATACCAAAAGGAGTCAAATGTGAGCAAAAGGATAAAGTTCTAAAACTGAATAGAAGCTTATACGGATTGAAAGAGAGTCCAAAATGTTGGAATGATAGATTAAATAAATTTATTTTAAAAATAGGATTAACAAGATCAAATTATGATTTTTGCATGTATTTTAATGATAAATGTTGGATTATTGTATTCGTAGACGATATTTTGGTAACAGGATGTAAAGAAGAGATAACTTACGTAAAAGAAGTGTTAAAGAAAGAGTTTCAAGCAAAAGATTTTGGTGAAGTTAATAACCCTGTGTCGTCGAGCAGACATAATAGCCCTACAGGAGACGTGGCTGTTCCCGCACGACTTGCCGATCCTTGGAACAATCGACCAAGACTTTGACTACTGTGGCAAATCGGCTATAGACTCGTCTGCGGGCCTAGTACGAGGCAGACCGTATGGCGGTGTTGCTCTGCTCTGGCGTAAAACTGCGTTTAGTTCGGTGACAGTGATCCCGTGCAATAGTGTGCGTCTCACGGCAATTAAGGTAGTTGTGTGCGATCGATCCTTTGTAATAATATCTGTGTACATGCCGGTGAACTCCATTGAGAACTTAATAGAATTTACCGACTGTCTTAGTGAAATAAGTGCTTTAATTGAAAACACCGAAGTTGCGAATGTGTACATTTTAGGAGACTTTAATGCCAGTCCTTGTGCGTTGTTTGGAAAGGAACTTCTAAAGTTCTGTAACGAGCAGCAATGGGTATGTGCGGATATAGAAAAGTTAGGAATTTCATCGGGGACCTTTACTTTCGTTAGTGAAGCCCACGGCAGCACAAGCTGGCTTGACCATTGTGTGGTGACGGAGTCTGCGTGGCAGTCCGTACTGAGTGTGAGGGTGCTCTATGACTGTACTTGGTCTGACCACTATCCCCTAGAAGTATGTTGTAGTCTTTCTGTAATGAAACCACAGTTACTAATACTTGAAAAATCCCCTAATGGCATACTGTGGGCCAATAGGGATGAGCAACAAAAACAACTTTATAGTAAGATATGCAATGAGCACTTTAGAAAGGTAGATTTTCCATCGGAATTGTCGGAATGCTGTGACGATTTATGTAACAATAAGGATCATAGAATAGTAATAGACAAAATGTACAAGGATATTGTTGCGACTATGTGTGAAGCGGCAGTGGTTAGTTCGAATTGCAGAGTTACTATAACTAAACGAAAACGTGTTGTATTAGGCTGGAATAGACATGTTCGTGGTGCTCACGAGGTTGCCAGGGTAAACTTTCAAACCTGGTTACTATACGGTAGGCCTGCAAGTGGACCTATCTATAATAACATGGTGGAGTCTCGACGTCTTTTTAAATCCAAAATAAAATGGTGTCAAAGTAACGCAGAGGAAATTAAAATGGATATTCTCGCATCACACCACGCAGACAAAAATTTTAAAAGCTTTTGGAAAGGCACGAGAAAACTTAACAGTAATCCCACTGTCCCTCTAAATGTTAACGGAGTAACTGAGCCTCGAGACATTGCGAACATGTTTAAAAGTCTTTTTCAGATAGAACCTCCTTCCTGTGTGCAAGTGGGGTAAGTCCCCAGGTCACGATGGAATTAGTATTGAGCATTTGCAGCATGCGGGGGTTCACCTGCCAAGGCTTCTGGCTATGTTTTATACATTTTGTGTAAGACACTCATATTTGCCGGATGAATGTATGAAGACCGTGGTTGTGCCAATAATCAAAAATAAAACTGGTGATGCGTCAGACAACAGCAATTATAGGCCCATTTCGCTAGCTACTACCGTGGCGAAAGTGCTGGACAGTCTGCTTGATCGTATTTTGAACAGCCACATAAAGCTGAATGACGCGCAGTTCGGTTTTAGACGCGGGCTATCAACAGAAACGGCAGTTTTATGCCTCAAGCACACTGTCCGGTACTACACCGATAGGAAGACTCCAGTCTATGCCTGTTTTTTAGACCTTTCGAAAGCTTTCGATTTGGTGTCCTATGGTGTGCTATGGTACAAAATGAGGACAGAAACCAGCCTCCCTGAAGAAGTCGTTAGAATTTTTGATTATTGGTACAACAACCAAGTTAATGTCATTAAGTGGGCGTGTGCGACCTCCGATGCGTACAGACTGAAGTGTGGAGTAAGGCAAGGAGGTTTAACCTCGCCTCGTCTCTTCAATCTGTACGTAAATGGGCTCATCGAGAGACTCAGCAACACCAATGTCGGCTGCTCCATAGACGGAAAATTTGTAAACAACATCAGCTACGCTGACGATATGGTGTTATTGGGCCCCTCCATAAGCGCGGTACGTAAACTCCTTGCTATATGTGTGGAATACGCCGGGGCTCATGGGCTCAGGTATAATGTAAAGAAGAGTGAGCTATTGGTGTTCCAATCACCAGGCCATAAGGTCATGAACGTACCACCCGTCCTCATAGACGGTATTTCTTTACCCAGAGTTTCGCGATTCAAGTACCTGGGCCACTGGGTCTCGGATGACCTCTCGGACCACGAGGACATTGAGAGGGAGCGCAGGGCGTTGGCTGTCCGATGCAATATGTTGGCTCGTAGATTTGCACGCTGCTCTAAGGCAGTAAAAGTAACTTTGTTTCGGGCGTTTTGCCAATCTTTTTATACGTGCAGTCTATGGGTCAATTATACGCAGAAGACAATCAACGCCTTGCGCGTTCAGTATAACAATGCCTTTAGGATGCTGTTGCGGCTGCCGAAGCACTGCAGCGCGTCAGGCATGTTTGCCGACGCTCGCATCGATGGCTTTCATGCCATCCTTAGAAAAAGAGCGGCATCTTTGCTTAGTCGAGTCCGCGGCAGTGGCAATGGCATTCTTAGAGTTGTGGCTGGCAAAATGGACTGTCCATCAATGTGGCATTGTGTGCAGTTGCATGTCGATAAGAACCGGTATAGGATCTTATCTACTGTATGATTATTGTGCCACGTATATCATTTGTTACTAACATAATTTTTAAGTATATTAACATAAATATGGATCATTTGTGTCTGAATTAAATAAATAAATAAATAAATAAATAAATAAATAAATAATAAGTTTCTAGGAATGGAAATACAGAGAAATGGAGATATTCTTAAGATAACCCAGGAAAAACAAATAGACAAAATGTTGGAAAAATTTAATATGACTGAAGCGAATGGAACGAAGAGTCCAATGACGAAAGGTTTTCAAGCTGATTCTGAAAGTAAGTGTGTTGATGTACCTTACAGACAGTTGATTGGAGGTTTAATGTATTTAGCGACGGTATCAAACCTGATATTGCCTTTAGTACAACATTTCTGAGTCAATTCTTAGATAAACCTACTTTAAATCTGTGGTCACAAGCAAAACGAGGACGACGACGGATTAACCTATGTCAAAAATAACAAGAATAATATGATTGAAATCTACTCTGATGCAGATTGGGGAGGAAATCACATTGACAGAAAGAGTATCAGTGGATCTGTTACTTTGTTAAATGGTCATGTGGTAGCATGGTTCTCGAGGAAGCAGAACTGTGTAGCTTTGTCGACAGCAGAGCTGAGTATGTCGCTGGAGCCACTAGTGCGTGCGATTTGATAAATATAAAGGGACTATGGAAGAATTTTGAAAACAGTAAGAGAACGAAACATATTGATATAAAATATCATCATATAAAAGATTTAATATTTAAAAAGGAGCTAGTAATTGAATACGTAAATACTGTTGAAAATGTAGCTGATATTTTTACAAAGACTTTATCAGTTGATAGATTCAGACAAATGTGTGAGTGGTTAAATATTTATACAAAAGAATAGGTTACAACAGCGTTAATAGACAACTTTTGTTATTTTACATGGGTAGACAAGTAGAAGATAAACTACTATAACATGGCGCGCCCCTCCAAAATTCAAAACGTTTGAAAGTATTTGTGAAAGTATTTACAATGCACCACCAAGATTCACAACGCATGTGTGCGTAATGAGACGGCCGTCAAACAAAAACAAATACACGGATTTGTTGCTCGACTAGTCACGTCATTAATCGCTCATTATTATTAGTAATGGCGCTGCACTGACGTACTCTATGAAAACGACACGTGCGTTGTCTTTCGCGCTCGGCAATTTATGATTAGTTGACCAACAAATCTGGTAATAAGTGAGATGTTACGAGTACTGATTGCAAACAAACTATGAATTAATTATATTGTGTTCAAATATTGAAATGTAATTTACTCTATATCTTGCATGTTTAATGTTTTCAATAAAATGAAACCTTTATAATGTATTTATAACACATTTATTTTTAGTGACAAAGACATCAAAATCATTTACAAAAATACGTAATCATAATTATTATAAGATAGTTTATAATATGTTACGAGCCAAGTGATAACAAAGGCATTATTCATGCTGCCCGGGCATTAATAATAATACCCTCATTAATCACTTGGCCCACAACATTAATAAAACATAAATCAAACAAACTTAAATCTTAATGATCTCTATTGGCACTGGAACTAAAATTTTCTTAATCGCTGTTTGAGAAGCTTGATGTGTCATTTTCTGAATCAGATTCTCCTACGTGAATAATAAATTCTTGCTCGTCGTCATAGTTTTTCCAGTATTTGGATTCAGTCTCCTCCACATGTCTGCAAGTGTTGGTCCACATCGTGCAATCGATCATGTCTAGACGTTCATGAAGTAATTTCATGATGGATGTGTAGTTTTGGTCTACATTTTTGTTTGCGACATAATTTTTTAACACTCCCCAAATTTTCTCAATCGGGTTTAAGTCGGGATGATATGGAGGAAGTCTTAATATATCGCAATTATATTTTTTTGCTTCGCCATCAACGGCGTAATTTGTAGAATTATCTTTATTCTTTAGAATGAGATCATAGAGTTCGATTTACTTCATGTCTTCCTCGAAGTCGATTTGTTTATTCACCAGCCAATATTTCATGGCTGCTTTGTTGCTGTTGGAGGTGGGAACTTTTTCTGTAAATGTGTTATGGTTACGCCTCCTGCGTTATCCATAACAATTACGGACTTTTCTGGTATGTTAGGCAGTACTTGTGTTATGAACCACTTCTTGTAATTGTCATGGTTCATATTGTCGTGGTAGTCGCCTGTCTTCGAACTGGCCTTGTAAATTAAACAAGCATTGGGGACAAAACCATTTCTTCCACCAGCGTGGACTATTATGACGCGTAACCCTTTAGAAATTTTTTTCTTTGCTACAGTTCCTTGTTGAGTACCCCATGACTTATTTTGTACATGTATGGTATGAATGTAGCTTTCGTCAGTATAAACAATATTCCTCCCTTCTTCTCTATATTTCTTCAATTGTTTTAAATATTTATAGCGGAGGAACTGCACATCATGTTTTTCAACAAGTGCTTGACGATTGTCTTCAGTAGTTTTCCACTCATAACCTAAATCAAGAAGTATACGCCGTAATGTCTCCAAACATCCGTCAAAATTTATCTTTTCAGTAAGCACCCTTTTCAGAGCTTTTAGTGTTGGATATTGTTTATACTCTCTATGAAAGTTACTGACAGTACGCCTTATTACTCCCTTGTCAAATTCATCAATGTTACGCTTTAAACTTTTGCGAGGATTTTTGTTTTTATGCGGTGAACTGATTTGTGTGCCAGTTGCATCACATTTTGCTTTTTCTTTGAGAATTCTTGTTACAGTCCTTTCACTAACCCCCACAGCTCTTGAAGTTCTCCATCTAGCGTCTGTCAAGCGCTCCACTCCATTTTCAGCCTCGTACTTCATATGTTGGTATACTGTAGCTATCACTTCTCGTGCCTAAAATATATAGAAAAGATTTTACATTAATTAATTAATAGACATAAAGGTCAATCAAAACATTAGGTACATAAACTTATTTCACAAACATACAAAATTACCTGACTCCGCATCATTTTTTTTCTTGAATTTTCCATGACTAACTTGTTTGGCAATCAGTACTTTTGTATTACTGAGCGACGTAGTATTAATAACTCGACTGTCTCAGACCGCTGCCGGCCTGCTACTGAAGACGAATACTTACAACTATATACAAACTCCTGCGTAAGGATGTCACTACACACATTGAAACAGTAATTTGGAGGGGCGCGCCATGTTTTCGTAGTTTATCTCTATGAGGGTGTTAGGTATAATATAATGAAAGTAGATACATATGTTAGAAATATACCAACTTGTAATCTTATGTAGTAGGGTGACCATGTATTTTTTTTTTGGATAAAAGAGTCACCCTTGTTTTAATTTTATGTTATTGAAACTGTAGAATTTTTGATTAGATTTTTTTAGAAGCTATTCAGAGTGTTTGATTTTCAATAAGACACTATTAATCGAGGTGGGGTGTTAGGTAGGTATTTCTATCCAACCTATTTGTATTTGTCTGTGGTGAAAAGAATGAATGTTGGAGATAAATTGTGTCAAGAGGGTTCAGCGTAAGATGGCTCATGTGTAATAAATATCTTAAACCTTTAAATTATCTTTCTCTAACAGTATGCCCTTAGTAATATCATAAAAGGCCCAAGGCGCGGAGTAGAGGTGCGGTGGTTCGGTTCTTCAAAAAAGGTGACGAAACATTGCTGACGAAGTGTAAGACCAGCCGCTGTGGCATTGTGTGTTATGGCATATGTGGACAACGAGAAAGCCTTCGACTCCATGGAAATATGGGTTCTGGCCTCGTTGCATCGATATCGAATTGACTGGCACTACATCGAAGAGTTGAAATGTTTGTATCACGCTGCCACGATGATTGTCCAGATCCAGGATAAGAAAACCAGCCCCATCTTACTGCTTAGAGGGGTAAGACAAGGGGTATGTGATATCCCCAAAACTTTGCATCAATGCGTTGGAGAATGTCTTTAAGACGGTGGATTGGGACTGGACATACCCTGTCTAGTCCAATTCAACGTGAGCGGTGAGTAGGGAAATCTCACACGTTCACTTTACCGATGAACTCGTTATAAAGGCAGAGACGATGGAACGGTTAGACCAGATGCTGCTCTCACGTCTAAATGGACCCTCTCGTTGGGTTGGCGGCGGCATGAATTTGGACAAGACGAACGTCATGTACAATTCCCACGTCTTGCCGAGTAGAATACACAATCGAAGGATTGCTTCTCGTATTGAAGGAGTATCTCTACCGTGGAGAAGTTCATTCAGCTCGATAGACACATTTTTGAGGATAAAGCCGACCGAAGGATCCAGTTGGCTTGAGTTTCGTCAAATCTTCTCGTCTTGGAGGACAGAGTGTTGTGGCGCAGTCTGGGACAGGCCTATGTCCAGCTGTGAATACTATTCAGGTATGGTGATAAGTCTTAATCAGTAAACCCTGTAAGAATGTTATTCATCACCTAATGTTTTATTACAATAACGTATTAAATGTTTGACTTCCCATCAGCAAAATGTCGAATTTCCATTCAATCTTTCATCCCCTATGTAACCTTTCAAGAGGATTAATTTTCAAAAATTCTTCCCAAGTACTCACTTTTGGAACTCTTGTACAAAATTTCATAATTCTGTGCGTTGCCTGTCATTGAATTTATTTAAGATCTTTATTAAGTAGATTACATAGGTAAGGTCAACCGGGGGGCAATTGCGTCTAAATGTATTACACTCTTTAAAAAAATCATGTCACATTAATAATACATTTTATACAAAAATCCTTTAAACCAATGTGAATAGAAATTATCTGTGTGCAACTTTAATTAATTGTTTCATCCATTAGTTACAGTAAATACGAGTAACTATTATTTTTTTTTATAAAGAGGAAATTTAGACGCATTTTCCCGTATTGGGGCAAACTTGTCTTCATTAAATAAGTTTTAAACTTGTGACGTTTGAAGGCTGAAATATATATGTTTTGCTTCAATTATAGTTTTGTACACGAATATTTCAATAAATTACAAAAATATTCAATAATCATTACATCAGAAGCGATGTCTTATATACTGGGAAAATGCGACAAATTTTTTCTTAGACGTATTTATCCCTGTCAAATCCAGACGTTCCCAACATTTTAATTGTCAAAGCAAAATTTGTCTAATCCTAGAATAACCTTTATTTAATGGATGCTAATTAAAAGCAATTTGTACATTTTTGAAGTTCCATTAGACGAATATTACAAAGTTAAAATTGTCAATAAAAACCTTTTTATTACCAATGTATGTCTCTGTAATATGTCGAATAAGGTAATTTACTAAAACAAATAGTTAATAGAAGTATCTATGTATTATTGAAAGTCATTTCTGTCTAAATATTTATCGATATCAATGCATCTCACCATAACCATTGTGATCGTATTCTAATTTACCGGCAACACAGATAAGCTAACTGCAACATTGATAACTTCACTATAACAAAAAAACGAAAGCTGAATTTCTAATAAAAAGTTAAAAAATGAAGAAAGACGAATTTAAATTAATCGTTAAGCAAAGGTTTGAAACATTTAGTTACGAAATAAGATTAACTACTAAATACAAAAAGGAAAACCCCATTTTTTTTAAAGATCTCTGGTATTGGGGCAAATGCGTCATATAGACGCAATAACCCCGAAACAGCAGACGCATTTACCCCAAAAATCCAGATCGAACGTATTTTTTTTACTCATCATATCACACGTAAAACGATTTCAGTAGAAATAACTATTAGTGTAGATACGCTATAATATAATATTTATGTACATTTCATTAAAAAAACGGAAAACTTAGAAAAAATATTGATTAATAAGGATTTTGATCACTCATCTCGCGCAGAAAAAATATTGATTAATAAGGATTTTGATCACTCATCTCGCGCAGCACCACTTGACCAAAAACATGTGATTTCAATCAGAAATCAGAAATCATTTATTTTGCAATGAATGTGGGTACAAAATAAGATGTTAACATTGTAAAAGCAGTTCCAACACACTCTACCTTACGGCACGCAAAAGTAAAAATAACAATATTTTTATCTACTAAAACAACTAATTAAACAAAACAAAAAAAAAATACAGTTATGAGGAGCTGTTGCGGCCTTCCTACATAAACTAAACAGCAAAAACAACAATCTTAATTCTATACCACTTAGATGATTGATTAAATTATTTTACTTACAATAACAACAAAAACAAACAAGAAGAACAAGGTGTATAATGAAATTTGAAATAAAAATAATGTCTAAATCATTCAAAAAATCTTGTATGGAATAGTAGCATTTATCTATTAGTATTATATGGCCGATATTTTGAATTTGTGCGGTACAACGCCATCTATTGAAAATATACCTTATGATTTTAGTCAAAATAAACAAAACCTGATGCCAGGAAAGGTTGGTTTTCAAAAAGATTTTTAATTATTTCAGTTAAACGCAAATGCCCCGGTTGACCTTATAACTTAACTTTTTTGTCCAAACAAACTATAATCAGTTTAATATTACTGTTATTTTAAATATTAATAACACATGGTTTGGGAAAATAGCCGATTTTTGGCGCCAAATTATGTCTTCAATTTTTGTTTTCTCTCAAAATGTATCGAGTAGAGAGTTTCAAAATAAGAGTTATACAATAACTATTTAAAAAAAAAAAAAAAAAAAAAGTTTTTATTATCTTAAATCTATACAATTAAGTTGCCGGGGCTTCCCAGAAAGTAATCCGAAGATACTTGTGATGGGATAAACCTCGCTCTT
This sequence comes from Dasypolia templi, assembly GCA_963555695.1. Taxonomy (NCBI): domain Eukaryota; kingdom Metazoa; phylum Arthropoda; class Insecta; order Lepidoptera; family Noctuidae; genus Dasypolia; species Dasypolia templi. Next base: position 33,917,561 of record OY743138.1, on the reverse strand, counting down.
CCTAGAGTGATTAACATTCGTTTCGTTGTGCTAATTAGGTATAAGTTACACATTTTTCTATAAAACTAATACTAAAATTAAAATCGAAATATCGTGTTCATGGCAATGTGAAGCTAGAGTGTGTTTTGTATAAATTAATGTTTATACGTGTATTTAGGAGTGTGTGGATGTATATTTTGTGTGAATATGTGTGTGTATGGGTGGTTGCGTGTGTGAGTGGGCGTGTGTATGTGTGAATGAGTGTAAAATTACAAAATATACATCATGTAACGAAAACCCTGTCCTGGCGTACACAAATACGTAATCATTTAATGGGTACGAGATTATTATCTTTTACTAATGAAAGTAATAAATAAAATAAAAAATAAAAAAAACTTACCAAAGGCAACACTGTTCGCTCGACAAAGTTCACCAGTTTCGGGTCAAAGAAGCCGTCTGAGCGAGGCGGTGCTTTGTCGCGTGACGCCAAACAAACTTATGACCAAAGAAACCTACGTTATGCCTACGAGTAGTTATCAGCTGATATTGTGTTGTAGGCCTATACGCATAATAGGACTGTTTTACACTAAAATAAAAAAGTCAATGGTGCCGATTCTCTTGTCACAAATGCCTCTAAACTAGACTAAAAATCACTAAAATTTGGTTTAATCCTGTCAAATGACGATTTTCCATTCTGAAATTGACTAAAGTGACACAACTTAACTATATTTTAGTTTGACAGCACTAAGATTGTACTGTGTTATTAGTTTAGTGAAAATGGCAATTTTGCTATTCTGAATTTTACGTTTCTCACCTAAAAATTTGATTGTCTAACTAAACCTGAACATGAATCTGACTATTTTTAATCGCGATTAACAAGGTGTGGAATAAAATTTGTTCTATAATTCACACCAACACCTCGACTTCAGACGTGCAAAAACGCTAGTTTAACTTTTTTTGCTCATATCTCGAAAACGGTGTGTCCTATCACAAAAATAATGAAAATTTCGATCCTCTTTGTAACTTCAATACTCTACATGTAGATATTTTTTATTTTATATTTTCCAATACAGAAAGTAAAAACTCCCAAACTAAACACGTCGAGGTTGCCCCAGGCTGCCTCCGGCTCTAACAAAGACGTTGCGAGACCAAAAGAAAAAAAAAACACGTGGACTCGCGATTGTCAAATTCGATTATAATTGTGTCAAAATTGGTTTTAAATTTAGAGATTTTTTTTCGCAGAATAGCTTCAAGATTCTCATAGTAAAAAGTAAGGAATTTTAGTGATAGTTTAGTTAGTTTAGTTCGGTGTACAAGAGAATCGGCACCATTATGTGCCGAAAGAAAGACAAAGCGTTAGTATGAAGAAGCTGTATAAGATTCTGGCTTCTAGGAGCATACATATTGAAAAACATACCTGTACCCTAATTGCGTAATACACAATCAATCGGAATCTGAATCGTTTTGAAACAGATTGCTAATCCATTGCTTCATACGTTCGATAAAAAAATCTGCTCAACAATGTAAATGACGCAATGAATGTTGTTGAACTGTCAAAATCAAACAGATTAGTCGTAATCGTTTACGAAAATCTGTTACGCAATTAGGCTGCTGATTCTCTATGGATTTATGTTGTTACCTCTCACTTCCGGCAGGGGTCGCTACCACTGGTTCCGGCGACCGACCGTTAAGGTTTTCATAGTCTTCACTCACCAGCAAGGTCCTTGCTCTGACGCTGTGTCTTTCTTTCGGCGCATAATGACTGTTTTATTTTAGTGTAAAACAGTCCTATTATATGCCTAGCAGAAAGACACAGCGTTAGTATGAAGACTTGTTTGATATCTGCTGGTGAAGGTAACTGTAAACGGTATGTGAAATAAATAAATGTATTTATAGAATGAAAGAAATTTGTTTCATAATAAACATTAACATTTATTAACGATTACGCTAATCAGTAAGTATTAATAATAAATATAATCATTTAGAATCAAACAAAACAAACAATTTTGTACTTTAATCCTCAGCTATTAACTTTGGCACATAAAATGGAATTATTCTTATTAAAAACCTGAGAATTTTAATCGTAACAAATCTTCCTCTTTGTAATTTGAGTTTCTAATAATTTGTCTACAGTAAAACTTCCTACAGATCTTATCGCTCTTCCAGTTTCCTCTAGCTAATATCTCATCCATAGGACATTCTCCCACCATCCCTTGGATGCCTCAGCTGCTCTGACGCTTCCTGGAGTAGCTTCTAGATTTAAGTCTTTAAATATAGATTTAATCCACACCGCTATGATAGTTCTTGTAGCTGGCTTTATTTTGCCTTTTATTGAAAAAAATTGATGAAATAGACTAGTAACATTACTATTAAGACGTCTACGTTGTGAAGCTTCAATCAATTGTTGTATATGTCTCAAAGGACAAATATTAGCATCTGGCTGCTTCAATAAAGACCATCCCAACTGTCTATATTTACCTGAGTCTGTTTTTGATCCAAATTTGGGCCATAATAAAATCTTTTGTTCCTCTTCTATGAAATTGTTTTGAGATATATCCATTAAGGTAAAGTCATTTATTCTTCTGCCTGTTGCTAACCGTAAAATAATTGCAGTTCTTCTTGAAATTTCAAAAAGTGAATCGGTGCTTGGAACTGTTTTCAACCAATTGAATAGCAATAATGTGACCCAAATAGGGGATTTTGAAGGTAGAGGTTTCGCCAATGCTATGGCTTTTAAAACTTGCTGTGTAAAGAAATTATTTGAAAGATTTTCTGTATTTGAAGCACAAAAGGTAGAAATAGTAGATTTATGTAAAAATATTGTGTTAAGTGAAACATTTCTTTTTAAATGCAGATCGTCTAAAAATCTTACAACGTCTTTGCCATCTGGGTTTATATGGTTAATATTATTTATGGCACAAAACGATAGCCACGTTTTTATAGGAGCTTTGTAAGTGTTTGGAGTGCTTTTGTGCCAGCTATTTATTACTAAATAACTTAATGTACGAGCAAACCCGTACATATCAATTGTATAGATTTTATGCTGACATCAACGCGCAGCGAATGAATAAATTATACATATTTCAGTTAACGATTAGTAGTTGCATATCATTCGCCGCGGGTCAATCATTTATCAGTGTTCAATACACAAGTTGAATTCAAATCAGTTTTATCATTTAAATGTACCCTACCCCGTACATTTTTGGTCCTTCGAGCCGGTCGCATGTGTACATTACAGTGTAGCAATCAAGTACTGTAAAGTGTTTCACTAGTGACGTCAAGCGAACTAGCAGTGAAGGTGTTTGTACTGCCAGCAATAGTGCAGTACACAGCAGCAGCAGCAGCAGCAATAAGCAAGGGTCAACAGGGATCCGCATTTGGTGAGCAACAAAGCTCCCGCTTGGACAATCAAGTAAGATCGTTCCATTATCATTATCGTTAACTATCATTTCTATCAAAAACATGTCGTCAATGGAGGACGTTCTTGCTCAACAACAGCAACTACTCAATCAGATAGAGCAAGTTTACACGAACTTCAGAAAGGATGGCTCCGATCGCAAAACCTCTGACTACATACGCCGAAGGTTAGAAAATTTGGATGCATGCTGGCAAGAGTATCAATCAAATCATGTTAGATTGTGTAGCATTGAATACGCCAGATCGCATACTTACTTCACATCGAAACAATTTGACACTGTGAAGGAGAGGTATGAAAAATTTAGAGCAATTATTCAGAGTCATCAGCCAACAGAGGAAAGACCATCAACACCGCTTCTAAAGCCTGCTACTCCTCTAGCTACCTCAAGCGACGTATCGCAGCCTTTAGGTCAATCTTTAAAGTCTCAGGGATCAAGCAGCAAGACAGATGAGATGATGAGGAAACAGATGAGCAATTTCAAGGCCTTTGAACATACTGTTTCAAGTATCAACATGGATGCTGTAGCAGAGAAATGGGAATTCGATCATCTGTTAAGTACGGTAAGGTCTCGCTGGGCTAAGATTGACACTCAGCATTGGGACTTAGACAGTGAGCTGGGAGACCGAAATCAAGAGTATCATCGTATGTACCTAAGATACGAAAGCACATATAACGATGCTATAAAAGCAATCAATAAGAAAATGTCGTCCGTTTCACACAGAGAGCACACTACGCCAAAAATAGAAATACCTACATTCAGTGGTAGTTACCATCAGTGGACATCTTTTAAGGATCTGTTCACAGAAGCAGTTCATAGCAACCCGTCATTATCTGGGGCTCAGAAGATGCAGTTCCTCAAGTCAAAAGTGAAGGGTGAAGCAGAGCGTATCATACAACATCTTCCGATCAGCTCAGACAACTATATCATTTGTTGGGACATCTTGAGCCATCGTTATGACAACAAGAGGATGATATTCACATCGCATATTAACATTTTATTAAATATGCCAATTTCACAGCAAGCATCAATCAATCATATCAAACGGATCCATGACACTGCACTTGAAACAATGAACGCCATACAGAACCTCGGCGTAGACGTGACGTCGTGGGATCCGTTGATCGTGCACATCTTGTGTCAGAAATTGGATTCGGACACATTCAGCGAATACAACGCAGCTATCAAACAACCTCGAGAATTACTCGAGTTGAATGAATTTCTAGCTTTTCTAGAGGGGAAGTTCACGAGCATGGAAGCAAGTAGAAGAAAACAGGAGACCAATAATCAAAAATCCTTTTCTTCAAACACCAATAAATCATCAGAATTTAAAAATTATCATTATAAGCAATCATATTCAGGCAGTAAGGCTATTTCGCAATCATCAAATCACAGGAAATTGCAAAACAATCGGCCAAACTGTCCAGTATGCAATGACGCACATGCTATATTTTTTTGCAAACAATTTGCTGACTTTTCCCCGATGAAGAAAAAACAATGTGTTAATAACTTGAATTATTGCCAAAACTGCTTATATGATCATAAAGGCAAAGAATGCTTATCAAAGAAGCGTTGCCTCGAATGCAACGAATTTCACAACACATTGCTTCATGAATCATATTTAAAGGAATTGTCAAAACATGGAGGTAATTCGACGCCTTCTACACAGCAAAATAACATCCGTTATAATCAAGAACGTGCAAATCAAGGAAACACGCACGTGACTCAACAAAATATGATGCAAGAAACTTTGCTTTCAACTGCACTGCTAAAGGTTCAGAAAGCAGATGGGACATATCTAATCTTGCGGGCTCTTATTGATCAGGGCTCACAAATGTCTCTTATCACAGAGAACGCTGCTCAGCAATTAGGATTGCAGCGATCCAGGTGTAACGGCATAATCACAGGCATAGGGCAAACAGAAAACAGTTGCAAAGGAACAATGAACCTCAACTGTATTTCAAGCTCAAGAATCAAACTATATCAATTTAATATCGAAGTTTACATCATGAATAACTTAACAAAATATTTACCATCATACTCATTCCCTAAAATAGCATGCCCATTCCTGGAAAATATAGAATTAGCAGATCCTGAGTATAACATCAGCCGACCCATTGACATCTTGTTGGGTGCGGACGTTTATTCGAACATTCTTTTAGCCATGTGCAGATTAAGCGAATCACTTCCGCTTGTTCAAGAAACTCGTCTGGGTTGGATACTGTGTGGAAATATGAAAACTAAATTAATTTGCAACGTCGTTCAATTTGATTTAGACAGATTTCAGGAATTCTGGGAGATAGAAGATGTTACAGAAGAAAAATCTTTATCATCAGAAGATCAAGAGTGCATTCAATACTACAAAGCAACAACAAATCGTTTGGATGACGAAAATACGAAGTGAGACTTCCACTCGTACCACAATTTATGGAGAAATTGGGGCAGTCCAAAAATAAGGCTGTTGCTCAATTCATTCATTTGGAAAAGAAATTACATAAAAACAATTCTTTATTCAATGCATATAAGTCATTCATTACCGAATACAAAACCTTAGGTCACATGAAACCTTCACCTTGCAATCAGACACCGGAATGTTTCCTACCGCATCATTGCGTATTGCGCGAAGATAGTGCAACGACAGCATTAAGAGTTGTTTACAATGCTTCGGCTAAAACATCTACAAATAAAAGTTTGAATGACCTAATGTACACGGGGCCCAATTTACAGCAAGACCTTCAGTCTCTTATCATTAAATGGAGACAATATCAGTACGCATTCACAGCTGATATAGAAAAAATGTTTAGGCAGATTTTGGTACACCCAGAACATCAACCCTTGCAAAAAATTGTGTGGAGAGATGACCCGTCTCAAAAAATACAAGAATATCAATTGACAACCGTGACATACGGCACAAAAGCAGCTCCATTTCTTGCAATGATGACATTGAGACAGTTAGCGACTGATGAACGGGATAAATTCCCAGAAGCCGCCAAGGTCGTCGAAGAATCGTTCTATATGGACGATTTGGTCCATGGAGCCTGCTCCCTATCAACAGCACAACAGTTGCAGCAAGATTTGATGAGTCTACTGAAATTAGGTGGCTTCAACTTGAGGAAGTGGACATCAAACGATAGTCGTCTGCTGCAAATTGGGGATCAAGACTATTATAAACAAGAAAGCAAGAGTTTTAATCAAGCAGGATTAACTAAGACATTAGGACTTCGTTGGAACCCTACACATGATAACTTCACATTTGTATCAAAAATTGAATCATCAAGCACCAGTATCACTAAAAGAATCATACTATCAGACTTGTCTAAAATATTCGATCCATTAGGATGGATCGTACCTGTAACAACAAAATTGAAGATTCTATTTCAAGAAACATGGTTATCTAATCTTCAATGGGATGAACAAGTACCAGATAAAATCAGCAAAGAATGGATCAAAATCAAGGAAGAATTAGAAAGTATCAATCAATTTAAAATTCCAAGATGGTACGGTACGGAAACAGCAAGCAGTATAGAGTTACACGGTTTTTGTGACGCATCAACTAAAGCATATGCATGCGTCATTTATTGTAGAGTTATAAATAGCAATCAATCAGCAATATTAGTAGCAGCTAAATCAAAATTAGTTCCTACGAAAAAACAAATATCACTACCTCGATTAGAACAATGTGGAGCACTGTTGCTGGCCAAACTTATGACTAAAGTCAAGCAGTGTCTAGCAGGTCATGACCTACATATATTTGGTTGGAGTGACTCCACTGCCGTATTGGGATGGCTTCAAGGAAACCCAAGTCGATGGAAAACGTTCGTAGCAAATAGAACAATTCAAATAACTGATAGCATACAACCACAATCCTGGCGATATGTAAAATCAAGTGAAAATCCCGCTGACTGTGGAAGCCGAGGACTCAGAGTGGCTCAATTGAATGATTATCGTTTGTGGTGGCAAGGACCATCATGGTTACAATCATTTGAAGTAACGAAAGATAATCAAACAACCTATACAACAAACGAGGAAATAAAGAAACAAGAAGACGTTCATGTTGTTACAAAGCATGAATCAAGTATTATCACAGACCTGTTAAGCAAATATCAATCAATCAGCAAAATTGCACGTATCCTAGCATTAGTAATGAAAATTACGACCTACAAAAGAAAAGCAAAAAAGCATTATTTATCATTATCAGAAATCAGTCGAGCAAAGCAAATAATTATCAAGCATGTACAGCAGGAAGAGTTCGCGAAAGAAATAAGAGATTTAAAGCAAGAAGGAAAGTTAAATACAAAAAGCAAATTGTTAAAATTAAACCCTTACCTGGATGAAAAGGATATCTTAAGAGTCGGAGGGAGACTTAAGAAGGCACATATCAGCCATGACATGCAGCATCCTATTATTCTGCCGCACAGTGGACGTTTGATAGAATTAATAATAGAGGATGCACATCAAACCATGTTACACGCCGGAGCCCGGCTGAGATTGGGTTTTATCAGACAAAAATATTGGATTCTAGGAGGGAATGTCGCTACGAAGAGGCAGCTTCGTCGTTGCGTAACATGTAAAAAACAAAATCCAGACTGCCAACAGCAAATTATGGGGCACCTACCGGAAGCCAGAAGTAATCCATCTCGTCCGTTCACACACACTGGCGTTGATTTTACCGGTCATATTTACGTCAAAGCAAGCAAAGGACGAGGTATTAGGAGCACAAAAGGATATGTGGCTGTCTTTGTGTGTATGGTCACGAAGGCAGTACACTTGGAACTAGTTAGTGATTTAAGCACCACTTCATTCATCTCAGCATTAAGAAGAATGGCCGCACGCAGAGGAACGCCTAGTCACATTTATAGCGATAATGGTCGCAATTTTGTCGGTGCCAACAAAGTATTACAGCAAGAATATCAAGAACTCATCAATGTCATGCAAGACAAAGATCTAAAAGCAGAAGTATTGGATATGGAAATCGAGTGGAGTTTTAATGCACCCTCATGGCCAACCGCAGGAGGCCTATGGGAGGCGGCAGTTAAAAGCTTCAAATATCATTTTAAGAGGGTTATCGGTGACCAGATTCTTACATTTGAAGAATTATATACGGTGCTTACACAGATTGAGGCTTGTCTCAACTCGAGACCCTTATGTGCTATATCAGAAGATCCAGACGATGTGGATTTTTTAACGCCTGCTCACTTCCTAACAGGTGGATCTAAGGTTACCATACAAGAAACTGAAGCGGATTTAAGAACCCGATGGCAGTTGACACAAAAAATTGTACAGGATCTCTGGAAAAGATGGAGGAATGAGTACCTAGTACAAATAACAGAAAGAAGTAAGTGGAGACAAGCTAAAAGAAACCTCAATATATACGATATTGTCATGATTCACGATGACAATCTTCCACCGGGAAAATGGCTGATGGGCCGAGTCATCGAACTACATCCCGGTTCCGACGGTCATGTTCGCGTGGTTACAGTAAAAACCAAAAACGGAACATTGAAACGTCCTATCACAAAATTATCAAAACTCCCAGTAAACAATGAATCCTCGCAAATCAAGCAAACAAACACTGCGGTTTCGGGAGATTCTAACTCAGATAAGCAGTTTAAAACGAAGAAAGCGGGCACTCGTTACAATATAGCGTCAGTGTTTACAGCAATCATGTTATTTTTTAGTATCATAACAACTTCCCAAAGTGCACTTAATGTCACACAGTTCAGAAATAATCAACATATTTACTTCGACAAACTTACAAACATGCAAATCATAAGAGACGACTGGAAACTAATCATATACTACGATTTAGATCCTTATTGGGAAGGAATTACTGCACTTAACAAAAGTATAATGTCACTGGAACAAACATGCAGCACAATCATAGAACAAACACATTGTGGCATAATATTATTGCAATTACGTCATGGGTACAATGAACTCGATTACAATAATCGCATGTTATTCAGTCAGCATTTTGCAAAGCAAGCGAACAGGTGGCGGCGAGGTCTTATCGACGGTGTCGGTTACATAGCAAACGGCCTCTTCGGCGTATTGGACGCTCGGTTCGCGGAACAAAATCAAAATCAAAAACATATTGTATCATTTTGGCAAAATCAAACCTCGGTTATCGAAGCAGAATTCAGTCTCTTAAAGAGGACGGAGACTACCATGCACAAACAGCACAAAATGATTCATCAGCAGTTTGCAAACATCGATAATACATTGGAAGTATTAAAGGCTGAAACTCAAAACCTTACGAGGGCAAGTGAAGTCTCTATGGGAGCTATAGTCGCGAGCAATCTACTACGCGACTTGAAAGATTTACAGAATGCCTTAATGGATACAATCACAGACATCTATCAAGGTCGATTTAATCCACACTTAATAACAGCCGAACAATTACAGATTCAGTTGAGCACAATAGCTAGTCATTTGTCTAATGACGTCACCTTACCTGTAGAAAACATTCATACGGATCTTGCACAAATTTTTAAACTACGAGTCAAAGCAAGAATGCTAAAGAACTTCTCAATATTTGAAGTAAAAATACCTTTGATAAGCAGGGACACCTATGAAATATTCAAGCTAATACCTATTCCTTTGGAGAAACCCAACAACACAATGTTATCCATCAAACCTGTGTCAGATATCATAGCTGTAAACCTGAAAAAGGATGCATACATTATCTTGACAGTAAACATCATAGATTCCTGCCTAGTCACAAACGTACACTTGTGTAACATTCATTCTCCTATTTTTAAACTAAGCAGAGATAAAGACTTCTGCCAATCAAAGGCAGCAGCGTGTGAAGTCAACGTCGATCCCTGTAAAAATCTTTGGATGGAAAGCCATTCTATCAACAATTATATTTATTTATGCTGCGGTCAATGTAACCTACGAACAGTATGTGGAGATCAAGTTACCGCGCACCAGCTGACTCACTCTGGACTTATAACGATAGATTACGGCTGCATAATCAAATCAGATAATTTTGAAGTTATTGCTCATCAACAAAGAACGAGCGATGTCAGTATTAGTGCCAACTTATACTCACCAGTCATTGCATCCATAAACCACATTATAAACGTGTCTATTCCTCAAGAAGTCTTCAACAACTCCAGCATAGAGAGCGATCGTGAGCTTAAAACGATTGAGGACAAAATCAAGATCATGAAAGAAAATGGATTGTTATTTGACAACCTGTCATGCCATGATATTCATCATTACACCGCGATCTACTGTATGATCGGCGTGGTAGCAGCATATCTCGGAGTTTTCGCGTGGAGGCGCGCGCGCTCGCGCTGCGCCCCCGCGTCCTCGCCGGCGGCGCCCGCAGCAGGCGGCGCGCCCGGCGGCAGCGCGTGCCCGGCCGCAACACAACGTGCGTGTGTTGGAGATAGTGTAGTGTATCAGTGTGAGAATGAAAAGGCGAAGGTGGTAGCAAGTGCGCGAGTGTTAGATAAAGCCACCTCCCCTATGCTGGGTTCTTATACAACCATATCTAATTTGTGAACAGTGTGTTAACAATAGAGACACTAAGAAATTAGATTTACATCAAATCATTTATTATAATTATTTGTTTCTCAGTCACTGTTATGTATTTATATCTTTTTCCTAGGGGAGCATGTACGAGCAAACCCGTACATATCAATTGTATAGATTTTATGCTGACATCAACGCGCAGCGAATGAATAAATTATACATATTTCAGTTAACGATTAGTAGTTGCATATCATTCGCCGCGGGTCAATCATTTATCAGTGTTCAATACACAAGTTGAATTCAAATCAGTTTTATCATTTAAATGTACCCTACCCCGTACACTTAATTTCATCCCTACTCCAGTTAGCTTCCTGGTCTGACCACCTCCAATTTTTCAAAGCCTGTAGGGACAACTTGTCCACTTGTGGGGACAGAACCCTGTTGATCGATCTATCGATCTATGAGGTTCTTCCGCAGATTTGATAGGGCCCTGGCTTGTAGATCGGTCAGCCAGAAACACTGATCCTTGACCTTTGGCCCTGTTCGGATGATCCATCACCATCTGTCGGGTCCCAAGTTACGTATTGTGGGACAGCTATGGTTTCTTTTGACGCAAACAAGTCTCTGGAACTGTCTGTCTGTGTGAGTCTGGAACGCCCATCTTTTGAAGATGGCGTTCTTGACTTGGGATTGTGGTTACCATTCGGGAAGAGGTTTTCCTTTTTTGGTTTTCGGTTAGGTGAAGGAGTTTGTTAGGCCCAACAGGGCTAAGGACCGGCTGCTCCCCTCATATTGGAATGCCATTTTTGTTGGTGGCGATTCCATTTGCCTGACAACATGATGTTGTTCTGTGGTGATAGAGTGGGTTCACAGCCCCAAGATTACCCACTTTATCAAACGTGGGCAAAAGTGCAAGAGCAATGCACAATTGCTCTTGCACTTTTGCCCACGTTTTTTACCCACCATTGCAACTCTCGAGTCACTAGAGGTGGAAAAACCTTATTTTGCCTTGGTTTGCATCCTCTGAATGATTTTAGAAATATTTGAGTTCAGCGACAACGAAGGCGACCGTTTGGAGTTGCTAAGTTCGCAAAATGTAGTACACCCAGTATTTTTTTAGGTACTCGGAGACAATACTCTTTCTTTTGTAACAAACTCGTTGCTAACTCTTTTATTGGTTGTACTTTTTTTTACAGGAAGGACAATTAATTTTGTTTTTGTATTCCACACTATGCCAAAATATTCTATTTCCTGAGTTGGGATGAAAAGTGATTTTTCATGGTTTACATGCCAACCTTACTTTACCAGAGTATCCACAGTTACTCTGGTTTGTTCTATGAGCTTGATTTTGACTGGCTATTAAAAAATCGTCTAAATACACCAATATTCTCATGCCTTGTCTCCAAATGATTTCCGCAATCCAATTGGTTACCGATGCGGAAGAGTGAGGAGCTGAAGAGAGACCCAAAGGCAAGGCTGTTAGCTGTAATATTTCGCCTCCATATATTATGCGCAGAAACCGCCAGTGGGTTTCCTTTATGCTCAAATGAAAATTTGCTTGATTTCGGTCGATGTTTGTCATCCAGTACCTGTCTTGTAGGAACTGAATTACATCCAGTCGAGAAATTAGCTGGAAATGGCGAGTCGAGACATATAAATTCAGATAATTTTAATTAGTTTTAGATTTTTGATCGAGTTGAACTTATTTTTTTAAATCAAATTTTGTTTTGTAAGATGGTTTGGTATTTCTCTTGTTTACTTGACTGTTATTATTGAATTTGTTTATATCCTTTAAATAACTGGGCATGTTAAGCCAAACCTGGGAGCCTCCTAAAGAACCAACCAAAGGAATGAGTGCTTCTCTATTGAAGAGATGCTCCGCACTAGGTGGAATATTTTGTAATGCTAATTTAAGATTTATGAAATTGACTTTTTTTTAAATGCGGTCACGTCTTAACATTCTGCCCACATGCCACAGATGACACAAACAGGATTCCATATTTTTGTAAGACGGAGACGTTGGACCAAATTTTTCAGACAACTTACTACACAGAGTATTTGCATTGAGCTTTGTGTCGGAACTAGCATCCTAATTTACGACCTCCTGCAGATCATTTTTCGAAAGTTGCCTGTTTTCCAAACAACATTTGACAATCCCGCTAACAATTGTTCCGTAACGGACAAATAATCAATACCTTTACTTCGATGGCACAGTTCCTTATACCATTTTAACCCTATAAAAGCTGGTGTTGCTAAATGTGCTGCAAGTCCTTCTTATATCGAATACCGTTCCTGGCCTGTGAGTTAAATTGTTGCAGATTATTTAACTCTGCCATTTTTGCGGGGTTAGCTACGGGTACAATCTTTGATTCGTCAAAAGTTATTTTTAAATGCCCCAAGCAAATGTTATTGTTATTCGATGGTTTATTTAAAAATTGGTTACAAATTGCAGTATTCACGAGATCGCAACGACCGCCATTATTATTTTCTTTATTATCATTATAATTCGTACTTGTTGGCGTTAAAATTTACGGCATTAGCAACACAGTCTGTTAGATATGTAACTTGGTTAATAAGAGTATCCATCCGAGGATCCGAACAGGTTCTGACCTGTTTGTACTTGCGCCGCTTAGACCTATTATTAGGTGGCGGTGAGGCAAAACCTTCCTCGTCTTCCGAAGACGAGTCACTGCAAGCAATACAATATAAGAATCTAATAGGATTTTTGTCAGTTTTTAACGTGAAAAGAAAACTTTTGTTCCTAGCACGACAAAAATCATAAACGGTATGAAAACCTTAACGGGCCGGTCCCCGGAACAAGTGGTAGGCATATTTAGCACTCTGATTGAAATTGTTGAAATTGTTTATTGTTTGACAAATTACATTCGAATGCGTTGATTCCTGGAACTCACACTAGGATTCCCTGTGTCGTGATTCTGAATGATAAACATAATCTTTCCGAGGTTGTGATGAGTTTTTTTTTTGTAAATGTTTCCATACGACGAATTCAAATCACATGAATGGCCAGCGGGTCAAAATGAAGCCTAGGGCTTCAATCACATCGCCTTGGGATCTGGAGGCAAAAGCCCTCGCGCACGTATGAGAGTGGCGCGAGGAGGCAAAACACAGAAATCACGGTACAGCGGACAGAGCTCCGACGGGATCTCATGGCGAAATGGAGGGTGCGATTGTCGCAACCCAGTGCTGGGCACGCCACAGTAGCGGTGCTAAGTCCCCTCTTTGAGAGGCGCCACGGCGTTCTCACCATTTGTTTCGGGAGTTTCCGATTTCGCATAAGGCGGGAGGAAACGCCCGGGTGTCACCATTGCGTGGATCCTCCGGAGGACATGGTGGAGGTCTGCCCAGCTTGGGTGGAGAACCTCCGTGCCCTCACAGAGGCGATTGGCAGGAGCGGTCTCTCACGTCCGACCCTGGTTCAGGCCATGGTACGGCGCGAGTGGGAATGGAAAGCTGTCACCTCCTTCTGCGAAGCAGTAATGCTTTCGAAGGAGGAGGTGGAGCGCGTGAAGGAGGGAGCCTTGCGCCCTCACGCCCCTAGTCGCCGGTGGCGGCGTCCTTGGCGGACTGCGAGCAATGGGTAGCTCGCCGTCCGGCAAGGACCCGGCCCGGGTCGACGGCGCATCGTGTTCCACACGCGCCTCAAAGAGATGTCTGCACTAAATGACGAGGTCCGATAGGGCCGATGCTGCAGGGTCGCGGGAAATTCGAAAGAGAAACCGTGGCCCTGGGACAGGCAACTGAAGGAACACGGGTGGGTTTTAGTCAGTAAAAGTCTGACACGCCCTCCCGCTCCACCCAGAGCAGGTGGGCGAAGTCATTTCATGATTTCCCACCCAATAAAAAAGGGCTTCAATAACATGCGAAAAAGAAAAAGATAAAAGGTGGTGTGAAAAAAAATAACATCATGACGTTATCTTTTCAATGCAGAGAAAACATTTATTATGTTCGAAAAAATCTACATCTTTTTAATAAGAATAAATTTAACACATGCAATAAACGTTCACTATTTGGACGAGCATATCAAGATTATCAAACTCAAACTCAAAGCATTTATTTCAAATAAACCAATTACAGGCACTTTTGAATTGACAAGGGGTCGGTCAGTCAGAAATATGAAGCTAGTTGCCCATTCCAAAGCGAAGTAGGTACCTATGGAGAAGAACGGGCAAGAATCCCCATGGACAATCTTTTAAAAAAAATTGGTAAGGAAATTTGTTACATCAGTCTTGTTGAAATTCAGTGAGGGAACGATGTAGAAAGACGTGCACGTTAAAGGTGTCCGTAATGAAAAACATACAAAAAAAAGCCGTGGCAGCCAAGAGATGACCAGTCCCCACTGACGGCGCCCGTTCACGAACATGACGCATGGATCAGCACCATTCAGCTCAATTTATATCGTAGATAAAAATGTTTGGCTCAATGCTGGTCCTGCTCCACAGCACAGTTAAATTTTTAATACATAATTAGAAGAGCTTGCTTCCCTTTTTTTCTGACATTACCTACTTAGCGTATATTTTTTATTTTTCTTTAACCAAAAACACATTGCAAACAATTTTGTAATTGATGTTGGCGCGTGTGTTGATCTTTCGGTTCCCTACAAAATGGCTGAGCTGGATGGCGCTGATCCACGCGTCATGTTAGTGCACCTTCAGTTGAGCGAGATTGGTCATCTCATATTTAACTGCTACGGCTTATTTACAATCTCTTATTTTTACATTGTTCTCACATAGAAGCAACAAGAATAATGTACCTAGCTATTGATGACTTGTAATATATTGATTAAAAATACCGTCCTTGGATGTTGTAGAGATATCTACGTTTTGGAATGGGCCACTAGCTTCAACTTTCTGACTAACGGCCAAACCCAATAACGTGTGGCGTACAGGAGATAGAAGTCCCTATCATTCTCTGACTTTAACGTCCCAATAAAGCCAAAGTATACGTGTTGACAGTTTAGTCAGTTATTTGTTTGACAGATAGAATTGTACTGTCTATCATCAGTAGCGATCTGTCTTAGGTTGTTGGGTTTGGCCGTTACTGACGGAACCTTTGAAAATTCGAAAGTGTCTGTACATGGTTTAATTGAAATAAATACTTTGAGGTTGAGTTTGAGTTCCATGATATTCTATTTATGTATTGCAGTCCACACTTTAGAAGTAACTGTGTACTCAAGTTACTTAAAAAAACAACGGCTATATGCGAGCCGGACTCGCACACTAAGTGTCCAATATTTTACACAACATGTTAAAAAAATACATTTCTTATAAATAAAATATGTCGATAAAGCGGAAATGTGGTGGCCCAGTGGTAACGCCCAAGACGAGTTGTAGGTCGTAGGTTCAAACCCAGTCAGGCGCTTTATTTTGTGTAAAATAATTTCGACACCACTGCTCTCAAAACCGGCATGCTCTAAAACCAAAAAAGCAAAGACACCTGACATATAACAACCCGCACTGGGCCCGCGCGGTAGATTATAGCCTACTCCCTCTCAAAGAGAGGAAGCCTGTGTCGCAGCAGTGAGAACATTATAGGCTAATTATGCTATATGGAGGAAGGCATAGACAAGAATGTTACGTGGGGCCTGACACGCGGTTTGCGTTGGAGCTAAAATATTTTACATTTTAACTTTTTTTTTTTTAATTTTTATGTTTTTCTGTAACTGTCCGTGACTTCACAGCGGGCCCTGTGCGAGTCCCAATAAATGCTTTTTCTTTCTTTCTTTATTTCTATAGTGGCAATAGAAATAAATACACACTCTGAAAATTTCAACTGTCGACCTATTTTCGTTTCATGATATACAACCCGCCGACTAAATAATCTCTCAAATGGCGCCCAACATAGGCCCACTAATTGCAGTTCTATTTCAGTCCCAATCGTTCAATCACGCAGTATGTGATCAAAGAGCTAGCAATCAGTGCCCGAGTTATCAGTAACGAACTGTTTCGTCCTGGGGCTAATTGCTTAATATTCAGCCAATGGTCACATTGATCCGGAATTCTAGACAGATCCGTACCTACTATCGATTACATAGCACACGCAGTGCCTAAGCTGTTCCTATGTTTCAGATAAGAATACTCTAACCGTTTTGTAAATGAACATGACCCATCTAAGAGAGCCGGGTTGTCTGTCACACAGAACCCTCGTATCTCAGACATCTTTCTCTATTTTAGTTTGTGCATCTTATTAACCATATGTCACCGTTTATGATTATGATAACTTTTGTGGAGTAAGTTTCTACCATCGATTTTTTTTTTTTTTTTTAAATAACGTTTACGTACCTGAGAAGCCCACAATCTCATGCACAATAAACTGGCTTACAACTTGTGATTTGTTGTTCACAAGCTGCTAGCACTTTTATATTCAAACTTCAAACGAACATTTGTGTCATTTACTGGCATGTGTCAGCTGACATCATCATCAGCATCATCAGCCTATATTAGTCCACTGCTGGACATAGGCCTCCCCTAATGAGCGCCATAGCGCCCTGTCTTCAGCTCGACGCATCCAGCATCTGCTTGCAGTCTTTCGCAGATCGTCATCCCACCTGGCCGGAGGGCGTCCTACACTACGTTTGCTGAGTCGCGGTCTCCACTCAAGAACTCGTCAGCTGACATGAAAAGTTTCTGTTACTTTACATACTGTTGGGGAATTTAAGGGGACTCTTCCAAGAAACTCCAAATATGCTGATATTTAGTGAAACTTGTATTGTCTCGATGTCGTACAAAAATGGACGAAAAATTAAAAGTAAGTACAGATAATACCTAAGTAGTACGCAACGTTGATTTGCCTATTCTAAAAGAGCAGGTGTTGGCTCGAATATGCCCCCGGACGTTGGAAGCAGCAGAGGCGCTTTCAACCAAACGTAGAATCAACGGGCAGTGGGAAATCACAGAATCCTTAGGAGGTAACGTTAAACTTGAAAACCTATCCATATCCTATTAACACTGTAATTTGAAAACATTGTAAAAGATAAATATTTTAAAAGAGTAACCATGGAGTTTCTTGCCGGCTCTTCTCCATAGGAAACAACCGGCTTCATACGGCTAAATAACTCATTTGTTGGGCTTGGTATAACCTTTTATAACAAGTTGCCCTCTTCTTTACTAGATTTACCTTTTAATGCGTTTAAGGCTCAAGTTAAATCCAACCTTTGTTTTAAGGCATATTATTCCATTAACGACTACTTAAACGATAAGAACAGTTACTGTTGGTCGCTGTGATTAACTCAAGACAATGTTCGTGTTCTTTCTCCAGAATCAGCTTACCTACTGACAGGATATATGAGTTCATATATTTGTTTTTTTATTTTGACGGTATAAGTCAATTATTTTGTTATCTTCATTCTTTATTATTGACATGATCTACTTATTACAATATTTTTTAATGAGCTGTATTGCAATATGTGGTTAGCTAGCGACCTCGACAATTGATAATATTATTCTTGCCTGAGCATCCGGCAGCAAGTTCGTCATGCTCCCTTAGATGTCACTGCTTGCGGTAGCGTCGGGGGTCGGGTTTCCTCCTTCCCTCAAATATTGCGGGGGGGGGGGGGTAATGGCTGATCTTTGCGTTATGCTCGTGAACGGGTGTTGCTTGTGGTAACTGGTCGTCTTGCTGTCTATGGTTTTATTATTGTTACAGTAATTGATATGTTAATTTATTTTACTTTGATGGTCCTAGTTTATCATTTATTTATTTTTACATTATCCAGTATTGCATATGTAAGCTGCAATGCCCTTTAGGCCTGGAGGCTTTTATTTATGCATTAAGATTTTTTTTTCTTTTATTGGAATGGGCATGGCTAGCTGACGTATGGCAATTAATTTAATTTAATGTTTTGGTAATTACTTACAATTGTATAAAATCCAGTTCTTCTAACCGAACAGACAGCTGTGCTGCTGGGGAGTTTGTTGCGCCACTTCTTCTTCCCGGCTAAAGCACTAGGAAGTGGTGAAGGGGGACTGTCGTATGTAATTTTGACATTCGAAAAGTGCTGATTCTCAGCCTAATTTGAATAAATGACTTTTGATTTTGATTTTTGATTTCGACAAATTGGAACCGTGCACCCAGATTCTGACGTTTCATAAGTGTCCATGTAGGTTTATGTGAAATAAAATATTTCGATTTGATTAAATTCGTTGGAACTAGAAAACCAGTCAAGCCCTAATAATTAATTGGGTTCAATAGTTCGAAAGAGATACCGTGGCCCTGGCACAGGCAACTGAAGGAACACGGGTGGGTTTTAGTCAGTAAAAGTCTGACACGCCCTCCCGCACCACCCAGAGCGGGAGAAGTCATTTCATGATTTCCCACCAAAAAATAAAAAAGGTAGGTACCTCATATCCGAAGCAGTGGTGACCCAGAGGTAGCGGCCCCGGCTTACGAGTTGTAGATCGTGGGTTCGAACTCAGGCAGGCGCCTCACTTTGTATAAATAATTTTTCCACCGCTGCTCTCAAAACGGTGAAGGAAATCATCTTGAGGAAAAAAATCCAAGACGACCAACCCGCACTAGGCCCACGTGGTAGATTACAGCCCAGTCCCTCTCGAAGATAGGAGGCCTGTGACGCAGCAGTGGGAACATTATCTCTAGGCTGATTATGCCATATTATCTGCATATAATTTCAATTAGGGATCTGAATACTTGCGTTAAAGTCATTAATAGAATCATGACGAGATGGTCATCACTAGACCATTTCAGACCCACATACGTGATCCCAATTACAGAGAGAATTCGAGCGTATGGTAAAGTCAACCGCACATCCATGGATCCAATTGGACATTGACAGCAATTGCCTATATGTATTTATGGTTGTTTTCGTAATAATTGTTTGTACAATAACCATTTTCCACGAATTATTTCTCGAGTTTGGTTTTATTTTGCGAAATTCAAGTGTTTTTGTCGGCTAAAATATGTCTGTATTTTCTCGAAAAGGTTATTTAGAAAGTCCACATTATAATGTGAAAATTTCAGCGGATATTTTATGTCGCTATCGAAATTGTCTGCTGTTTTCAGCGATCAGTGACTTTGACTAATATAATATTTACTTACTTTGGGTATTTTTAATGAATGGGGACCGCACATTGCCCGATTTGTTTATTGATGCGTTCAGAATGTATTTTGTAATGCTTTAATTATGTATTGTGTAAATTGATAACGTCAACTTGAACTCGGGAATTCGCCAGATTGACGTCTAGCACCTAACTAATTTATAATAAACTAGCTATTTCTCGCGACTTTGTCTGCGACTCAGAATGTAAAGTAGCCAGGTCAAATTCTACCTGTGTGACCCAAATCCGTTCAGCCGTTTTGGCGTGAAAGCGTAACAAACAAACATACTTACTTTCGCATTTATACCATAAATCAGTTTTGACTAAATGTGAACACGCTTCTAGTACCTACCTACCCAAAACGATTTTCATATATTTATTGGTATTTCGGCTGTGTACGGAACTGTACATTAATTTACCGACTTACACACAGCATTTTGTACCTGTTACTATGTGTTATTTGTTCGTGAACGAGCGCCGGCAGTAGGGATTGGTCATCTCTTAGCTGCCACGGCGAATTTAATAAAATTTTATTTTGGATGTTTTTTCATCTTTATATTACGGACGCTTTAACGTTCTGCATCGTTTTCACGTGCATAATTTCAACATGAATGATGTAAACAATATATTGTTACCATAATTTGATTTAAAAGAGTGTCCGTGGAGTTTCTTGCCCGTTCTTCTCCATAGGTACCTACTACGCTTTGGAATGGGTATCTAGCTTCATCTTTCTGACCGACCGACCTTGACAATTCAAAAGTGCCTGTAATTGGTTTATTTGAAATAAATTATTTGAGTTTGAGCTATGGCAAACAATATGTTATTAATATAAAATAGTATGTATTTTAATAAATCAACATTCACGGTCGGTTTTATTTCACCATCCACAGTCGAACGGCTATAGTCGCCCCGTTATCATATCAGTAAGGGTAGGGATCCCTACAGGCTGTTGTTGGGTTTTACACCTAACCCTTCTGCCTAACCCTTCGGGGATACAAGGCGTGATGATACGCTAAGTTATTGGTAATCTTTTTAAGGTCAACGGACCATTATTTTGCCACTAATTACTTTAATGATAACGAATCAATTTGTTGAGAGTAAGAGTTTATCTATAATAAAGTAAGTGCATATCGTATACGTTGAAGATATATTTGATGTAATTAGCTGGTTTAACCGACGTGTCCTAAGATAACACGTTATTTTAGATAAAAGAATTATCAGAGTATTGTGCTAAATGATTAGTCTTCACTTGTTATTTTATTACCAAGGTAAATAATATTAAATTAAATATATACATAACATCACGCCTGTAACCCCAGAAGGGTTAGGCAGAGGTGTACCTATAGTACACCTACATTTCGCCAGTTATGTTTAAGTTCCATGTTATAGGGGGCGAGCCTATTGTCATCAACCGGGCACAATTTCAGACTCCGGGCTGCTACTGAGAAATTCTAGATAGAAAAACGTAATAACACTTTGCCTGACCTGGGAATCGAACCCAGGACCTCATGCTCAGTAGTAGCTCTTGCGACCATTAGACCAACGAGGCAACGAGGCTTAAATGAGTTACTTAAAATTAAGGATGTTGGGGGACCACAACAGTTATCAACATAAAAACTAAACTGAAAAATCACGCTCTAAAAAGTAGGTAACAAGAAAATATTTCTGACAGAAATCAAGACAGTGCAGTGGTACAAAAATGGTAAGGGTAAAGCCGTGGTCGAATGCCTGTATACCATGCGTGTACCAGGAACAACTACACAATGTGTGCTGATTACTACTCACCAAAAAGGTTGAAAATTTCGTTTAAAAAAGTAGACACGTGAATTGTGTCTGCTTGTATGTACAAGAACGTATAAGTCGCCCGTTGCCATGTCTCCGTCATGTTACCTTCAGACTTGTGAGGTACACCTGTAGGAACCTATACCTTCTTACAGAAAGTAAGCCTAGGTAGACGTTCACTTGTGAAGTAGAGCAACAAATGAAGGTAAAAGCCAGCAAATGTTAGTTTCCAGCAGGTATGAAAAGTTGATAAAGTCGCAGTTTAAACTGGAAGGTTGTGAGGCTGCCACGTGCGGGTTTACTTTAACAGTTTTCCTAACTATTACGAAAGTTTTCCAGGTGTGTCGGCGACACGTGTATTTATTTGTAAGTGGGAACATCTGTTCCGATGAAATTAAAATAACGTTATAAGAGTTTACAATAGATATTGTAACGAACCAACGAACGAATTGTTGTGTTGTTTTCTTAGAACGTTATTTTAAATTCCTCTTAAAACTTCAATTGTTGAAAATGGTCCCTTAAATAGACCGTTATCGCAATATGAAGACACTACAGCTGCTATTTGACATTGAATCAAAGATTTAGCATCCACAAAAACTAGACGATTATTTCCAAGTCCCAAGCTAAAATGTTAGTCAACATTTTCCATAACAAAAATATGTATAAGTTAGGACACTCCAATCCAAATATTTGTTATTTGTGGTTGAAACACTAGGTCCTTGGGGTCAGAGTGCTCATCAGCTATTTCGGGCCTAGCGGTTGGTCGACACTTCTCGTGACCAGAGGGCTGGCCAATTTTTTGCCCCAAGAATCAGCATTGCCATCCAACGTGGCAATGCTGCCAGCCTTTTGGGCACTTGTCCCGTTGACAGCAATGCTGACGTATTTTTTGATGCCCTATGAGCTCTTTTCCCCTTTTTGTTTATACATTTGTACATTATATGTATATATTTTAGTGTTAGCTTGAATATTGTAATTTATTTTAAAAAATACTTATCCACAAAATGTCAAGTTCTTCAAGCAAACATACAAATTACAGAATCGGCACTTGATCGTATTATTAAGGATTTAGGAAAACACTGATATCGGATACATAACTTACTGATAATGATGTTTTCGCAGCTTGATAGTATTGCCTACCGGTCAGTCGTTCGGCAACTGTGATACAATACGATTCTCATCTGATTTAATTATTTTATTTATTGTGTTGTGTTTAAAATGTGAGTATTTATTTTATATTATCGATATTATTGTGCTCTATAAGTATCTACTGTTGTACATGGCTGTCATGGCTCAGAGGGTTGCGAAAAATGCCGTGAAGAAAATTTTAAGCAGGCGTAAGAGTAGGGGAAGTCCAAAGATACGATGGATGGACTGCGTGCAAGATGATATTGCTGATGCAAGATGATATTGCTGGAAAGGCGGTGACTAATAAGATTACGATAATAGCAAAGTATGGGAGAATAAGAAGGCGCCGACCACAAATAAATTAGAACAAGGGCAGGAGAATGATGACGGTGTACATGGTGTACGAATGACCGTCAGTGAGACAGGCGCGACGCAACTCTTGTAGAACAATTTCCAAAATGTTTTCATAGAAATTGTTCTTACTAGAGTGGCGTCGCGCCAGACTGCACGAGCCCTTACGGTCAAAGGAGAAATAGGTTTGTTGAAGATGGCATTCTGCTTAGTACTGGATACTACTGTACTCTATTCACTTTATGATGATCATACTACATAATTATTGTACAAAAACAACCCTTGACGATTTCTTTGCATAGCGTTCAAAGTTGCATTCGTTCTAGTAGTAACCAATTTGCCAACTTTTGATGTGTGCTATCCCACAACTCTAACTATTTAGCATGGGTTACGGAGATGTAAGTAAATGAAAAGCTGTTCTATGTATACAAAATGTCCCAACATTTTGTATACATAAACAGCAGATTTTTTCTGGTTAATTTCATCGTAAAAGATGTTGTTATTGATGAGTACAAACAAGGGGGTGTAGGTCAACACCATTTTAATAAAACCTTGGTTGTTTAGACCTCCAGTATAACAATTTTCATGTAATAGGTCAAATTTCCCTGTCACCCTGTACTATTTACTCTTGTGTTTCAGCAAATTCATGTGTTCTGACATATTCTTAGCTGGTAATCAAGGAGCCCAGGTTTTATTAATATTTAATACTACATCATCATCAATCTTATCCTTTCTGGGTACTTCAATGTGTGTGATTTCATTGGATTTATAATGATAAGCAGGAGGTGTGCGATATGCATTTCTATCAATGAATTTGATAAGATATCGTAGTGAATTATTTTTATCTTTTGTGTCTGTGTATCAAATTGTAATCGCTAAGTGATGGGTTTTACCAAACTGCAGTGACTACCACAAATGGGTCCCTAAGACAATTTCTAAAAGGTAGTTAGCAAAGTCAAAGTCAAAGCATTTATTTTATATATGCTCATAAAAGGCACTTTTGAACGTAAGCATTTACATTAAAATAGAATTGATACTAGTCGCCCCTTCCAAAAGGTAGTTTCACATGGAGAAGACGGGGCAAGAAACTCCACCGTTATATTCTTTTGAAATGGTTTACAATATTTTGTATACATTAATTATAGAATGATATGTGAACTGCTCTCAAAACGGCGAAGGAAAACATCGTAAGGAAATCGGCATGTCTTAGAACCAAAAGATCGAAGATATGTGCCATTTACCAACCCGCACTGGGCCCGCGTGGTGGATTACTGTCTACTCTCACAGAGAGGAGGCCTGTGTCCCAACAGTGGGAACATAATTGGCTGATTATGCATTATGTAAAGACGATGCACCAAGAATAAAATTACTGTACCAATAGGTAAAAACAATTAAGAATGAAGCAAAGACGGATAAATTAACTGTGATAGACACACGGTGCTCAAATAAGGAATAAGTCAGTATGTGAGTTAATTAATCACAGAAACAAAAATGAATAAATTAAGCAATCAGATTGATTTTGTTTAGACTAGATTCTATGCATGGTGAAGACGCTTCTTGGCCTAACCGACCTTTTAAACAAAGTCCTTATTCTCTGGCACTTATCACAATTTAGATTTGTGGGATCGGAGCAACATGTAATTTCTTCCACATTTTCTGCTAGGCGACATCTTGAGTCACCCCCTTTCTAGCCATAGTCCATATCATTCACACAGTCCATCCATCGTTTCTCTGGTCTTCTCCTACTCTTATAGCCTTCCATATTCATACTCAAATCTTACCTCACAACATTCCTCCGAATCACTCATACCGTGACAACAATGTCCACACAACTTTCGATGACACCGTTGCAACTTCCAGACTTCAGTTCACGATGAACTTGATTACTATGTTTCACTTGTCTACAAGTAATTCTACCAACTGTAGAGTAACTTGTAGATTAGTTCATCTGAAAGTGTACAATTTCTGCACAAGAAGGGTTCCGGTTTGAAGCATAAGTTGGAAGGTGTATGTGTGTGCGCTGTGTTGTCAAGCAGAAATGAGACTTTTCTGACTCTGCTTTCGGGTGACGGGCACAATACAATAATACCTAAATCCTGATTTACACAACACCAACAAAAGTGGCACCGTCTAAAAAGTGTTTAGAGGGCGCAAGTCATTAATTTTTGCTGTGAGAAACTTGCATTGTGTAAACGTCCTTAGTATTTTTATGTGGACGTGTCCTAAAAAGAAGAATTAAGTAAATTTAGGGCTAACTCTATCTTAATTAAAGTTTAATTGTTTTGCTTCCCACTTTGTACAAAGCCTTCAGAACCCCTTTGAAGCAAAACACTTAAATATTCTACTTATATTATTGCTACCATTTCCTAGTGGAAAACAAACGATTTGAACTTCGTTTGATAACATGCTAATATTAAAGTTACAACTCTCTCAATATATTGCAACGGGTTTTTGGTATTATTAGGAAGGTTGGTCACAGGTTTTCTTAATGATTTTCTGCATTTTTCGTTGGGGTGTTAACAATCGTGTTCGTGAACGGGCGCCGTCGGTTGAGAAAGGTCATCTCTTAACTGCCACGGCTTATTTTTAATCTTATATTTGTAATTGTTTCTTCATTTCATTTTTACATTGTTCTCACATATTGAAAGCAACAAGAATAGTACCCCGGGTAATTCGAAAGAGTAACCGTGGCCCTGACACACCCTCCAGCTCCACCCAGAGCGGGAGAAGTCATTTGATGATTTCCCACCCAAAAAAAAAAACCTTCAACTTCTGACTAACTGACCGACTCAAAAGTGCCTGTAAATAGTTTAATTGAAATAAATGCTTTGAGTTTGAGTGGATGTTTCTGAGTTGTTAGGGATAAATGAACGGGACTTAGCTTTGTATGAACGGGTTATTCCATTATTTCGTAGTGTTTTGACTTCTTGAGAGCAGAAAGTAGTCTGTAGATTAAACATGTCGCGGGTTGTGTTGTAACGTATAGGTTTATTTTCACTTAAAACATGGCAACCTGACTTTCTGTCACAATCCTAAGGTTTTTGAAGGAATTCCTAATCTATTTTTCCATATGTTTGAAAGGTTCGTCTGCTCTATAACGAAAAAAGAAATGAAGGTTGTTGGATTTTTTAAATGAATGGCATTGCCATCGCAAGTGTGTCGCGCAAGACCCCGCTGCTCACGCTTAACACTAATCGACATGAACTGAAACAATAAACAGTATTTTTGGACATTTTGACTAATACTATTTGATTTTAAACTGTTTCAGAAATCATGAAGTGTCTGTCAGTGGGGTGCCAGGCTTACAGCCAGGGTTCAGCGGGGACTGCCTTCACCAATCTGGTGACGCAATTCCTTGCTGCGCAGTGCCTCATTACCGAGCCATGGCCTATGGACTACTCGTACGGACTGACAAGTAAGCGCCACTGTTACCATGAAATGAGAATAATGATTCAAGACCCACAAGCGTTGAAATGTTTGGGGTTAAGGTATATTACAGTTTTTTTTTTCACCAGGTGGTGATAGGTTTGACTTCATCATCGTGGGCGGCGGCACGGCAGGATCCTTGCTAGCAAGCAGGCTTTCCGAAGTTCCGGAATGGAAGGTGCTGCTGATTGAAGCTGGAGGAGATCCTCCTATGGAGAGTATTGTGAGTAGTCTGCTTACACTATTTTACAAATTACAACATGGGATGACGCCCTAAAGAAGAAGAGCAATTATAAATTCGTCAAAGCAAACTCTCAACGTAATTTAACTCTCTTGAAATGTCATGTTGTGATCTCTTACTCCAATCAATTATCAAAACACTATAATTATCAAACATACCTGAGCCATTTTTAAATAACTTCCAGATTCCTAACTACTCAGGCTCAACGCACAGGACCCGAAACACATTCCAATATTATACCGAGCGTGATGAAAACTCCAACAGAGGCAGCGTCGATGACCGATCCTTCTGGCCACGAGGCAAGGTCCTCGGCGGAACCGGCTCCATCAACGGCCACCTACACATGCGAGGTAGTGCTGGAGACTATGAGCCTTGGCATCTCAAAGAAAACGATGGCTGGGACTGGCCTACATTAAAAGAATACTTCAAGAAGAGCGAGAAAATGGTAGACCCGTTCATTCTGAACAACCCAGAACTAAGAAAGGAACACGGAACAGAAGGAGAGTTTGTTGTGGATCAACTGAACTTCACCCACGCGGGCATAGCTGAGAAACTGACCGATGCTTATAAAGAATTGGGAATCAAATACCTAGATGACTTAAATGGTCCTACGCAGTTGGGAGTGGGAAAACTGAGAGGTGGAATCCATAAGGGCCGCAGAGTAAGTACCACTACAGCTTTCTTGAATACTATAAGCGAACGCAAAAACTTGAAAGTCATGAAGTATGCTTATGTTAACCAATTAGAAATTGATGAACAGAACAAAACCGTTATTGGAGTCAGGCTTTCACTTTTATATGGTGACGTAGAATCGTACTTTGCAAATAAAGAGGTCATAGTAAGCGCTGGAGCAGTAAATACTCCTAAACTGCTAATGCTGTCAGGTATAGGCCCTCGAGCACATCTTAAAGAGAAGGATATTAAAGTGATGAGTGACTTAGATGTTGGAAAGAATCTCCAAGACCATGTACGTATACCTATTCCAGTGACGGTAGACACAGGAGCTGAAAGAAGGGGAGAGGAATTTTGGCAGAAAGCTGCTGCAGAATACTTAGTAGATCAAACAGGACCACTCACTACAAACTATGATCAGCCTAACGTAAATGCTTTCCTATCGGTCTCAGGTGACAAATCTCTTCCCGACGTGCAAATAGATCACAACTACTTTTTACCAAACACATCGTATGTATACTCCGTTTGTAAAGATACCTGGTCATTTAAAGACAGCATCTGTAAGCAGTTTGCGGAGTTTAATAAAGAGAAAGAAATGTTTATATTCTTTATCGCCCTCTGCCGGCCACACTCGAGAGGTTATATCGAGCTCCGTGGAAAGAATGCTATGGAACACCCCAAGATCTTTACAAAGTATTTTAATGACAACCGGGACATAGAAACTTTTGTAAAAGGTGTTAAGAACGTTACGGAGATCGTCAACACTCCGACGTTTAAAGACATGAAAGCTGAGATAAAAAGGATTAATTTCGAAGACTGTGATGACTTTGAGTTTGAAAGTGAAAACTATTGGGAATGTATGGCTAGAACTGTAACATTCCATGTGTACCATCCGGTAGGTACGGCTAAGATGGGGAAGGTGAAAGATTCTAAGGCAGTAGTTGATAGTAGACTTAGAGTGTATGGAGTCAAGAACCTGAGGGTGGTGGACGCTAGTGTGATGCCCACCATACCTAGTGTGAACACTAACGCAGCAACAATGATGATCGCTGAAAGGGCAGCAGACTTTATCAAAGAAGATTATCTTAAAGTAGATAGTAAAAAAGACGAGCTGTAGATTTAAATGGGTATCAAATAATAGCTAAATACTATGCTAGTCAATTCCAAGTCATGCTTATAAGCAACAGTTAATATCATCAGTTGTGTGAGTTGTGTGACAAAAGCTATATATTTGTACAACAGCCATATTTTATTTAATGAAAAGTCCTCTATGTTTATTTGTTTTTATTTTATCCAAACGCCTTTTTAACAAATCCTATTAATCTAATATTTTTATCTATTTTTACAGAAGCAAATATTTCTGCTTAACTTTCCTTCATCAGTTTCGCTCTATCAGCTGCGTGAGGCAAGGATATGTCGGAAGATGTTTCAGAGATCTGACTTTCGCTTTCTCGCAGATTGACCTGACTACCGAGATCCATCACTCTGTATCTCTTCTTTTGTTTTATTTCTTGATCGATTCTCTGGCAGATATCCACTACGCTCTCTCTCATCTCTATCGGCAGATCCCGCAAAATTACTTCTTTCAACAAATTTTCCGTCACGTGTCTGTTTACCCGTGAACTCCTGTGCGGTGACAGTCCATCCTTAGTTTGACTGGATCTCCAATGCATTAAAGCATATTTTAATTGTCCTGTAGACCATTTCACGTAGCACCACACCGTGGTCTGAAGGCAACATACTAGCGATAGCACTAAGCCACTTAAAGCGATTATGTAGCCTAAAATCGAAAATATTGCATTTACACAACATTTTTCGTAGTCTGACGTGTCTCCATTGAGCACACACAGCTTTCCATACAACATATCCTTAAGCATTTTCACATTTTCGGATATAGTTGAGCAGTTTGATTTTAAAATAACCTTAAAATCATAGTAAGCTGATGTTATTGACTCAGTAACAACACCTAAGCCAGTGTTAATTGCGTAAATGTCACCAGTACTAATAGGTTGGTCAAGGTCTCTACAAATATTACTTATCGGTACATAAACTATGTCTGGTAACTTCTTCGTGACATCTGTCTGACATACCGGTGCTCTCATGCACTTGCCACGGTTACCATCATAATACGGTCTTCGTCCAGAGTATTTTAAGTCACAATTGACAGGTTCGCATTCTCGCAAAGAATCCTCATCTAGAGAGTCACAGTCGCTACCTTTCAGACTAGCGTATGCCTTAAGATACTGCGTTTTTTTATTATTTGCTAATTGCGTGTCGAAAGGTATATTAATAGGCAACTGTCTGGAACATCTTGTGTTGATACATATGAATTCGATATTAAAATCACAGAAACCAACTTGATCGTATTGATATAAAGTAGGATACACATGAATTAATGTTTCTCTGTTTTTAGGCTTAATCAGTTTCACGTCCTCATCAGGAATAGTATCAAAACTACAATCTTTGTGTTCTTCGTCAGTTTTACAACACATTTTTGGTCTCGATGTAACTCTGCATGTACTCAGATGATGGGTGTTTTCAATGTTAATAAAAAATTGTATTCCTACTGAGCCTGGTTCTAAAGGAATTATACCTTGGTCTAACACTGTAATATAGGCTAGAATTTCATGTAATAAGGCTGCAAATATAACTAGATAGATGTACGCAAAAGAATACGTATACATTTCTCGTCAAACATTTTATTTTGACAAGTGTTGCCTAGATAACTTATCATAGACAAAAAAAAAAGGAACGCTCTTTTTGTTTTAGGCAAAAGGAGGTAATTATTCATAAAAAGGGATTACTTTGTCTTAATGTTCATAGTGTCATAAATTCATTGGAGGACATTATTAGTAGCTTCGGGCTTCTATAATAAAAGCTTATGTCCATTGCTATCTGTAAATTTATTTCAAAAACTCAATACCTGTGAACACCCTCACTTTTAAAAACCATTTGTTTAGCATGATCCCGTAAATAAAAATCAACATAATTATTAAAATATTCCTGATTGGAATACCACATTGTTCGCGATACGATAGCGGCACGTGATACGTACGGACATTCGATCGAAAGTTATCTCCACGTGAGACTAGCAACAGACAAGTACCGTGCCAGTAGGCAACCAGTCGGCTACAGCGCGGCTAGTGCAGGGCGGTGTCCTCGGAAATAAAAATAGGTAAAAATGCAAACATTTCGCCGGTGGAGTGTTGTGAGCTTATGAAATGTACCATAGTTAGTGTTAAATTTCGCAAGGTTCATTAAAATAAAAAATCAATAACTTTTGGTTTCCATGAGTTTCTTTTTTTTAATTTTTTTTCCAGTACGTATGTTAAACCAGGAATACGCCTTTATTGGATCAGACAGGGTTTTTGTTACATGCTGTATGAGCACTCACACAAATGCAATGCTCAGCTTAGGCCTCGCGGAGTGTACCTTATTATTAATGTTCAATACGCAATTATCTGCAGTACGAACAATCAGACGCTGCCGAAAACCAAATAATAACTAATATAATAAATGCGAGAGTAAGTTTGTTTGTTACGCTTTCACGCCAAAACGGCTAAACGGATTTTGATGAAATTCGGCACATGGGTAGACCATAACCTGGAGAAGGACATAAGCTGCTTTTCATCCTAGATAGCAGACGAAGACGCGGGCAACAGCCAGTACTTGATAAGATTTTTGATTGAAGTGAGTGACTCTTTTGTGAGTTATTTCATAGGGCCTGGAGGATAGGACAATAGTCTTTGACAACGGTTTCATTGTCGTTTCAGGAAGGTTTAATTTACTTATGTTGAATGAGTACACGTGAGGGTATTGTGTCGTCGAATGTTTCATTATATTATTGTTGTTTGATAGGTTTATTCGTTTAATTAATTACTTTTTCCTGTTGTGCCGTGTTTTCAGGAGAAATCAAACTGTCTTTTATTCATGCATGGGTTGCATGCATTAAGACAAGAAATTATATGCATCATCTTGACTATATTTTTACGAATTCAAAAATATCAACCCTGAATGCAACATTCGCGGTAAAAGTCAGTAAACATGTAAACCTCGCAAATTCCCGGAGAATACACAGTTTGGAAGAGCGTTTGATCTGTTTGAACGCAAATTGATGTGCGGTAAATCGTCAGCCCCCGGGATTCGGATGGCGCGAACCGTGAACTACCGAATTGGTCCCACCCGGGCCGGGGTTCAAAACCGTATATTTATAATTACGTTTTGATTTGAAATGGAATGTTTTGTGTGTTGTGGCGTGTTTGCTGTGCTCGTATATTTTGTGAAGCTGACACGGGTGTTGTTTTATTTGTTTAGATGTGATTTGTAAGGATGTCGGCAGCCGTTGAAAATACGGGCCGCACGCCGGGGCAAAAATGTACACTATCTAAAAAAAAAGTTGCAAACGAGAGTAATCAATCATAATCAAATAATACTAGGTGATCTGGTACGGTCTCGGTTGTTTAGGTGTCAATCTTGTTTACACGAAAGGAGTAAACATGTCCTAGAGCTAAAGGAACAGCAGAAGTTGGTTAAAAACAGTTTTATGTATGTGTTATTTTCTATCTAAATTGTTTACTGTTAATTCTAATAAGACTAACTATAGGTCATTTGTCCAAAAATATTTAAATCTTTCAATTACAGTCATCGTTTTGGTTTTTATTTTCTGTAAAAAAATAGGAAATTTTAGCACAAAGTAAACTACGAAGTCAACCATTCTCATAAACACAACAAACACATAACTAATGCAATCAAGATAGTTCGAACGCGTGCGTGCGTACTCCTCGGAATCTCGCGGGCAAATGAGATTCCTGCGACCGTGACGCCGGCGGAGGCCACCGCAAACCTGATTTCCCGCGTTCCGCCCGACAATTATAGGAAATTGGCGGGAACGACGCAGCCCGGCTTCCAGTTCCGCATGTAAATAGGAGAGATTAAATTTCATTAACACGAGAGTCTATGAGGGTATGACAATGCAGTTTCATGTGTGTGTAAAAGGATACCATAGATTTAAGTTAAGAAAGTTATTCCGATGATTTTCTACGAAATATACACGTGTCTCGAGTTCATGGAATCGATTCTATTAAACGTGCACATACACGTAAGTATTTTGTAATAGATTTAACCCTTTTAGTTAAATCTATTTAAAAAGCACGTACTAACGAAGCAAGCCAATATGAAGCTTGTAATAAGAATCAATTGCCACATTTATGAAAAAACAACTCTTGAGAACGGCTCGAACGATTTGTCTCTTTTATTTTTTGTTGTGTTCGTAACTGTCAGGAAAAGGTTTGTATGATAGTTTTTATGTAAAACATTTGAACATATGACGGGACCGAAACCGCGGGCGCCTACTAGTTATATAAAATTTATGATTTCTATAGAAAAACGGTCGCCAAGTTTTCCTTGTTCGAAATAATTATTATTAAAAGCACTTAAGAGAATGGAAAAACTCATTTCACTGAAGCCATTCAATAGAAAAAAATTAAGTCCGCGCCGATTGAAGACCATCCAATTTTCCGATCAAACCCTGAAAGTGAAAACAATTTCTTTAAACTCGGTAATACGCCTTAGTAGCAATAATTGAAAACGGAGAAGAATTAAAACTTTTTAATTACGAATTCGGTGTTGCTTCGAACAACACTTTTCTTATTAAAGGGAAGACTTGACTTTGTGCTAAATGGGAAAACAAATGCCTCTTTGTTTACATTTTAGAAGGAAGTAGGTATTTATTACGCAGCCCATTTAATTACTTGAAGTTTTGGACGGAATGGCATGATTTTGAAGTTGAATTTTGTAACTGACAACGTTAAACACATAATTATATTTTAATTGCATTTAATATCTCCTTGTAAAATGTGACTAAAATGATTGATAACATGCATCTGTTTCTAAAGGTGAAGTTCTAATAATTTAAGTATTACACTGATGAATGGTTCATTTTAAAATCGAAATCATTCATATTTTATTCAAACTCAAACTGAAACTCTAAGCATTTATTTCAATTAAACCATTTACATGCACTTTTGATTTGTCAAGGAGTCATAATGCTGACTTTTTTTTTTTTTTTTTTTGGTGGGAAATCATCAAATGACTTCTCCCGCTCTGGGTGGAGCGGGAGGGCGTGTCAGACTTTTACTGACTAAAACCCACCCGTGTTCCTTCAGTTGCCTGTGCCAGGGCCACGGTTTTCTCTGTGGAATAACCCGCGACCCTGAGGCGTCGGCCCTATCGGACCCCGTCATTTTATGCTGACATCTCTTTGAGGCGCGCGTGGAACACAACGCGCCGTCGACCCGGGCCTGGTCCTTACCGGACGGCGAGCTACCCATTGCTCGCCATCCGCAAGCCCGCGCCTACGGTGGCCGGGAATCTGCAGGCGACTCCCGACGCCCAGGGCGTCTCCTGCGGCGGCTAGTGGGGGCGTGAGGGCGCAATGCTCTCTCCCTCACCCGCTCCGCCTCCTCCTTCGCGAGCATTACTGCTTCGCAGAAGGAGGTGACGGCTTTCCATTCCCTCTCGCTCCGTACCATGGCCTGGACCAGGGCCGGACGCGAGAGATCGCCGCCGCCAATCGCCCTCGCGAGGACACTGCGGTGCTCCGCCCAAGCTGGGCATACCTCCACCGTATGCTCCACCGTGTCCTCCGGGCGATCCACGCAATGGTGACACCCGGGCGTTTCCTCCCGCCTTATGCGAAACAGGAACCTCCCGAAACAACCGTGTCCGGTGAGGACCTGTGTCAGGCGGAAGGTGAGGACGCTGTGGCGCCTCTCTAACCACTCCTCAAAGAGGGGACTTACCGCCGCTATTGTGGCGTGCCCAGTCATAATGCTGACTGACCGTCAGCAATATGAAGCTAGTTGCCGATTCCAAAGCGTAGTAGGTACCTATGGAGAAGAACGGGCAAGAAACTCCATGGACACTCTTTTAAATAATATTGTTGTTACAAATCTAGTAGTTACATCATTAATGTTGACACTATAGGTGAGAACGATGTACAAAAACCGTACACGTTAAAAGCGTCCAGAGTGCAGCAAAACAATTAAAAACAATCCAAAAAATAAATTATTAAAATAATCTGTGGCAGCTAGAGATGACCAGTCCCAACTGACGGCGCCCGTTCACGAACATGACGCATGGATCAGCACCATTCAGCTATACCATTTTGAAGGGGGCTAAATGAACCAACACACGCGCCACCGTCAGCGAAACATTTAAGTGAGCATGACATACTATCAGCCGCCAGTGCACATTCAAGTCAATCTATGACATTACCCGGTAAATGGGAGATCCATAGTACAAAGTTCTAACACCTGTGCAATGCATCTAAATAATATAAAGAAGATGGAGTTTATACAATGCAAATATATTCTTACAATCTTTAGCAGCTCCAACAGTATTTCAAATGTCAATTAATTAGTTGTGGTGTGGAGAAGGACCAGCATTAAGCCAGGCATTTTTATCAGTGATGTAATCCCCTAACTTATAATATGCCTGCCTGCATAGTATGCGTTTTATAAAGTATTTGAATTTCGTCTCATTCAGTTGAAGTATGTGCGGAGGTATTTTATTGTAACATTTTAAACAGTACCCCATGAAAGATGATCTACTTTAGCCAGTCTGAAACCTGGTTGAACTAATAGGTACCAATTTCTAGTACTATAATTATGTCTTTCACCTCTTTTACTGTAAAGATGTAAAAAAATTCTTACGTACGTAATGTTTTCATAGACGTATTGACAAGGTACCATCATGATGTTAATATCCTTACAGTTCCCTCAGAGAATCGCGCCTGCGGAGATTATATATGGCTCTGATGGCTATTTTCTGCAGAATAAAAATAGACTCGATGTCTGCAGCCCGTCCCCAAAGTAAAATACCGTAAGACATGATACTATGAAAGTAACTAAAATAGACAAGCCTCGCGGTGTCTACATCAGTAAATTGATGGATTTTTCTGACAGCGTAAGCTACTGAACTTAGCCATTGTTGCCTTGAGTCGAGCGTGATCTCCAAGAAAACCGTTTTGTCGACGAATTCTAGTTACTCTTGATTCAATACTATCTCACAATCTCTACTCTTGACGTTTGGTAAAGAAAATCTTATGCATTTAGTTTTATTTCCATTTAGTACTAAATAATTAGCAGTGAACCAATTTTGGACCCGCAGTAGGGCGTTATTTACGTAGTCAAAATTTGAAGCACTTCTATCTACCTTAAAATTAAGGAAGTATCGTCAGCAAATAACACCATTTGTGGTTGATTTATTAATAACTGGAGTAGGTCATTAATATATACTAAAAAGAGGAAAGGACCCAATATCGAGCCTTGTGGAACACCCATTTTTTGTTTTAAACCAAGTGAATTGTCACCATTTATTTGAACTTGCTGTGTCCATCATTTAAATAAGATTTTACTAAACTGAGCGCAAGTTTTCCAAGACCGTAATGCTCAAGTTTCAAAAGCAGGGTTTCGTGATCGACGCAATCAAATGCCTTGGAGATGTCACAAAAGATTCCTATGGCGTCTTGAGCCTCTTCCCACGGGTTAAAAATATGTTTTAATAAGGTTGTTACCTTATTAAAACATATTTTTAACCCGGCGTCGGTCGTACAACGCCCTTTGGTGAAACCATACTGTTGCTCGTGAAGGATTTTATTGGTATTGAAATGATTGAGCATTTGATTAAGCATTACCTTTTCAAACACCTTGCTGAAAACCGGCAACACGGATACGGGTCTATAATTATTAGTGTCTTTACTGTCCCCGGATTTGAAAAGTGGTATTACCTTACTGTATTTCATTAGATCCGGGAATACTCCTTGATCCACACACAAATTAAATATTAAGGCTAAGTAAGGTGCTATAGTCTTAATTTTGGAGGTACAGACTTTGATAGACATTCCACAAAGATCTACGGTCAATTTAATCTTGATTTGCTTAAAAGATTTTATTACTGTTAAGGGGTTAAAATGCTTTAAGTTAAATTCAATCGGGCAGGCTGAAACATTCACCCTTATTAAATCAAAAGCAAGTAAGGGCGAAGAATTTAAGGTTTCACAGTTTTTTTTTTTTTGTTTTTTAGTGGGACACTGGTAGAGAAACTTACAAATTCCTGAACAACTTCCTTGTTATCGCAAATGAGACGACATCACGTCTCCAGTTTGTAATCAGAATTGTGCTTTTTGTTCCTGTTCGTTTCATTTTACTCCCAGTTTCCCCCATTTTATTCCCAGGTTCGTTTCATTTTATTCCCAGGTCGGGCAACGTGTTATTGGGTTTTTCTATCTGGAATTTCTCAGTAGCAGCCCGAAGTCTGGATTTGTGCCCGGTAGATGGCAATAGGCTCGCCCCCTATTACATGGGACTTAAACATAACTAGCGAAATGTGGGTGTGCTATAGGTACACTTCGGGGAAACAAGGCGTGATGTTATTTTATTTTATTTAAAAAAATCGCAAATATAAAAAAAAGAGAATTTTACGATATTGGGGCGTGCGCAGGGAGCGGGACAGAGCGAGACAGAGTGGCAGGCCTGAGAAGGACCGAACGCTCAAGGTCGTTTGGTCAGGGAACCGCCTTAAGTATCTTGCATTTGAAAATAAGCAAAATAAAATCGTTTGGACATCGCGCGTCACCGTCTCGTAGTTCACTCCTCGATTGTTTGGATGCGGCGATGCCTATTACATTTATGGTAATAAAGTAACAACACGCTTGTTATCCCCGATGGGTTAGTAAGAGGTGTTGTACACCCTCATTTCGCCAGTGAAGCTTAAGCCCCATCTAATAAGGGGCGAACCTATTGCCATCAACTACGTTGAACAGACTCCGAGCTGTTACTGAGAAGTTCATTCTCCTTTCAAAAGCCCAAATTAGCGGGAGTGAAAAGAGTTTTCATTTCAACTGATTCGCTACTTCGCTACCCAATTTTAAAACATAAACAACCACAACAAAACACAATGTCAGAACAAATGTCTTATTTCTTAATAATATTCAATTTGGCTTCGCTTTGGACTTAAAAACCGATTAGAAATGCTGCAGTTACCGGAAACTAAACGGGATCCAAAAGAAACCGAGCACTTGTGCAAGTGAGGATACATTACAGTAATTTGAAATAGTGGTTCCTCATAATAAGAACCTGTAGTCCTAGAATAATAACGCATAGAAGGTAAGGAGGCTCCGTACAATACAATTACGTAACTTTAGTATTTACGTATGAGTGAGCGGCACGTAATTACAGCCGCTGACATGCACACAGATGTAAAAAAAAATGTTGGTAGGAATTAACATTTTCCCTATGATCGGGGAAAATGTAATGTATTTCGGCTATTGCATAGACTGCACTTAATAAAAGTTACTTGCGTAACGTTCGCAAATTATATGTTACTAGCATATCGCCCGCGACTTCGTCCGGCTGGACTTCGAAAAAAGAAAAAATAGTTGCCTATGTTCGTCAGACATCATTTCGGCTTCTAATGGTAAAACAATTGGTGAAAATTTGGTATGTTTTGGCAGGAGGAGGAGGTTGGCGGGTGGTTGGGGTAGGTGTCTGGGGTATCTGTGTTAGTTATCAGGGACGCAATGGCCAAATCGTGCGAACGCCTGTTACATGTGGTGTTCCACAAGGGTCGGTCCTCGGGCCACCCCTGTGGAACGTGGGGTACGATTGGGCCCTTCGTGCTGCTCTCTCACCCGGGCTGGGCGTCATTTGTTATGCTGATGACACTCTTATCACTGCCCGGGGAGAAAACTTTGTGGCGCGCTTGTCCACTGAGGGAACGTCCCTGGTCATCAGCCGCATTGAAGCGCTCGGTCTTAGAGTGGCGATCGAGAAGACGGAGGCCCTGGTATTTTATGGGACCCGCCGCCGGCCTCCGGCGGGAGCCTACATCACTTTAGGTAGCGAGCAGGTTATAGTGCGGGCCTATATGAAATACCTGGGCCTGATTCTGGACCGCAGGTGGAGCTTCGGTGAGCACTTCTGCCAACTTGCCCCGAAGCTGATCGGCACAGCTTCCGCCCTAAGTCGGTTACTGCCGAATCTGGGTGGACCGAGTGCGAGCTGCCGACGGCTTTACACGGGGGTGGTGCGCTCGATGGCGCTGTACGGCGCGCCAGTGTGGGCGGACTCCCTGACTGCCCAGAACAAGGCTCAGCTGCGGAGACCGCAAAGGGTCATGGCGGTCAGGGTAATACGCGGATATCGTACGATTTCAGCCGAGGCGGCGTTCGCATTAGCGGGAACACCCCCGTGGGATATGGAGGCGCAAGTCCTCGCCGAGGTTCACCTGCGACGTGCTGAAGCTCGAGCGGGGAGCGGCAGTGGCCCGGCGCCTGAAGTGGTGATGAGGTGGCGCAGAGAGGCGAAGATTGCCATCATGAGGCAATGGGCGGAGAGGATGGAGACCCCCAGCGCCGGTCACTGGACTGTTGGGGCTATCCAGCCTATCCTAGAGGAGTGGGTACGGAGGCGACACGGGACGTTGTCTTTCCGTTTGGTGCAGGTACTGTCGGGGCATGGCTGTTTTGGCAAGTACCTGCACAAAGTGGCAAGACGGGAGGCGACCCCCGTGTGTCACCAGTGTGGTTACAACCAGGACACGGC
The DNA here is from genome assembly GCA_963555695.1 of Dasypolia templi. Classification (NCBI taxonomy): domain Eukaryota; kingdom Metazoa; phylum Arthropoda; class Insecta; order Lepidoptera; family Noctuidae; genus Dasypolia; species Dasypolia templi. Next base: position 33,878,410 of record OY743138.1, on the reverse strand, counting down.
CCTGCACACTATCGAGCAGTGCCCTGCCTGGGAGGCGCAGCGTCGTGTTTTGGCGGCAGAAATTGGGCAAGACCTGACACTGCCGGCCGTTGTTAGAACTATGGTCGGCAGTGAAAGGGCATGGGAGGTGGTTGCGTCTTTCTGCGAGGATGTTATCTCGCAGAAAGAAGCGGCGGAGCGGGTTAGGGAGGCAGATTCTCTCACTGACCCGATTCGTCGCAGAAGGGTAGGACGGCGCAGACGGCGAAACGCCGACTTGATGCCGCCATAACTGGGGTCAGCGGACGAAAGATCGGGGACTCTATCGTTCATGCTGCATGACCCCTGGAGTTGTGGTGATGTCCCAGTGCACCCGGACATCGCCGAAGGAGAAGGAAGCCCGGAGGCGGGCAAAGAAGAGGGCGCCCAGAAGTGGGCCACGCTGGATGGGCCGCGAATGTCATGCGTCGCAGTTCTCGCAGCTCACCCATCACGGCGAAAGTAGGTGCACAGGCGGAGCTTTTAGTGGGTGCAAGCCCCACATAACCACGTAGTCTCCCCGGACGGTGCGGTATGCGATAGGCATTTTCTTCGCTGAAAAAAAAATAATAAAAAAAAAGGTGTCTGGGGTATCTCCCTGACGTTTTGGGCGACGCAGGTGCTCTCGGGGCATGGTTGCTTCGGGAAGTACCTGTGTCGCATAAACAGGGAGCCGGACGCCCGGTGTCACCACTGCGTCGACTGCCGGGAGGACACGGCGCGGCACACGCTGGCAGAGTGTGCCGCTTGGGAGGAGCCGCGCCGTGCCCTCATCACCGAAGTAGGCAACGACCTGTCGCTGCCGGCCGTCGTGAACGCGATGGTCGGCGGCGCAGAGTCCTGGGACGCAGTGGTCTCCTTTTGCGAAACGGTCATCTCGCAGAAGGAGGCTGCGGAAAGGGAGAGAGAGATCTCGACTCTCGACCCGGCCCGCAGCAGACGCACCGGGCGTCGGAGGAGGGCGGACAACGCCCTCTTCCGGCCCCCCTAAATGGGTCCAGGGGCGACGGATTCGGGGACATCCGTCGCTCCCCAACATCAGGACCCGAGAAGGCGGCGCGCGTAGTGTTCCGCGTGCGCCGCTCACAGACGTTGCGGGGGGAGTACACCTCACTCCCCCCGCCCGAGACGGGGCCCGCGAAAGCGGGCCGGCACCAGCCGGGGTTGTGGAAGAATAATGTGTTCCCGCGACCCCGGCGTAGGTGTGAGATGGAACACCGGGGTGGTTTTTAGTCAGTAAGAGTCTGACAGACCCCTCCGCCCGCCCCAGGGCGGAGGACATCCATGAGGATTTTCCACCCCGCGAACAAAAAAAAAAAAAAAAGGTGTCTGGGGTATCAAAGGAAAGGCACCCATGCTCATCTCGGCAGCTTCGGCTTACTACGGTTGAGGCTGGTCGGGGTGTTTTTTTTTTTTTTGTTCCCGTGGTGAAAAATCCTCATCCGCCCTGGGGCGGGCGGAGGGGTCTGTCAGACTCTTACTGACTAAAAACCACCCCGGTGTTCCATCTCACACCTACGTCGGAGTCGCGGGAATATGATTCTTCCGCGACCCCGACTGGTGCCGGCCCGCCTCTGCGGGCCTCCTCGGGTTGGGGGGGGGGGTGAGGTGTTTGACTCCTCCCGCAACGTTTAAGAGCCACCTCGGGTCCTGTTGTCCGCCCTCCGCCTGCGCCCAGTGCGCCTGCTGCGGATCGGGAGAGTGGACGAGATCTCTCTCTCCCTTTCCGCAACCTCTTCTGCGAGATGATTGCTTCGCAGAAGGAAACCACCGCGTCCCAGGACTCGGCGCTGCCGACCATCGAACTCACTACGGTCGGCAGCGACAGGTCACTCACTGCCTACTTCTGAGATGAGGGCACGGCGCGGCTCCTCCCAAGCGGTACACTCTGCCAGCGTATGCCACGCCGTGTCCTCCCAGCAGTCAACGCAGTGGTGACACCGGGCGTCCGGCTCCCTCTTTATGCGACACAGGTACTTCCCGAAGCAACCATGCCCCGAGAGCACCTGCGTCGCCCGAAACGACAGGGAGCCGTGCCTCCTCCCGATCCAGAGGTCGAGCACTGGCCGGACCGCCTCGATGGTGACGAGGCCGGCGGTAGGGCGTGAAAGCCTGTCCCGCCATTCCGCCACTAGGACCTCGCGAAGCTGCGACCGAGGCTGCTCCACATGGCGCTGCATCGGCCGCTCGCCCCGCGCCCTCGCTTCCTCGCGCGACCGATAGAGTGACGCGAGCACCTTCGCCTCTAGGTCCCATGGCGGGGATCCGGCCAGTGTACAAGCCGCCTCGTAGGAGATCGTGCGATACTCCCTTATGACTCTGACGGCCATTGCTCTCTGCGGCTTTCGCAGAACAGAGGTGCTAGAGGCCGTCAGGTCAGCCGCCCAGATCGGGGCCCCGTAAAGGGCCATCGATCGCACGATCCCCACGTAGAGCCGCCTACAAGCGGCGCTCGGGCCCCCCAGATTGGGAAGCAGCGTTGCCAGCGCCCCAGCCGCGCCCAACATCTTGGGCGCTAGCCGCCGGAAGTGGGGTCCGAAGTCCCACCGGCTGTCGAGCACCAATCCCAGATATTTCATGGTGGGCTCGACAGCGATCCTGACCCCACCGACCACAATGTGTGATCCGGCCGGCGGCCCCGCCGGGGGCCATGAAACACCATGGCCTCCGACTTGTTGAGGGCCACCTCCAGGCCGAGGCGCCGTATGCGGCTCACCTTCAGTGAGATCGCCGCCGTCGCGAGCAACGCTGCCTCCCTGTGTGAACTCCCCCGGGCCGTGACCAGCGTTTCGTCCGCGTAACACGTCAGGCCGCGCCCGGCGGGAGCTCGCCCCTCAGCACCCAGTCGTACCCGATGTTCCACAGGAGCGGTCCCACGACCGATCCCTGTGGAACACCGCACGACACCTGGCGCTGGTTTGTTACAGCGGGCGGGGGCTGCCCTCCCTTCGCGCCTCCGGATTTTTATAAACACTCTAGGGGTAGGAGCCAAAAGACTACGTGGAGTCGGGGTGCCCCGATTCGGTTTTGGAACAGTGTCGACCTATTTTAACCATGAAGTGGGGGTACACTAACTTTTCATTTTAGTTACTATACTCTATGCACTAACTTCTCACAACTCGGAGAGAAACGGAATGAACGTAAATAAATTGTAACTGACACATGACACAAATAGCGTTTTTTTTTTTTACGTTCCGTTTCTTAGATTTTGCACGACATTTTACACCACAGACAATACACTAGTACAGATTTGATTGTCAATCGCCGATTTTAAGGTTTCGTTTCGCTGCTTATCTGATTTGAGGTTAAAAACATATTTTATTAATTTCTAGAAAAATATGCATTACCACAAGGTTATGTAATAAGAGTAGTAGCGTTATAATCAGGGAACCCGGGGTGGGTTCCACTCCGGGTTCCCTCCAAAACCTAAACCATCTTTAACCCTTTTTACCCTCAAAATCCTGCCAAACGATACTAGATCCAACCCAAACAATTTTTCAAATCGGTCCCGTAGTTTCGAAGCCTATTCAATACAAACAAACAATCAAATCTTTCCTCTTTATAATATTAGTGTAGATAACTTCTAGCTACATTCAGTTGTATACCCGAAATATTCGGTAACTTAAATGGACTCCACTGTATTTGTGCCCAATTAATGGCTTAACATAAACAGCAAAATTCGAGTGTATTATATTTATCATTTCTGCCTCTACACAGGCATTATGTTATGTTATAAGAGAGTTATGATGATGAAAATCATAAAATCTTCGCAAAAGCTTCAACGCGTGAAGAATATTAATTAACCTTATTCGTAACGAACTAGTTATTCCAATTTCTCATAATCCTGATAATTTTTCACAGTTGAGTATTGTAAAACATGCAGAACTCGATAAATGTGAAACGTCAAATAGCAAAAAAAAGTTTAACGCCATTTACATTAACACAATCACTATACTTAGGTACACAAAAATAACACATTACTTACCTACAGGATAAATTAACATTGGAACACCCTGAATTCAAAATCGCCACCCTATAATTTTAAGCTGGGTTTGGTGTGACCATGTTTTTGTTATTTTTAACATATAAACACGTTAAATTACAAAAAAAAATTGGCGCGGCCTTGCTGTTAGTTCAAACATAAACACCCTAACATGTTGTCCGAGACTTATGGAAAGTGTCTCCTTGTTCGTTTTAGAAAAAAGTGTTAATGTTAATTTGTCTGATGAAACTAACCCGGTTTAAAATGCCTAAATTATTTAAATCAACCGTATTATTATTTTTTGTTTCATACAGTAAGCGCTAACAATGTTAGCGCCATCAATACAATAGGAATGATAATACAGTAGACCCAACAGTGCGCTTATGAGCAAGTCACCTGATTCTCAACTTACCAGATTCTCAACTAACCAGATACGCAACTCACCAAATGTACAATAAAAAACAAAATTACATAAAATAACAGAATGGGTACTTTATTCACCAAAAAAAAAGAACAAAGACAGAAACAAAAGAAAATTAAAACAGAACCAAAATAATACGGAATTCTTGATGTAGTTTACTAACTTAATTGTCCTGGATTCATTCACCTAGGCGCATACTGAATTCTATTGCCACATAATAAAAATAACAGATTGTTTTATTCACAACAAAAAAAACAACAAATACAACCAAAATAATATGGACATTTCAAAAACATTAGCGATAATTATGTCACTTGGATACCTTTTATTCGAGCATCAACATTAAGGGTCTAGGATTTTTCAAATATAATATGATTCCGTATTGGAACTAAAAGTAAGTAAATGCGACATACAATCACTTACACTAATTTTGCTATTCAAGCAATCCAAAATAATGTTCTTAATTGTTTCATCTTTTTGTAATAACTTAGTACTTCTTTTGTTTTCCTCAAAGCAAAGCGTTTTTTATTTATTTTTATATCTTGGATATTTGCTTCTTTTTTCATAATTAAAATAAATTTAAACAGTGAAGGTTTAGTTGTTATTTTTGTGTTTAAGCGCCTATGCCACCCTTCGATGGCGTTAGTGGTCCTATTCTTTTCTCCATAACAACCAAAACCATCACTAGTTACTTTTATGATCCATTGATTATCTAAATAGTTCTTGAATTTCGTAAAAGATTCATTTTGTGGTGCTATTTCACAAATGCCCAGATATGCTTTAGGAATTATCATCGGTGGAAGTAAGGGTAATAAAGTGCAAAGATGCGTAATTTTTTTACCTTCGCGAGTATCGCTCAAACCAATTTTTTTGCTCATTCTCCAATTGGCATTCTGGAAATGATAATAACATCCCTTAACTAATGCGTCACAAAACACTCCTTTCACCGCTTGCATCGCTGCAATTTCACAGCCAAATTGTTCCTTTAGTATCCGAAAAAAAACGATGGTATGCATTTTGGAATTTGCCAGGAAGAAATGCGTAAACTAGAGGCACAAAAACAACTGCGTCTTCATTGTGTGATAAGTCCGCATGTATTGTATAAATTTGATAGAACGGCTTAGGTGCCGCTCGGAAAGTGCCATCCCCGTAGCATGTAGTAACAGTTTTCAACGTTTGTTTTGCCAATTGAGTACCAAAAATAATGATTTTATTGTCACCGCCATCGTCAAATAAAAAGAAATCTTTAACAATATGCTCCGGTAATTTAACATCCTTAGTATCAGTTATTAAACCACGACCTACTTTTAAATATTTAGCTCGTGCCCTATATAAAGTATCCTTCTTAGAAAAAAACGGTGGAATCTCATTCACAGCCATTTCATTATTGGTCACATTGTTATAAAAGTGTTCTTCAAAATTTTTTGACACTTACTTCCTTCTTGTATTGTAACTAAATTTCGGATCTGGTCTTGAGTACATGAATGTCTTCCTTCTCTTACAATGGTATTGTTAGCGTTCAAGGTAATTGAGGTATTGCATTCTTTTTGATTGGAACATCTCCAATTAGTGGTTCCTGATTTGTTTTTAACAATAAAATTATACTTATAGCCCGCATACAATAAAACCATGTTACCTCTTTGACTCTTAATAAATTTTACACCGCTGTCAGCCATGTTAACTCTACTGTTTACACTAATTTATTAAAATTGAATTCACAGTTAAAATAGTCAAACGCAACCTTCGATATCTATAGGTATTCAATGATTGCAAACTATAAAAACTGCAATATATCAGTGTCACGTCACAATACTTCTTAATAATGTACATAAGGAAAAATACATATTGATAAAATGAGGTAGTCTATCAGCAATTTAAAGCAACTTTTTTATTACATTTGAATCAATTTTATCAGTTTATGCAATGAGGTTGTCTGTCAGTAAAATAGTCTGAGTAATTCATTTTAAAGTTATATAATTTTGTGTTGAATAGTACACTATCTGGTGAGTTGAGAATCTGGTTAGTTGAGAATTTGGTGAGTTGAGAATCTGGTGAGTTGAGAATCTGGTGACTTGCTACTAAGCGCAACAGTGTTAGTACCTACTGTGTTAGAGGTAATTTTTCTTAACAACTGGCAACACTGCAGTGTTATAATTTGGAGATCGATTTACGTTAAAACATAACAAACATAACATCACGCCAGTAATCCCAGAAGAGTTATGCAAAAGTGTACCTATGGAACACCCACATTTCGCCATAGAAAGAATGGTTTTAATGTAAGTGGTTCCATGTGAAAAGTTTTTATAAATTTTTTCATGTTTTCCAGATGTGCAATAGCATCTTTTTAAGGAACAAATTGTCACTTTGCTACATACCTAAGTCGTTTATGGCATAGTTTAAGTTGCTTCACTTTTGGTGCTCGTTCTAGTTTTCTATGCGTTATTATAAGCCTGTAGTACAACTCGGGCGAATTAACATGGCACCTGGCTCGAATGACGTTTGTTGAACAAAGATATTTAAAAAAAAACACATTTTCCTAATTGATATTACACCAAACTTTGACATATCAAGTTCCTTTAATTGGCTATTAATATTATTAATATAAAAACCATAATTATAAAAATAGCTCTAATATTTTCTGAGCCAGGCCGTTCGCCCGAGTTGTAATGATGAATTAATGGGTAATGATATTAGGACTTTTGAAAGAAATAAAATATATTTAGTGAAGAACACAGTAAAGAGCAAAATACAAACCGGCAGAAGCCATCTTAGCAAGCAACTGAGTCACGTGACTTTGTTCTAGAACATTACAATGTTACCAATATAAAATATTATTATTGTTATCAACACTAACACCACCCCTCAATAAAATATTTTAATACAAACCAAAGGACCTGTTTCATTAATCAAACAAAAAAATAACATGCCTATAAAACTTTTACAAAATCTCTAATTACAAACCTCTTGACCTTTTAAATATGACCCCTCCCAAAGCTTTTGTTAAAATATCTGCAAGTTGGTCAGTAGTAGCTATGTACTGCAACTTGATAATATTATTATCAATCTTTTCTTTATCAAAACATCTCTTTATATTTAAATGTTTGACTCTAGAATTACCAGTGGTCATCTGCGCTATTTTGATAGTCGACTGGTTATCTTCAAACATATTGATGACTATCCCTTCAAAAATCTTAAAATATTTAACAAAAGCTTAAACAATAGTTTAGATGCAAAACTTTGGTATCTACTTAAAATATTAACAACAGCACAAATATCGGGTCTTGTCCCCATTCCTGCATAACTAAAACTTCCTACTAGTTTTCTACATTTGTTTTCTATTCCAGAAGATTCTGAACATTGCATCCCTTATCTCTAAGCTCTGTTCTTTACAATTTACAAAGTATAAGATATCATCTACATACTCGTACAATAACAATAAGGTTTTCATCTCATCCATACACTTCGAATATAAACAGTAATCTCTATCAGATTGTTTATAACCTAATGACAACATAACTTTATTAAAAGTCTCATTCCAATATTTAGGTGCTCTTTTTAACCGTATATAGATTTATTTAACTTTACAACCTTTCCATTAGTTTCTTCTGGCAAGACTAAATACAGTTCTTCTTCTAATTTCTCTCTCTCTGGGCATTCAGAAATGCTCCACATACATCCATTTGTTTCACTTGCAAATTACATTTGGTTGCTACATTCATAAATATCCTAAAAGTATTAAGACTAACTACAGGGGCATATAGATCATAATAACTACTACAGCATTGCTCAAATCTTCTAGCTACTACCTAGCTTTAAAGATTCCAGGATCTTTCTTTTTTAACACCCACTTAGAGTGTATCACTTCCTTTCCTTCTGGTACAGTCTTTACTTCTGTCCAAGTATGTCTCTTTTAAGGTATTTATCTCTTGATTAATAGCCTCTATCCAATCAACTCTTTCTTCACGCTCCATGGCTTCTTTAGAGGTACTAGGCCCTTTATGCAAACTTATAAAACCAGTTTGATAATCACTGAACCATTCAGGGGTTTTCTTAGATCGTGTTGGCCTTGAACTTCCTGTTATTCCTTGGACATTAACATTTACTTCTTCTTCTCCCTCTTGCATCTGGTTTTCTATTTCTTGACATTCCTGGAATTTGTATTACTTTCAGTTACTGATTGATTTTCTTCATTAAACATGTCATCATATCCAAAGATATAAATTCTTCGTCTTCTTCAGTTTCTACAGACTTTTCATGTTTCTTCACGAAAGTTACACTATTTCAACCACATTTTTTTCTGGTAAATAAATCCTGTAGCTTTTTGTGCTATCATCATAACTAAGAAAAATACCCTTTTCTCCTTTGGCATCAAATTTCTTCCCTTTTTCTTTCGGTATGTGTAAATAAACATTACTAAATGAAAAATATTTATATCAAACGTCTTCCTTGACCCATGACTCATCATCTTGACTGCGACAAGTTCTGTTGAGAGAATATACAACTGTATTTATGGTTTCAGCCCATAAAACTTTTTCCATCTTTTTAGCATGCAATAAAGTTCTAGCTCCTTCAACTAAAGTTCTCATGTTTCTTTCTGCTTTGCCATTCTGCTCTGGACAGTATGGCACGGTCGTCTCATGTGTCACCCCATGTTCAAGTAATAAAGCTTTCATTTCTGAGTTCACAAACTCAGTACCATTATCAGTACGAAGTGTGCACACAGAATTGTTCAACATTCTTGCCTTCTTCAGAAATTCTCTAATCCTATTTTTAGTTTCTGACTTATGTGTCAAGAAATAAACTGTTCTATATTTAGAGAAATCATCCTTTAACAGAAGGAAATACCTTGAGTTTCCAAGCGATGACACTTCCATTGGCCCACACAGATCTGCATGCACCAGTTCACCTGGCCTGTTTGTTGAGCTTCTGCTGTTCTCAAAAGGTAACCGATGCTGTTTCCCTTCCACACATGCTGTACATGTATCATTATTTGCCTCACTGTAATCAATATTATTAAGATTAAGAATACGTTTGACTTCCCTATAGTTTTGATGTACCTTTTATGCCATTCAGTTAAGTCAAGTTTAGCTACACAAGCCTGATTACATTTTGACTCTTAAATTAAGTCCATTATATAAAACATGACACACTGCAGATACATTGTTATTTTTCGTAAATATAGATTCAGTATTCGTCATTTTTATTTAAACACACAAAACCGCTATTATATTTATAGCGCTACCCATAGAAAACAAATTCATCTTTAGTTCCGGAACATATAGAACATCATGTACCTACAGCACAAATTTTCCGACCATCACCTATAAACAACAGTGTTAGGCATTGATAACTGTTCATATTCACTGAACAACTCCTTTTTAAATGTCCTATGCTGACTGGCACCACTGTCCACTAGCCACTTTTCACATAGTCTATCTTCAACACCAGCTAAGGCCGTAGTGATGAACGCATTCCCCTGTTTGCTGTCCTTTGCACCGTTCTTGTCAAACTTCTGTACTTGCGTCCTCACTCTACACTGGTCCTTGAAGTGGCCCGGCTTGTTGCAGTTGAAACATACATTTTTCATCCTACAGTCTTCATATGTCCGGGTTTTTTTTTACAAAGAAAGCACTTCATGTTGCTTTTGTTTTCATAACCTTCCTTCGAAAACAAGGCTATGTTTTCTGACTTGCTGTTTCTACTCTTCAACCTCTCTTCTTCTATCAATACACGTGCCATCAAGTTGTCCATAGTTTGCTTGTCTTCAGCACACGACTCACAGGCACTAACAATATGGCTGAACTTTTCAGGGAGCGACATGATTATTTTTGAGATAACCATTCTATTGCCAATACTTTCTCCAAGTCGCTGCAGGGTTTGCTGTTGTTCCTGCACCTTGGTAATGAAATCTGCGACACACATATCGTCCTCAAATTAAGTTGAAAACTTAATTTGAGGACGAAACTTTTGTTGACACATCATAATAGATGTTTCTCCACTTCGTTCGTAAACGCTGTGCAGCCGTTCCCACACCGCTCGAGAGGTCTCACATGTTATCACATGCTGCAATACTGCTTCAGACAACCTTGTCACGATAACGCTCATCGCCTTTATATCTTTTTCCGCCATGTCCACCGCAACTTTTTCGTCTGTTCCGGCATTACTGGACTTAACCGCCGTCCCAGTAACAATATTAAACAGACCAAGGTCTCGAAGAACTATCGACATCTGAAATCGCCAGACGCTCCAATTCTTAAAAACACAAACCGGCGGAAGCCATCTTACCAAGCAACTGAGTCACGTGACTTAATTCTAGAATACGCGAATAGTTCAGATAGAATACGCACAAACGGTAAAAAATCTGGGGGTGACCTTGGACTCTTACTTATCGTGGACTGCTCATATTGCTCAAGTTAGTCGCAAGGTGCACTACACATTCCATTCGTTGAAATGCCTCCAGAGCTTCTTGCCCTTGAACACAAAAATCTCCCTTGCTCAAACTCTCATACAGCCCATCATAGACTACGCTGATGCCTGTTATTTGGATGCCACCGAGGAGCTTTTAAATAAGCTTGCGTGTTTGCAAAATATCTGCATTCGTTTTGTTTTTAACCTTAAAAAGTATGACCACGTTTCTAACTTTCGCAAGATACTCAAGTGGCTCCCTATTCGACTTCGCAGGAACTCTCGGATATTGTGTCTGCTATTTAACTTACTCCACAACCCTTTAACGCCATCCTATCTGCGGGAACGCTTCTCCTTCGCCCGTCCTTTTGATGCGCCTTGCAGGTCGCACCTTAAAAATCTCCTAAAAACCCCTCCCCACTCTACTGACTTCTACTCCTATTCTTTCTCTGTACACGCGGTTCGGTTGTGGAATTCACTTCCACCTGACATAAGGAACTATCAAACTGTTGTGGTGTTTAAGAGGAGAGTGAAAGAACACTATCTATCCACTGTGTCATAGTTGCATTTGTTTAATATATGTGTATGTATTTATTTTTATCATTTTATATTTATATGTATTTAGTGTTATTTATTTTAGAAGTATCTATGTAAGTATATTTTGATTTTGTATTTTTATTTCTAAACTAGTGAACTGTTTCGTTTTATGTATTTTATTTTCCCTTTTACTCTTACACACGTTGTCTACATCTATCATATACTCTCCTACTGCAGGTATGCTGGAAGAGATTTCTTTAGAAATAAGCATTACCTTTGTACGTACTTTTCTGTTATCTCTATTTTTCTTGTCTTTTTATATGTGTGTACATAAATGGTTAAATAAATAAATAAATAAATAAAATAGCATTACAATGTTACCAATATAAATTATTATTATTGTTACCAACACTAACAAATTATGATTTTTAAATGTTTTTGATGTACATACCCAGAACCAAAATACTCCCAACTTCCTAAGGGTAATTAGGTATATCTGTTTTGTGCCTAGATATATACTATATTACATATACTATATATACATATATACCTACATCAATGGTGTTCCTGTTCATGTTGTTAAAAACTTACACATGTAGTATTGTCATTTATACTTTGTGAGTTACGGTTACCTATCTATAACACATATTTGGCACCACATAGGTACGTTGCTTTCTCAAAAGAGAGGTTCAAAACACTTACCTATGCAGATTGCAGTTCACTTTTGAACAAGAAATTCTTATCAGATAATGGAGTTATGCCCTTCGTTAGTCAGTAAACAGTCAGGTTAATGATATTAATGTGAAGAGATGGTAGCTCATTTTAGAAACAGCTTTGATTTATATAGTTGAAAAATCAATCAATAATTATATTTTATATAGCTAGGTGCACGGTTCCAATTAGTCGTTTCCTATGGAGAGGAGCCGGCATGAAAGTCCACGGTTACACTTTAAAAATAATTTGAATGTTTTCAGATTACTTTGTTAATAGGTGTGGCCTACACCTATTAACAATGGTATTTGAAAACATTACATATCAACAAAAACCAGGTACTTAACAAAAAATAAAGTGGTCTACAAATCTACAGTCTGCAAAGTTAAATAAAGTCATCCAGGTCCTCGTCCACCACCCGCACACTTGGCTATTGTTCTGAAATGAAGCGTTCATATTAAATTAAAAACACTTAACCAGGTCATGATAAAATCAATGAAGTCCAAAATCAATTGATTCCTGCTCTTATACCCACATCTTAAGGGTCCTATCTGCCATCCATCAATATGCCGTCACATGATCATTGTCTTGCAGATGCCGTCCAGTATGCAAGAGTCGGAGACGCGAATGGAAGGGGACGATCCAGAATACGTCAGCGGAACTGCTGCTCGAGAGGAAACCACTCCCTGTCTGCTGTAGAAGATGGCCGACGGTAAACTAATTATGTATCAATAGAAAATACTTTCAGTGAAATATAGGCACCGTTTCCTAAAAAATACCTAATGGATCAACTTTTTGATTCCGACATAGGTAACTAATATACTCTGATTTCCCTATTTTGTTTTAGAAAATACACCCCAACGGTCCATGCCCTCTGTTCGGCAGAACGCGCCGCGTTACGGTTAACGAGCGTTACAACATACACAAGCCGGAGGTGGTCAGGATCTGCCAGGCTCCCATCGACAACACCGCGGACACCCCCTATCTGCGGTACGCGCACATAGCTCAGGATATAGGTAAGAAGGAAGTTTTGTTAACCAGGGCCCAAATTCGACAAATTTACAGACGTTTCAGCCTCGATTGTGGTCTTGATACATTTTTATGAAAAATCATGGCCCTGTTCTTTTGAAAGTATTTCGAAGGTTCCACAATACGTTCTATGTAGCTCCATCTCTTTCCCACACTGAAGTAATATTATATAGAGTAAGTAATATTGTTTTTGAGGAAAACAAATGTTTATGTTGAACACTATTTATTAACTCACTTTTCAAACTGTTCTTGGTTTTAAAATGTTAATGATATGTTGATGAAATGTTTGAATAAACCCGGCTAACGCGGTAGACAAAAGTGTACTGAATCTATTATTAAATAATAAGTAACAAAATCAGTTCAACGCGTCACGCCGTTTGCTAATTAAGGTGTTCGGTAAAAACACCGAACATATTCCAAATGAACCAATGTTTTGTTAGTAAAATAAGGGAATGATCATGATAATAATGTTTACAAGGCGAGAACAAGCCAACTTAAGATTAAAATGTTAGTAGAACAAAAAGTTAAATGATTTGAACTAAAATTAAGAGCTTATAGCTTGTTCCTAAAGGATTCCTAGGCACGCGTGGACACGCCCTATTCACCATTGTAGTTTTAATTCACCGTAAATAGGTATGTGTCGCACTAGATTGACATTCACTCATATTTTGCCGCGCACTATCACTAACACTATTGACGTTCACGTCACTAACACTTCTTGTGGTTTGAAGCTCCATGTCCGACGTGATGTGCAGCGCGCTCGCAGCCACCTGTACAGCAGCGCTCCCGCCGTCAGCGCCAGCGCGCCGACCAGGATATAGCTTACTGCATACTGATGGATGTCATGAGTGGATAATATTTCTCCTACTGAGTGTTCTTCATGCCGTTGATGCGTTTGTGTAGAAGACCTACTCGAACTTACTTACTTAACGCGAAATTCATCTCGCCTGAGTCTGTTACGTCTTTTAATATTTTTTAAGGCGTCGTGCTGTTAATGATAAAGTTCAACTGATCCATCTCGGGTATAACAATGTCCGGGCTCATATCAGTTCTGTTTTTCTTTTGACTCTGAATGTTCAGAGTAAAGTCCTGAGCTGCCTTCAGCAGGCAGCTTGGTTCTAAGTAAATTACACCAGCATTGCTCAGTTGTAGGTATCCTATTTATCTGATCGCCGCAGATTACTTTGACGGTGTAAATGTTGCAGCCCGTCACTATTCTTGTACCATTGTACAAGAATAGTGACGGGTTTGTTAGTGATATGCATTTCACATCTAGATATTTGTACCTAACACTCTTGGATTCATATCCTACAAACAATGTCAATGTATACGCTTTTATAATAAACTTCCAAGCCATGTTCAAGATCTAAGCCTTAATAAATTCAAATCATTTATTAAACGTAAGTTGTGCCAGAAAGCTTTTTATACAGTCAAAGACTATATTGAGGACAAAAAGGCTTGGGACTGACCTGCTCCAATTTTTGCATACTGAGTGTGTTTTTTTTTTTTTTTTTTGTTTTTTGTTTTTTGTTTGGTACGTAACTTTTGTTTTATTTTATATACACTTTGAAATTTCATGATTATGACATGAATATTTACTTTGTATAATATTATTATTATTTTAATTTCGTGTGAGGACTTAGTGGGTATTATTTCTATATATTTTGTCTATCTCAGTTATTTCATAATTTTTTTATATCTGGCAGTTTGAGTACTTAAAGCGGCCTACCCAAATGTCCTTTCTTTGGTATTGTTCGTCGAATCGTTGAGCTCCTTACGTTTTGAGTTGAGCTGCACGATTAATGACAAATGCGTGCACTGACTGGACAGGCCCACTCAAATCTGTATGGTTCTTTCCTCAAAAGACCATTTCAGACACCTACCTACATGGTCCTCATATGATCTGTAAAATAAACAATGACATGAATACTTACCTAGGTATTATTTTATTGTTATTATTGTGAATGTTAAGACTACGTGGGTCATTTTTATTTTTTACTTTTGTTTATTTATATTTTATTATCTCAGTTAATTTTAATCGTAACTTGGTCTGGCGGTTTGAGTAATTATGCGGCCTATCCAATGTCCTTTCTTTGGTATTGTTCGTCGAATCGTTGAGCTCCTTATGTTTTGAGTTGAGCTGTACGATTACTGACAAATGCGTGCACTGACTGGACAGGTCCACTCAATCTGTGTGGTTCTTTCCTCAAAAGACCATTTCAGACATCAATCCACATGGTCTTAACATGATCTGACCAAGATTATGTCTGGACTTTAAAAGAGACTGTGACCTCTGAGTTTGTTTCGGCTTTTCTTCTCAGAGTAGTCAGATAGGAAACGCCGACCTCATCTAGTTAAAAAAAAAAATGTTTGACGTGTAAAAGTGTTTGTACAAACCCACTTACAGAAATAAAAATCATTTATCATTTATCATTTATCATTTATCAATCTGTTTGAGAACGAATGGACAAAATAATTATAGGTACGGTCACCCCCAAAAAGATGTATACACAGACAAGAAACCATTTCATTGTCTACAACCACACCACCTCTCCAATTTGAACTTTTGAATTGAATTAACTTTTAGATTGGTTTATCTCGTTATTGAATGATTACTGTTTACATATTTATGAGACTTATGTAGATTACACACAGGTTGTTGACAATGAAATGCTTCCTTGTTCGTGTATACGTCTTTTTGGGGCTGACCGTGCCTATAACATTTTTGTCCGTTCGTCTTCAAGCAGATTCTTTGTTGGATAAGTATCCAAAAGATCATTAAGTGCGACCAGTACTGGGCACATCGAACGCTCAACGGTAGTTTACCAGTGATTTGCCTTACTCCGTATTTGTGTTTCAGGAGCCTGGGGCGCCGTGCATGCTTGCTGCGCCTTCTGCGAGTGCGGTGCGTGCTGTCCGTGCAGCATCCGCGAATACGTGATGCACGACGCAGAGCGGGCGGCGCGGCGGCGGTGGGACATGCGCAGCTTCGACTCACGCGTCAAGACCGACCATCAGATCATGCGCATCATGTATGACAAGATGTGATGACGTCATGGAACGCCTGTTGGACGGGAGCGTTGCTTCCTAGGGAACCCGCGGAATATAATTTTCTTACGTTTTTTGAATACGTATGTAGTTTAAAATATGATTCGCAACCGAACTATAATAATGAGAACCATCAATATAACTCTCTCAGTTGAGAATTGACCTCAATTTCATGATTTCAAGAAATAGTAATTCAATAGGACAATTTGAACTTAAAGACTTGTTTTGATGATTTTAATGATCATAATTGTGTAGGTATTCTTTTCAACATCATATTTTGATCAACATAGGTACAACCTTACACTGACCAGCAAATTGTAAATAAACCTAAGAATATTTGAATTTCGTAGAGGCTACCTTACATTGCTTATTTCCAATAAGCCACATCTTAATAACAACTGAATCGGTTTATATGCCGTGATGCTATTCAAATTTATTTTTCATACTAGAAAGGAAAGCGAATAGTAGAAGGACTTTATCCTATTTGCCACGGTCTACTACAATTATGCTTCACAGAAGGCGCTTATTATATAGATCACTTGCGTCTATACCATTCGTTGCTCAAGTTTTATCAGAAGGCGATTTGGATATTCGCTTTTCTAACGGCCAAACCCGATAACCAAGACAGATCGCTACTGATGATAGACAGTACAATTGTATCTGTCCCTGAAAATTAAAAAGCTGTCAACACGTTATAGGGTCGCATAATTTGGCTTTATTGGGACATTAAAACCAGACATTGACAGCTTTTTCTATCTCCAGTACGCAGGCCGTGTATCGAGTTTGTCGTACATGATAAGTTGCCAATCAAATTATCTTTTATCGGTGCATCATATTTAAAGGAGGTAAGTTGTAGTTTAGACTAGGATATAACTTCAGCATAGCGTCATGGGCATTGTATTGAACGGAAAAATAATTAAACAGTTAATACATCTGGATCTCCAAGTAATAAAACCTATACAAAATAATAACATATTTCAATAAACAAAGTTATTACATACTTCGGGCTAAGAGAAACCGGCTAAAATATCTTACGTCGTTTCGTTTGTTACATTTCTTTTATACTTCCTTAAACAAAGAAGTAAAAATAAAATTTCTTATAATTGTTTTGAGTGTTTTCCTGTCAGCATTGACAAAATCTTTAATACGAGTATCTCACTTGTATTCATTAAAGTGTTAGTTGTAGCGAAATGTGGATTTTGTGTGTAATAAACCCACATTTCGCTAGTCATCTTTAAGTTCATGTCTTTAATGGCACATGCAGTAAGAAGCCCACCTATTAAGTATTATAATACCAGTAACAAATCTAGACACCGGGACGCTACCTACAAGAAGTCCCTATTGTAATAATATCAAAATTTAAAAAAAACTGAAAAAGCAAAAAACAGTATAATAGAAATAAAATATAAACAGGTAATAAAAATAAAAAATAAACGCATATTAAAGTACTGAAGTATAATTTCAAGTACAATATTTGTTGCCTGCGGCGGTTTGTAAAGCGTTTTCCATAAGACCTGCAAAATTAAAATTCTTAATAAGGATTCGCAAAAGATAAAGAAAGAAAATTAATAGATTTGACCCAGGTTAAGGCACATAATATAAGAACACAAAACTTAGTTATTAAAGTTAACACGATTTTGCAAGTTAATTAAGTTAAATTTTGGGTTCCGTACCTCGAAAGGAGGGGTTCAGTTTTTGAACCCTTCGTTTTCGTCTGTCTATCTGTCTGTCAAGACCCCTTTTTTTAGGAACGCGTGGAGGTATCAAGTTAAGTTTCATTGGAGCTCTAAAAAAATCAAGGTTCTAAGTTAACGCAATAAAAATACGGCGATTAATGCGACATATTTTGCACTCGCAAATTAATCGAAACCTAAAGGGTACATCCCGATGACCTAGAATCATGAAATTTGGCAAGAAGCAAGGTCCTTACAGCACAAGTAAAAAAGTCCGAAAATCGTTAATTAGTAGTTTTATCACTTTTTTTTTTGCGTTTACAAAGTTCCATTTCCAGGCAGTTGGAGAATTGACCGTGACGTATGCGGAGGTGCACGGCCTTAAATACAACTCAAAAAGAGTGAGGTCTTAGTGTTTACGGTACCCAAACAACAGCCCCGTCGTGTACCTCCGGTATAGCTCAACGGCGTAGTACTTAATGTAGTGAATAGTTTTAAGTACCTAGGTCATGTTGTCATTAGTGACCTGCGGGATGATGGCGATATAGAGCGCGAGCGCAGGGCTTTGGAGAGGAGGAGGAGTGAGGCGCAATATGCTCGCCCGTAGGTTCGCTCGCTGCACGGCAGACGTCAAAGTCAGTTTATTTAAGGCGTTCTGTCAGTCTACTCGAGCGGCCTGTGGGTGTCATATACGAGCCGAGCCTACAACGTCCTGCTCGTACAATACAACAACGCTTTCAGGATGCTGTTGCAGTTGCCGCGGCGTTGTATTGCGTCTGGAATGTTTGCTGAAAGTCCCACGGATGGCTTTCACGCCATGATGCGTAAGTAAGCGGCTTCCTTAATACAACGCTTGCGTAACACTCGTAACAGTTCCTGAAAATGATTGCTGGCAGAACGGACTGCCCCAACCAAAGGCACTGGGTGATAATATCAATAATTTTGTGCTAAATTTAATTAATTAATTCAAATACTAACAACAATAACAATTCATATAAGCACAATCTGTCACTAACCAGTGACAACTTATGGACTAATGTAGGTCTGAATTAAAGAAATTTTAAATTTTTCATTATTCATATCGATGTATGGTAGAACCGGTACGACCGGGCGACCCCACAAACGAAATCATACGCCCCAGGCATATAATCGAGAAAAACGGTGTTCTTAGATTTTTTTATTGATATATATCATGACATACCGGGGGTTATGATTTCGTTTGTGGGGGCTTAGAATTAGGAATAAATCATTAAACAAATTTGTTGTTTCATGTTTAGATGTCGATACATTTTGCGTCTGTAGTTTAGCTAGCCAATTTAAAGTAAGCTTTACAACAGCGAGTTTTACAATTAAGTACCTTGTGTAGAGCGTCGTATTTTTCGGTGATACCTTTGTGGGTCTCTTTCTTAACCTCGAAGTGCCTAATGGCAGCATCTACACTGCCACATTGTATGCGAACTACACATCACACGTAAAATCCTGCAGCGTGCAAGCAGGGTTTACCGCCAGCTAGCTTTTATACAACGTCCCGACATCAGTCGTCGAGCGTGATACGCTACTGGCTAGATCTAGTTTCGTTGTCAGGGACGGGGACAGACTCCACTGTAGGTCAGCGCCAACCAAAACCGACCCCCTCGTTGCTTGACAGGCTTTCCCTAGGGAACTAGGGATCTCACCCGCCAGGGGCCTGGCCGCACGGGCGTCGATAAACACTTCGGGCGTTCCAACAGGCACACCCCAGAAATACACGACAGAACGCTTAGGGGAGGCATACCCCTCAGCGACGAGGTGTGCAATAAGCACTCCCTCCCCCTCCAAAGAGGGAGGTATACCTACCCAAAGACGGCCACCCATGTTTGGGGACCGAGAGACCGCACCCTTTGACAAGGGGCCAAAAAGCCCGCAGACCGATACCTCCGCGACCACACGACCGCAGGAGAAACGTTGAGCAGTTGCCCACCAGACACGACACCCGTCTGGTCGAAGGATCCTCCCTTTTCTATAAAGGATGAGTCAACTTTACACCCTGTTCCTCATACCTCTATAGCCTTAACGCCCACAGAAACAGTATCTGTACTGTATCTGTATGTCACAAACTATCTCCACCTCCTATATTCTGTGCCCAAAACTTATAGTGTGACCTCTATGCAGCTACCGACAATGCTGTGGAAGTGACTAAGTTTTGAGCCAACAAAATTTTAGTAACCTTTGTGCCAACGATACGAAGAAGATGCAGACTGTAACTGTGTGAACCAGGCCAGGCAGGCTCCCCACCTGTGGTGTGCGAGTGAGACAAGATAGGCTGTGCAAGCGTAAGTCACACTACGACAGTGTCCACACCTTAGGGTAGTTTACCCTAAATTTAGGGCATTTTTACGAGTTTAGGGTATTTTTTGGGTAGAAAATTATTTAGGGTATTTTTCAAGGTAAAATAAATATAGTAATCTATAGAATTTATATAGAATGTTTAAAACTTTGGTGATTGATTGAATGCGTGTTTCCGAACATGTTGTGACGATGTACCGTTCTCTTCCGCTAGCAATAGACAAGAATGTATAGCTTAGTTAGTTTAGCTATAAGTTTATTCAAAAATTGCATTTACACGTAAACTGATTTGTAGTTATTAAAAAGGTAAAAAAAAAGAAAAAAGTGCCTAATTTAGGGTAATTTCTCCGAATGTTAGGGTAAAAAAAAAGGAGGTGGCAACACTGTAATACGAGTTTATTTAGGCAAGATTAGTTCACGTAGCTTTGTAATAAGCTATGCGAGTTAAGTATCTGTATCTACAACGCGTAACGAAGGTTACACTATGTATGCCGTTTGCTGTGACGCAGCGTCACTTACCTTTATTATTCATTTTTCTGACCATGTGTATAGCTGGTACGTTACTGTTACTTTGTTCTAAGACTATTTCTGGATGTACATGATGTTTAGACAAATCTATTAACTGTCGCTCCGATGGTTCTGGTCTAGGTGACTAGAAATATATATAAAAGTTAGCAATTTATGACGCCCCCCAGCTAGACGAACCGACAACCTTACAAGGCCGGGACTGATTGGATGCGGGAGGCGGAGGACAATGTGTTGTGGTGCAGTTTGGGAGAGGCTTATGTCCCGCAGTGATCTGTGATAAGCGGAGTTCATTGATTGATTGGGCATTTTTATAATTAACGCTTGTTGTTGTTTACGGGTAGAGCACATTTTTGTTTCCATCCCTCTACAGTCGAACTTGAACATAACATATTAACATAACGTCACGCCTTCTTTCCCCGAAGGGTTGGGCAGAGGTGTACCTGTACACCCACATTTCGCCAGTTATGTATAAGTCCCAAGTAATAACCGGGCACAAATCCATAGTCCGGGCTGCTACTGAGAAATTCCAGGTAGAAAACCCAATAATATGTTGCCCGACCTTGAAATCGAACCCAGGACCTCATGCTCAGCAGTAGCGCAACCACAATTCAAGAGTCAGCTCATAATATTCCACTTCATCAATGAGGGGTTTGCAGGGGTCCGACAATAGTCAAGGAATCTCGAAAGAAATAATTCAGAAGAGAAATAAAGAATATCATCTATTCCTATTATCATGCGGTAGGTATACTAACTGGCTGCACCATTATGCCTTCGAGTTCTGTCCGGTTCTGAGCAATTTTCCAGAACTGTTGGCACGTCGACCCTGTCTCTGGGGTTTCTTCTCTGCCAGGTGTGTAGTTAATGACCAGGTGTTGCGCCGTCTTCGGTTCGCCACTGCACCGACCAGGGTCTACCTCTGCAAGTCTTCGATTCAATGCATTGACCTGATGAATACTTGAAGTTATTAGGAATCGGGTTTTTGACTTTAATTAGTGCTTACCTCAATAGTTAGCAGTGTGGTTTAACTCAATATGCTTCTCTATGTCTATTTAGGCCTACAATAGACTTACAAAACATTATTCTTCATAATTCAAATTAAATCTTAACGGACAGCTGACTATAACCCCGGCATCGGATTCTAGTAAGACTTTGGCGTCCGAAAAAAAACCATTTTTTTAAACAATAAAAAGCGAAATTACCTCAAAAATTTGAACAGATGGCTCTGACGCAGAACTGGACAGAGGCATAGCGTCACTGCACTGGCAGCAGATCATGGACAGTACAAAGGTGATCACGTCCGACACTACCTGGACATACCTCCAGATTCTCACGAACCTCTGGATCAGAGGGTGGAAGGCGTAGCAGCTCACCGTGATCATATGGACGGCATTTGGATGCGGCCAGGGATCAAGCAGGTAGTGATAAGATTTGGAAGACCCTGGTTCGAGCGGGTGGAAATAAGTTAGACAAAATATTTATAAGAGTTGCTTTTTAATAAGAGACGTTGACAATAAAAGTTGATGATGACAGAAATCACAGACAGCAATAAATCTTCTCAAAATTGTTACTCTATGGAAAGCTTTGCAAAAAAAAAAAAGTTAGTTTTTTTTAGAATGAATATTTTTCTTGGAGCCAATTTCGGGATTTTATTATTTTAAATACAAAAAGTTATTTCTCAAGTGTCGCAGACAAAGGCTGTAAACCTTTCATTTATACATGTTGTGTAGTTGAACTTGGGTATCCTGACCTTGAGGCGTGACCATGAAATTATAATAAGACCATTACGCTCGCACAAGTTGAAAGTATCGGTCGGTTGATACGCCCACTATCGTCCCATCACACCCAGTTCTGATTTATTAGCAGTTTTTCGTACACCCGAAAAGAAGAGGCAAGGGGTAAAAAAGGAACCCGAATCGACAATTTTGACCAAGGTGTCATCAAAAGATGTATCCTCAATTTTCATCTAACACAGAAAGAGTTGCCGACAATTACACAACTTAAAAAAAAAATGAAGATTTTGAGGAGAATTATTAATGAAATAGGATTTAAATGGAAAAAAACTGAAGACAATCGGAAATTATTGATTGAAAATACAAATATTCGCTGTAAGCGAATTGAATATTTGCGTGAAATAAAGAAATATCACGCAGAAGGAAGACCGATAGTTTACTATGACGAATCGTATGCCGATTCATCGCATACCACTTCGAAGGCATGTATTGATAGTAGCACTAAAGGTTTTAACAAAAAGACATCAAAAGGTCAACGTGTCGTCATTGCACATGCTGGATCCAAATCAGGATTTGTACCCAACAGCCTTTTGATGTTTAAGGCAGCTACGAAAACCGGGGTTTACCATGATATCATGAATTATAATAATTATGAAAAATGAATACGCAAACAACTTTTGTCGCTTTTGCCTATCATAAAAAATTAGACGAAGCAGCGCCGACGTCAAATAGCAAAAAGGCAGAAAGTGTGGCATGGCTTACGGAAAAAATATCCCGTGCAGTTCTGACATGCAGAAAGCAGAACTGTCAAATTAATTTCTAGACATTAAGAAAAATTTAAAAAAAAAACATACAATTTTAGAAGAACACAATCACACAATATTACGGCTTCCACCTTACCATCCCGACTTGAACCCTATAGAAATGTCTTGGGCATCCATAAAAGGTTACGTGGCGAAAAAATATGTCACAAATAATATAACTAATATTATGAAACTAGTGGAAGAAAAAGTAAATAGCATGGGTGAACAGGAGTGGACTGCACTATGCGACAAAGTTATGAATATTGAGGAAGAATATAAGAAAAGTGATGTCATCATAGATGACCTAACTGAAAAAAAAAATCGAGTGAGCGATAATGAATCAGATGAAGAAGATTCGGATATTTTTTGGGAAGAGAGTGATTCGGATGCGAAATCATCCACTAGTAAGGGAGATGTTTTTATGGAAGGTGTGGCCCCATTGTGAATATAGTTTTTGTTTATATTAATGTTTTTTATTTACATTTATCCTATTATTACCAAACCTATATGTTTTACAAATAACACATACATTATATATTAAATAAAATAAAATAACCTTTGAAATAAACACGAACATTATAATCACCAAATAAAAATAAATTGACATATTATAATAAGTATTAAAAATGTTAGTAAACGAAAATTGTTTGGTTGATTACGTATTGTCCGCTCGACTGTACCATGCGCAAGTTCGGACTCGCGACTATATTTTAGGCGGTCACAAAGTTTGACGCGGGCTGTACATTTACTTTTTTTCGGCTAGCTGACACTGGCATCCAAAGCCAAAGTGATTCTTTCTAACTGTCATAATCAATTTGTTATTCTCATTGACAACATACAACTTTCATAATACTGAATTTACTTAAAAATAACTAAATGATTACCGATGATATTTCTTCCCATTTGTACCAGCACAGTGACACTACTCGTAATCCGTCGTCCGGTGGGACCAGTAACCCGAAGCCTCCGGAGACACATAGCGTCTTCAGCGACGGGTCCTGTGGAGAACCCTTGTTTGCCCAGCACGTGGTCATTGACTTCACTCCAAATGAAGACGACAACAAGCGTGTCCAGAAAAAAGTCTGTTCCTTCTGGCAGTTTATCAACAACAGTCCGGAGATACAGAACCTGAAAGTGAAGCCGGTTCGTTTTATAAAACTTTTGAGTTATCATCGTCACTTCTTTTTTCAACTATGTCAAACACATGGATGAAGTCAAGTGCACGTCTACTTTTGATAATAACAAACTATAATAACAATAACAAATAAATAAATAATTTATTGTCACAAAATACAGGTGTGTAACATACAATTTGTAACCTTGGCTCCTCATGTATGTAGCAACCTGTGTTACAGGAGCCAGTGTCTTCCCCCGTTTGTGGAATATTAATAGTAGCTGTGCAATAAATTAATTTATGAACGAAAGTAAAATAAAATAAATTAAAGATGTACTTACGCAAGCTCCTTTCGGTATGCAATAATTGTGCATAAATGTGTGTGTGAATGTGTGTGGGATGGTGTGGGGGTGTGTGAGGGTGTGTGCGCAAGGGTGTGTAAATTCTATATCTACGTGTTGGGAACTTAAATAAAAAACTGTACATGAAACTAACCGCTCGCGCTTCTCCGCACTGTCGGCTCTTTCGATCCCGTCGATTTTTCTTAATATCAGCAAGTGACGTGAAAAGATAATGACCCGTAGTGTAGTGCCACGCTTGTTATGATTTGAATTCAATAAAGTTATGAAACCAATAATTTTATTTGAACTCTTTGAGTCATTCATTTCGAGCTGTAACTCTGCATAGAGATTCTAAACCTGATGTAATCTTCACCCCTTTTGGATAGATGTACCCTTTCCGTTACACGTTCTATATTAAGTGCCCATTTGCACAAACCCCTTACACTCTGGTCTCCAATCTTGACAGGAAAAGCAAATGTTCACTGGAGATTCAAAGACTGAAATCGCTACGGAGTCGATCAATTCTGAAATAGAAGTCGGCAAAGTTGTAAAAGTCGCCGGCAGACAAGCTGTGGAGACGCTGGAGTTTGCAAAGGAGAAAAGTAAAATTTAAAACCTATTTCAATATCATATTAATAACAAGTGCTGTTGATTGTGTGTGCGTTCAATGTAGTTATTATTTTCTTCAGATCTGATAGATACCATATTCGAGACCAAGTTGCCGCAGATGATGTGCTCGCTGGGCCCACGCGAGTACAAACAAACCGAGGTCTCACCACAGTCGAAAAATAAAGAAAAGAAGAAGCATGGTAAAATGCTGGCAATATTCTTCATTCTTCAAGTTCAGACATTAAAGGGATGGGCACGTCGTACATGCGTAGCAACTTCCGCTGGACTAGTGCAGCAGGCGTAGCCCTGATGACACTACATCTACTAAGGAAACTACGAACAACGTTCGAAACGGCACACTAACACAGAGGCGCGCACCGACGAGACACCAAAGCGAACGTCGCCGTGCTGTCAGTAGCGGGTCACGATTTTTTTATAATTTTCATCATGCGTGTCGTTTTCATTTTTGTCGTCGGGTGCTAAATCCGATAGTGAAGTCAAAATGAAAATCCAAGATGGTAGCTGCTAGAATTTTTAAATGTTTTCATCATGGGCGTCGTTTTCATGGTTTTCGAGTGCCCTGAAGCCAAAAGTGAGGTAAAAATGAAAATCAAAGATGGTGGCTGCTATTTTTTTTTATCATGGGTGTCGTTTTCACAGTTTATAAGGGTGATAAAGCCGATAGAGAGGTAAAAATGTTAATCCAATAAATCGGCAGTTTTTTTTCCTTCATTGGCGTAGTTTTCATGGTTTGCGAAGGTGCTAAAGCCGATAGTGAGGACAAAATGTAAATCTAAGCGCCTGAGATCATTTTCAATTTTTTTGTCATAGGTGTCCTTTTCTTAGTTTTGAAGGGTGCTGAAGCCAATAGTGCTTCTACGTATAACTATTGGCTTTAGACAATCGGCCTGAGGCCCGGTGCGTCTCTCCATTGGTGCGATTGGTAATCACTCACACAAATGCAACGCTCAGCATAGGCATCGCGGATACCTTGACTTCTGGCACACGTACTCCATTATGTCCTCTGCCTTAGTGGTATAGTGTAGGCGGAGATGTACACCGGTGTGTTCGACTTTGCGGCACGCAGGCTTACTTCGGGCGACGTAAAGGAGCGTATGTGGTCGGTGTTGCCTACACGGTTGATTTTGAAGATCAAATATGATCCGTGTGAAAATTATTCATTTTCATACAAATTAACGGCCATCCACGTGTTGTCTTTGTGGTGTGGTTGTAGTTGTGGTATGCGGGATCAGGCCCTTAAATCACGTGTTTCCTCAACATTCAATAGTGATAGTTAGATATACAGGCTAGTTGCCCAAAAAATGATGCTCCTCATCTTCAGTCAAGTGGTAGTAAGATGTTGTGAACGGTGGCTGTCCCAAAGATTGATAAGTGAATAATAACTTTAGTTTCGTAAGTCGGTGTCTTTGGTTTTGTATTATATTTTTTTGCCACTGACTTCCGATACGAAAGTTTTAAAAAAAATCTTTTTAATTTTAGTTTTGGTACCTATCTCACACAAATTCGTATGCGGCTACTTGCTGACAAAAAAAAGTGAAACAGTGAAAGTGAATCATGATTATCGTATTTTCCACTTAGTGTAAGAGGAAAAATATTGAAGCTAACTAAAAAACTGCCCCAGCAAAGTTAATAAAATATATATGGTACCACCCCTAAAGCATATCCTATTCATTAAAAAATAAGTTACGAAATCGATCCACAATTGCCGGAGACATGGCGTAACAAACATGCAAAAAAAAACGTACCTGAGACGAATAGAGAACTTCCTCCTTTTCGGAGTCGGTAAAAAAATTGGTTATATTTCAGTTTGCAAGTGCATACCCTGTTTGAAACCGAAGTGTCGAAATAATAAAAAGAGTTCGACGGTCTCCAGTGGTGAGTTGTCTCCAGCCGAGATACTAAGCAGGAAGATGAACGAGTGGGACGCAAAACACCCCAAGTAAGATTATATCAACACAGGTGTAGCTGTAGGTCGTTGTAATTGAACCCAGGCAGACACACCGCAATTTTATTTTATCCCGACCTGCTCTCCAAACGGTAAAAGAAAACGTCACGAGGTAACCTGCATGCCCTTGAACCAAAAATTCGAAGACGTGTGCCGCGGGTTGGTGTATGTACACTGCCCACTGTCTCTTACAGAGTGGAGACCTGTCTCAGCAGTAGGTACAAATAAAAACTTTTTTTTACTACAACGCTTGCGTTACACTCGTAACAGTATCCTGAAAATGATTGCTAGCAGACCGGACCATCCAAAGGCATTGGGTAAAAATATCTTGAGCTATATTAGATTAACATATTCAAATACTAACTTTTGGACCTAATTTAAGGTCTGAATTATTAAGATATTTTTTATTTTATTTTAAAAAACTAATATTGTTTATATGCTATTCAGGTTATGGTGTACTTCTTACATGAATAAATAGGCAAATATTGTACAACATTGTATAAAATTAACTACCGAGCTTCATTTCCATTTTTCTCCATACGAAACTACTTTTTAGAAGACGCAACTAGGGATCAATTCTAAATATGTATGTGCCTAATTGAAATAATTGACTTAAACTTTGAATCTCTTGCCCTACTCCTCAGGTCCATGGAGCCGCCTGGTCATGCTCCTCCTCTGCACCACTGCATCATTCAAAGACAAATATTCCCGAGACCTTCATAGTCAATTACCTTCAAACGTTTATTTATAGATACTTGCTACTCGTATTGACATTTATTTATAGTAACTTGTACTTAAGTCTTAGATTGCGTATTTTAATTAATTATATATTTTTTGTTAAGTGCGTTAAGAAAAAGAGATTTATTTGAAGAGTGATAGGTATTTGATTGTCTCCCGCACACACACTTTCTATCACAATCCTAATCATTTTGAAGGATATCACTAATCCATTGCTTCATGTGTTCGAATAATTTGCTTGAGCATCAAATTATTCGAACATTACGAAGCAATGGATACGTAAATAATGCGATTAATGTTGTTGAACTGTCAAAATGAAAGGCCGTTCCTACCGATAATGAGTTACGCGTTACTCCCCTGACGGACTGGCTGTGATGTGATTTTGTGCCCGAAAGACTATCTTTGTTGAACAGAATTGTGTCCTTCACCACACAATCATTTTTTTTTTTTTTTTTTTTTTTTTTTTTTTATTTTATTTTTTTTTGGTGGGAAATCATCAAATGACTTCTCCCGCTCTGGGTGGAGCGGGAGGGCGTGTCAGACTTTTACTGATTAAAACCCACCCGTGTTCCTTCAGTTGCCTGTGCCGGTTTTCTCTGTGGAATAACCCGCGACCCTGAGGCGTCGGCCCTATCGGACCCCGTCATTTTGTGCTGACATCTCTTTGAGGCGCGCGTGGAACACAACGCGCCGTCGACCCGGGCCTGGTCCTTACCGGACGGCGAGCTACCCATGGCTCGCCGTCCGCAAGCCCTACGGTGGCCGGGAATCTGCTTGCGATTCCCGACGCCCAGGGCGTCTCCTGCGGCGACTAGGGGCGTGAGGGCGCAAGGCTCTCTCCCTCACGCGCTCCGCCTCCTCCTTTGCGAGCATTACTGCTTCGCAGAAGGTGGTGACGGCTTTCCATTCCCTCTCGCTCCGTACCATGGCCTGGACCAGGGCCGGACGCGAGAGATCGCCGCCGCCAATCGCCTCCGCGAGGACACTGCGGTGCTCCGCCCAAGCTGGGCATACCTCTACCGTATGCTCCACCGTGTCCTCCGGGCGATCCACACAATGGTGACACCCGGGCGTTTCCTCCCGCCTTATGCGAAACAGGAACCTCCCGAAACAACCGTGTCCGGTGAGGACCTGTGTCAGGCGGAAGGTGAGGACGCCGTGGCGCCTCTCCAAACACTCCTCAAAGAGGGGACTTACCGCCGCTATTGTGGCGTGCCCACCACACAATCCTCACCTTTAAAATCTTCATGAAATACAATTTTGAAAACGCCAAAATATAGTCAAGAAATAACCATCAAGATTAGAAAAATAGTCACATTATGATTCCGAAGTTATGGCTAAAAGTTAGTGTAGGATTGTGGGGTGAACGTCTCCACAAAATCATCACCTTAGTGTCAGTAAACTCCTGGGAGTATACTACTTGTTTTAATTCCAAAAAATAGTCAATTAATAGTCGTAACGATGTGCCAAAGCTTGAAAATAGTCATTTCTTTTGACTTGTAGGCTACTAATAATGCCCATTGTGAGCGACCACGTTTCAGTACCATAGGTCATCACTGGCAACACGCACTGGTCAAAGACGTTCGTCTTGAGACACTACGGTGTGTGGGACGAGAAGATATTGCGTAGCTTCCCGAACGCTGCCCAGCCAAGTCGGATTCGACAGTTGACCTCTTTCTCGGAGTTGGGAGTACCTAACTAAACTCATGGATGTCCCGCAGTGTACGAAAATACACATGGAAGCATTCCTGTCTAGAAAATGACCCAACGCAGATTGTGCTGCGGAAGGCGGGGCTTACCCATTGTGCTGCGCACGTGTTTAGTTCGTCCTTCGACCGCAGTAGGCGACAGCGGCAGACAACTGTTATTTACCGGTTACTTCTTGTTAGAAATGCCTTCTTTCCTTCTTGTGCTGTGAAGTGGTGTTTAAATCGGTCACATTTGCATAACAAGAATGTTGAAATTACTTTTCACATGTAAGTACATCGTTATTTCTTATATTTCTCAATTAAAAGATTATGACATGAAGTCTATGGGGATGATGTTATGCCAATCAAACAATTTACTTTTCTACTTTAAAATAATTACAAATTTTCTTATTTTTATTACAATCTAAGATACAATACACACAATTTTTTTATATGGGGACGGCACTATGCAAAATATACAAAGTTATTGTCCCTAAAAGTTCCTATACTTGCATGGAGACAAAAGTAATCTTTGCTGTATTAAAAAAAAAACGCTCCTTTTAATTCACTTTATTTCCTTTTAGATTTCCACAAGATCCAAAACGAAGAGAACTATGGACGAAAGCTGTTCGTTTGGAAAGACAACAAAGTCAATGGACCCCCAGTAAAAATACAAGGATATGCTCGCTTAATTTTAGAAACGACGATTTAAGATAAATTAAAATAGCAGTTCATAATTCGATGATTTAAACAATAAAAAAATAGCAGTTCATAAAACATAACATGTTTTATCATAATTCTTTATTTTAATACCATTACCTACTATCACGATGAATTATTTGAGTTGCACCATAATAAATCCCGGGCAACGGATTGCCATCACAGTGGCGTCGTAGAAATGTCGCTAGCGGCCTATACATTAGATGGTAATTTAAACCCAAATTGTCAAGCAAATAAGGTCGGTTTTTAATTGTGTTTCCTGAGTGGTAATAATTTTTGGGCGAATCGGTGACGGGGTTCCGATATGTCAGTTTGTTTGGGATTTTGTATCAAGATGAGAGCTTATTTCCCTTGTGGTAATGCTTCCATGTTTGTTTTCGTTCACTGATGTCCCGCCTTATAAATCCCACGTTAGTCCTTGAACACAAACAATGGAATGACATATATATATTAGTCTATGGAATGACAAATGACAAAAATGATATTTGACATGACAATTTGACACTGACGTTCCATTTTCCGTTTCATGTTTTCTATACCGTTTTAACACCAAACCATTTTTATATTTTAAGTACAGTAGGTCCTTTTTTTAGATAGGTGTATGTAGGTGCTCTTTATATTTCGTTTTATATATTTTTAGTTTATTTATCAAGAAATTAGTATAAAAGAAGGAAAACCGCCAAGCAAAAACGTAAGCACTTAGGTGTGAGAAGGTAAATCACTAGTGTAGATTGGAATGTATCAATGTAACTAGCGAAAAACGTTCCGTTCGGAATCTGCACAATTACTTATTTATAAATAAATTAAAATCATTAATAACTTTTAATTCCCATCACCTAATAACTCAATATTTTTATACAGAACTCCTATAAACTTGTAAATATAATTAATATAAACTTGCCCGTGAGCGGTGCTCTGTTAATTTTTAAATTACGCGGGTCCAACCTCGCCATCCTTCTTTCACGTTCCTAGACACAGTAGTTTAGTAGTTGATATGTCAGTCAATCAGTCAGTAAATCAGTCATTCATTCATTCAGGCATTCAGTAAGCCTTTTTTTATTAATTAACTTTTATTTATATTTATTTTACGTGACAAAATACACAAGCTCTTTTCTGTTTTGCTGCACTAAACGAAAATAAATCTATAAGGAACAGAAGCGAGATTTTTTCAAAAGTGTGTCTACGAGGAATAATTCATTAAAAAACGTTAGCGTTCCGCGGTAATCAGCAGGGCTAACAAGACAAGCGCGAGAACGCTCTCTATCTCGATTTCTTGAAATTTGTCTACGATTTTGACGTCATCCTAATGCCTAACATGACCGATAAGCTTGAGTAAACTCGAAAAAGGCACTTTGACACTTCTGTATCTCGCGTCGACGAGATACCGATGTAGCAAGTTATTAAAAACAAATAATTTTTATCATTGCAACATCGGTCCATTTTACGCATGGAATTAGTATGTACTATATTGATTTTACGTCCATCTCGGCCGACGGTCACTATTCGACAAAGCGAAGGTTGAAATTGTAACAATCACCATAAAACGTATGATATTTCTGTTATTCACCAACTTTGGGGAATAAGCTGGCGATTTTCGTAATTATGTTTCGCAGATTCGATATTGCCATACAGCCATAACTCCCTAGATTTCGGTAATCACCATAATTGACAAGAGACTGGTTATTACTGCACATGATCCTCATTATTAGTGCTCCCCTGCGCCACCCTTGTTCTCGCGGCAGCCGAACGGAACACCATTCCAATGTTTATAGTAGGTAGTTTAAAATTAAATATTTTCATTATTAATAAGTTGTTTAATAAAATTAGGTCAAAAATTATGAATTTGCCATGTTATTTTGCATTTAATTTTTTTCGTCTCATATTCATTTTGTCTACTCTTCTCGTTGTCAAAATCGAGGACGACCAAATTAGAGAAAATCACGATTTTCTCATGTTGAATTGTCAAAATGCGAGATATTTGCCTGTTTGGCATAGCTTGGAAACATGCTGGTCCTGCTCCACTATGACAAAATCATACTAGTTGCTTATTGTATTGTATAATTGTTATTTTTATTTTACTCACAGTATGACTTATTCCTGCTTAATATTTTAGGAAAATCATATACTTACTACTTACGGAATGTTTGTAAATATGTGAGCACCATGTACCTCATTGATTTATCTGTCTTTGCTTATTTTAAATTATTTTTACCTATTTGTGGTATTGTATTTTATGTGCATCGTTTTCACTTTAAAAAATATTATTAATGTACACAAAATATTGTCAAACATTTTATAAGAGTAACGGTGGAGTTTCTTGCCCCTTCTTCTCCATACGAAACTAACTTTTGGAAGGGGCGCCTAGAATCAATTCTATTAAAATGAAAATGTTGACGTTCAAAAGTGCCTTTTAGTGCCTATTTGAAATAAATGCTTTGACTTTGTATCGACAATTTATTGACATTTTTTTGGAATTGAAACCAGTCGTTTCTCCCAACTGTTTGCTTGCACCGAGGTGAGGATTGTATGGCGAAGGACACAGAGAATTAGTTCATACTGTAGCCATAGTCCAAATGAAAATATTTTTTTAAAATTATCATAATATCTATTCATAAAAGTATAATTTCTAAGACTAAAAACGCGTACAGTTTACCCTTCTGGGACTGCAGGCGTGATTTATGTTGTGTAATTCAATAATATTAATTTAAAATAATTGGAGATTCTTGTGAGTCGAACACTCGTCTATATGATGCAGTGCTGGAGTACCGGTGGGTGAGCTGGTGGTTCCATGGACCTGAGGAAATGAAGAAAATTATTTCGTCATAAGGCATGTGCCCGTTATGGAGTTTCCATCGGCAAAAATAACAGTACAGCGTCTCATCCCAAAGTTAACTCCTTTAATGGACGAATTTTCAAAAACCCTTCCTGAGTGCTGGCTTTCGATATCTAAATGATAAATGATTTTATTTCTGTAAGTAGGTTTTTACAAACACTTTTACACGTTAATCATGGTTTAAAAGTAGATGAGATCGGCGTTTCCTATCTGACTACTCTGAGAAGAAAGGCCGAAACCAACTCAGAGGTCACAGTCTCTTTTAAAGTCCAGACATAATCTTGGTCAGGTCATGTGAAGACCATGTAGATTGATGTCTGAAATGGTCTTTTGAGGAAAGAACCACACAGAATGAATGGACCTGTCCAGTCAGTGCACGCATTTGTCAGTAATCATGCAGCTCAACACAGAACTTAAGGAGCTCAACGATTCGACGAACATTACCAAAGAAAGGAAATTTGGGTAGGCCGCATAAATTACTCAAACTGCCAGACCATGGTTAAAACTAACTTGAAAAAATATAAATAATCTGAGATTTAAAAAAAACAACAAATACACTGCCTTCACATTCACATGAATGAATGAATGAATGAAATGCACCGACCCCAGCGTGGTTTGACCAGACTCGATTAATCGAATGAACCCCAAGATTTGCACTAGCCCCTGAAGCCTCATGCTTCATAGTGCTACAAAGACCATTGCGTATCAAGGAATAGACCGGGGGGCACTGTAATGGTAGGGAAGACGTGTCCTTAGGATAGGAAGGATTAAGAGCCTACGGAGTATGCACCCTTCCACACTGCCTTCACATTCACAATAATTAAAATATTATAATACTTTAGAAAGTAAAATTTCATGTCATTGTATAGTATATTAAGTCCATTAATGTCAAAGTGTATAAAAATCCGAGAATAAACTTGGTCAGATCATATGAGGACCCCGTAGACTGGTGTCTGAAATGGTCTTTTGACAAAAGAACCACACTGATTTGAGTGGACCTGTCCAGTCAGTGCACGCATTTGTCTATCATGGTGCATCTCAACTCAGAATTAAGAAGCTCAACGATTCGACGAACAATACAAAAGAAAGGACTTTTGGGAATGCCGCACAAAGTACTCAAACAGCCAGACCATTATTAAAACAACTGAAGGAAAAAAAAGAAAAATACAATGTCCCACATGGTCCTCACATTCACAAAATTCAAATAATATTATACGTTATACAGTAAATATATACATGTCATTGTGTATGTTAAAAGGTACAAATATTGAAAAAATCATAATAATAAAAAATAAAAAAATAAATAATTGCAAAATAATATTAAACATCAATATTGTCTGTGTAAATTTATTGGAGCAGCTCAATCCCAAGCCTTCCTGTCCTCTATATAGTCTTTGACAGTATAATAGGCTTTCTGGCATAATTTCCCCTTTATAAAAGATTTGAATTTATTTAGGCTTAGTCCTTGAATGTGGCTAGGAAGTTTATTATAAAAACGTAACCATTGCCGTTTAAACGAGCCACCAATTTTCTTGAGCCTGGTAGTAGGAACAGCAAATTTGTGTTTATTCCTAGTATTTATAATATGGATAATCACTGTATTTTTTAAACAGATTAATATTTTTATGTGCATACAAAAGATTTTCATAAATATACTGAGAAGGCACAGTCATTATATTAAATTTGTCTCTGAGGGAGTGTCTGGGACTTAGTTTATTAATTAGTTATGGGGAAATGCCGCCGATTTTCAAAAATTGTTTGAATATCGGCGGCAGTTCCCCACAAAAGAATATCGTACAACATCACACTATGAAAATAACTAAAGTATACTAAACGGGCTATCTCTAAAACAGTTAAATTACAGATGTTTCTAAAAGCGTATGCTGCAGAGCTTAGTTTTTTTGTCAATTTATCTATATGGGGGCCCAATTGAAGCTTGGCATCCAAAGTTATGCCTAAGAATGCTGTGGTGTTTTCGGGTTTCAACTCTTCACCCTTAATAAGAACTAGTTTCTACTTGTCTGACATGAGGTATCGTAAACTTAATGCATTTAGTTTTTTTCTCGTTTAGAAGTAGGTTATTAATATTAAACCAGTTAACTACTTTAGCAAGGGCGCTATTTACATTGTCAGTAACCAGCTGCTGACGTTTGAGTTTAAAATAAAAGTGAAGTGTGGTCTGCAAACAACACTATATCATGATTATCCTTTATATAGATAAGACAAGTCATTAATATAAATAAGAAACAAAAATGGGCCAAGAATTGGGGGACCCCCATTCTTACTACAGATCCAGGTGATCTTTTTCCGTTAACATCAACTTTCTGAATCCTATCACTTAAATAAGAAGTAAGAAGATTCAGAGAGGCGTTCCGGATTCCGTAGTGGTGCAGTTTCCTGATCAATGTTTCATGAAGAACACAATCGAATGCCTTGGACAAATCTGAAAAGATTCAAAAGGAATGCATCGCATTTGTCCTCCCATGCCTTATAAACATGTCCCAAAAGTTCAACTCCGGCATCAGTAAGAGCTCTTGCGTAAAATTTTATGCTTATGGAACCAGAGATTTAGGTTGTGCGTAATGTGTCACAGAGGATTTAAGATTTTGATTACGTAGTATAAGAAACAACAAGATTTCGGTTGGAATCAAAACTACGAGTATATATTATTCTCTTGTAATGACAGAACACAAACTTAATCAAAACAACAGATCAATGACAGTCACTTAATAATGAAACGCTCTAATTGAAAGGAAAGGTTCCATAGCAGCGGGCGACGCTGCCAATTGTGCGGAGCACTACCACATATTACTGCTTTGTTGGTCTTGTAGTTACAAGCACGACTAAGGACCGTGGGATATTCTTACCCGGGTCGGACTCTGCTGTTGTTTGAGCATTAGAAAAGTGTTAGTGGCAGCCCGCAGCCTGGATTTGTACTCTGAACATAGACATTCGGAGTGAAAATCTGGAAATACTGGCACGGCGACATGTTGAGCAAAGTATTGCGCGTTTAATTTTGAGCCTGGATTTGTACTCTGAACATAGACATTCGGAGTGAAAATCTGTATCCTAATTGCGTAATACACAATCAATCGGAATCTGCATCGTTTTGAAACAGATTGCTAATCCATTGCTTCTTAAGTTCAATAAAAAATTCATCTCACAAATCTAAATAACACAATGAATGTTGTTGAACTGTCAAAATCAAGCAGATTAGACGTAATCGTTTACGAAAATGTGTTACGCAATTAGGCTGCTGGAAATACTGGCACGGCGACATGTTGAGCAAAGTATTGCGCGTAATTTTTTTTTTATTTTATTTATTCGGGAAAACCATCAATTACACATTAAGAATAACAAAAAGATAGGATACAGCAATGTTACAAATATTAAATCAACCACGTTCTCCACAGATACACATGAGACAATTTGATAAATTTTAAGACGAAGAAGCGGTTTTAACAATAAAAAAGAGGAATATCAATAGTAAAGTATTCATGAAGCTGTTAATGGTGCATCATAAGTGGAACAACAGTATCACATTAATTTTGCAGTGCGTTAAGCAACATGAGTCTAAAGGACAATGTCAGGTTTCGGCCTACACAACTTTTAAAACTAAATTCAAACGGACACAAAGATTTTACTTACAAAAATTTTAATATAAAATTCCAACTTATTAAACAATATTTATTTCTTTTCGAGAACTTTTCGAAAAGAAAATCATTTTAATAAGTAATCATTTTATTATTAATGTTCTTGAATTACAGGTTATCTTATTTAAATAAAAAAAGTGTAAGGTTACCTGTTCTGCCACTGTAATCGATTATTCTCAATAATTAAAGCGATTTACTTTTTACTTTTTATTCACCACATTACAATTGTCTTTAAATATTATTGTTTTTACCTTAATAACACGTTCACCGTGTTTATTATAGATACATGTAGTATTTTTTTAAGAATATAAAAACGAAATTCAAGAAATCGATTTTCATGATATGTGTTAGATAACTTAATCGCCATGTAATGGCAACCCTGTTAGGTTAAGTCTTCTGCAGTTGTGTCAAAATCGCGCGCGCTTAAACTGACAGTGAGTTAATGATGACAAGATGTCAAACATCTTTGTTTTTGTCCGTGTTTTTCTATGTGTACGTTTGTTTACTTCTCGAATTCCTCTGCGTTTGCGTTATAGCCTTACTATGTTTTATCCATACAGCACATTTTGTGACAATGTCTTATCAACTACATTAATTGTGGTATAAATGTGTTGAGGATGAAACGGCATTTAATTTACACTCTGTAAAAATACATAACCTCCAATTTAAAATGTCTGAATAACTTCTTTTATAAAAGTTCAGTGTAAAAGTGGAAATCACAGAAAAGCTTTTGACATTAAACTGCACAAAAAAACCGTAAGAATTTTCACTTTTAATATTGAGCCAAAGTTGCTATGGACATCTGACATTGTTCTTTCCTTTTGGTAATGCAAACAGATACAAACTGCAGAAATTCTTATTAAAATTGCTCGTAATTCGACGAAGTGGCGCACGCAAGCCGGCATTTGTACGACTGGAAGTAGTAGCGAAAAAGCTAGTAACGGAGTTGTGATTACAAGAGTCAAAAACTTAGACAAATGGCCGCCATGTTGAAGTGCCTGTTATGTCACACGGTTTAAATCAGTCTTGATGGCCTGGATCA
The DNA here is from genome assembly GCA_963555695.1 of Dasypolia templi. NCBI lineage: Eukaryota > Metazoa > Arthropoda > Insecta > Lepidoptera > Noctuidae > Dasypolia > Dasypolia templi. The sequence goes on along the minus strand of OY743138.1, from coordinate 33,840,496 downwards.
AGAGTAATCCAGACACGACTTCATTAGTTGAAATCGACCCCAAGAAGTCTGTAGGTACAGTCAGCAATGTTCGTGGTTGACCACTTACAACCTTATTATTATGTGCGTGTACGTGAAATTCAAAATATACCCTTTAGACTACGTAGTAATATTGGTAAAAATGCCTTACTTTGGATGCTTATCGTCCCATTCCTGTAATTTTGTACACAATTGCTTCGCTTTCGAGAGCAGGGGTCCTTGTGGCTTTTTAACAGAGCACGGCTTGCAAATCTTTGTACATCTACAGATTATGGGGACACCTGGAAAGTTGAAAGGCATAATTATTTGTATTCATCATCAGCATTTCAGCCAAAACACGGTGGCCTATGTGTACCGCCACTCCGAGACTTGAGTCAGCCAATGTCTTTCTTAAGATTAATTTTATTTTGCGTAGACACTAAAAGACAACGTTGACTAAAGACGACCTACAAGTAAGCACATTGGCTATGGACTTGATTAAACCGCACCCCAATTGCGTAATACACTTTCTTTCACTATTTATAGGATTTTGAAAGAAGTTCCTAACCCACTGCTTCATTTCTTTGAAAAAATCATCTGCGAGGCGACGTAATTAAAACACAATGAATATTATCAAACTGTCAAAATTAAAGGCATTGTAGTTTTTAGTGTGTCACGCAATTGCGTATCTGCGGGCAACGAATACGCTAGAAAAAAAATTATGAGGTTGACATAAGCTTTTGAAATGTCACGTGATCATAGGTCATAGCGTAGTATCATAGTAAAGCGATGGCGATTGTAGAAGTAGAATCGCTCCGAAGCAAATGCCATGACAAAGTAACATTCGTAACATTCGATTAGCGATGAGGCTAGTAGAAAAACCAAAGCATGTATGAAGAGCGAATTTTATGACAGAGTAACATTCGATTAGCGATGACGCTAGTAGAAAAGCCAAAACCTGTATGACGTTGACAAAATCGAAATGTCACTTGATCAAAGGTCATAACGTAGTATCATAGTGAAGCGACAGCGATTGTAGAAATAAATCGCTCCGAAGCGAATGCCATTTGTCTAGGCCTTCTGGTACCTATTAACCTGCGGGGTAATCACCCCGCATGTACCGACGTTTTTCTGCAAAGGAATCAAGCCAAAATACAACTTACGATTCGCTCTCTTTGTTTGGTGAATGTCCTCATTTTCCTTGTACTCTCGAGAGCCCAAGGAACAGTGGGCTTGAGTCATCCTACCTTCAAACGCCCGGGTTATCAGCTCTGAAAACACGGAAGATGAAACAAGAACGATCAATCATCTGCCTAACCTTTACCTAATAATGCTAGCTGAATATCAGTTTTGTAAAGTATGCGGTCAAAACTGGATAGGCACGTTAAGAGTCTTATTGCTTTGAACCATCGATTCTTAGTTGCCATTCCACCAATTCGCACTAAGCGCTTCCAAACATCCATCATAATGCGCACGGCAAAAGAGTGGAACTCACTAACAGAGTCTGTGTTCCCGAACGCATTCAACCCCAATCTCTTCAAAGAAAGAGTGAACAACAGGATTCTTCTGGATAACCTCACTCCATCGTTGACTTTGTCCCTGTCACTTCTGACCTAGACTAGAGTCAAGAGCAAACCCATCTCAAATAATAATAAAAAAACTTGCGGTGCGACTGTATCGGTCTTATTCATAAACGTATCTTTAATTTTAATCAATTGCTAAGCAAATGATTAGCCAAATTCTTATTCATAAACGTTATTTAGCGCTAAGAGGTCGCTAAGAAATTAATTAGTATCTGTCAAAATTAAACACCATCGTTAGTTTGTTATGAGGATGCTAAGAGGCACTATGGCGGTTTTTATTTGAGTCAGCTGATCGATTCAATAGGATTATTGTGTGCCTCGAGGTTATTTTGTCTTAACTCGACAATCTTTTACGACTAATTTTTCTGCGTAGTTCTGCAATGTCGTAAAAGATTGTCGAGTTCCATATTTATAGAACTAAGGCACAGCTCGATATTAGGAACAACATAACCACGAGGCACACAATAATCCTATTTAGCCATAGCTTAATCCGCAGGCGCAGACGAGATTCGAACTCAGGGCTCGCCATAATTGCTCCTACCCAAGCATGGCAACGACTAAGCTAGCATGCCCTATGTTAAGTTAGTTAACTACTATCATTTACAGACAAAGTGAGTATGTGTGCGTGTCTATAGTATAGAAACAACTTATAGCAGAAGGTCGCACGTGAAACCGAAGCGTCAATCTATTGCTTATGGACTTATGAGCGCTACTGTACATGGAGCGACTCAAAAGAGAACAATTATGTAATAACACCCAAGATTCAGGCTTAAGTTTGGTATGAAATTAACATACCCTATCTAAGAGAGCCGGGTGATCCTACCTCAGACATCTTTCTCTGTTTAAGATTGTGGACAGTGGCAGTTATATGATGTTGAGAGAAATAAATGTTTTTAGTTAAGAATTTATGCTATTCATTTCAACATTGAATCAGTCAGAAGTCATACCTTTTTCTTCTACAACGTCTAGCATGGAGCAGGCTGTCTTAGCCATGCTTACGTCATTCTCTTCTGGATGCTCTTTTTCTACTTCGGGGACCTCAGCAGTTGCTGACGGCTTTGTAACGTAAAATAAAATAGGTAAGTACTCGAATTTGAAGACCAAGTCTGGAGGTGTGTCCGGTTGATAGCAATGCTCGGCTCACATGGGACTTAAACATAACTGCCGAAATGTAGGTGGAGGTGTACAGAGGGGTAATAATTATTTAATTATTATTTTATTACAGCAGCGCCGGGCACCAGCAGCTAGTAAACAATAAATAAGTAAAAATATTTTTTAAGATACTAAGCGACTAGACATACCGGCTTCACCATCAAATTCTTAATCTTAGGCGTATTGTTGATGAATTTCCAAAAATCACAAATCTTCTTCTGTGAAATTTCGTTATCTATCTCCGCATCAGGAGTGAAGTCAAGCACAATATGGTGTGCAAACGCCGGCTCTCCACAGGCTCCAGCACCAAAGTCACTGAATTCTGACCCGGGCTCCTGAGGCTTAGGCACGCCGATTCTTTCTCTATGTACAGATTGTTCGCTAGAACTCTTCAAATAATTTGTGAACGACATTTGAAAATTAAAACAAATACCAAATAGTACTTGAAGTATTACTTCATATCAAGTTTTCGAATTTCTTAATCAATATCGTCAATATCTTAAACTATATAATTCTTTAACGTATAAAAATGTTAAGTTTTGCAATGCGCTGATTGACGTTGAGTTTATGAATAGTTTTCGGTTTTCTGTCAAACATTTGTTGTTTGTCAATCATTTTCTGCCAGTGCAACCGTATAATTGTAGTACTATTTGCAGTTCAATAATAAGAAATGATGTACATACTTCCTTATTATTATCCTCTTGAAAATGGAATACCTAATAAAAAAAAATACAATGTGATAAGTATTTGGGTGTGTTTATTGTAGTTTTCACTATTATCCTACTATTTTCAGAGCAACTCTAAAAAAAACTTTATTTCAGACCAATAGCGTCTATTTGGTAAGTATACACACTTAGATTCTAAGTATACCCACGACTTACAAACTAGTGTCAGTACTTACCACAAAACTACACAATCTATTTATTATTACATCACAAATTAATTTTTGAAATTGAAAGAGATTATGATCATTTCTGTGAGTTGATCTTTTAAAACACTTATAGTTCAATATTTCAAAAACAGATGGCGCCGGCATTGTCTTACTGACTGATCCCTGAAAAGGAATGCAGAAACAAAGTGGTCAAAGTGGTAAGGTCTTTTAAGGCGCTGCTCAAACGTAGGACAACGTAAAACACTCAGGTTTTGACGCACAGTTAGGCGTATTGTTACATAAAATTTTATTCATTTATTAGATTTTTTTTATCCCTTATATGTAGTTCTTATCTAATGGTTGTATTGTTAGTTTTGTACTTAACTAAGGTTAGTATTGTTAGGTGTAAGGGCCGACTTTTGCGATAAAAGCATACTTTATACCGTTCCAGGATGTCGATTCTGTAAAAATCTCACCGTGAATACTTGAGTGGAGTACGCTGTCAGTAGGGATGGGTAGCTCGTGAGCTAGTGAAAGAAAAGAGCTAGCTCTTTTCGATTGACGTCGCTCTCGATCACTCACTCGCTCGCTAACTAGCTCACTAGCTCAGTACTTCAGTAGGTTCGTTCCGAGTGAGACACCGATGACCGAAGTCACCGACTGAACGGCTCATCGGCTCTCTTCGGAATGCTTCGGATGAATTCGGATCGCATTTGTTCGCTCTTTCAACAATGCTCTCCTCTTGTCCGGCGCAATACGTCATTGCAATCTACTCATACGACATACGTCACTGTAAATCCATCTTTATTTTCATTGTGTTAAAGTAGAAAATACTTTGGCACATTATTAAAAGGAACCGCGGCATTTTATTTTGCCGATTATTTACGTACAATCATAATAAAAACAAACAGTTTACAGTTTAGTTAGTACTTTTTCGGTTGTTTCGACGAAATGACATGCATGCCGCTGCATGCAAAGTACCTATAACCTAGTGCATTTTTATAAATAAATGAGACTGTGAGTGATTAGTAGTTGATTAGTGGTGCTCTAAAAAAATAATTATCTATTAATTTAGCTTTAATGAGGAACAAATGTGAACTTTTTAAATATTTCTGTGAACTAAGTTGAAACTAATATAAAATTATTTCACAAAATCAATCATGATAAGATACAGACACAGTCATACGTCGACCGTTACTATAACAGCCACAAAAAAAAAACAAGATATTCTCAATATCCGCAGTAATTGGCGTAGCATGTTTATGAGCTAAAGAACCGTAACAAAGAGTCCAAACTTCCAAAGAGCTATTGATATTGAGCGAGCCGAGCCGTCTCATTCGGCAAATCTACGCGCCTGCGGCGTGAGTCAAATGAGCTAACAGTCGGTGTCTGAGCGACTGAGTTACTGAGCTATAAAAGAGCTAGTGAGCTAGAAGGGTGATATAGCTCTTTAGAGTGAAAGAGCTAATCGCTCTTTTTCTTTTCAGTGAGCTGTTTCGCCCATGTCTAGCTGTCAGTGTCATCCCGTCTTGGTCAATCCCTAGCATCAGTGTCACTGACAGCTCACTCCACGCTCACTTCACCTTAGTTTTCACGGTGAGATGGTTACAGAATAGCACTACAGGGGGCTCTATCCTTGGCCCGACACGTCACATCGTACAAATAGCTGAAAACTTATGACCTGGACATAAGTTTCCAGCCATTTGTACGATGTCGTCACTCCATCTTTTAAACAGTCTACCCTTCCTTCTTTTTTATATACTGGATACCAATTTTCAGTTATTTCTGAAAATCTTTCGTCCATAGCTCTCTGGATATGACCAGACCATTGCCATTTTAGTGTCTGACTGAACCCGGACCTGTTTGACCGCATCTGTCGCCTTTGTTATTTTCCTTAACAGTTGAACTTTTGACTCTATCTATCAATGTGATGTTCATTTAACTCCGTTCTATTTCTCTTTATATTATATATGTTATCTGCGTAGGACAACTTGTAAGTCTTGTTTGTGCTGTTCCTCGTTTTCTGATGCTACGATGACGTCATCAATGAACGGAAATACATAATCCAATCCACTCAGCACTTGGTGGATGAATCGTTGGAATGTCTGCCCTGCATTTTTTTAACCTGGGCACATTCGGGGAAACTCGAATATCCCGAATGGCGTAATTATTGCTGTCTTCTCAATATCAGGTTCATAAATGGGCAATTGCACATATGCACGGTTTAGGTCTAAGGTTGTAAAAATCTTTTTGTCATGCAGGTGGTTGGTGAAATCCTTGAGGCGTGGCACTGGATATCTGTCTGGTGTAGTGATGGCGTTTAATCTTCTATAGTCGCCACAAACACGAATGTCACCATTCTTTTTGGGTACGATGTGTAGCGGGCTGGACCATGGGCTTTTGCTTGGTCGGCAAATTCCTTGTTGCATCATGATCTCGAACTCCTTCTTTGCTGCTAAGTATCGATGTGGTGGTAAGGGTTGGGCTTTGCAGTGAAGTGGTGGTCCTGTAGTTCCAATATGGTGTTCCACACGATGTTTAGGCGTTTCCTTAGTGCATGGTGGTCTGGTGATGTCGGGGAAGTTGCTGAGCAGCTTGTGATACTGGCTTCATGTCACCCAGTTCCATTTCGGACAGTAAACTTGTCGTTGCTCGGATTCTTCATAAAATTGCAGTAGGCGATTTTTCAGCATTTCATACCGCTTCGTCTCTGGTGGTTGGAGAATGATGTCAGTGAGAGTCATAGATGGAATACGAAGCGCGGTTGAGACGCCCGAGAGTTCTTGTCCTCCGCTGGTCATGTTGTTTTTGTCAGGGTCACCACTGTAGTGTTAGGTCAGTAGAAATCATAACACTAGCTCGATGTAGCACAAGCATGCCTTTTTTTTTTGTATGGCATCTTGCAGGTCAACCTGTTAGGTTGTCGTCTGCTTAAGCGGACTTGCCTGTGGTGCCCTAATAAATTAAGGCCTCTAGCAAGGACTTAAACTTAAATACTAACTAAAACTAAGCGACTACGCTAAGGGCACCCCTTGTGGGGTACGGACCTCGGCATAGGGCGTCGCTGGACGCGTCACTGTACCGGTGGCGCGAGGCAGCGCGGGAGCGGGTCGAGCGACCGATGCAGCAACAAATCGAGCAGCATCGGTTGCAGCTCCGTGAGGTACTGGTGGCGGAATGGCGGGTGAGGCTGTCACGCCCTGCCGGATCGCCTCAGCACCATCGAGGCGATCCGGCCAGTGCTCGACCGCTGGCTCGGGAGAAGGCACGGCTCCCTGACGTTTCGGGCGACGCAGGTGCTCTCGGGGCATGGTTGCTTCGGGAAGTACCTGTGTCGCATAAACAGGGAGCCGGACGCCCGGTGTCACCACTGCGTCGACTGCCGGGAGGACACGGCGCGGCACACGCTGGCAGAGTGTGCCGCTTGGGAGGAGCCGCGCCGTGCCCTCATCACCGAAGTAGGCAACGACCTGTCGCTGCCGGCCGTCGTGAACGCGATGGTCGGCGGCGCAGAGTCCTGGGACGCGGTGGTCTCCTTTTGCGAAAGGGTCATCTCGCAGAAGGAGGCTGCGGAAAGGGAGAGAGAGATCTCGACTCTCGACCCGGCCCGCAGCAGACGCACCGGGCGTCGGAGGAGGGCGGACAACGCCCTCTACCGGCCCCCCTAAATGGGTCCAGGGGCGACGGATTCGGGGATATCTGTCGCCCCCCAACATCAGGACCCGAGAAGGCGGCGCGCGTAGTGTTCCGCGTGCGCCGCTCACAGACGTTGTGGGGGGAGTACACCTCACTCCTCCCGCCCGAGACGGGGCCCGCGCAAGCGGGCCGGCACCAGCCGGGGTTGTGGAAGAATAATGTGTTCCCGCGACCCCGGCGTAGGTGTGAGATGGAACACCGGGGTGGTTTTTAGTCAGTAAGAGTCTGACAGACCCCTCCGCCCGCCCCAGGGCGGAGGACATCCATGAGGATTTTCCACCCCGGGAACAAAAAAAAAAAAAAAAGGGCGTCGCTGGAATAGGGCAGCAAGGGACGAGGCTGGATCAGGATTTATTGGATTTTGGGACGAATATAAAGCTGGATAAATTTACAGGCTCAGCGGCGCGGGCTCGAGCAAAGGTCGGGAGGGGTGTGGATTTGGGCGTCGCGGTGGGCCTCGGCGGCGAGGGCGGTAGAACAGCGATCGGGTTTTGGGCTTACGTAGATTGCTGGTGGCCTTACTACTCTCCTGGAGGAGGGTAGTGGCGTCGTCGGGTGCGATTAAGGTATGCCTTGGTCGGCGAATACTGCCAATGCGGGAGGGAGTGTAGCGGGCGGCCGCTGAGATCAAGGGGTTTGGGTGTTTGATGCCACAGTCAGAGAAACGCATAGATAAGCGTTTCATGAACTGTTTTATGGTGAGCATTTTAAGGTCTACGTGGCACCCGTGACCTTTCTGAGGAAAAATGGTTTTGGAGGGTCTGCATCTTATGGAGATGACGTGGGTGAGCGTGCGCAAATACAACGCAGGCATAGGTCATGATGGGACGGATGACTGCGGTATAGATGCGCAGCTTGCATTTAAGTGACAGTTTGCAACGGGCTGTCAGAATGAAGTGGAGTCTACCAAGAGCGCTAGCGGCGCGCGCGCGAACCGCCTTCATGTGCTGTTTAGACGTTAGGTTTTGATCAAGGATCACGCCTAGGCTTGCTTCTCCCAAGGGATTGGGTTGCCGTACATAGTGATCGGGCTGGGAAGGGGGGGTGGGACTCGACAACGTCTCGAGAAGAGATCCGCCTGACTCTTATCGGGGTTGACCTCCATTCTCCATTTCCGGAACCAAGCGCCTAAGACGTTTGCGGAGGTTTGAAGAGTACGAGCTATAGCATTGGGACAGTGACCGGTGTAGTAAATGGCAGTGTCGTCGGCGAAGAGAGCCAACTGAGCCTTTTTACTCTTTGGGATATCGTTGGTGAACAGCGTGAAGGCTAGAGGAGATATGACGGAACCCTGAGGGACACCGGCGCGAATAGGGTGAGGGGACAAGTGCACCCTCGATGCGATAGCGGAAGGTGCGATTCGACAAAAAGTCTCGTAAGATGAGCGCGAGACGATCTGGCACGCCTAGTTGGTAAAGCTTGTATAACAAGCCGTCGTGCCGGGCTTTTTCGAAGGCTTTCGCTATGTCGAAGAATAGAGCTCAAGTGCTCTACGATACGGTGGACCTGGTGGATACTAGAGTTTTGGGGTCGGAACCAAACTGATCGTTGGGAATGAGGCTCTTTGCTTCGGCGTAGTCTTTGAGACGCTTATAAATAAGCCTCTCGTAGATTTTGCCGAGTACATTGAGTAAGCTAATGGGACGGTAGCTGGAGGGCTCAGACTTTCGCTTGCCTGGCTTTGGGATACCGATGACGGTTGCTTCTTTCCACGCTTGTGGGAAGATGTTGTTGCTCAAGGCACGATTGAAGATGGCGGTCATCAGAGGGGCAGGTAGGAGTTTGTATACCTTATTGGTAATACCGTCCGGGGGCTTTACGAGCGTGGAGCCCTTTAATGATGTCGTGCACTTCGTCTGGAGTGACGGGAGGCAGAGGATCATCAGGGTCTTCGACGGGTGGTAGGCAGACTCTCCATTCGACTTCAGCGTCGGGACTCTAGGCTGTCAGCGAGACCTCCTCGGAGGAACGCAATTTCCTCTGAAGGTGCCAGAAAGCTTGGTGAGTGGGCTCAAGTTCACTAGGCATAATTTTCCAACCCTCTGAGCGAACCTCCCCTATGCGTTTCTTTACAGCACGCTGTAAATGGCGCATGTGGGCTTTATTCGCGTCACAAGGGAAGCATTCTTCTCGGTTATCAAGTCACGTACGTCAGTAGGTAGTTTCCAGCGATGGTCTACCATCACCGGAACTTCCCGTGAACAATCCCTCAAAACGGATTGAACGTGCTCAGTAAACGAGTCGATTGCGGCCGTCGTGTCGGTGACTGACACTATGTGATCGGGGATGGTGTCAAAGTGAGGCGACGTGCTGGATTTCAGTCTTTCGCTTACTTTCCTCCAGTCGGTTATCAGCATGGGCAAGGCAAGGGGGCAAGGTGCATGATTACTGGGCGGTGGTCAGAGTTAAGCTCGTGGAACGTCTCTATCGATTGCAAATGTAGGTTCACATTCTTGAGCAGAGCTACATCGAGTATATCAGGAAGATGGTTGGGATTTCCGGGGAAATGAGTCGGCCTCATTGAAGCGATGACGTCAAAGTTAAGGGATTCGCCTAACTTGATAATGATCCGACCTCTAGTAGAAGTCGTGCTACTATTCCACGCCGGGTGTTTGGCATTAAGATCCCCCGCCAAGATGACGGAGTCACTCATGCCGAAGAGGGCAGTGAAGTCCTTTTGGAGAGAGATGGGATCCTCCGGACCATTGTTTGGTGGAATCTGCGCGGAGGGAAGCTTTCCCCAGGGGCTTTCCCTATGCTGGCGGTCGTTCGCGCGTTTCGTGAGTTTGGGAGAGGAGGACTTTGGGGCTTTCGGACAGCCCCGATAATTTGCCAGGTGTCCCGATTGGCCGCAGAGTACGAAGCTGGGAGGCTCTAAACATTGTTCCCTATCTTTAGGGCGGGAGCAGTCCACGGTGCCATGCTCGCCTAGACACTTGACGCATCTAGGGGTGGCATAGCAGTTGGACTGCGAATGACCGTATAATTGGCAGCGATGACACTGGCCAATCAATTGAGCTCTGTAAGGCTTCTCGATGGAAATGCCTGAGAGCGAGCAAACCGACTTCACCTTGAAGATCGGGTGGTGACCTTCCGTGGGGTCACAAATGACCAGGACCATGTCGTACACAAGGCCCTGTCTCGCTTTATGCAAGCGATGGACGGCGGATACGGGAACGCCTTGTGCGATAAGGTCGCTCTTAACCTCCTCGGTGGAGATTTCCCGGGGTACTCCCTCGGAGAGAGGGACTGACGTGTCCATGCTCTCTTGGCGAGTCGAGTTTGTTGCCGTGCGCAGCTGCGTCGGGTTTATTGTCTCCGAGACAATGGCAGCCGAGACAATGGCGGGCGCGACTAAGGGAGCCGGAGTAGCGGCCGTCGTAATTACTGCCGGGGCAGTAGCGGACGAGACAATAGGGGCCGGATTAGCGGCCGGAGTATTATCTGCCGGGATAAAGGCGGGTGAAACAATGGGGGCCGAGATAGCTGCAACATTGATATGAACATTGTTATGCAGAACAAAGGGCGGAATGTTTTGGTCGGCGGCAGGTGGTGAGAGCGGGATCTCTAAGGCGTCACTAAACTCAACGAGTGCGCCCTGGGACGAAGTGGAGTGTTGGCGTAGGCCAACAATTTCCTTGCCATATTTGGCGAGGATGTCGGGGTCCTTTAGGAGAACATTCCTGAAGAATGCTAGCAGGATGCTAGCGTTAATGTTAATGTGCGAATGGGGCCCTGATCAGTCTTGCGCGAAGGGTGTAGACACACCCTAAAGACACTAGGTGAGTAGCTGGAAAGGAAAACTGTCACCAGAGCCGATTAGGAGACCCCCCCAGGCCGGTTCTCTGGGACCCGTCCAAATGATTGCCTCTCCCTGAAGGGGTTCGGTGGGTGTGATTGGGACAACACCCCACTCGGCTTCGTTGGCACCATAAGGTTTCAACCGAGGACCAACTTCAACGGAAACTGTGGTTTTACCCAGAAGGGGCCTAGTGAAGCTACTCACAAAATTCTGATTAAGAAATAAGATTTGCCTTGAAAACGGCACTTTTTGATTGCTTAAAAATAAAAATAAAATTTGATTTTATATTTTGTGATATCGACGAAAATAACAAGAAAACACAACACTGGGCCGGGAGCGGGAGAGCGCACAGCACCTCCGTCCGCGGCGAGAGTCGAGTGTCAAAAAAATCATAAGCATGCCTTTTTTTTTTTGTGTATGTCATCTCGTAGTTGACCTTGAGAGGTCGTGACTACTTAACCGGACTATCCTGTGGCTGCCTTAAGCGGACTCAAAGCCTCCAGTCAGGGGCGTAAAACTACTTACATTACTAAGCGAACGCTCGCTAAGAGCACCCCCTGTTTGGTACGGACCTCGGCTTAGGGCGTCGCTGACGGGAGGACAGCAAGATGGGACAGGCTGGATCTGGATTATATTATTATTATCTGGGGAATTTAAAGCTACAGGCGCCGCTACGGCGCGGCCTGGCACTTCGTCGAACAAGGGTCGGGGGAGACAGTTACGTCGGGATCTTCGCGAGGAACCTCGGCGGCGAGGTCAGAATGTCGGTCTGTGTTTGTGCACTGTACTGGTGGCCCTACTGCTCTCCTGAATGAGAGTGATGTGGTCATTGGGGTCGGTGAGGACATGCTTGGGACGGCGGACATGACTGATGGAGGAGGGAATATAGCTAGCGGCCTTGACAACCAGAGGGTTGCGGTGATTCGCGGCGGTCTCGAAGAAACGCTTTGAAATGCGTTTCATGAACTGGCGGATAGTGGGAATCTTGAGGTCAACGTGGAGGATTTCGTTGCGAACGTACCAGGGGGAGCCTGTAATCCTACGGAGGAACTTGTTCTGGAGGGTCTGCATTCTATTGCACTGGCATAAGTCATGATCGGGCGGATGAGCATGCCTTTATTTGTCCTATTAAATTACTAGTTTTAGGGGTCACAAGTAGTATGTAGACAGACATGTAGGGTTTATTTAATTTGACCAATCACAATGTTTCTTACTGAGTTATAATATTTCTATGAGCGGCGCAGCCGAACCGAACGCTCCAAGGTTATAAATATGCACATGATTCAGTCTAGCGGCACGCCTGGTGGTGGCTGCACGCTCCGAATATGTGACGTTGGTATGCAGCTACACCATTTTAGATAAGTTAAAATTTGCTGCGGCACTAGAAAATTTCTTCACCAACAGCCCAATTGAGGTTACGAAATCTCTTCCCTCATCATCTGTATTAGCTGAATCTTTACTCAAAGAAAACTTCAGTAAAGACATTCCTAGTTTTGAATTCGGTCCTATTTCTATTGTCACAATTAAAAAACCGTTCAAAAGTCTTAATATAAAAAACACTGAAGACTTATGGGGGATTTCCGTTAAGATTCTTGGATATATTATTGACACAATTACCCCTGTCCTCACAAGCATATTTTATCAATGTTTAGACAGCGGTATGTTAGCGGTATTGAGTCAAATCTATGAAATAATCATGCTAGACCATATGTTGTCACATTTTAATTCAAATGGAATTTTACATAGTCGCCAGTTTGGTTTCACGAAAGGGAGGTCGACGACTGATGCGGGAGTAAAACTCATCAATCACATTTTGAAATCCTAGGAGAAGTCCTTGCATGCAATTGGCATTTTCTGTGACCTCTCAAAAGCGTTTGACAGCGTTGATCACAATACACTGATCTGTAAATTACACCACTACGGATTTCGTGGACAAGCCGCTAATCTTGTTCTTTCCTATCTACCAAACAGGTCCTTAGTTAAGATGGGCATGCCTCAATTTTCAATTCTTGGCCCTTTCTTATTTCTAGTTTTTTTTCGTTATGGTTAACTTATCAGATATAATTTTATTCGCTGATGACCCTTCTCTTATTTTTAAAATTGATAGAAAAGATACGGATGTCTTACATGTGAATGATAGTTTGGCTGTTCTTTCGAAACGGTTTGCAGCTAATAATCTTTAACTCAATGCGAACAAACCTAAATGTCTTAAGTTCTCATTACCAAATGTACCCCAAGTGGGTTTAAATTTAAAACTTGATGGCAAGAAAGTCGATGCTATTATGGAAACTGTATTTCTAGGAATTACTTTAGATACAAAATTGCGAAGGGGCGCTCACATTAGAACTCTTTCAGGTAAATTAAGTTCAGCTGCATATGCAGCAAGAAAAATACTTTGCTTATTTCCACAGTATTATGTCTTATGGCGTTCTTCTGTGGGGATCAGCAGCTGACATAGATTCAATTTTCAGTTTACAAAAGAGGGCAATCCGCGCGATCTATGAAATGGGTCCTCGCTAGTTTCTTCAACAAATTCAAAGAAAGTGATATACTAACTCTGCCTTCTCTTTATATCTTAGAAAGTATTTTGTATGTTCGCAAAAACTTAGGACTTTTTAAAATAAGAAGTGATTTTCATAATATATAATACACGTAGTAAAAATTAAATTGTTAAATAAAATTATAATAATAAAATTAAAAATTAAAGCAAGTCATTTCTGATAAACAGTATCCGCTTTTATAACAAGTTGCCAAAGTCGGTTAGAACTTAGCGATGGAAAGTTCAAAACCCACATCAAACCTTATCAAAAAAGCATATTATAAGATTAAAGACTACGTCGAAGACAAGAAAGTTTGGCAATAATTCCTTCTGCACATGTGGCTTCCCTGGTACCTCATAAACGGCATCACTATGTAAATTTCTAATAACTGCTCCCAAATAGCGGTGTTTAATTTTTATTATTTTTTACTAGAGTTCAACTTTTTACATAACTGACACAATATTATCATTATTTGACACAATTACCTACAATTTTAATTTCAACTCACCATTATTTGCTTTTGGTTTAAATTAGTTTTTTATTTGACTTTATTAGATTATTTTACATTTTGTAAATGTGAGAACGTTGTAGGCCTTGTAGATTGTAAATTTATAGACCATAGTCTATTTGTTAAACATATGGTACTTGTTGACAGGCCTACACTGTCCTCCCATACCTATTAATTGAAAACATTGTAAAAGACAAATATTTTTAAAAGAGTAACCATGGAGACGCCGGCTCTTCTCCTTATGAAACGACCAATTGGAACCGTGCACCTAGATTCTGATGTTTTAAGTGCCCATGTAGGTTTATGTGTACTAAAACATTTAGATTTAAATTTTGAATAGTATAATTTACGGCAAAAACAAATAGCGTTACAGCGAACGGTTTAAGTAACATAAACATTATTTGAATACCAGAAGGGTCACTATGTGATACTAGGAATTTAGGCAATATAAAAACAATTGAATTAAGTTACTACGCGAACAAAAGATATTAGCGCGGTGGCGAACCAAAGTAGCGTGGGTTCGCGGTGAGGGCTCCTAGCTGACTGGTCAGCGGTCGCAGCAGACTGCGTTTGCGGCGGGTGCAGCAGGGCGGAAGCGGCGCGGGGCGCGGAAGCAGACGAGCGGATTTTGCGGCAGGCTCGTACGCACACATGGACGGCGCACGCCTCCATGCCCACAAACACCCAAAGGGTAGGTAGAAACTCTGTGAACACAAACTACAATGTTAGTGTCTTATTAACATGACGCCAGAAAGGACTTTGTCCTCTGTGTGAGGTTCCACACCAGTGGGCTGTACAATATATTGCCTATTACGTTCAGGATGCTGTTACTACTCCTACGCAATCTGCTTAGCAGTGAGGCTGTCTCTATGCGCCAGGTGGCATCGAAGCCGTCTATGCGTGTAAGGGGAGGTCAAATTTCATAAACCGATCGATTATTACGTTCAGTGTACGTATGTGGTCATTAGTAGAGAAATAGTACATGTATCCCGAAATATTTATAACCAAGACAGGACGCGCTTGATATATATTACAAGCCAGGAAAATGAATGTATTGTCAAATGTTCAAAGAAAGACTTATTAAAATTTTGCGTCTTAACGCGCCTTAAAGTTCAAACGTAAAATGACTAGGATTTTATGTGAGTCTTACAATGAAGGAACATGTTTTTTGTTTTTTTTTTATTTGTGGGTAATCATTTAATGACTTTTTTCTTTTTTCATTTAATGATTGGTATCCTCCACCTGTGAACCCACGTACTGGCCAACAGACCCTAACAAAATCCCAGACCTCCTTGACTTTTTTGTAGTGAAGGGACTACCGAGGCACTACCTCAAGCCTGAATCCTGCTACGACAGCTCCTCAGACCACACCCCAGTTATATTAACAATAAGCACTATGTTGATAGAATCGGAAACCGTAAAAATGCTTACGTCCAAACACACGGACTGGGAATCCCTCAGAGATTATATTGACAACAACATACAACTGAATATACCTTTGAAAACTCCGGATGACATAGAAGAGGCAACAAAGTACATAACAACACTTATTCAACAAGCTTGTTGGATCAACACCCCAGAGAACCAAATAAAAGATCGGCATAGTAATTACCCACTAGATGTTAAAAACGCTCTACTTGATAAACGACGACTTCGAAGAATATGGCATCAAAGTAGGCTACCAGTGGATAAAGCTGTTTTTAATAAAGCTTCTGAAAACTTAAAAGAAATCTTACACAATTGGAACAATAAGACATTGGAAGATCAATTGGAGTCTTTAACAGCCACTGCATCGACAAATTATTCATTGTGGAAGTTCACTAAAAACTATAACAGGCCTCATAATGCTAGGCCTCCTCTTAAAACCGCATCAGGTTGGGCGCGAACATCCCAGGAAAAGGTAGACGCATTTGCAAGGCACCTCGAAAAAGTCTTTACACCAAATCCAGCCATAGACTTGGAAAATGAAGAACTAGTTGATAGCGTCCTACAACAAGATTTCCAAATGTCGCCACCCCCACGCCCTATTACAGTACGCGAAGTCTGGAGGCTTATCTCAAAGCTTCAAGACAAGAAAGCTCCCGGGTACGATCTCCTCACCAAAGAAGTACTGAAACAGCTACCCAGAAAAGCCATCGTGTTTCTTACATCACTTTTTAATGCCATTTTGAGAATCCAGTATTTTCCTCTGGCATGGAAGGTGTCCCAAATCATAATGATACACAAGATGGGTAAACCTCCTAACGAAGTAACTTCATACAGACCCATAAGCCTTCTGCCAATCCTCTCCAAAGTCTTCGAGAAGCTACTGATGTGTAGAATATTACCTATCATAAATAATGAGAAAATTATTCCCGACCACCAATTCGGCTTCAGACAGGCACATTCTACCACTGAACAAGTCCATCGAGTCTACGATAAGATAAGGAAAAGCCTAGAAGAAAAGTTATACTGCTCCTCAGTATTCCTGGACATACAACAGGCTTTCGATAAAGTTTGGCATAAGGGCCTGTTATACAAGCTGAAAATAAAACTTCCCCACCAGTACTACTCACTAATGAAATCCTATTTGTCGGAAAGAGTATTTCAAGTTAAAGATGCAGATGTGACATCGCAATTCCATAATATAACTGCTGGTGTACCGCAAGGGTCGGTACTAGGACCGGTGTTGTACACATTATACACTGCAGATCTCCCGCAGGCTGATGAGGTTACTACAGCAACATTTGCTGATGACACCGCAATACTGGCCAGCCACACAGATCCTGCTATGGCCTCACACATGCTGCAAGGGAGTTTGGACAAAATAACCACATGGCTACAAAGGTGGCGGATAAAGACAAGCGCAAGCAAATCTGTCCACGTCACATTTACGCTGCGAAAGGGTGACTGCCCACCTGTACACCTCGAGAATGTCACACTATCTCACCACGAAAGCGTAAGATACCTAGGGTTACATCTCGACCGACGTCTAACGTGGAAGAAACATCTTAAGACCAAGAGACACGAACTTAATATCCGTTATAAGAACCTACACTGGATCATGGGACGCAACAGTAAACTGAGTACCGATAACAAACTTTTAATTTATAAAGTAATCTTGAAGCCAGTGTGGCTTTATGGAATCCAACTTTGGGGCAGTGCCTGTAACTCTAGCATTAGCATCATTCAGAGAATGCAAAACGCTATTTTGAGGTCAATCAGCGGCGTTCCTTGGCTTGTCACGAACGCTGAAATACACAAGGAGTTATCAACGAATACCGTCTGGGACGAAATCAAGTACATCACAAAAAGGTATCAGGAAAAACTGGAAAGGCACCCCAACAATCTGGCTGCCGCACTGAAAACAAGAAGCTACAGGAAAAGACTTAAAAGGAAAGACATCGTGTAGTCCACCCACACCTGTGTGGACCTAAGTACGAATACGGAGTAGATGGCTCGCTGGAGTCACGCTCTTCCCGCTAATGTTTACCCCCAACCCATCCGCTAAAAGTACAAAGCTGATCGCGGGTTGTCACAGAAAAAAAAAAAAAAAAAAATTTAATGACTTCTCCCGCTCGGGGTGGAGCGGGAGGGCGTGTCAGACTTTTACTGACTAAAACCCACCCATGTTGCCCATGTTCCTACAGTTGCCTGTGCCATGGCCACGGTATCTCTTTTGAACAGCCCGCGACCCTGCAGCTCTAGGTTGATCTGGCTAACTGACGGCATTCGTACCCTTAACTTACGCATGATGGCGTAAGTTATGCACCTCCATCAATAGTACAATCAAAGGTAAATTTTTTTCGAGACAACAAACAAGCAATCAAAGAAACATATACAGCTTTTTTGCGAACTCAGTTATAACGACAGGCGCATACGACTTAATTAGATGAAGTCACATACATTGATGGCTGTACAAAGCTTTAAATGATAATGATAAATGATTTTATTTCTGTAAATAGGTACAAACACTTTTACACTTTCAATCATATTTTAAAAACTAGGTGAGATCGGCATTTCCTATCTGACTACTCTGAGAAGAAACGCCGAAACAAACTCAGAAGTCACAGTCTCTTTTAAAGTCCAGACATAATGTTGGTCAGGTCATGTGAAGACCATGTGGATTGATATCTGAAATGGTCTTTCGAGGAAAGAACCACACAGAATGAGTGGACCTGTCCAGTCAGTGCACGCATTTGTCAGTTGTCATGCAGCTCAACACAGAACTAAAGGAGCTAAACGATTCGACGAACATTACCAAAGAAAGGACATTTGGGTAGGCGGCATAAATTACTCAAACTGCCAGACTATGATTAAAACTAATAATAATAAAAAAAATGCATTAAAAAAACAACAAATCCACAATGTCTTCACATTCACAATAATTAAAATAGTATAATCCTTTACAAAGTAAATGTCATTGCATATATAAAGTGCATCAATGTCAAAATGTAAATAAAATATGAAAAAATCTTGGTCATATCATATGAGGACTATGTAGACTGGTGTCTGAAATGGTCTTTTGAGGAAAGAACCACACGGATTTGAGTGGACCTGTCCAGTCGGTGCACGCATTTGTCAACCATTGTGCAGCTCAACTCAGAACTAAGGAGCTCAACGATCCGACGAACAATACAAAAGAAAGGACATTTGGGGAGGCCGCGTAAAGTACTCAAACAGCCAGACCATCACCATTAAAAGGAGAAGAAAAAAATGCAATGACCCACATAGTCCGCACATTCACAAAAATTAAAACAATATTATACTTTATACAGTAAATATATACAAATCATTGTTTAGATAAAAGGTACGTATATAAAAAAAAAACATTAAAAGAAAAAAAAAGTGAAAATAGCAAATTACACATCAATTATGTCTGTGTAAACTTATTGGAGCAGCTCAATCCCAAGCCTTCTTGTCCTCAATATAGTCCTTGACAGTATAATAGGCTTTCTGGCATTATTTCCGCTTTGTAAAAGTTTTAAATTTATGAAGGCTTAGTTCTTGAATGTGGCTAGGAAGTTTATTATAAAAACGTATACATTGACATTTAAACGAGCCACCTATTTTCTTGAGCCTGGTAGTGGGAACAACAAATTTGTGTTTATTCCTAGTATTTTTGTTATGGATATCACTGTATTTTTTAAACAGATTAATATTTTTATGTGCACATAAAAGATTTTCATAAATGTACTGAGAAGGCACAGTCATTATATTAATCTCTTTAAATTTGTCTCTGAGGGAGTGTCTGGGACTTAATTTATAAATTGAACGAATTGCCCTTTTTTGTAAAACAAAAACTGATTGATGGTCGGCGGCATTTTCCCACAAAAGAATACCGTACGACATCATACTATGAAAATAACTAAAGTAAACTAAACGCGCTGTCTCTAAATCAGTTAAATTACGAATTTTTCTAACGGCGTATGCTGCAGAGCTTAGTTTTTTTGTCAATTTATCTATATTATTATATTTAGGATCCGGTCGTGTAATACTAATGCGTTCATGTATGCAAAATCAACAAGAATCTCGAAGCATGCGATGTGACTTGAGTGCGTTGCAGCTTCAATTTTAAGAACAATCAAACAACCGATTATAAAGTAAAGGATTTTCGACTCTTTAACGGTAGCGTAAGGTTCATTATAACTTGTTTTCTGAGTCAGCTTAGAAATCGGTCTTCAGTGAACGGCAAGGGTTAATAGTGTTTAAAATATGCACGGCCCATCTTGGAGACTGCATACTGCGTCCGGGGATTCAGAATACTGGATATGGATCCTTTAATAAAGGATTTTATTAAGCTGGTTGAAAACTTATTTTGGTTTTTCTATTGGAATTAAAAAACTTAATTATGCTGAAAAAGAGCCTGTTAATAAACCGTTATGTTTACCAATCATCCAACTTGAAAATGGTGTCTTAAAAATTCCCATCTTTTTTTCGCAATTTCGCAGAGACAGCTAAACTTTACTCTGCAAGAAACTAAACTACTTTAATTTTTAACAAATTAATATGATAGGTTTCGTAATACGTTTATTGACGACCAGTTGTTGTCATATTTTTTTTTACAAATATCTGGGATGGGAAGTAGCCTATGTTGAACTCTTCTCCGGATCCCAGGCTGGCTATCTTTCATAACGATGCGTTCAGTAATTTAGGCGTGATAAGCTACCAGACAGCCTTTTACATAATATTCTAGTATAAAGAAAGTATCACAAAGGTTTTGTCAAATTTCAGGGCGTGGTAAAGACCATCAAACTATATAATAACTTTCTCTATGAGAACAGCATCGTAATCGAAAAAAAACTATCAACTGTCCTATACAAAACTCTGTACCTTTCAATTTAAACACACCTTTCTGACACACGCTATTAATACAAAAAAACACAAAAATAAATCTGCTACAATTTTAATCCTTCTGCAAATTATTAACTCGCATGCATTTCACTTATAAATCAAAATCAAAATATTTTGTTTCACATAACCCTACATGGGCACTAATGAAACGTCAGATTCTAGGTGCAAGGTTCCAATTGGTCGTTTCCTATGGAAAAGAGCCGGCAAGAAACTCGGTTACTCTTTTAAAAATAATTGACTTTTATAATGTTTTCAAACTACAGTGTTAATAGGTATGGGACGACAGTGTAAGCCTGTCAACAAGTACCATATGCTTAACATAAAGACTGGTCTACAGCCCACAACTCAAACTCAAACTCAAAGCATTTATTTCGAATAAACCAATTACAGGCACTTTTGAATTATCAAGGTCGGTCGGTCAGAAAAATGAAGCTAGTTGCCCATTCCAAAGCGTAGTAGGTACCTATGGAGAAAAACGGGCAAGAAACTCCACGGACACTCTTTTAAATCAAATTATGTTTACATTATTTACATTATTCATGTTGAAATTATGCATGTGAGAACGATGCAGAACGTTAAAAGCGTCCGTTATATAAATATGAAAACAATTCAAAAATAAAATTTAATTAAAATACGCCGTGGCAACTAAGAGATGACCAGTCTCAACTGACGGCGCCCGTTCAAGAACATGACGCATGGATTAGCACCATTCAACTCAACCATTTTGAAGGGAGCTAAATGATCCAACACACGCGCCACCATCAGCGAAACAGTAAAGTGAGCATGACATACTCTCAGCCGCCAGGACACATTCAAGTCAATGAAAGACGTACCCTGTAAATGGTAGCTTTAAAGCATGTACATAGTACTCACATAATATGGCATATAGCAATATATAAGTCGTTTCCAAATATATAAGTCTCTAAAAAACGAAAAAAAAAAATAATAAAATTAAATACCTATTTAAACCAAATGACATGATTCCTATTTCAACTGTAATAAAGAGTTGAAATTAGAATTGTTTATAATTACCATTCTATAATGTTCCCACTGCTGAGACACAGGCCTGCTCTCTGTAAGAGGGAGAGGGCCATAATCCACCACGCAGGCCCAGTGCGGATTTGTAGATGTCACATGTCTTCGCATATTTTGTTCTAAGATCTGTCGGTTTCCTCACTATGTTTTCCTCAACAGTTTTGAGAGCAGTGGCGGTGAATTAATTTACACAAAGTCAAGTGCCTGTTTGGGATCGAACCCACGACCGGCAACTCGTAAATCGCTGCCGTTACCGCTGGGCCACCACTGCTTAATTTTTTCAGTATCAGAATACGTCTTGTAATATGAAAATGTTGTGCATGCCTGTTATTAGCGGAAAAAATAGTCCTAGTCCTCTGAAGTGTTACATGTCCTTGTTTGTGTTAATGTTGTTGGCGAGCGCCCCGTTCTTACCGTAAGAGACTGCAATAAAATATTATGGATTAGTTTGGATGAGACCGCCCCGTTGTTACCTCAAGAGACTGCAATAAGTTATACTCACATCTCAACCTGCCTAGCGTTTCCGCACTATGTCGGGCTCAGCTTCCAGTCAAACCGGATGGAGCTGTTACCAGTATTTTATGTACAGCGACTGCCTATCTAACCTCCAAATCCCAGTTACTGGGTATCCGGTATAAATATGGTACCCCTTAGACTCTTGGGCTTCTGACTGCCAAAACGACTGTCAAAGTTCTAAAAATGACAGCCGGGACTGAGGCACGGAGGGGTCTCGATATTTAATGGATGCGTAGCGTTACCTCCGACCGACCCGCACGGCTGTTATTATTTAGCCACGAGCCCCTCTAAAATATACACAAGTCCATCTTTGTGAAAATGCAGTCTTATCCAGCCGCAACAAGTCCAAGACTCGTCAAAAGAGCGTGATGCAATGGTTGAGGGTCGGAAGCGAGACTCTTGATAACTGGCAAACTAGGGCGCCATGGCACTACTTGTCTATAAGTTAAAGCGTGCCTTGTGTCTTAAAGGCAGAGCTGCAGGGTACTTACACGCAACAAAATTATTCCACGGGAACATACTTCTGGGATAAAAGTATCCAATGACCTACGTCAGGTCACGGTTTATCCGTGCGCTTGTCGCATCAGACAGACAGACAGAGATACTTTCATATTTATAATATTAGCATGGATTCACACTTGACGGAGCGCATCAGTGCGAAAAGAACCGCAGCGGACTGGATGCGCGAGCATGTCGCAAAAGTCGACGAAGAACGCCTCCGTGTGTCTGTTCTAGCAAAATAAACAAATTAAACAAAAGTAAAAGTTTTTGTTGTTTCTCATACAATTGTTCTACAGCACAAAATTGAGGCAGCCCCAGTAAGTTATAAGCATACTTGTGATGGGGTTACAATAAAACTAAAAAATGAAAGTAAAAATAAAAGTTTAGGTTCTAGGACGTTGGCGAAGGCGCCGCCGCCCCAATCCAAGAAGGGTGGGGTGGCTCCTCAGATGGCGAAGAACTCGGCCCCGGCGGCGAGACGGCCGCCCCCGCCTTCAAAATCCCTTCCGGCCGACGCCGAGTGGGAAGTAGTCGGGCAGAAGGGCAAAAAGAGTAAGGCAGCAAGGGCGGCCAGGAGGAAAAACAGGCGGCAGCGGCGCAAGGAGCGAAACGTCGCGGCTAGGCTCCGTGCCCCGAAGTCCGCAGCTGTAGTGATCACACTACAGCCGGAAGCGAAGAAGAAGGGCACGACCTACCGCGAGGTGCTCGCCAAGGCGAAGGCGGCGGTTAACCTCGGGGAGCTCGGTGTCACCAATGGCCTCCGGCTAAGAGTCACTGCGACTGGCGCCCGGATGCTGGAGGTTCCCGGTGCGGCCAGCGGCCCGACCGCGGACGCTTTGGCAGATAAGCTGAAGGAGTGCCTGAATGCGGACGAGGCTCGAGTGTCCAGGCCAACGAAGTGCGCTGACATGCGCATTCTGGGCCTGGACGACTCCGTGACGGAAGAAGAGGTGGTGGCTGCCGTCGTTAGGACTGGGGGGTGCTCTGCCGAGCAGGTTAGGGCAGGCACCATTCGTCCTGACTTCACGGGGATGCGCTCCATTACGGTGAGCTGCCCCGTGACGACGGCCCTAAAAATTGCCGGGGAGGGCCGAAGGCTCCTGGTGGGCTGGGTTTCTGCGCAGGTTAAACTGCTGGAGCCCAGACCTCTGCGGTGCTTCCGCTGCCAGGTGGGCAACCACGTGGGAGTGCAATGCACCTCGGAGGTGGATCGCAGCGGTCACTGCTTCCGCTGTGGTCAGCCCGGTCACAAGGCCGGCTCGTGCAGTGCCGCGCCGCACTGTTTTATATGTGCGGCAGCTGGCAAGCCGGCCGATCACCGGGTGGGGAGTAAGGCCTGCGTACCACCCGCCAAAACCAGGGGCAGGGGTAAGCACACTGCCACCGCCGTCAATGCCGCGTCCGCCGACACTGCCGCCGCCGCTGCTGCCTCCACCGTCGTCGCCGCCGCAACCATAGTGGCAGGGCCTTCACAGCGGGCTCGGGAGGGGGCTGATATGGAGTGTCAGTAATGGCCCCATTACGCCTCCTCCAGGCGAACATCAACCACTGCGCCTCTGCTCAGGATCTGTTGCTCCAGAGCATGGCGCAGTGGTCGATTAACATCGCCGTGGTCGCTGAGCCGTACTTTGTCCCGCCCAGGGATGACTGGGTGGAGGACCTGAGCGGCTCAGTGGCCCTAATTTCGTCGGCCGCCGCCGGTACCCTGTCCCTCGAGGCCGTCAAGAGGGGACGGGGTTGCGTGGCGGCACGGTTCGGGGAGATAGTCGTGGTAGGGGTGTACTTCTCTCCGAACCGAACTCTCGCCGAGTTTCACAACTCCCTAGCGGAGTTGAGAGTCGTCGTCGTCGGGTTTCGTTCCCTCCCCGTGCTCGTCCTTGGGGACTTCAATGCCAAGAACTTGGCTTGGGGTTCCCGGATCACGGACACGCGGGGCAGGATGGTGGAGGACTGGGCTCTGGAGACAGGCCTGGTCGTCCTAAACCGGGGTTCTGTCCCAACGTGTGTGCGTATGCGGGGTGAATCAGTGGTGGACATTTCGTTCGCCAGCCCCGCTCTGTCGCCGCACGTCATTGACTGGCGCGTCATGGAGGGGGTGGAGACCTATTCCGACCACCGGTACATCCGGTTCGACGTCTCCGCCCAGACCTCGAGCGCGCCGGTCCGACAGGCCCCGAGTGGTCCGCGGTGGGCGCTGAAGCAGCTGGACCGGGAGCTCCTCCTGGAAGCCTCGATCGTGCAGGCCTGGGTATCACCACCGGACAGGCCTGCTGACATCAACGACGAGGCGGAGTGGTTCCGGGAGGCCATGTCCGAAATATGTGACGTGGCAATGCCCCGGGTCCAGCCCGGACGTGCTTGGCGCCAGGTGTGCTGGTGGTCGCCGGAACTGACGGCTTTGCGCAAGGCGTGCGTGGCTGCGCGACACCTGTACACCAGGCACCGCAGGCTACGTATTCGCCCTCCGGATACGGAAGCCATTCAGGCGGAGCTGTACGAGGGGTACAGAGCGGCGAAGACCGCCCTCCAAGCGGAGATCCTGCGGGCCAGGGCCCTGGCCCGCGAGGAGTCGCTGGAGACTCTGAACAGGGACCCGTGGGGACGGCCCTACAAAATGGTGCGTGATAAACTCCGCCCATGGGCTCCCCCACTGACGCAGAGTCTCCGGCCCCAGCTCATGGAGGAGGTGGTGAGCACTTTGTTCCCTTCGCGGGGGGAGCATACTCCCCCGCCCATGACTCCGCCTACTGCGGTGCCGGATGCGGACCACACTGCCGACGACGACGACGATGCTTCGGAGGTGACCGAGGTAGAGCTGAGAGTGGCGGTACATAGGCTTAGTGCCAAAAATACCGCCCCAGGACCCGACGGCTTACCTGGAAGAGCCTGGGTTCTGGCCATGGAGGCTCTCGGGCCTCGACTTATGGGGCTCCTAAGCGCATACATGGAGGAGGGCCAGTTCCCACTTCGCTGGAAGACGGGGAAACTGGTCCTCATTAAGAAGCCGGGGCGCCCTGCGGACTCTCCGTCCGCTTACCGGCCCATCGTGCTGCTCGACGAGGTGGGCAAGCTCTTTGAAAGAGTTATTGCAAACCGCCTCGTCGGGCGGCTGGTGCGGGTGGGGCCGGATTTGGCGGAGAGCCAGTTTGGTTTCCGCAGGGGGCGCTCTACGGTGGACGCCATCATGCGCGTGCGAGCCCTCACGACGGGGGATGCTGTTGCCCGGGGTGGGGTCGTCTTGGCGGTGTCTCTAGACATCGCCAATGCCTTCAACACCCTGCCCTGGAGTTGCATCAGGAAGGCATTGCGGTATCACCGGATGCCGACCTACCTCTGTCGTGTGGTCGAGGCCTATTTGACGGACAGGGCCGTCATCTACCCCGGTCACCGGGGAGAGTGGAACCGGCGAGAGATGTCGTGCGGTGTCCCACAGGGATCGGTCCTGGGGCCGCTTCTGTGGGATATCGGTTACGACTGGGTGCTGCGCGCGGACCTCCCGAATGGCGTCAGCGTGGTGTGCTACGCTGACGACACGCTGGTCCTGGCACAGGGGAGGTCGCACCAGGAGGCGGCCGAACAAGCGACACTCGGGGTTGCGACAATCGTCGATAGGATCCGGCAGTTGGGACTCGAAGTGGCCCTGCACAAGTCCGAGGCCATGTGTTTTCATGGTCCTCGGAACGCGCCACTGTCGGGTTCCCAGATAACGGCGGGAGGGGTTCACATCGGTGTCGAGTCGACGATGAAGTACCTGGGACTCGTCCTCGACAGCCGGTGGAACTTCGTGGAGCACTTCCGACGTTTGGCTCCAAGACTGGAGCGGGCTGGGGCTGCCTTGAGGCGGCTCCTGCCCAATCTAGGGGGTCCAAACGCCTCCTGCCGGAGGCTCTACGCGGGAGTCGTGCGGTCCATGGCCCTTTACGGGGCACCGGTGTGGGCGCGTTCTTTGAGGCGCCGACCGGCCCGCAGGTTGAACGCGTCCCAAAGGGTCATGGCCATCCGGCTGGTCCGGGGATACCGCACGGTCTCATGCGAGGCGGCGAGCCTCCTTGCCGGATTGCCGCCATGGGATCTGGAGGCAAAAGCCCTCGCGCACGTATGGGAGTGGCGCGAGGAGGCAAAACGCCGGGGTGTAACTCCGCTGCCGCGACAAATCACGGTACAGCGGACAGAGCTCCGGCGGGATCTCATGGCGACATGGAGGGTGCGATTGTCGCAACCCAGTGCTGGGCACGCCACAATAGCGGCGGTAAGTCCCCTCTTTGAGGAGTGGTTGGAGAGGCGCCACGGCGTCCTCACCTTCCGCCTGACACAGGTCCTCACCGGACACGGTTGTTTCGGGAGGTTCCTGTGTCGCATAAGGCGGGAGGAGACGCCCGGGTGTCACCATTGTGTGGATCGCCCGGAGGACACGGTGGAGCATACGGTGGAGGTATGCCCAGCTTGGGCGGAGCACCGCAGTGTCCTCAGGGAGGCGATTGGCGGCGGCGATCTCTCGCGTCCGGCCCTGGTCCAGGCCATGGTACGGAGCGAGAGGGAATGGAAAGCCGTCACCTCCTTCTGCGAAGCAGTAATGCTCGCAAAGGAGGAGGCGGAGCGCGTGAGGGAGAGAGCCTTACGCCCTCACGCCCCTAGTCGCCGCAGGAGACGCCCTGGGCGTCGGGAATCGCAAGCAGATTCCCGGCCACCGTAGGCGCGGGCTTGCGGACGGCGAGCCATGGGTAGCTCGCCGTCCGGTAAGGACCAGGCCCGGGTCGACGGCGCGTTGTGTTCCACGCGCGCCTCAAAGAGACGTCAGCACAAAATGACGGGGTCCGATAGGGCCGACGCCTCAGGGTCGCGGGTTATTCCACAGAGAAAACCGTGGCCCTGGCACAGGCAACTGAAGGAACACGGTGGGTTTTAGTCAGTAAAAGTCTGACACGCCCTCCCGCTCCACCCAGAGCGGGAGCAGTCATTTGATGATTTCCCACTCAAAAAAAAAAAAAAAAAAGGTTCTAGGACGTTGCATTTTCTGTAGCATGTTCAGGTGTGTACGCTACAGATTGTTTGTGTGTGTATGTGTGTGTGTGTGTGGATGTGAATAGGTGTGTGTGTGTGAGTTTTAATGATTGAATAACTGGTGTATGCTAGGATTGGGTACAGGTTCTTCATTAGCTTATTCTAGTTGATATAAATTCAATTTCATCATACGTCTGTGATTTTAACCATTCCATTAGAGTATTTTTACATTCGTACCGCAACATGGGGTAAATATTAAATTTAAGGTTCAATTTATTATAAATATAAGTTGATTGAGTATTATACTGACGCCTGGCGAAAACCGTGCGGACCGGAGGGGAATGGGCCACAATATCTTTACGTCTTTTATCGACATTTCATGGATCAAATGAGAGAGTCTTATGCAGATGTATGGTTATGTTCAATATGTATAACTTCCTAACAGTGAGCAAATTACTAATCTTGTAAAGGTTGTCTGTAGGATATCGGAAGGGTTTAAAAACATAACTTTGATGAGAGAACTTTGAGCCCTTTCTAGGTCTAGAAATTAGGTCTTGTTGGCCGCACCCCAGATCGGTAAACAGTATGTGATGACCGATTGTGTCAGAGCAGTATATATTTTGTTAAGTAGCAACGGTGGCATCACATGCCGCAACGTTTTAAAAATCCATATAAGTTTTCTGACTCAGGCCATGGTATTTCCAATATGGGTGTGCCAGGACAATCGTTGGTCAACTGTAATACCAAGATTTAGTGAATCTAACTTGTTTTATGCTTTGACAATTGCAAGGATAATGGGAGTTTTCACACTCATGGATCACGATCCCAAAACCAGCACCTGGCTGTGTCGTCTGGTTTGGAGTAAAGCAGATGAAGTTCGTTTTAGATACGTGTAGGGTTAAAAGATTAGCATTTAGCCAACTTGCTATTACCGCTAATCCACGTTCATCAGCAGCACGCACAGCAGCCCATGAGTAACCGACGAAAACAACTACCGTGTCATCTGCATACGAAAATACTCGTCCGCCACTGTTTCTGATATTACATAACTATTTTTTATAGATCAGGAACAGCGTCGGGGCGAGTACACTTCCCTGCGGTACTCCAAAACATACAGTTTCTTTTCTTCATCACTAGTTAAGTTTCCAACCTTAACCTACTGTTTACGGTTAGATAGCTATCAAAAAGAGATAGTGCCTATTGTCTTATGCCGATTGTTTCAAGTCTGTGCAGAAGGATGGATACAGAAACGGTGTCAAATGCCTTTTTTTGGTCTAAAAATACTGTAAGACATTTCAGTCCTTTATCTGCGTTATAGACTTTATCGCAAGTTAAAGCCTTAATGGCATCTTTTGTAGATATACCCCTTCTGAACCCATATTGTGAAGTAGATAAAATATTATGTATGATAAGGTAACTAATTAGTCTGTTATTTAGCAATAAAAAAAATGCAATGCATGATAAAACCGATATAGGGCGGTAGTTATTGACATCGTTCCGGTCCCCCTCCTTGTGCACAGGCGTAACCAAAGATCGCTTAAAACCAGCTGGAAAAATCCCCGTTCTAAAGCACAGGTTAGCCAGTTGGCTTATTAAAGGGACCACGAAGTCCCTAGAAATTTTCCAAACAATTTTAGGTATACCGTCCCAGCCCGGTGAGCTTCCAGAATCGAGACCCATGAGTATGCCATCCACTTCCTGCGGGTCAGTGTCAAGCAGTACAAATGATGTAGTGTGCTGTTTACTCCTTATGCATGAAGAGCTAAGATTAGAGAGCTTAGATTGTTTACTATCTCCTCCGCTAGTGTTTTACCGATTGTGACGAAAAACTGATTAATATGGTTTAAAGAATCGAGAGGGTGTGAAAACGTCTGAAAGTGATTTGTTGTATTATATTAAAGGGATCTTTCTTAGTTTGCACTTGCATTTTGTTACGGAGATTAATACACCGAAGTACACCAGCGGTCATCCAAGGCTTGATAACCCGCATGCCGTTTGGGACTGACTTAGTTGTAGTATTTGATAGAAGTGAAGTTTTTATTACATCTATAAATTTATGAGCCAATTTATCTCAGGGTCATTATACGTATTGAAAAATAACATGTCAGTACTTATCAAGTTAGTAAAGGCATTATCAAAGTTAATTAAAGTTTTGGTTTTGGCTGAATGTTTGATTTTTATTGATCGTGTTATGTTTGTCAATACCATTGCGTGATCTGTGATTGATGTATTTATAACTCCCACAAAAGCTGAGCTCAAAGTTTTGTCAATTTTTATAAGTGTATGGTCCAAACAGCTTTGTTCTCTGGTAGGTAGATAGTGTCCTGGTAATAGTTCGTGTGCCGCTAGCATATTTAGATAGTTTAATCTGTTACTGCGTTGTTGAGATATTTCAGAATTCTTAATTATTAAATTAATATTGATGTCCCCTACAATTATAATATTTTAATGTGTCTTAATAGAGTCAAGGTGAAGATTTAATGCACCTAGAATCTGACGTTTCATAAGTGCCCATGTAGGTCTATGTGAAATAAAATATTTTGATTTGATTTGATTTGAATGAATTTAAGAAATTATCAGCACAAAGGTTAGAGGGAGAACGGTATATACCTATGATGGTATAGTTAGAAATGGATACCTGGATAGCTGACGCATGTGAAATATTGATTTCAGTTATCTGGACCAGATGGTCATTTAGAACGTATGCTACCACACCATCATTTTGATAAAGTTGATTTTTCGTATAGTACGATGTGTAGTTACTAAGCAATGGTAATTGTCTGTGATAGTTAAGCCTACACTCCATTAATATCAACACATCAATTTTATGTTTTATTTGTGATAAGTTAAGCTGTAAGTCTTCGAAGTTAGAATAGACACTCCTGATATTATGCGTTAATAATGTCAAGTTACAGTTATCATGCTGTAAGTAATTATGCAGTTCTTCAATGTTAATAATAGCTGACTTCGAAATTCCTGTGTCATAAATTTCCCGTAAAGTAATAAGATTGCTATCCATTAATGTGTCTATGATACGAATGGCGCATCATACAATTTACGTTAGTGAAGAAACATTGAGACAATGTGTTGTAAATATTTTAATTTTATAATAAATTTATTTGTGCCAGACAGTTTAAGTATGTTGAAAAGTGTGTGTAACCTGTGTGAAGGTGGGTGCGTGTTATGAGTTTGAGAGATTGTAAGTGTGAGTGTTTTTGGGTGTAATGTGAAAGTTGTACGAGTATTGCATTTTATTACATTATGATGGTATTGAACATACTTGAATGTGTAGATTGCTAAAAATATAAACTGATTCTTGACACATTTAACAAGATATAAGGATAAAAGATTATGTTACTAATACAAAAGAAAATAATTAATAGTACCAACTTAGTAAAGACCTTTACATAACTTAGTCACAGTTCTTGCATTAAGTGATGTACCTGAGTTTCACTCTTGATAAGAATAGCCCGAGAGTTTTCATAACGTTTCACGAAGACACGTCCTAAATTTATATTGTTTTGTTTTTGCTAGGTCCCGCGCCAAGAAGTATAAACGGTTCCCCTTAGCAGTAAG
The DNA here is from genome assembly GCA_963555695.1 of Dasypolia templi. NCBI lineage: Eukaryota > Metazoa > Arthropoda > Insecta > Lepidoptera > Noctuidae > Dasypolia > Dasypolia templi. The sequence goes on along the minus strand of OY743138.1, from coordinate 33,809,385 downwards.
ATGTTCCGATATAAACACGGGCGTATCCTCATTGTTGGTGAATCCAAGATGTTTTGCCTGGAGCTTTATTTTACTCTTTGTACGGTGAACCCGCACATTTCATAACACATTAAGTAGGTTAAGGCTACATCAGCGTTTGCATACGCGCGATCATTTTGTAAACTGGCTAAGTAAAAATAAATCAGTGATTTTACCACACTCAACACGGGCGGTTTAATTCTTCATCCCCGAGTTTCCATCATCACAAGTGTACAGAGCATTCATCGTACGCTTGCATAAGGTGTATAGACTATCGTCATACATTATTTTTGGTCCTTCGAGCCGGATCTGGGATCACGCGTAACCATCCATCGGGTGTATAGATCAAGGTGTGTTGAAATCGCAGCCATACACTTGATTATCTTCGTTGAGCATTTTGCGACAGTTCCGTAAATAGATCAATTCAGTCCATTAAGTGAACCATCAGTGAATCGCTCCAAGATGACATCGGTGGAGCTAAATCTACATAAGTACTGCACACGGCGTTGGCAGCTCACAGTTTGTACCACAACTCGTCAGTATCCAAGTAAGATTGTTCCTTTTATTAAATCATAATAGCCGTTTCAAGCGCTCGTCAATCGGAAATATTAGAAGGCCTCAACAGGATAAAGGTCAACTTCGGTAAGGATCCGTTGTCGAGAAAAACTGCGGAATACACCCAAAAGAGATTAGAGTCGTTGGATAACCTCTGGGGAGAGTTCGAACAAAATCATTTGCAACTCTCTGAGTTTCCGGATATGGAACCTCAATGTTTTCTACCAGTGTATTCGAAACTTACTTACTGCCTTTGGTTCAGATGAAAAGGGTACGCAGTCAAACCCTGAAGCCACTGAACTGTTGGCTAATTAGAGAACCAATTTTAGTTCTTTCAAGTGAGGAGTATTAACGTAGACGAAATATCCGAAAAATGGGTACTTGAAGACGAGCTTAGGGCTATACAAGCCAAGTGGAACACTATCGATACGTTCCATCTGCAAATCGACCACATATTTCAAGGTGCGAGCGTAGCTACAAGGATAGGAAGCGTTCGTTAAATAAGAAAATATCGTCCATGGTTCATGTACAACAGGCAACGCCGAAGCACGAGATTCCTACCTTTACCGGGAAATACACGCAGTGGCCAACATTTAGTGACCTGTTTACAGAAGCTATTCACGACAACAACACAATACCCAAGGCTCAGAAGATGCAACACTTGAAGGGAAAGGTCAAGGGAGTGGCTGGACGCCTTATTCAACATCTTCACATTTCGTCTGAAAATTACGACACAGCTTGGAGATTCTATATCACCGATATAATAATGCCCAAGTTCTCTTTACAAATCAAATAGAGATCTGTTTAAATCAGCCTTCTATATCCAAACAAACAGCTTATGAGTTATAGCAGTTATATGATCCCACCACGGAGTGCATCCATGCTATACACAACCTTGGCGTGAACACAAATACCTGGGATCCGTTGTTAGTACATCTTCTCAGTAAGAAACTGGACCAGGAGACTTACTGTGACTACAAAAGAGGCGCGGAAATCACCCAGGGAGCTCCCATCCTTGACAGAATTTATGACGTTTCTCGAAAACAAGTTCACAGCCCTAGAACCTTTACACCGAAGAGAGAGAGAAACAACAAAGCCTGCCTTTAAACGGGAGTCTGGTCAACAGCGGGACAAACCTACCAATCATGGGAACCACTACAAGAAACAATATCAAGTCGTCGCTACTCAAGGGTTAGGCTGTCCGATCTGTAATAAACGCCACTCTATATTTCGTTGCAGGAAATTTACGAAAATGACCCCGGGTGATAAGTTAAACTTGGTAACAAAGAATCAATATTGCAAGAATTGCCTAAATTATCATCCTGGCAGTGAGTGCAACAGCACAAGACGTTGTAAAAGGTGTGAAAGTGAACACAACACTTTACTGCATGATGCTTGTGGACCACATCAACAAACCGCAGCGACAACGAGCGTTAACGTGCAGCCATCATCGGCACAGCATAATGTCTACCACGTCGCCGCTGATAACTAAGAAATACTGTTAACCACGTTGTCGTTAAATGTATTATCTGAAAATGGTACATACGTCACATTACGAGCGCTTCTAGATCAGGGGTCCCAAATTTCATTGGTTTCAGAAAATGCGACGCAAATGCTAGGCTTGCAACGTCGACAGTATCATGCCTCCATTTCAGGAGTAGGTACTCTCCAAACAAAGCAAAGGAATTGTAACACTAGATTGCAAGTCCATCTACGGAGATTACACCTTAAGGATTCAGGCGGTGGTTGTATCAAAGGTCATAAGCAGCCTACCAAACTCATCATTCCGCAAACAGCCCTGATCTAACTTGCAACACCTTCAGTTAGCAGACCCGGAGTATAACGTATCAAGACCTGTCGATCTTCTTCTGGATGCCAGTGTATATTCGGAAATTATATTAAGTGGTATTATCAAGGGCCCGGCGCAGGCCCCGATAGCGCAACAAACCAAAATGGGTTGGATCTTATCAGGAAATGTTAAAACGTTGAACTGTCATGTCGCCATCAATAACATTGATCATTCAATTTTATTGATGGCGACATGACAGTTCAACGTATTTTATAGCCAAGTTTTGGGAGTTAGAGGATATTCACGACTCATCATCAACAAACGTGACTATTGGTGATCAATTTTGCGAAGATTTCTACAAAACTACCACGAGACGCTTAAATAATGGCACGTATGAAGTTGGGATATCCATGATACCAGGCTCTGAGCAGCATCTCGGATCATCAAAGTTTAAGGCTATAGCGCAATTTAAACAATTAGAGTCAAAGATGTCTAAAAATACATCGTTTGCAAGTCAATACAAACAATTTATGAACGAATACCAAGAATTAGGTCACATGCGACAAGTCGAAAATATAACTGATCAGGCGTACTACTTACCACATCATGGTGTATGGAAACTTGATTCCACAACAACAGACTTGAGAGTAGTTTTTAATGCCTCATCCAAGACTACATCGGGTAACAGTCTGAACGACTTAATGTACAGTGGACCAAACTGACAACAAGACCTATTAGCACTTATCATAAATTGGAGGCAATACCAATCTGCAATCACTGCGGATATTGAAAAAATGTACCGTCATATAATCGTTAGAGAGCAAGATCAGCCTCTGCAAACGATCTTTTGGAGAGATTCAATGGATGATCAATTGAATCAATATCAATTAACCACTGTAACGTACGGGACCAAAGCAGCTCCATTTTTGGCTTTGCGGACTCTAAAGCAACTCGCGGCAGATGATGCCGAGAAATATCCACTAGCAGCAGCAGCTGTACAGAACTGCTTCTACATGGATGACTTGCTGAGTGGAAAGAATACCGCCGATCAAGCAAAAGAGCTACAACAACAACTTATTAAAATGCTCCAGGGTGCTGGTATGAACCTGCGAAAATGGCCAAGTAACAATCCAGAACTCTTGCAAAATCTAACAACCGACCAATTGAACACTCCCTACGAATTTAAATGTCTCGTATCCAGAAAGACTCTTGGATTAAGATGGAACCCATCATCTGATTCATTAATGTTCCAAAGTAATGTAATCCCTAGGCGTAATGCAGTAATTAGAAAGCGGTAATTATTGTCAGAAATATCAAAGCTATTCGATCCCCTTGGTTGGTTATCACCGCTTACAATCAGAGCGAAACTACTGTTTCAACAAACTTGGTCCATTGAATCCAATTGGGATCAAGAACTACCAAAGGACATGCAAGAATATTGGCTAACATTAAAAAAAGATTTCAACTGCGTCGACAAATTCCGCATACCAAGATTCTTAGGCAACACAGAAAAAACCTGTCGTTTACATGCGTTTTGCGACGCGTCAAACAAAGCTTACGCTTGCGTTATTTACCTAGTCACCAAGAACAATAAGGGCGAATACACATCGACAATTGTGGCTGCAAAAACACGTATATATATAACGTCTCATCAATTGTTAAACCAATCTTTGTGGTGGGAAGGGCCTGAATGGCTAAAAGGTTGCGAGAGTAAAGATTCAGTTAAGATCGTATACCAGTCCCCAACAATCGAAACAAAAGCGGTTAGTGTGAACACAGCCTTAGTGAATTACGGAATTACTGCAAAATTACAGTTCGTTGACAGGAATTTTACGGATTACTTGCTGGGTGTTACGTTTCATCAAGCGAATTCGTAACAAACAGATTGCAACACACGGTTTTCTGGAGTCATCAGAAATAAACAATGTCTACCATCTAATTATTAAAGAAGTGCAATCACAGGAATTTCAGCAAGAATTGCAACATATTAAGTGTAAACAACACGTGAGCTCGAAAAGCAAGATTTGCAGTTTAAACCCTTGGCTAGACGAAAATGGCTTATTAAGAGTTCGTGGACGTTTAAAACACGCCAGTATAAGCAAATCGGCGAAGCATCCCATCATCATACCAAGCCACAATCGGCTTACTGATCTTGTCATTAGCCAAGCACACATAACGACTTTGCACGGCGGTCCCAGACTAACACTTTCCTACTTAAGGGATAGATACTGGATCATCAGCGGAATCAGCAGCTTATTGCGTAACACATTTTCGTAAATGTTTACGACTAATCTGTTTGACTTTGATAGTTCAACAACATTCATTCCGTTATTTACATGGTTGAGCAGTTTTTTTTATCGAATATATGAAGCAATGGATTGGCAATCTGTTTCAAAATGATTCAGATTCCGATTAATTGTGTATTACGCAATTAGGGTACAGGACGGTAAAACGGCAGTTAAGACTGTGCGTTAAGTGTCGCCGATTTAACAACGAAGTTCAACAGCAAATTATGGCAGACTTACCAAGAGCCAGAGTCACTCCGTTAAGGCCATTCACTCATACTGGTGTCGATTTCACGGGCCACGTAGAGATGAAAGTCAATAAAGGAAACGGGATCAAAACAACGAAAGGATACGTAGCAGTCTTTGTCTGCCTGTCGACGAAAGCGGACCATCTGGAACTGGTTTCAGACCTGAGTACGGCCGCCTTTCTAGCAGCGTTTCGTCGATTCTGCTCCCGACGTGGATCACCAGGCCACATGTATAGTGACAACAGTACAAACTTTGTAGGCGCTAATCGACTCATGGAGGAGGATATATAGATAAAAAGGATTATAAGGAGATTATCCAGAACATCCACCCGGACTTCTTTAACAAAATCAGTGAGATAAACATCCAGTGGCACTTTAATTCACCTGCCTGGCCGAATGCTGGTGGACTTTGGGAGGCGGCCGTGAAGAGCCTGAAATACCATTTAGATAGTGCCCTAGCCGATCAACGCCTTACGTACGAAGAGTTCTCAACGTTACTTTGCCAAATAGAGGCATGTCTGAATTCCAGACCTTTATGTCAACTCACGGAGAATTCAGACGACGACTGCCTTACTCCGGGACACTTCCTGATTGGGGCACCGATTTTATCACGGCCTCAAACTGAACCGGAATCATCAACGCTATAGGCGCGATGGCAACTCGTCCAAGCTATGACAAAGAATATCTGGCAACGGTGGTCATCAGAGTATCTGCAGCAGCTACAAACCAGAACCAAGTGGCAACAGGCACGACGTAATCTTGAAGTCAACGACTTCGTCCTCATCCGTGAAGACAACGTACCTCCGGGTAAATGGGCAATGGGACGAGTGCACATACTTCATCCTGGAAAGGACGGGTATGTGAGAGTAGTTACTGTCAGGACAAGCAACAACACACTACAGCGTCCAGTCAACAAGCTTGTATACTTGCCTGTAAATAAGGAGGTATCCTCATCCAAACCCATGAACCAGAGTGAGGATGAGTCTTCCACTCCGTCATCAAATCAAGTTGAAGTAAAAAGGAGTCCTCCGCGACCACGAAAACAAAAAACTTTGCAAGCCTTTTTCATAAGTACTCTAGTAATGCTTTTGTTTGCAACTCCTAGTCAACAACAGAAAGTGACGACATACAACGTTACGCAAATTACCACAAACCAAGGACTTTGCTTCGACAAGATGTCCAACCTCCAAGTTATCAAGGACGATTGGAAACTCATCGTGTTTTATAACATGTCCACGTTCTATCATGGAGCATCGAACATTAAAAACTATGTCAAGCACATAAACCAAACCGTCGATCGCATGGGTTCGCAATACGACAACGTCATCCTACAATTAGAGCAAGAAGTGAAGGAACTTGACCATTATCAAAAACTCCTTGAAAACCCAAACGCAAGAAGGCAAAAACGTAGTTTAATCAACGGAGTAGGGTACCTGGCAAATACGTTGTTCGGAGTACTAGATGAAAACTTCGCTCAACAGTATAAGCAGTGAAAAAATAACGAATAATGAAAACCATCTGCAAAACATACTCAAGAATCAAACCTTGGTCTTGGAATCGGAATATAACATTCTGCGACGCAGCGAGGACACGATGAACAAACAGTTCAAATTTATAAATCAACATCTTCAAAACGTCACGGACGAAATCAATAAGGTGCGTCTGGACAACAGAAACGGCATTTATGTAACATCATCCGCCCTAGCTGCGAGTATCATATTGTTAAACCTAATGCGAATCCAACACTCACTTATCAACACCGTGACAGACATAAGCCACGGTCGCATCGACCCGTACCTTTTGACTCCCGAACAGCTGACTCGTCAGATCAACATAATCTCCGGGCAATTGCAGGGAAGTCTAATGACCCCAATCGAGCCATCTAACCTATCCGAGCTTTACAAGATTATGAAGGCGTCGGCAAAGCTGTATGGAGGCTATCTTATTATAGAGATAAAGATTCCGCTCGTGAACAACGATATCTTCGAGTTAGACAGAATCATACCTATCCCTCAGAAAAGGGGGTCGAATCACGTTCGCACCGTCCCAAGCTCACCATATATTGCCTATTATTTACAAAAGGACCTCGCCCTTCTCTTATCAGATAGCGATCTGCAAACATGCTTTCATATCATTAGTAACAATCGGCTACTGTGCTCCATTGACAAACCTGTTTACAATCTGGGAATAAAACAGTCGCTATGCGATATCCAGACTGTAAGTAATACGAGGAGCGCTTGTAAACAAGACGTGTCCACGTGCCACAATTATTGAATCAACTTACACAATTCGAACTCCTGGTTTTACACCTGTTGTGAGTCATATCAACTCCGTATTTCCTGTATTGCTGACACAACAACGACAGTTATACGAGGCAGCGGTATCATTGACCTAGGTTATGGGTGCACACTGAAATCGGATTCGTTCAGTATTCACACGCACAACACTCATGTGAGCACAATGTACCTATCACGTGATTAATTTATATACCTTTGCTTTATTTTTAATTTTTTTGTACCAATAGTGTTATAGTATTTTTATTCTTGGTGCATCGTCTTCACATATAGAAATATAATTAATGTATACAAAATATTGTAAAACATTTTAAAAGAGTAACGGTGGAGTTTCTTGCCACTTCTTCTCCATACGAAACTACTTTTTGGAAGTGGCGCCTAGCATCAATTCTATTTTTAATGTAAATTTTGACGTTCAAAAGTGCCTTTTTATGGGCCTATTTGAAATAAATGCTTTGACTTTGACTTTGAATTTGACAACAACTATTTACGCTATTTGAATATGCGATCAAATATCGAAGTCCCAGAGGTTTCCATATTGAACTCTCTAATAAACACTACCTTTCCCAACGATTTCGACGTACCGGAAAACCACACCCATATGTGGTATCAGCTTAGAGACTAAATAACCAATATAAAGGAACAATCTGCTACACAACTAAACGTCCACGACATCCACCATTATTCCGTCGTGTACGTTACCTTGGCTTTGGTTCTCGTCTTAGGCGGCATATGCTTATACCTAATTACAAGAAGTAAGTGCCAAGCCGCATCGGCGCCGCAACAGCGTGAGATGTTGGAGGTACGTGTAACGAAGGGCGAGCGAGCCCTGGGGGTGGAGGCGCAAGCTGACCTCACAGGACCAGGGTCTACTAAGTGCGCGCGTGAAACAGTGACAGTGCCAGTGATCAGTGAGTTCAGTGATATGAGCAAGTCCACCGAAAGCGTTGATAAAAGACCTCTCCTATGGTGAAATATTAACTACATTTAGTGTTAGGTATACTTAGAGTAGATGTTGTTGAAATCACCTTGTATCAGCTGTCAACGAAAAATTTTATCATTTATCCTAAGGCATCATTTTTATTGTATTTAGAAAGCTAGGTTCATCTAGGGTCAACATATTCGCTCGTCTTCTCCTTTAGAGTTGGCAGTATGTACGGCGAACCCGCACATTTCATAACACATTAAGTAGTTTAAGCTACATCAGCGTTTGCATACGCGCGATCATTTTGTAAACTGGCTAAGTAAAATAAATCAGTGATTTTACCACACTCAACACGGGCGGTTTAATTCTTCATCCCCGAGTTTCCATCATCACAAGTGTACGCTCGCATTCATCGTACGCTTGCATAAGGTGTATAGACTATCGTCGTACATTGTAGGTTTTGGCTTTCTATAGAAAATCGGTTTTTATTATAGATGAACCAAGCTCGACAATAATGGGGGTGTTTTTAACCCTGCCCTGGATTCTATGAATATCCTTTACATCTTTCACTTCTAAATTTCCTCTAATGCTTTTTTAGAGGGTTAAATCCATGTTTATGAGGTCACCTTTAGTTTCTTGAGGTTTCCTAGGAACGTTCTTAAGTTCTATACAGGTTTTCTGCGTGCATCTTTGTAGGTCTTCCATTCTTTCTTCCAATATGGTTATATACTCTCGGTCTTTTTTTGCTTGTAACTCAAGAGATTCAATTTTGTTTAGAAACTTCGTGTTGACTTGACAGGCGAGCTGCACTAACTTCTATACTAGTGTTAGTTTGCTGAATTTCCTTTAAATTTTGAGTTTATCGCCAAAAGTCCGCTTTATTGAGTGGCCAGAAATGTTGAAAATAATTCCCTCATCTCTTTCTTAAATTTGCTAAATTCAGAAGGCAAGTCTTCCTCTCTCATCCTTTTGTTGTGAACAGAGACAAAGGAGACAGCGATTTATTCAATTGTAATGTGGACATGTTACTAGGGTGCAATAAATCCTAATTAGTTAGAAGATTATTTTGCGCTGGGGCCGATGGGAGGAGCTTTACCGACGAGTGATTAGGCTGTGGGCGTCATTAATAAGTTAATGAGGAGGCGCAGGCGCAAGTAGTCATCCAATTACAACTTAAGGGGCCTTACCCAAGCTGTAGTCGTCGTGTGGCGCGTCGTGGCACTGGCGTTGAATCGTCAAAAGTGATCTCTGGTAACATGAAGCCTTTAACTTCAATTCGAACCCTATTAATGATAAAGTAGCCATCTGTTAATCATTTTGTCTAAAGCTTTTTGCAATAGATGGTGTTTTATTTATTTGGTCATGGTTAATTTCCAATATTTTTTCTTATTTGTATCAAACAACTTAAATTTTTACTAAAGATAAAAGAAATCTATTAACATGTTTTTAGTTGTAGGTCGACTTCTAGATGGCGTTGTAAAACTACTGTCTCTGGCCATTAGTGAGTCGCTGATGCTGCCATCTGTTGAAAAGTTGGACGAAGAAAAGTTGCCAGCTCAATAGCCAGACTTAGGGAGGTTTCATTTCCTTGTATGGGATTGGGTATCTGTACGTAGTATTATATTTTCTGTGATTCCGGCTCACCATCTCTCACAGAGAGGAGGCCTGTGTCCCAGCAGTGGGAACATAGTAGGCTGATTATGTATATATGTATGTATTTATATACTTATAAAGTAGGTAGGGTAACTTGTTTACTTCTATTTGTTTTTGATTCTATTTGTTTTTGTTTTTGAGGCCTAAGCTGAGCTTTGCATCCGTGTGAGTGCAATCGTACCAATGTGATCGCGCAAGGGACGCACAGCGCCTCAAGCCGATTGTTTAAACTAATCGCGCTCTAGGCCGACGTCACACCTACTCTATCTCTATGTGCACTCACAAAAATGCAAAGCTCAGTTTAGGTCTTGCGGACCGTACCTACTTATCTAATACACTGGTGATCAGGTACATACGAGTACGTAGGTACATAAGTATCTGGGAACTTCAAAGAATACCTAAGTACCTAGTACCTACATATTACGAACCGTAATATAATTTTTTTTATGTTTTTAATATTTGCAGGAATAAGACAGTAATATTAAAAATAAATTTGGCCCATTTTACTTTTATCTGCTTTTTTATTTTAAGTGTCCAACATTCAAAACACAATAAAACAGACACTAGGCTTCTTTTCCTAAGTGGGCCGCTATCCACCACGCGGGCCCAATGCGGGTTGATAGATGTCTCAAAAGTTTATGGTTCTAGAGCATGATGTTCGTGTATTCCCGTTCGTCCCATCGACTTCGTCCCACGAGGGGGACGAACGTTGTGTTTCCTCATAATGTTTAGTGACCAAGTTTTTGTTTATTTACAATTTGTGAGGTGGGGCCGCTGCCACTGGGCCCTGTGACTGGGTCATCTTTATGTAAAATAAGACAACCGTAATCCCACATCCATTTCGCACTGGCTCATTGTTTAAATCCGACCAAGTGCGTGTCGACCCACGCACATTGAAATACTCCGTAGTTGGGACCAATTTATCCCAAGAACAAACTTAATACTGTAGTTGAAAAACATGATCTCCCATATATTCCAAATGCAAATGTAAGTTGGTCGACTATTACTCGTTAGCTTGTCTACCTACTTTAGTTTTCCTTTAAACTTCGCATATATCTCTGCCGTGCATTTTTTCACATCCAAATACCACCATTTAGATGGCAGAGGGGGGGGGGGGGGAAGCACTTGCCTCTAACAAAAAGTAACACTTTAAACATTAATATTTCGCAAACAGATCCCTGAATCAAAAATTGACAGACCGGCAATATTTTTGAACGACCATTACGGTGACACCCCACACTAGGAGATAGACGAAAATCATCCCCACTTTACGTGTCGGGGAGGTACCCCAAAAATTTTATTTTACCACTTTGTCGGCGTGATTATTATATGTATCCCCATGGCAAATTTCAGCATGGTAGTCTCCGAGCTAAGTCGGACAGCCGGACAAAACATACAGACAGATGGAGATGGCCATAGAATGGACATGACAAAACCATAAGGGTTCCTAGTTGACTACGGAAGCCTACAATCATTAAACCGAGTTGAATTTGACTTGACATTGACTTGCTAAGCAATTCACACCAAATCACATTCATTCGAATATTCGAGTATGTGCAAAAGAGTATGAAACTTGCTCAGGCTTGAGGATACCAAATATACCAAAAGTCTAATAAAATTTAAGATCGGTCGTGCACACATACGTTCAGACGTGTTCGTTTTCAATATTTGATAAATAATTTATTTAATAATAGTGACCTCCTTTAGTGCATTACTGTCGTAATGCGTAAGTAAGATTTTGCTTAGTGTTTAGTTTTGTTAATGATGGACAGGAAATGGTGAATTTGTAATAAAACAAAATGGATAACAGCCCCTTTATTCCAAGGGACCCAGTGCAACCCTACGCTTCGCCGTCGAAGATGACGACGCAAAACTCAACCCTAGAGTTGGTCACGGTTCATATTGTTTCAACGCCCGAAATTCAAAAATGGATGTCAGCCATCGAACAGCACCTAAATGAAATTTTCTTTATTGCCGCGGATGGAAAACTGAGTATAGTTTTCCATCCGCGGCAATAAATGAAAATTTCTACCCGATGCTGTACTGTACGGATCTGGAACCTCACAAATGGCAGTCCTATAATCAGTTGCTAAATCATAAAGCCATTCAGGCCTATGAAGCGGTTGATGCCCTTCAAGAAAAGCGCGACCTGATGGAATATATTTCGTAGTTCAAGCTAAGGACTCTAGTTCTTCGGGCAATGGTTCTTTTGCCGATATAGTGCAAAAGGGTTCAAATAATTTCGTTCGACCCAATTTTCTAAGTTTTGTTACGGCCCGAGCAAATGAAGCATCCCACCTGCCCCCTTCTACTACATCCTTCATAATGCGCACGGCAGAAGAGTGGAACTCATTACCTGCGTCTGTGTTCCCGAACGCATTCAACCCGAATCTCTTCAAAAGTTAGAGTGAACAGGCTTCTTCTGGGTAAGCTCAGTCCATCGTAGACTTTGTCTCTGTCACTTCTGACCTAGACTAGAGTCAAGAGTTTCTGTATAGTCTCAGTTTGTATCGGCCTTTCTTCTCAGAGTGGTCAGATAGGAACCGCCGATTTCATCTAGTTTTTAAAATATGATTGACGTGTAAAAGTACAGAAAACAAATCATTTATCATTTATCAAGAGCAAACCCATCTCAAATAAAAAAAAAAAAATGCTGTACGTTCGTAGTTACCGAGACGAAACATGACGCTGATAAACTGAAGCACGCAGTCCAGCTTTCTACATCTGGATGAACCCAGCAAGCGGAAACCTCGTATCGTGGTTGAAGGAGTGCCGACTTCTTTGGCTGAAAATGAGGTGTTTAGGTGCATTTTCGAACAAAATGTAGCCGACAAGTAGCCAGCGATGTCCTTGGACTTGGCGTTAATCAAATTACGCCACAAATCGGGGAAGAGAGATGCTAACCTGCAATTATGTTGTTGAAGTTTCAGCCAATATACGTAAAGCCCTTATGCTTCAATCAAGGCTTTTTATAAACTTGACGTCCTGTCAGGGTCTTGACATCGGTAACAAGGGTTTATAAATGCCAACAATATGTTCATGCAGTTAAAACCTGCCGAGAGAGTGCGGACACTTTGGTGATGCTGGTCATTTGATATCCGAATGCGCGAAGAAAGTCGACATTCATAAATGTGCAACTTGCACACGTGTAAAAAGCCCAGTGATCACAAAACGGGAGACCATGAATGACTCTGTTAAGAAAATAGCAGAGTACAGATATTTTAACTAATACTCAAGGCCAGACTTCAGTTTCGCTTGTTGCTGACTCAATATACCTGACCACCGCACTGTTCTACTTACCATTCGATTTGCCGCTGCCTAAGCACATTAGCCGACTGCTTCAAAAATCGAATCATGTATTTGTTGCAACCTAGTTAATAATACCTACTGCTGACGACTCAGTCATATTGGTGTAACTAAGTGATAACAACAATTTTCAGTAAATAATATAGAAATCATGTACATATTTAAGACCTTAATTGTTTGTGTCTATGTAAATTATAACATAATAAATTCACTTACTATGTCACTATTTTTAAATTTTTTGTTAGATATTGTTAAGAAATCAGTTGTCCTAATCGTAATTGTAAGAACGCCTGTGATACAGTTTTATCCCTGTACTTTTACCAATTTTTAGTTTTGAATTTATATTTATTTATTTTAATACATAGTAAACCTTCTGTTAACGCGTGTAGGGTATAATTTCATTTGCGGTGATGTAAAGTGCTTTTAGCGAGCACGCCTAATCTCTCTCGATGTATACTCGTGAAAGCTGACGGTGACGGGCTAGTTCACTGTAAAACATGCAAAATGTTTACTATTGTGTATAGTATCTATGTTTTGGGTGTAGTGTCTGCGAAATGTTTATCAACTAACGTCACATTTAGCCCAAACTGTACTGTTAAGGTAGTAAATTCTGCGCCAACGGCTGACTTAAGTAGGTATAATTTTATAACAGAACAGCAACCCGTTGTTCCTGAAGGTGAGGCGGAGGTGTTTGGTATATCCAACCCACATTGCACCAGTTAATCACTAACTCAAGGTCAAGGTCGCCTTTCACTTACCTTATGAGGAGGAAAGGAGACTGGCACTCGATTCTAAAGGGTCCCGAAAAATGGATGCGGTCGCAAAAAGAATACTCAGTCACTATTTTATTTCTTTATTTAAAATCCATGTAGTTATTCGTGGCACTGAGGTTTATTGCGACCTCTCGTCAAATACTAAAGGTGACGCCTCAAACCGTACTGAATCAGGAGACTTCTCACACACGAACATAGCTCTGGTTTCAGGACTGCCGTCATCCAAAGTGCCGGCTCTGAGTAGAGTAGCATGATCTTGCTTGCCATTAAAATTGTCAGGCTGGCCCGGGTTCCAATCGTGGAACACGTCTTCGATTCTTTCACCTGAAAGAGGTAACGAATCTAATTAGTTGTTGTATTTTTTTGACAAGCCCGGTTTGTCCCACTATTTCTGATCAAAAGGCCTGCCTACTCTTCTCCTAGTACAGTAACTGGAGACGTATTAATTAAGTCATCATAGTCCTGTTGTAAAAAAAAGATAGCGCTATACGGCCAGTATAGCTCTATCTTACTCTTGCTTTGGAACAATAATGGCTCTAATACGTCACAATATGCCCACTGTATCGCTTCATTGATATCCTTCCTAACTTCTGTACAGATGTACACGTATCATGTTCACGTTTCTTTTCCTAGGTGGGTAGGCAGCAACTATAGACCACCTATTGCCACGATCCTTACATACTCCTTTTGTATCGTTTATGTTCGCAAATCTGGTCAAACGCGCACGCCGATTGCGAGTACTACACACTTGCAAGTGGCATACAATAAAATTATTGTAACAAATAACTTTATTGTTGCTGCAACATAAGGTGTGCCACAGGTAAATATTTCTCACCATGAATAGCAGGCAAAAAGGGCGATTCAAGCGTCTGACAGAAACATTAAAGGCAAGATCTCCTATCAAGAATATTCATGATGTACGTTTTCATTTAAAAATCGTCTTACCGTGAATAGTAGTCCACTTGCGGTCGTCGCCCCAGGCTAGTAGACCTAGGTGGAATTGTTCCCACGGGTTAACTTCACCAGCTCGAACAGGGAACATGTCTTTGACGATACGCGCCTCTTCTCTGTCGTTCAGGATGACCAGGTGCCCCCCCTCAGATGCACATATCCTGTACGCGCTGGGCCAAGTCTGTTTCTGGTGATGGACCTTGTAACAGCTCCCCGTACGTTGATTGAGATGATATTCTGAAATATTATACATGGGTAACTGTTTCAAGAATTACGATTTTTTTTTTTAATCAGTCAACTCACTTTTTATCGCTGGCCACTGCTGGACATGGGCATCTCCCAAAATGTTTAGAAAAAACAATTTTATATGTCATAAATAAATAATGTTTTAAAACTAGATGAGGTCGGTGTTTCCTATCTGACTAATCTGAGAAGAAACAGCGAAACAGACTCAGATGTCACAGTTTTTTTTAAAGTCCAGACATTATGATAAATCGGCGTTGACAGCGTTAGTATTGCCTGCTCACCATTATCAAAGGTGCCGCATTCGTTCATCGTTAGATTGTCGAGTTTCCTGTAGCATATGTAGGGTCGTGAGTCCGTGCATGACGAGAAATATATTTGGTTCACCATTCCACCGGCGCTCATAGCGAGGCAGTCTGCGTTATCGGGTGGGTTACCCCTTGAACCCCATGTAATTTCCATGTCAGACAGTAGCACTCCTGGAACATACAGGACAAAACCTTTACAAGGAAAAATAATCACAGCCTTGATATGTATGTGTAGGGCCTTGGGTAGGCTTGATCTCATGCACTGTGCGTAGGATGTGCGTTTGTTTGCCGGTCACGTAATCATGCGCAGCGTGTCTGTGGGTCGCAGGTCGCAGTGGACGATCCCGCGTATATATTCATACAAAGCGAAACGAAAATTAAAAAAAATACACCAGAGGAGGAGAAAATCAGGCGCCAAAAGATTCTTGCAGCCTACCCTTGTTGGTGGGTTATCTATTTATTTATTTAGTGTTAATGCGTATTGCGGCGATTGTAGGCATGTTCAGGAACTCATTGAAAACTATTTGACGCGAACGAGACGAGCATTCGACGTGTGTGTAGGGATCTAGGACTGACCTGGAATACTGGTGTGGGTCATCCTCTTGGGGGCTCCACGTGGGTTCACTGGTCGGTACTTCCCTAGGTACGAGATCTCGGCACTCCCTCACGGTAAATGTTCACTCGAATTTAATAGTTTGCAGCACTAGATTTTCACGTATTATAACGTTTCAGAGGTGCGCACTCGCACATGTAATTATTCCTGTATGGTTTCAATACAGTATACAGGCGAAATGTCCGCAATTTGTCCTCTCCAAGCTCGCCATCCCGAAATCTCCGAAATTAGACGAAGACATTCGAAGCATTATCTTGTCTCTCAATAATTATAGGAAAGAAAGGGATGGAAACAGGAAACGACCGAATGCGCAACATAATAATATTAAATTACTGATTTGCGCACTAGGCCCTCTATACTGGTATAGAAGGCCTAGTGCGCAAATCAGTAATAGAATAATAGAATATAGTAATTATACGTTTTCGGCGTCAACACTTGTAGCACTCTACAGCTACAGTGTTCTAGTGTAAATATGACATATCGGAGCTTGTGAAAAGACTGCTTTTCAGGTATAACTATTAAAAATATAGTGGAACTAGTATGTACAATCTTGATAACAACAGAGGCGACGATCTGCAATGCCAAAGTTTTTCTACGCCCGGTGTGCCATGTTTATGATCGTGTGAACCTCAACAGTAATAATGGAAAAAGTTACGAATAAGAAAGTATTTTGTAAAAGTAGGACCAAC
The DNA here is from genome assembly GCA_963555695.1 of Dasypolia templi. Lineage (NCBI taxonomy): Eukaryota > Metazoa > Arthropoda > Insecta > Lepidoptera > Noctuidae > Dasypolia > Dasypolia templi. The sequence goes on along the minus strand of OY743138.1, from coordinate 33,792,735 downwards.
CTTCAACAGAGACGAAGTCACCATTAGAGAACAAATCATGGGTTCCCAGGAAAATGGTACCATAGATAACAGATTGCTTCAGCAGTGTGTGAAGAGCATCAGCTAGCTGTTTGTCTATTGGGGATGCCAACACCGCGCCTGTAACATGTCTCATTAAGATCTGCCGGTCCGTTCTGGAAAGTTCTCACCGTGAAAACATAGGTGAAGTGAGTGGTCATTCCACATGGGGCAAGGGATTGCCACTGTTGGCGGCCCACGACTCGCTCACTTTACCTAAGGTATCACGGTGCGATTTTTACAAAAGAGATGGGCTGTCCATTGCACATGATCTTGCGCCGTCAGATCGAACTTGTGTGCTGAATGGCAGCCAGAAGGCCTAGAGCGAGTTATGTACTGAAACTAAACCATCCAGTGACAATATTGGAAACAACAATCATAACTGTATACAAATTGACGTAAGTGAACGATAACGCGATTGAATAGGTGAAAAAACTCGCCCTTGGTTCACTGATTACAGTAGATCGACCATTTTTTTTTTTTCGACATCGATAGAGCTGATCGAGCCTGCCTAGAGAGTCCATGCCAGTTGGATGTGGAAGATAAGTGTTCGGCGTTGATCGACCGCAAACGTACCACATTATAAGTATTTACCAATTGCCGTATATTTGTTTTCACGTTTTTTGCAAATTATGTACGCATAACATAACACAACATCACACCTGTAATCCCATTAGGCTTAGGCAGAGGTGTACCTATGGTACACCCACATTTCGCCAATTATGCTTAAGTCCCATGTAATAGGGGGCGAGCCTATTGCCATCAACCGGGCACAAATCCAGACTCCGGGCTGCTACTGAGAAATTCTAGATAGTAAAACCCATTAACACTTTGCCCGACCTGGGAATCGAACCCAAGACCTCATGCTCAGCAGAAGCTCTTGCGACCACTAGGCCAATGAGGCACATTATGTACCTCCTACATAATAAACCTACAATACATAAAACTTGTATTATCGTTCGATAGTGGTAAACCTTTGATATCTGGGGTCACTACTAACGTGTCTGTAAAGTTTGTTTACTTTCACGACCTGTCTGATAACAAAGCGGGTTATTTCCCACAAGCCACAACACTGTATATAACACAATACTATTTGCACGAAATAAAAACAGGCGAAAGTATTCGCATTTATTATTATTCCTACAGTTCATCTGCCTCGCCTGTCCCCAACTATGTGTATGTGGGGGTCTACCTGACCACCAAAACCCATTCACTTGATAATGCGATACCCCTTGGTCACACTGGTTGTCAGAATTTTGGCCTTCGGCCTACTCCATCAACGACTTAACGTGTTTTTCGTGGCACGGAGTTGTGTAATGAATGGGTGGCAGTTTTCGAAAACACGATTACAGGTTAGGACAGCCCAATAATCAGAGGAAAAAAGGAACTTACCTTCATAGTGACATCTCAGGAAGGCTTCCTGCCACGTAGCGGGCATCGTGTGCAGTTTGAGCCAGCCCCCCGCCTCATGGTTGAACAAGTAATCAGGCTTGCATCGTACAACGTCTGGATATCAGGGATTTTAGCGAACGAAGGGATTAATTAAACACTTCTATACACTACATACATAGTGGACCTCCACTCCAGAAGCTGATATCAAGGCATGTCAGCATCACTACAAGCTTAGAAGTTAAACAAGTTGGACAATAGTGCCGATTCTCTTGTCACAAATGCTTCTAAACTAGACTAAAATCGCTAAAATTTGGTTTAATCCATATTTTATACCATATTTCATATTTTATTTATTTGCGTTCCTTATGGTAAAAAGATGTTTAAAAAAGGCTTAGAGCTCAGAGCCATTGTAGACCCTGTCAGGGCACAGCAAAATTACAGATTTATACAAATTAAATAATACAATAAAACTGAATTATACATAAAAAAAGCCAATAACAATAACCTTATATAATTCTAATATTTGTAATTCAATTTATTTTAATTTTTACAAACACTTATTATGAAAAGAGATCATATTTATAGATAACAAACTATTAATACAGAGATAAGGATTACGTGTATCACAATTTCAGACAATTTACAGAATCAATTAGTAACATTTTATACCTAATTTACTTATTGTGTATTTAGTAGTCATGTTGTGTTTAATTAAATTAAATAATGCTCTTGTTAAATTTAGACATGCATTTATAATTTATTTTTAAGAATGTATTTATTGCAATTTCAGTATTTCATTTAAGTATTCGTTTATATTATAATAGCTTTTTTTTCATAGAACCAGTTTTAATTTATTAATAAAAATATTGTATTTATTTATATTTCTTATTTCTTCTGGTTGCTTATGATATATTTTTATCGTCATGACATAGGTACTTGAGGAGTGCATTTTTTTATCGGGATGTAGGTATGTTTAATCTATTTTAATATCTTAAAGTAATTTTAGTTTGTTTGTCTTCTCTTTTTGTGTAGAGTCCCGGGTATCTACGTACAAATTTACAGAGTTCAAAGATGTAGAGGCACGGTAGGGTTAAAATTGTTTGTTCCTGGAAGTGGGACTTACAGCTATCCTTTTGTTCAATATTGACTACAATTCTAATAAGTTTTTTTTGTAGGGTGAATAATGTGAGTGCGTCTGTACTATTACCCCATAATATGACACCGTATTTAAGCCATGCATAAGCATATGCATAATTTGTTACCAAATCAGTATTCATGTCTGTAGTTTTTTTGATTTTCTGAAGGGCGTATGAAAATTTTGATAATTTTGATTTTAGTTTTTGAATATGCGACTTCCAATTTATATGTGTGTCTATGTCTAGTCCTAATAGGGTGAATTTATTTACTATTTCTAACTTGTGACATTTAAAACTGAAGTCTATATGTATAGTTTTTTTTTTGTCGTTAAGTTCTAGATTATGTTCCATCATCTAGTGAGTTGTAGTGTCAAGTATTGAATTTAGTTTGTCATTAAGGTTAATGTTTGTTTCGCATGAGGCAATGATGGATATATCATCTGCAAACAAAACACAAGGTTCGCTGATATGCTTCGGGAGTGGTCGGGAGAGGTCGTTAATATAAACTAAGAATAGGAAGCAGCTTATTACACTACCCTGTGGAATTGAAGCGTTTATTGGTATGTTTTACGGATCGGAACACTTCTATTTCTTTTGTTTTTTGGTTAAAATATTCTAATTCCACTAATTGCTCTCTATGCTGTAAATATGGTGTGAACCATTCATGACCACGGATCCCTATGCCATAAAGTTTGTTTAATAAGATTTTGAATTGTACTTTATCGTAAGCTTTCATCATATCCAGCAATAATCCTTTTGCGTATTTTTTGGAGTTAATGATATCCTGTCAAACGACGATTTCCTATTTTGAAATTGACTAACGGCCGAACATACTAACGTATCAAACTCCAATTTTGATAGAAAAACCTACAAATCTCTGGTTTTAACGTCCCTATAAAGTCAAACTATGCGACCCTATAACGTTTCCTATTTGTTTGACAGCGTCAGATAGAATTATACTGTCTATCATTAGTAGCGATCTATCTTAGGTTAGGGTTTGGCCGTGACACAAGTAAACTATATTTCAGTTTGATAGCACTGATGTAATCTTTAGCGAGCATGGCAATTTTGCTATTCTGAATTTGACGTCAAATATTTTTTTAATTTGAATTTGAATTTTGATTTTAGGTGAAAAACGTCAAATTCAGAATAGCAAAATTGATTGATGAGACTATTGTCAAACTAAATATGAATCTGACTATTTTAATCGCAACTAAAAACGTGTGGAATAAAATTAGTTGTCGTGAACTAAAATTCATACGAACACCTCGACTTCTGGTCAAAAATCAGCAGTGTATTGTGTTTCTTTTCTTTTGCTTATATCTCGAAAATGGTATGTCCTATCGCAAAAATAATGAAAATTTCGACCCCCTTTTAAAACTCATAAACCCCTTAAACTCAACATCCGGCTCTAGAAATAAACAAGAGGTAGGGCAAACAAGTACCATGTTGCGAAGTCAAAAGAAAAAAAAACACGTTTAGCTGCGATTGCCACATTCGATTTTAGTTGTGTCGAAATCTCCAAATTTCATAGCCAAAAGCAAGGAATTTTAATGATCATTTAGTTCGATGTACAAGAGAATCGACACCAATGTTTGAATTGCCGCGATTCCCAGATTATCTTCAAAAGTGGGACAGCATTTACATAATATTGTTCCCGTATAATTTTGAATTATTTTTTTAACTAAGCTTTTTACTGTTGTTGTCATCATTGCTATTGTTGTTGCTGGTCATGTTGTGCGATAACGCTTTGGGTGATAATCAGGTAGAAACCTATAACGTGAACCTAGTGATATATTGTGATTATCACCTGTTTTAGTTGCCTTGTGAATAAATAAATAAATAATATATAATACCAGCCCTGCAAGGCAGAAGCCTCTTCCCACAGAGAAGCCATGAACATTGATCACCATACTTGCTCAAGACGGGTTGGCGATTTTAGACTTTTAGTGACTGTTAGCCTAGGTTTCCTAGCGATGTCTTTCTATTGTCAATGTCCAAGATACACTTAGAAAGTACATATAAATCGAAAAAGTCACATTGGTTCATACCCGAATACAGTATAATACTATCTGTCTAGTAGTTTAAAAGAAATAAAATGAAATCTTAAATAGAAATAAACCACGTTCAACATTACGCTACTAACAAAATTTTATAATCTAATTAGATAGTTATAGACAACTTACCCGTCGCTATCAACAAGCATGTTAAAGCTAAATATTTGTTTTTCATGTTTATGTGCTGTATCGTTCACAGCCGAAGTAGTAATGTCTAATGTCTGTCTTGAAATAAGAAGTAAGCTGTACTGTACGTGCAACTGACGTGAAGTTAGCAGTTAGTGGCAGTATTCCACAGAATATATTGACACTGACAGTCCTTAAACCTAGTTTATGTGCTGACCACGTATAGTTTCATTGGTGAAATCCATTTGGTCTTGGTGTGTTAAAGTTCTAGTTAGAATCTTGTTTTTACCGGCCTAAATTAGTTAGAATGTGGAAAATTTAATAAATCAACCAGATTGTGGTAATGTTTATAAACACCGGCCGCGCAAGGATCGTGAATAGATATCGGGATAGGCCCTCATGAGCGATATTACACTTGCACTTTGTACGTAGGCGTGGATTGTCTGGCGAAGAAAATAGAGACACTAGTTATAGCACAATCACTTTCCGTTTTTCCCCGCCTTGGGCAACATAATGACGCGCCCTTCCTTCCACGAGGCGGGAAAGGTCCCGGTGCGCAGTATCGCCGTGAACAGGCGCGCCAGCGCCGCTAGCATACGGTACGGCAGGTGGCGCAGCGCTGTATTAGTGATACCGTCAGCACCGGGGGGCCTTCCTAGGCCTCGTCCTAAGGATGGCGCGTCTGACTGCCCCAGGCGAGAAGAAGATAGGGTCCTCATCGGGAGCTATCGGCGAGGCGAAGCAGTCTCCTAGGTGTTTCTCGACTGCTGCGATGAGCGGTGTCGCTAGTCGGGTTCGGTTGCTCCAGGTGTTCGGCGAAGACCTCCGCCCGGTCCTCTGCTACGTATGTGAGCGCCCCGTCGCTGTTAAGCAGCGGCCGCACTGGGACTGGGGTGTTCGTCAGCTGGTTGCATAATTTATGTAACGACGGCCAGTTGTCCGTCGTGGCGTCGGGTCGGTCCTCCCAACCCGCGGCGGTGTGCGCCTGGAGCTCGGCCTTCACCTTCTCCGCGAGAAGGTTGAGCTGCGTCTTCAGCGTCGGGCATCTGTGTTGTTGCCACTGCTTGCGGAGGCGCCGCTTCGCGGCGATCATCGCATTCAGGCGAACCGGCAGGGGCGGCAATGTGTGCTTGTCGCCGATTCGTAGGCGCTTTGAATGCAAGCAGTGACATCGTCCGCCGTCTGGTCTACGTCCGCGGCGGTAACGATAGGCCGAGTCGGCGTGGCGGTCTCTACTTTCTCTGCGAAGGTTGTCCAATCCGTTTTGCGACGTGGCGCTATGGGCTTCAGTCGGGTCGGCATACCCGATAGGACCACGAGGTCAGGTTGATGATCCGACTGTAACTCGTCGTCTATGACTTGCTGTGTGGTCTGGCATTGTAGCCCTCGGTGGACTAAGATGTCCAGTACGTCCGGTATGTGCTGTGCAGCGTCTGGGTAGTGGGTCGGCGTTTCTGGGCCGGACACCGTATAGCCGAAGGCTTCCGCGTCCGCGAAGAGCCGCCTCCCCTCGGTATTCGTTGTTGACGAATTCCACGCTGGGTGTTTGCTGTTGAAATCACCGGCGAGGATGGTGGCGTGCGTCGATGAGTAGAGAAGTGCCCGCAGCTCTGTAACGTCTAGGTGAGCCACGGGCGGCTTGTAGCAGCTGTAGATGTTTATGTCCTCGCCGGCTACGTGTAGCTGCACACCCAACGCGTAAAACGTGCTGAGTGTCGTCAAGGGGATTTCCTGATGGACGACTCTTCGTCTCACCAATACTGCCAGACCACGGTATCTTCTGTGATCCAACCTTTCATCCTTCCTGTAAACGAGGTATCCCGGGAACCTTACCCTATCTTCGGGTCCCAGGTGCGTCTCGCTTATGAGCGCCACGTCGATGTTCTGTTCCCGAAGGAGGTGGCGGAGGGGGGCGACCTTATTTTGTAGGCCGCGGCGCGTTTCTTTGGGGAACTCTTGTCTTGGTAGTTCCCTTGCCGTCCGCGGCGCTATGCCGGCGCCAGCGGTAGGTTGTGTTTTCACAACCTGCGCCCTGCTCGTGACAGGCGGCCTTAGCGTTCTCCTGGGTCGTTGGTGGGGGGTGGTTTGGTTTCTTACCTCTCCCTTTCCCCCCGCGTCTCTTCTTCCTCCGCCTACTTCCAACGCTGTATGTGTTATCTAGGCATGTGACACTAGTGGGAGTTATTCTAGTGGGCTCCAAAAATTGGTGAGCTATATTTAATGACTGAAACCATGTGTCCCGACTTACGAGTTGTAGGTCGTGAGTTCGAACCCAAGCAGGCGCTTTACTTTGTGTAAATAATTTAATCACCACTGCTCTCAAAACGGTGAAGGAAAACATCGTGAGGAAACCGGCATGTCCTAGAACCAAAAATTCGAAGACATTTGACATCTACCAACCCGCACTGAGCCCGCGTGGTGGATTACGGCTCACTACCTCTCATAGGGAGGAGGCCTGTGTCCCAGCAGTGGGAACGTTATAGGCTGATTATGCTATGTGTTGGGGTGAAGAATAATTATGTTTGCGGTGCTACGGACCTCTGTTTAACTTAATATTTATCCAGCATAATATGTAGGCGTTGGACTAAATGGGGTCCTCGTGGAACAATCCATCTGCGAGGACCTGTGCTTTCCGCAACACTCAGTGAATCGGCAGATCCTGACGCGTTATCTTTATATATACGAGTATGATGTATGATTCAGTAAACGAGATTTTTGTGAATGCTTAATAATGTTAATTTATTAACATCAATCTGTAGGATGTTCGGAATCGTTCCTTTCGTAATGTACCTAACTACTCAGAAATACTATAAACATCACACTCAGCAACACCAGGTACTCATTTACGGCCAACAACTAAAGCACACACACACACACACAGTTCAGCAAAGTAATCAATTAAATTACTCTTAGCTATTACATAAAATGCTGAAATACAATGTCTTGATTCATTTTGCATTAACTTAGGTTATAAATAAAAGTAACAGTTTTATAACTTCTTTTTTTCCAGATTTTAATAGAAAATAATTACATAAAATATCAAATTAAACTTGATTCCAGTAGTAAAAAAATTGTAGTTGGGTTGGGGCGTCCGCCGCCCCCAATGCATCAGGACCCGAGGTGGCGGCGCGTAGTGTTCGACGCGCGCCCTCTAAGACGCTGCGTAGGGCGTCAAAGACCTCACTCCCCTCCCCAACCCGAGGTGGCCCGCCGAGGCAGGCCAGCACCTGTCGGGGTTGCGGAAGAATCGTATTCCCGCGACTCCGACGCAGGTGTGAGATGGAACACCGGGGTGGTTTTTAGTCAGTAAGAGTCTGACAGACCCCTCCACCCCCCCAGGGCGGTGGACATCCATGAGAATTTTCAACCCCGGAACAAAAAAAATAAGGAAGAGGATCATTACTCAATTAATTCTTCCGTGGTTGGTGGCGGCGCTTCGAACCGTATTGATTGCGGAGATTTCTCACAGACGAACATAGCTATGAACCCAGGATTGACATCGTTCAAACCGCCGTCTCTGTCAAATGCTGCACGGGTCTGGATGCCAGCTACATTGTTAGGCTGGCCGTCACTCCAATGGTTGAACACGTTTTCGAATCTCTCACCTGGACAAGTTAGAATTTTATTAAATTTCACTAATACTGCTTTAGCGTAAATATTAGTGACTATAACGATAAAATGTTATTTTAACATGTTTAAGATTCTATATTCAGATTGACAGTCAAACAGTAGCTTCTTTTTGTGTTATATAACGTTTGTCATCATGTCTCTCTCCCTTTATATTCGGTCTCTCAGAGCTGAGAATAGACTCATCTTTCATTCTTTTTTTGATATATAAAACACATACAGGTACTTAATATAAATACTGGTTCGCCATTGCAAGACGATTTCAAAGGCACGATGTATTATAATCTAATACCTTGAATAGTGATCCAGATACGGCCATCGCTCCAGGCTCTCAAACCTACGTGGAATCTATCCCAACTCTTTTTTGCCGCACGTGCAGGGAACATGTCCCTGATGATGCGAGCCTCTTCTTCGTCGTTCAGGATGACCAGGTGCCCCCCCTCGGATGAACATATCCCGTACGCGCTCGTCCAGGTCTGTATCTTGTGATGTACCTTGTAACAGCTGCCTGTATACCGCTTAAAGTGATATTCTGAAACAAAAAAAAAAAAACTTTTTTTATTTATCAACCGATCCAGTGTGCGTTGTACCCGTTTTGAAGGAAGGAAATATTTGTTTTTTAAAATTTGTTGTATAGTTTATATGCTGATTTATTTAAAACTGTGCTAGTGACATATTCAATATTACCATAAACCTATATCGATTTCGGATTCAGGATAGATAAATATCGTAGGTTAGGTTTTGCCGGCGACTTCGTCCGCGTGGAAGTCGGGAAACAGCATTTTTAATTTATGCATTTTCAAGAACATTATGGAACAATGTTTGCGTAGCAGTACCTACAGTTTATTCACTTACCATTATCAAAGGTACCACATTCGTTCGTCGTCAGATTGTTGAGTTTCTTGTAACATATGAACGGAAGTGGGTCCTCGCATGACGAGGTAGACATGTGATATTTGTTTTCGTCGCTGAACAAAGTAAGGCAGTCACCGGTTCCAGCTCCACGTGAACCCCATTTAATTTCCATATCAGACAGTGGCACTCCTGGAACAATTAATATCAATATTGATGTGAATATTGATAACCTATCACGCGAAAATTAATCGCAACATTGTGTAGGATAGCGCTACTAGGTTTGAGTGTTATCTTTATCATCCTCATCATTTCAACTCCAGGCCTAGGCGCCGTATTCGCCTCACCACCTGTGAGACCGCATCCGTCGCCAGCAACGCTGCCTCCCTGTGCGAATTCCCCCGGACTGTGACCAGCGCGGCAGCGTATCGTCCGCGTAACACGTCAAGTCTACGCCCGGTTGGAATTCGCCCAGCACCCAGTCGTATCCGATGTTACACAGGAGCGGCCCTACGACCGAATCCTGCGGAACACCGCACTACAATTGCATTTATATATTAAATGTCTCGTTTTCAAAATATTTTACAATTTAGACTCACCTTCTACAGAGGCGAAGTGTCCTTTAGAGTACAAATCATGGGTTCCGAGGAAAATGCCACCATTCACACCAAACTGTGTCATCTGTGTGTGAAGAGCAGTAGCAAGCTCGTTGTTGAGCGGCGACGCCAACACCGCGCCTGTAACGTGAGATACACACATTGAGATAATTATGTAAGTACAGTCAGGGAAATTCTTTATTTATTGTGAAGCAAATTAACACAATTTTTGCCGTGATAAAGCCTTTTCATACAACTATCAAAGAATCATAGTTGTGATTTGAATACAGCGTGGCGCTTTCGGTGACATTAACATAACACACATACGGTTTCGTGTTTTCGTTTCATGAACATAATCTAATTTTAAAAACGTTATTATTTATTGATTCAGTAAATTTTCTAAAATAGCATCTTGGAGCAACCTGTACTAAAAGAACTGTAGGGTAGAGGTCATTTGCCGCGGTCACGGTTTATAACATCGCATCAATGAAATAAAAACAAAAACGTGCTAAGAGTAGTGGAATTGTGGGAAAGAGAGAGCCCTATGCCCTTGTGTTTTCATCTGACATTACGCTGAGCTGAGGCCCTTTTGGCAAAACTTTATTTGTTTTCTTTTTAGTTTTAAGGAGTAGTTTTTTTGTGTTATAATGCCAATAAACGCAATTTTATTTATTTCTTTCTTTCTATGTCGAGCAGCACAGGCGGTAGTTTTCAATTTACGAGTTACGGATATAAATAAGTTTTTTACTAGCCCCACCTGCTAGCCAGGCCCGCGGCTTCGCCCCGTTGAGGTCGAAAATTATCCCACGGAAACGTACTACCAGGATTAAAAGTATCCTATATGTTAATGACAGCTGGCCAATGCTGTTTTCTACGAGTTTTCATTGTCAGGGATCAGGTCGTCAGGCAAGACATTTGTGTAGGCGAAAGTAACAAGCACCAGTAAAATGGAAAATTTTAAGGCTTAAAGTCTTACATGATACAAAGTTTTAGTTTCGTCTAAATGTGCGAAGAGGCGTTCACGAGTTCAAGGGGCTCAGAACACCGGGAAATACATCCATGCGAGCTAATAGCTAGATGTATTCCCGCTGTCCCCGTAGGCCATGTACCCGTTGAAGGGGACAACGGGAATTTAATAAAATAATCAAAATTACTTCACGTTGTCCCCGTACGCTGTCCCCGTTAAAGGTGACAAGAGGAATTCAATAAAATAATCAAAATTACTTCACGTTGTCCCCGTACGCTGTCCCCGTTAAAGGTGACAAGAGGAATTTAATAAAATAATCAAAATTACTTCACGTTGTCCCCGTACGCTGTCCCCGTTAAAGGTGACAAGGGGAATTCAATAAAATAATCAAAATTACTTCACGTTGTCCCCGTTAAAGGTGACAAGAGGAATTTAATAAAATAATCAAAATTACTTCACGTTGTCCCCGTACGCTGTCCCCGTTAAAGGTGACAAGGGGAATTCAATAAAATAATCAAAATTACTTCACGTTGTCCCCGTACGCTGTCCCCGTTAAAGGTGACAAGGGGAATTCAATAAAATAATCAAAATTACTTCACGTTGTCCCCGTACGCTGTCCCCGTTAAAGGTGAACAGGGGAATTCAATAAAATAATCAATATTACTTCACGTTGTCCCCGTACGCTGTCCCCGTTAAAGGTGACAAGGGGAATTCAATAAAATAATCAAAATTACTTCACGTTGTCCCCGTACGCTGTCCCCGTTAAAGGTGAAAGGGGAATTCAATAAAATAATCAAAATTACTTCACGTTGTCCCCGTACGCTGTCCCCGTTAAAGGTGAACAGGGGAATTCAATAAAATAATCAATATTACTTCACGTTGTCCCCGTACGCTGTCCCCGTTAAAGGTGACAAGGGGAATTCAATAAAATAATCAAAATTACTTCACGTTGTCCCCGTACGCTGTCCCCGTTAAAGGTGAAAGGGGAATTCAATAAAATAATCAAAATTACTTCACGTTGTCCCCGTACGCTGTCCCCGTTAAAGGTGACAAGGGGAATTCAATAAAATAATCAAAATTACTTCTACGCTGTCCCCGTTACTTTATTTTAATGTAGACTTTTCAAATGATGCCCGTTGTTTCCGTTGCGATAAAATTTTAATTGAGAGTGCCTTAATAGAGAGAATATTATGCCTACACAAATCCCTACATATGAAATAAAAAAAACCGTAATATATAAGTTATAGCTATCCACATGAAATTTAAAATTACCAAAAATGATAAACAATCGTTGTACGGTGCTAGGTCAGAGCTGTAAGGAGGGTGACTCAGAGGTTTGGCCGGCGTGCTGTCCAGGAAGTCCCTCGTTTTGAGCGCGGTGTGCGAAGGCGCGTTGTCGTGGTGGAGCAGTAGCCCGTCATGGAGCCGTGTGTTTGGTCGCTTGTTACTCAAAACAGAGAAAACTTCTGCCAAGCATTTGGTAGTATACCATGCAGCGTTGGTGTTTCTTTGGTTCCGTTAAGGAATTGACACCAAGTAGCCAGTCAAATTGAAAAAGCTCGCTATCAAATTGTTCCCCCCGCTCCTAGATCCTTTTACTTTGGTAGGCGTTGATTCGTATTGAAACACCCAAACCGTCGACTGGCTTATCACTTGTAATGATGTAGTAAACACGCCCAGACGAGGTTGGTGAGGTTGTGCGGCACCCAGCGTGAAACTATTCTTTCAAGGGCGACCACTTCATTCTTCATCCACCACAGTCGACCGCGATTGAATTCGTTATACCAACAATACACGGTTGCCTTAGAAGGGCCTTCATCTATGAATGCCATTTGAAGTCTATTCTATCGTACGATTCGTCCGATTTCAGGTGACACTTGAAATCGTAAAAAAACATAATGTTTCCGGCGCAGATCCATTTTTAATGAGATAATATGATAATTTAAATTAGCTCGTACACAATGTAGAGGGAAATTTTGAAATAGGAACGTACCTATTCTATCTTACAAATAATCATTTTTTCAAAATATGGTGGCATATATAACTGTCCAGTCTCTCATACATCAAAACTTTTATTAATACTTTCCGAGTGGCCTGGTACACTGTTTGTACCCGTTACAATAACTGCGTGATAAGAACTTAAAACTTTTATTAGTAACAATGTTACAACATTGTTTAAAATTCGCATCACGCACACCTGCAAGGTGTGCGAAATGCGACTTTTAACGAAATTATGGATTATCAAATAAAATGTTATACACAGTGACCCGTAAGTTGACGGAGTCGGATTCGGGTGATAGGTCGGGTAATAGTAGTTATCAGAAAATAAAAAAATTAAATGTTAAAATTGTTAGCAACAGGAGTTAAAAGACCGTCACAGGCAGTTGATTTTCTCTGTATTTTATTTTTATTTAATGCCCGTTATTTTAAAAATACATATGAAATATTTTTTTTCACATAATTCATAGTGTCAGTGCTGTTAATCAGAAATTTATTTGGCATTGTTATAATTAGATTGTAGATTAATGAAATAATGTTGAAAAAACACAAACAAATCGGAAATCTTGTAGAGGAAACGATGACGCACACATTTTTTATTTGATTATAGTTACTTAATTTGTAGCACATTTTATAAAGATCGAATGGTGCAAAGGGGGCTCCCATTTGCACCTTTGTATCTTCATAAAATGCATGCATTGTTTTTGGTATCGTGAGTATACCAACAATACACGACTTCATCTCCTCTCTGTACATTTTTAACATTACACACACCCACAAAAAGTACAACACAAGCTGAAATGTGTTTGATAGCTGTACAGTACCTATAGTATATGCTATACTTACACCATTAGTAATCATTCATCCATTCATGTCCCGAATTATGTTCTTTTATTTGCTAGCATTTTACGAATCGTTCTAAAACGATTTCTTTTATAATATCTTTAAAATATCATTCATTGTTTACATTTTCCATTGTTGTGACACAAGCATAGAGTATAGTAACTAAAATGAAAGACAAGTAAATTGTCAAACTGTCATTCAATTTTCTCTTTTAGTCTATGAAGATTACTTTTTGGTTTATATAACTTGAGTTATTTTTATCAATAGGTTTAGCTGAAATTTTGTATTTTCTATAAAATTACCGATTATTAACTGAATTTCGAAATCTTAAATAAATTAATAAGGACACGCTCATACTCGATCGTGGAGGTTTTAGTACATCTTGGCTGAACACATAGGCTGGTTTTATGACTGGCAGATGAGATGTCAGAATGAAGAAAACAATTTTGAAACTTCATAAATCGCTTAAAATAAATTACGGAAAAGGAAGATTTTTCCTATTAAAGAAAAGGCTGAAGCATGTGAAGGGGATTCGGCGTCTGGACCTGTTTCAGTAACTATCTGTCGGGCATTCGGTCCGGGTTTTGTCAACAAACCAGCTGTTCATCTATCAATTCTACGTCTGCACTCTGCTATATAACCTTCTGCCGGGAGACTTGTCGAGCTTTGTCGAAGGATACTGGCACTAAAGTGTCCCTTCGACACCTGAAGACCTTTTCCTCCACCTCCTCCTCTTCTTTCCTTCACGAAGCCAATCTACGAAGATCCTTCATCCTCCTCCTCCGGACTTCAAGCCTATTAACTTCAGTGACGCGTGAACCGTGATTAGTGTTCTTTTTATAGTCCCACCTGTATTTTATATTCCATTTATTAAACTATATGTACCAAGTCTATTTGCATCCTTTCATGTAGTTAGGATCCACTATTACGTTACAACAGCAGCACATGAATGACGACCTACCAACTCCCAAGCTAAGTCAAGCTTGTACTTTTGAGTTAGTGGATCTAAATATAATATTTTATCTCTCATAATAAATAACTTTACTCAAACAAGAATAGGTACTTATTTGATAGAGGTTGACCTCTGATATTCGGGGCACAAGTATCGCGTATCTTTAAGCGATAACGGGAATTACATAGAACGGGAGTTCCCACAAGTCAGTAATACATACACTACGATCTTTGTTTTTTACAAATTAATTATCAGAGAGTTCATAGCTATACATGGTTGAGACGGAGCAGCAAGGACAGTTGAAAAGCGATTACATATTGTTAGGAAACTATCAAATAATTAAGAACAGCGTTCAGCAAGGTGGTGGTAGAGATGCGGCAGTAAGGATAGACTGTCCCATCTTAAAAATCCACCTTGATTAAGAAGTGCTGGTCATGAAAATGATTGGATAAAAGCTATGTGAACCACTGCGTAACATTACTTAGACATGAACCACTGCTGTCCCCTTTGGATGAACTAACCGGAATTCCCGTAAGCCAACGATAGCAGTTTCAAACAGCCTGATAATCAGAGGAACTTACCTTCATGGTGACATCTCAGGAAGGCTTCCTGCCACGTAGCGGGGATCGGGTGCAGTTTGAGCCAGCCCCCCGCCCCATAGTCGAACAAGTAGTCGGGTTTGCAGCGCACCGCTACCGGTTAACAAAGATACATACAATAACCACTTAATATTTAATTAAACACATACAGTATGATTCTGAAATCTGTGCTCATATTGAAGGGTGTGGTACAGATCATCTAACTGAACAACTTTCTCATATGATTGTGTCATACAAAACTTCAATGCCTATATGTTTTTCGCTATTATCAAATCAAATCAGATCAGTTTATTTGCCATAAGTGTTGGCAAATTTCGATGTTAACATAAACTATCATACAGATCATATCACATTTCTCATAATAATGTGACATGCAAACATTAAGTTCTCTAGTTAATTAAAGTTGGATAGCGTGCCAACATTGTTCTATTATTATGTACATTATTTAGATAATATTAATGTCAGAGACCTAATCATGACTGTTGTTTTTTTTTTGAACCTGTTATTAAATAAGTCGCTTATCGAGTAGAAATTGTTTTCTCTTAATCATACTTTAAGATACCTTGTAAATTTATTGGCTGGTAAGATTTTGAAACTGTCAGGTATAGCGTTAAATATGCGACCACACATTGCATAGCAATTTTTACTATATAATACTGTCCTAGCGTATAATTATGGGCAAAACGTATATTTCTGTGCCTTTTACTTTACTAAACATTTCATGAGTTTTTTATACAACTCCGGGTGCATTTTAACAAATTAAGTGCATTCAAAAATATACAGACTTGGAACAGTTAATATATTGAACTTTTTGAAAAAGAGTTTGCGCGATTCCCATGGGCGAATTCCCACTATGCCGCGAACGCATTTTTCTGTGCTCTCTCTCTCTTTCGGATGAGTTACCGCATATAACGAGGCCATATTTTATCACGATTTTGGTCCCACAGTGGAAGTAGTTCGGTTTGTTGGTCTGTACACCCTAAATTTGACCATACCTTTCTGATAACACACACTGTATAATTACTTCATAGGCAGATACTGATATTAAGCTTGTATCGACTATTGTCACGGTGTTCGTTGGCGTTGCTAGTGCACCAAGTGGGTCTTATTTTAAAACTTGATGGCAAGAGACAAGATGCTATTACGGAAACTGTATTTCTAGGAATTACTCTAGATTAACAATTGAAATGTACATTAGAGCTCTTTCATGTAGATTAAGCTGCACACGCAGTAAGAAAATTAAGTTAGTTAACCGACACAGAAACAGCTAGGTTAGTATACCTTGCTTATTTATACAGTTTTAATCGTTGTGTTATGGCGTACTGCTGTGGGGATCGGCGGCTGACGTACATTCATTCACAAAAATAGGCTATCCGCGCGATCTACTAAATCGCAGGTTTCTAAGAAACAAATTCAAAGAATAAAAATAAAGTAATATTGATATACTAACTCAGCCTTCTCTAGTAATTTGAGTGTTCGCAAAAACTTAGGACTTTTCAAAATGTGAAGCGAATTCCATAATATAAATTACGTAGTAAAAATAAGATTGTGATGGGTAACAAAATTTAGATTAGGTAAAATTTCTTAGAAACGGTCTACTTTTATTAAAAAAAAATTGCGGAATCGGTTACTCGGTTAATCAGTTAGCGATAAAAAAGTTCAAAAGTTCGAATTATCAAAGGTGTTCTTATCAAAAAAGCAAATTAAAAGATTAAAGACTGCTCGAGGAATTATATAATAAGTAAATAACAAGTAAATGTCTAGAAACTGCACCCATTATTAATTTTTTTAAACATATATCTTTGTCATAATCTTCTCATTAATTTACATTTTATACCTACAATTCTAATTTCAACTCTTTTCTACGTAATAGCTTTTGTAGACCGGATTTTATGTTCGATTTATTACAGTTTCTAATGGCTATCATTATTAGTCATTTTGGTTAAATAGGGTTTTGTTTCTATTATCTGATTTATCTTTTATAAAGATACGTTTTTATTTTGTGAATGTCAGACTCGAAAGTTGGCCTTGTAGACTGTAGATTTGTAGACCATTTTCTAATGTAGGTATTAAGTATTTGGTTCTTACTTGTTAGCAGGCCTACGCTGTCCACCCATATATATTACGAGTATTTGAAAACATTGTAATAGCCAATTATTTTTTAAGAGTAACCGTGGAGTATATTTTTTAATAAAAAAAATATTGCGTTGTGAGAACATTAAACAAGTTATGTTTTAAAAAGTAACGACAGTTTTATCTAAATTGAAACAAAAGTATAGGTACTTACCCGTCACTACAGCTAAGTATGATAAACAAACAAAGTATATCTTTAGCATCTTTGTGAACTGTATCCTTACACTGCCCAAGTTGTAATGTATTAAACTAAAGTTATCTCTTAATGGTATGGATGGTATATTTTATTTACTTGAAGATAGCAGACGGTTGTAAATATTGTATACTAGCTGTAATCACATCTGCTTCGGCAATCTTCGTGTTTCACGAACGTCGCGCCGCAGTGTAGACATCCACAGACGCAGAGCTTCTAAAAGCTTCTCCTTATTTTTGATCCTCCTTATACACTTGGGAGCAAATAAATCGAGCCACTACCTTTTTTCACGTAAAATGGTAAATATTTTTGGGAATATGGAACGTATCAATTCGAACTATATATCGCCTAAAAGTTAAGTTAATAACCTTAACAATAAGGGTAAATTATTGAATAATAACCTTATTGAATGATAAATTATTGGCTCTGCAAGAAAAATGGTAATTTTGATAGAAAATTTAGTAGGGCTAAAACAGTCCATAAAAACAATAAAAAACTAAATTATTGCAAAAAAATGTTCTTAATAACTGGTATTACCCCCCCGTGCCCTGATGCATTCTTGTAGCCTATTAGTCATCGATCTGATCAGAGTTACGATGACATATTGTGGTATGTTCTCCCACTCTTCAAGCACAGCGACTTTAAGCTCGGGAATGGATGAAACAGCGGGAACCCTGGCTCGGACTCTCCGTTTTAGCTCGTCCCATAGGTGTTCGATCGGGTTCAAATCGGGACTTCGTGCTGGCCATACCATTTGTTGAATCCCGATCGCAGACAAGTATTCCGTAACGATCTGCGCGGTATGAGGTCTCGCATTGTCATGCATAAACAAGAAATTTTCTCCGACAAAACCAGCATACGGCATTACGTGGTCTTCAAGAATGTCAGTTATGTATCAGTCAGCTGTTAATCCACGTCTACCACTGCCATCGTTGGCGGGGTCGACGAAGACAAGTTCCGTTTTTTCGTCTAGAGAAATTCCTCCCCACACCATACAAGAACCACCACCAAAACTCACAGTTTCTCGAATGCAACATTGGGCAAATCTTTCACCAGGACGTCTATACACTCGGTTTCTCCCGTCATTGCTAAAAAGACAGATTCTTGACTCGTCAGAAAACAGAACTGACCTCCAGTCTTCTAACGTCCAATTAATGTGTTCTCGAGCAAACTCCAAGCGAGATCGGCGATGAGCTACAGTCAATTTTGGGCCAGTTGCTGGTTTGTGTGATGTTAAATTTCGTTCCTTTAGTCTTCGTCTCACTGTCCACCTACTGATTGCGACACCTCGAACGTCACGTAACGCTTGCTGTAGCTGAACAGCATTAAGTCCACGGTCGCGCAACGAATTCGTTGCAATAAAGCGGTCGTCACGTTCTGTTGTTGCCCGTGGTCGGCCAGTTCCAGGTCGCCGAACAAAAGCACCAGTCTCCAGATACCTGCGGTATACCCGCTGTACCTTTGAACGTCTCAAATGAAGTCTGCGTGCCACTTCACGTTGTCCGTGTCCAACCTCAAGTAAAGCTACAACTTGGGCAGCTTCCGTCGGTGTAGTATCCATTTTATCAGGTTATTTTGATTACACAGACACAGATAAAGACAACAATAACAAGTAATATGGGTATGATTAACAAAAACCTCAAATTTAATCTTTTCTTAACAGAGTACAATAAAAATGTCATAAGCAAAGTAAATGCGATAATTTTATTCTGCCCTTTAAACTTTAATTAAAATGAAATTTTGACAACTCACTACCCTCATTGTAAAGGTTATTAAATACCCTTTTAGGCGATATATGTTTCGAATCGATGCGTTCCATAATACCAAAAATAATAACCATAATGCGTGAAAAAGGAAGTGGCTCGATTTATTTGCTCCCAAGTGTATTATATTAGGTTAAACAAACTGAAAATAATGTTGACATGCGTACTTATTCAAATAAACAATAAAAATATGTTGTAGCTAAGTAGTCAAGTTTTTGGGAGCATTATAAATAAAAAGAGTTGAATACGTGTGACCAGAAGCGTATGCTCTAATGTAATGAATCTCAAAACTATCCTAGTGGTTACATCGACTTACAGCTACTTAGAATGCTAGATTGACAAAATGCATGGAACCGTCTAGAACGGCCACCCAAAACTGCAATCGTGCATTTTATGCTCTCACGGTGATTACTCGTTGCGGTTCAGGTTGCATAACTCCTCCCTCCTCAAGAACGAAATTATCAGTGTTGTTAAGATTCTGATCATTTCGCCGACAGTTAATCAATTTGATTTTACATTTAAAATTAGAAAGCTTATTAATCCTAAGGGTAGAATTACATATCGCCGACTCAAATTTTTTTGAGAAAGCAATGAGCAATCGTATATGGAGCCTTCTGCGAAAAGTACAAAATATTTGACGAATGCCAAAACGGCTTTCGCAGAAACCGATCCACTATTTTAGCAATTTATAAATATATACAGGAAGCTTTAAATATAATAAATGACAAAAAATGCCGTAGGTGACTGTTAGATATGACCAAGGCTTACGATAAAGTGCAATATGACATTCTCCTGAATAAATTACATGGCATAGGGATCCGCGGTAAAACTCACGAATGGTTTAAATCTTATTTAACAAATAGAGAACACCAGGTTGAAATAGAATTGTATAATGAAAATACCAAAGAAATACAAAATATTCGATCAGATAGTAAAACAATTAACGCCTCTATTCCCCAAGGGAGTGTAGTTGGATGCCTTCGTTTTCTTATTTACATAAACGACCTACCAAAAACCATAGAAGGGCCATGCGTCTTGTTTGCTGACGATATTTCGCTTCTTACTTCATGCCGTAACAATTTTGGCTTAAGCGAGGTCCACTATACTAAATAACACAATAACTTGGATGAATAACCATAATCTCGAAATCAATTTCTCTAAAACTAAAGTAATGGCCTTCCACCCTCGTCAAAAAACTCCACTTGATATAAACTTTACCTACAACGGCACTGCAATCGAAGTCGTTTAAGAATTTACTCTACTTGGCCTGTCCATAGACACTAACATTAATTGGAAATCACATATTAAAAAAACTCGATCTAAATTATCCAAATTTGCATATGCCCTTCGTGAAGTCAAAAAGACTACTAACCTTGAAACTGCACTAGTCACCTATTACGCCTACGCTTATGCAAATTTGTTCGAAAGTACCAACACTTTTACACCACTAGAGAAAATATACAGTCAAGATACACATTACGTCAAAAAACAGATTAAACGGACCAAGCTCTAAGCTAAAATTGCACTCAACAAGTACCCTAGTCCTGTCAATGAAATTATATAATAAATTACCGGAAATAATAAAATATGAACAAATTTATTATTAATATGAACAAATAATTTATTAATTCACAAAAAAATTGAAACAATTGCTATTATATAAATGCTATTATAGTATCAATGAATATCTTAATGACAAATTCTAAATAACATGTTTCATAAAATAGTATATTTTATTTTTAATATTATTACTTTTGAATACCTACAAAATAAGTAACCAAATTAAAGCGTGCTTCCTCTCTCCTACTTACTTTATTTTATCCTTTTGCTGTGCCCTTACAGGGTCCATGTTTTTGTACCTAGCTTTAAGCCCTTTGTAACATCTTTTTACAATATGGAATGCAATAAATAAATGATTATGATTATGATAATGTTTTTCGTGTTAACCGCACTATCACTATCACCGTATTTTACTTTGCTCATTTTCACCACTTGAGCTAATTCTTTCAACTCATCTAAATTGATACCTTTCATATTCACTGCACTGACACTGTTGGAACTTTTTTCAGGTTTCAACTTCGGTAGGGTAATAATTGGAATTATTCGATAATTCAAATGTGTAAGAGGAAACTTATAATTTTGTAGATGTATTTGCCCGACGTTAAACATACAAGTATTGTCCAGGTTAATTATGTATGTTACTTGAAGAGACTCGTGGCTCATGACGTCATCATTGCATTTTCTACTTGCTATAATATTATTATTTGTATAAAGAATTCAACTTCCGCGGCCAATTCGTTGAACTTTCAAATCTTCAATGTCAACTGTATGCTGCTCGCATGTACTAGCATTAGAATGGAATTTCATTAACTGTTCTTCACACAGTGGCTCTAGATGGGTCAACACATTATCATTGGTACATAAGAATTTATCATCCATTGCAATCTGTACACAGGCTGTCTACAACTGGTAAGTAGTCTTTCACCAAAGGGTAGGGATATTTAGGAACTACAATTACAGTTTCGTTTAAATCAGTGTTAAACACGGGTAAGGAGTAAAGTTTAAAATAACTATAAGTACTATTGTCAATTAATGGAATCTCCATTATAAACGTAATCTGGTTTTGTTTAATAAAAGCTTTAACAGTAATACAATCTTCAAACTTAACTAAATTATTCTCATTTACAGCATATAACAGATTTTCTGTCTTGGCTATAGATTGTAACATGTGCAATAATTCAGTGGAATTAACAATCGCTCGATGCGGTACAGACACCTTACTAAAGGCTAAGGCCGTTTCAATCTCACTTAAAAATTATATTAAATATTCTGAAATTTGATAAGAACATATTAAACATTCCTAGAATTTAAGTAGAGTAAATAGAATTTTCTTCTTTAGTAATCATATTTTTAACTAATCTCTCAATCCTTTTTAAACGTTCATCTAAAATTAATGTATGTTATGTAAGATTTCTGTCCTGTTAACAAAACCATTTAACATTTTCGAGACCAAAGTAATTTTCTGGTCTAGTATTATTTGACTGCTTTTTAACTGAGAAATGAGGGAATCATATTGGATTGCGTCACTATGATCTAAATTACCTGTAACAATTTTGATCATAGACCCAAGTGGATCAATTAGTCCTCGCTTAAATCTTTTAGCTGGTACAAGTTGCTGAAATTTTTCTATAGTTTTATCCTTTAGATAATCCGTTTGAGTACGAATGCCTAAAAACTCATTGCTGTAAGGTTTGTTAACATGTACTAATTTATTGAATTCATTATATTTAATTAAACTTATTTCTAGGTCATTACCTAAGCTATATTTAAAAGTCTTCTAATTACCACTTATCTTCCCGTTTAAACGCCTGTCCTTGTTTCACGGGAAGGATACCAGGGTTTTTCTCAACCTTTTGAAGTTGAAGGGCCCACGTTATTTGCGATACTGCCAATAGCGTGAGGCACCACCTGTGGAGGACGTTTAATATTTTAAATTGGGACTTTCGTGTCTCTAGTTCCAATTTTTAAAGGGATAACATTGTGTTCTATATCACCACTAACAGTTGCCTTCCTATAACGTGGCTTGTCTTTACTTAATCTGGTGTTTTCCTCTTTTGCATAAATTACGTCGAACATTTCAAACTTTTTACTTATCTCACCACCCTTCCTATTTTTAATCTTTTGCTTTGTTTCTATGACTTGTTCTGAAATGTAACTATAGAGACGTTTCGTACGCTTTGCATGATCTTTAAGTAATTGTTGGGTATAGCTTTTCTCGAAATTTGCGCCTAATATAGAATTTGAATCAGTATGACCGAAAACAACTTCAAATGGTGTCAAACCTGTCGTTGTGTGTATGGTACGATTGTAAGCCATTATTGAATAGGTCATAACGGAGGCTGCATCAGTACATTTTCGATCGTATTTAGCTAAACGGTATAATTCTATGATAGTTGAATGGAAACGCTCAACTATGCTTGTTGAATTAGGGTTATTAGATGTACTGATGTGTAATTGTATGTTGTACATTATCATTAATTCCTTCAGTAATTCATTATTAAATTCACTGCCCGGATCGCAACAAATTTTTTTAGGGGTTCCGTAAATGGAAAAATATTTAATACTCGTAAGTACACGTATTACTTCGGGCGTACTTCTATTAGATATTTCTATTGCTTGTCCTAATTTACTGAACGCGTCGACTAATGTAAGATTGTATACAGATTCTATAGCAAAAGTGTCTATGAAAATTTCCTGAAATGGTGCATTTTGTGATTGAGTTAACTGTAGAAAAGGCTTTATGGGTTTTCTGTCATACTTAGTTTTACAGCACGCTTCACAATTATTAATTACGGCTGAAATCGTCTCTTGTATGCTATGCCAAAAATAGTTTCTTCTTATCCTAGACATGGTCTCCTTTATACCTCTGTGACAAGTTTATCCTTCATGATGTTGTAAGATGATTTCTTTTTGTTCGTTTTCATCTTCAACAAAAACTACACGCTCTGTACATTCCACGAATTCTACCATTCCTTTTCTGAATAACTGTATAATAACCTTACTAAATTGTTTCCTATGTTCTGTGCTTTCGAAATATATAAAATATAAATTTGACATTTAACATATTCTTTTAAAAACTGTTTAATTAATTCATCATTATGCATTGGTAGAAATACTTCAAGGATTTTTTGTTTTTCACGGGAAAGATCTGTAACTTGCATATCGTTTTTATGCCATGTAAAGACCAATATCTGATTCGGTTTAGTGTCTATTGCTTTTTGCAATATTGGAATACCAATTGATTCCATATCTTCAGCTGAATGCACTGTGAATGTTCTATCTTTCGCAGGAATAAGTGGAATAGGTTTATTTTATATCACATTCAGAACTGGCTGTTACAGTAGCGGACAAATCCGAGATACACATTGTTCTAGAGTCGCCACTATCGGTATCATTTAAATTATCTAGTTTGTGAGTAGATTGTTTTTTTTTTTGTTCATTTTTCTTTACCATCTACGTTAACTTTCATAGATAATGCATCCTCATCTGCACCTAATACATCATTTTAATACGAGACAAGGCATCAGCGTTTATTCTGCTTGCCATTTTTATATTTAATTTCAAAATCATATTCTTGAAGACGTAAACTCACCCGCTGGCGCCTTCAGCGGGTGAGTTTACTGTTTGGCTCTTTAAGGGAATAGAGCCCGGCTAAGGGTCTATGGTCAGTATAAATGATGAATTTATAACCAAAGGTATGGCCGGAAATGTTTTACCGCCCAAATGATCGCTAAAAGTTCACGTTCTATAATACTGTATCTGGTATCTGTATCACTTAAGGTTCTACTGGCGTAAGCCACTGGTTTTTCAGACCCTATGATGCCTTGCGATAGTACTGCGCCTAAGGCATTTGACGATGCGTCTGTAGTTAAGATATAAGGCTTATCTGGATCGGGATATTGAAGTAAAGGAGCATTAGTAAGAAGCTCTTTACATTTTTGGAAAGCATCTATGTACGTTTGATTTATAATAATTTTGTTCCTTTTCTTTAAGCAATTAGTTAGAGGTTGTGTTACCTTGGCAAAATCTCAAATAAGTCACCTGTAATAACCTGTAATAAGACCAAAAAGCTTTTAATTTCTGTCACGGTTTTTGGCAGTGGGTAGTTTAGAACCGCTTTAATTTTATCATCATTAGGTTTAAGGCCATCTTTGGTGATAACATGACCTAAGTATAAAACTTCTTTCCGAAGAAATTCGGATTTATCAAGTTGAATTTTAAGGTTATTTGACTTCAAACGTTCAAAAACTGCTCTTAATTTTTGGATATGTTCTGTAAGCGAATTTGAGAATATTATAATGTCATCCAAATATACCAGGCAATGGATTCCATGCAACCCTCTTAAAACACTATCCATTGCTCGCTGGAAGGTCGCTGGAGAGGTTTTGAGACCAATGGCATTCTCAAAAATTCGAAGTGTCCGTTTTCAGTGCTGAATGCTGTTTTCTGTCTGTCATTTTCATTAATCTCCATTTGGTGATACCCGCTTGCTAAATGTAATGTGGAAAAGTATGTACTTTTACCTAATTTATCGAACAGATCAGTGATATTGGGAAGTGGGTATCTGTCGTCAACTGTTATTTCGTTTAGCCGTCTGTAGTCAATTACCATTCTATATTTTTTTTCTCCTGATGCATCTTTCTTTTTTGGGACATAATGAACTGGGGCTGACCAAGGTGAATGGGATTCCTGAATTACATTTTCTTTAAGTAACTTCTCGATTTGACTTTTTATTTCTTGAGACTGACTAGGGGGTTGTCTGTATGGTTTAACGTAAATAGGGTCTTCGTTTTTCGTCCTAATACAATGTTTGACTTGGTTCGTGAAACTTAATGGAATGCCATCACAATAGAAAATATCTTTATAGTCCGAACATAATGCACTTATGGCTTTACTTTCTTCAACTGACATGTGATTCAGATGAAGCTTTTGTAAGTTATCCGTTAATAATTTTTCTATTTCAATATCTTTAAAACTATTATCATCATAATCATTTATATGGTTTTCATATGGTTCTACTTCAAATGGTTTAGTGATCTAAGCTAATTTAATTGGTTCGTCGAGAGTATTTTGAATGATGGTAGTAAAGTAGCCGTCTTTGCATTTAACTATAGTGCTGGGTATAAGCACGCCTTAAGTAAATTCTCTGAAATCCACTATAGCACTGCCAGAATGATAATTTGCAGGAATTTTTAATCTTTGTTCTGATCGAGGTTTTAACTCTAATGTGTTTTTTCTTATCGCGCGTAATCGGTATCACTGTAGTTTTCGTTTCCAGGACCTCATTTTTAAATCTATTACTGCCTCTACACTATGTAAAATATCATTACCTAGTAAACTATCGAAGCTAGGATCGACTTCATAGATATGGAATTTGTGAGTTTGATTAACATAAAAAATTGGTAATGCCGGAATCAAAAGTACTCGTTCATGTTGGCTTGTACCGTGAGTACTTCTAACTTCAAATGGGTACTATAATCGTAAAAGTAGTAATTGGCCTTTTCCGGGTTTATAAATGATTTAGTACTTCCCGTATCTATTATAAATTTGGCATCTATTTCTGGTATATAAATGTATGGTAATTTAAGGCATGTATCGCAATACAAATTTATTATTTCACTATGTTTTTCGAGGCCAATAATTGAAAGTCCTCATTATTTTCCATTGAAATATTCAAGGATTTATGAGCAAAGATTTAGAAGTAGAATTATTTATGAATTATAATAGTATTGATATTCTGTGTATAACAGAACATTGGCTTAAAAACCACCAGTTATTGTTCAATTTTAATAATCACCAGGTTGGTAGTTTGTTCAGCAGAGTAAACGGTATACATGGGGGCTCATTAATTTTAGTAAGTAACCAGCTTAAATTTAAAGACCGTAAGGATATTGTGAGCCTATCTGTTGAGCGGACTGTTGAAATAGCTTGTATAGAATTGGAGCAGTTTATTGTATTAAGTGTGTACAGGCCCCCTTCAGGATTGTATGACTGCTTCGAAAAGGTAATGGATGAAGTATTACACAAGATTTGTAACTCAAACAAATCCATTATCATTTGCGGTGATTTTAATGTTAATTTATTGGAAAACTCAGGTTCTTGTAGCAAGATAATAAGTTTGTTTCAGTCCTACAATCTTATAAATCTATTTTTGGAGCCAACAAGAATTACCCCTACTAGTGCCTAGATAATATTTATACAGATATTGTACCAAGCCACAAAGAAATTATTAATTTACTAGATTCTGATCATTGCGGACAAAGGATTACTATTGAAAACCAAAACAACAAAATAAGTAAAAAGGATATCACTGTCAACCCGAAAACTACAAGCCGCTTAGAGGCTTTTAAATTTAAACTAATAAATAATTTACCACTTTTGTATTCTCCTGTTCATGCTGATCCTAATCATCTATATGATGAGTTCTTTAATATTTACTGTAAACAATTTAATTCGATCTTTATTCCCAAAACTATCTCGGTTAATAGTAATGCATCTTTCAGTGATTGGGCTACCATTGGTATTCATAAAAGTAGAACACCGCTTTATGAGCTGTATAATGAAAGGACTTATGTTAACACTGCTGAATATAATTAATATGTTAGAAATTATTCAAAACTGTTTAAAAAAGTTTGTGTTATGGCCAAGTCACGTTATTTGGGTTCGAAGATTAAAAGCAGTAGTAACGTAATTAAAACGACTTGGAAAATTATTAATAGTGAAACGGGAAGGTCTAGTAACAGAAGTACTGACTACAGCCTGTCTATTAATGACAACATAATAAAATCAGACTCACAAGTCGCCGCGGCCTTTGAAAAATTCTTTTCAGATATTCCCGTTTCAACTACTAAATCCCTTAACTCATCGCCTTCTGTTGCTGAGTCTTTGCTAAAGGAAAATGTAAAATTTTGCGATTCGGAATTTAATTTTGAACATATTACATGTAGGGATATAATTAAAGTTTTTCACACTTTAAATGTAAAAAAGACTGCAGATCTGTGGGGTAATTCTGTAGAAGTTGCTAAGTCTATTATAGACATTGTAGCACCTACTCTAGTTCTTATCTTTAATAATTGTATTGACTGTGGGGAGTTTCCTGACCTTATGAAAAAAAGTAAAATAATACCTTTGTTTAAATCAGGTAGTACATCAGACCCCACAAATTATAGACCTATTTCAGTACTACCAACATTTAGTAAAATTTTTGAGAAATTAATTTTAGACCAACTGCAAAGATTTTTTAACAGACACAAATTATTACATAGCAAACAATTCGGTTTTACAAGGGGTCGTTCAACTACTGATGATTTTAGGACATATTTATAATGCTTGGGAAGATAAATGCGATGCCTTGGGCATCTTTTGTGATTTGTCCAAGGCATTCGATTGCGTTCTTCATGAAACGTTAATCAGGAAACTCTGTCACTACGGGATCCGAAACACCGCTCTGGATCTTCTTACTTCATACTTGAGTAAAAGGATTCAGAGCGTTGACGTTAATGGAGAAAGATCTCCCGGATCTATCTTAACAATGGGAGTTCCACAGGGCTCAATTCTTGGTCCTTTCTTGTTTCTTATTTATATTAATGACTTGCCTTACCTCATAAAGGATAATCATGATATAGTGTTGTTTGCGGATGATATTTCACTTTTGTTTAAACTTAAACGTCAGCAGCTGGTTACTGACGATGTAAATAACGCGGTCTCAAAAATAGTTCACTGGTTCAATGTTAATAATTTACTTCTTAATGAAAAGAAGACTAAATGCATTAAGTTTACGCTACCTCACGTTAGGCAGGTGAAAACGAATGTGTTGATAAAGGGCGAAGAATTGAAACTTGAAGACAGCACAGTAATCTTGGGCTTAACTTTGGATGCTAAGCTTCAGTGGGGCCCACTAATTGATAAATTGTCAAAAAAGCTAAGCTCCGCAGCATACGCTGTTAGAAAAATTCGAAATTTAACTGATTTAGAGACAGCCCGTTTAGTATACTTTAGTTATTTTCATAGTGTGATGTCGTACGGTATTCTTTTGTGGGGAAATGCCGCCGACATGCAGACTATATTTGTTTTGCAGAAAAGAGCTGTTAGATCAATTTATAAATTAAGTCCGAGACACTCTCTCAGAGAGAAATTTAAGGAAATTAATGTAATGACTGTGCCTTCTCAGTATATTTATGAAAATCTTTTATATGCCCACAAAAACATAAAATTGTTTAAAAAATACAGTGATATCCATAATATAAATACTAGGAACAAACACAAATTTGTTGTACCTACAACAAGGCTCAAGAAAATAGGTGGCTCGTTCAGATGTCAATGTATACGCTTTTATAATAAACTTCCAAGCCATGTTCAAGATCTAAGCCTTAATAAATTCAAATAATTTATTAAACGTAAGTTGTGCCAGAAAGCTTTTTATACAGTCAAAGACTATATTGAGGACAAAAAGGCTTGGGACTGACCTGCTCCAATTTTTGCATACTGAGTGTGTTTTTTTTTTTGTTTGGTACGTAACTTTTGTTTTATTTTATATACACTTTGAAATTTCATGATTATGACATGAATATTTACTTTGTATAATATTATTATTATTTTAATTTCGTGTGAGGACTTAGTGGGTATTATTTCTATATATTTTGTCTATCTCAGTTATTTCATAATTTTTTTATATCTGGCAGTTTGAGTACTTAAAGCGGCCTACCCAAATGTCCTTTCTTTGGTATTGTTCATCGAATCGTTGAGCTCCTTACGTTTTGAGTTGAGCTGCACGATTAATGACAAATGCGTGCACTGACTGGACAGGCCCACTCAAATCTGTATGGTTCTTTCCTCAAAAGACCATTTCAGACACCTACCTACATGGTCCTCATATGATCTGTAAAATAAACAATGACATGAATACTTACCTAGGTATTATTTTATTGTTATTATTGTGAATGTTAAGACTATGTGGGTCATTTTTTTATTTTTTACTTTTGTTTTTTTATATTTTATTATCTCAGTTAATTTTAATCGTAACTTGGTCTGGCGGTTTGAGTAATTATGCGGCCTATCCAATGTCCTTTCTTTGGTATTGTTCGTCGAATCGTTGAGCTCCTTATGTTTTGAGTTGAGCTGTACGATTACTGACAAATGCGTGCACTGACTGGACAGGTCCACTCAATCTGTGTGGTTCTTTCCTCAAAAGACCATTTCAGACATCAATCCACATGGTCTTATCATGATCTGACCAAGATTATGTCTGGACTTTAAAAGAGACTGTGACCTCTGAGTTTGTTTCGGCTTTTCTTCTCAGAGTAGTCAGATAGGAAACGCCGACCTCATCTAGTTTTAAAAAAAATGTTTGACGTGTAAAAGTGTTTGTACAAACCCACTTACAGAAATAAAAATCATTTATCATTTATCATTTATCGAAACTCCTTCATTAATTTCTTCCGTATAGTTCTCGTCTTGATTTTCGGTAAGAGGACAATATTCGAGATAATATTCATCGTTACATTGGTAATCGTAGGGAAACAGACTATCATCGTTACGGTCAAGGTCAAGCTCGTTTAATATAAATCCTTTAATATTGGCCTTGGCCTGAGGTGCCGTACGCATTGTGACATCAGCGTCACTAGATTGAATTTTTGGTTGCTGAATACCGAATGACTTTAAAGGTCTATTGATCGTTTGGTTCTGGTTGCCAAACGGCTGTAAGGGTCTATTATATAATTGTTGTTTACTTCCATATTGTTGAGGGCGTATCCCAAATTGTTGGGGGCACATCCCCATTTGTTGCGGACGTATCCCAAATTGTTGCGGGCGATAGCCAAATGTTTGGCCTTGAGAGTTACCAAAATAAAATTTAGGATGTGCATTTGGTTGGGTAAAAATAGGTTTATTATTATTAATAGGCGTATTAAAATTATTTGTGCCGAATTTAAACGTTTGTGTATTATTTGGTACAGCGTGTTTACTGGAGGAGTCAGCAGTATTTTGTTTCGGGCATTATATTGGTCATGGAAATTGACCTCTTCTAAGACGAAAGATAAAGCCTGTTCCAGAGTGGACGGTGCTTTTAATCTCACAGTACGCACCATATATTCCGGTAGATTAAACAGGAACACGTTTAATGACGTATTATTATAAATAGTTATTTTACTTTCGCGCATTAAAATACTACGCACTGATTGAATACGATTACAAAAATCCAAAAATGATTCACCATTTCTTATACGCAGATTCCAATTCAATTGCTAAACATTCTTCACTTCTGGGGTCTCCAAAATGTTGTACTAATAACACCTTAAACTCTTCCCATGTAACAATATCCTCGCGCTCACTGATAAGCGCGGCTGCATTCCCCGCTAATCTACTCGTTATAGCATGCATGATATACAAGTTTTGCTCGTCACTGTATTTATTTATAATATATCCACTCTTACGTATGAAAAGATTTAAATGTCGCTTATCGCCGTCAAACAGCGGAATAATTTTAAAAATTTCATTTGGAATCATGACAATTTTTACGTGATCTTCCATTTTTTACACTATTAATTAGCTTAACACACAATAATAATCAAAAAAACAGAAACAAGAAGTATAATTGAAGTTCTTTAAATACAAAATAATTTCCTACGTCAAAACATTTATCTGAATAAAGTATTTTTTGTAATTCATTAACAATTATTTCGTTATTTCTTTTGTAGTATCACTTTAAATAACTTATTGTATTATTAAACTAGCCTTACAGATTTAATGCAAAACCAGATAACTTTATAACGCGATACTTCTAATCGCAAAATAACACAAAGGAAATAGGAAAGGAAGGTGAAAATTTGGACTCCTACCAGTTCGCCTTTCTCATTTTCAGCTCCACCATGACAATTTCTTTGGTTCGTAGAATCACCACAGCTGTCAGGGCCACCCGAACGCGTAACAAGAAAAAGTTTCATTTCGGAATAACGCGAAGGACAGCGCAGCTATATTTCGGCGATCCTACCGGCTGCGCCAGTCAAGTTTTTGGGAGCGTTATAAATAAAAAGAGTTGAATACGTATGAGCAGAAGCGTATGCTCTAGTCTAATGTAATGAATCTCAAAACTATCCTAGTGGTTACATCGTTCGACTTACAGCTACTTAGAATGCTAGATTGACAAAATGCATGGAACGGCCACCCTAAACTGCAATCGTGCATTTTATGCTCTCACGGTGATTACTCGTTGCGGTTTAGGTTACATAACTAAGTATCATTAGTACATATACAGTGGTATCCGTTTTTCATTAAATTGAAGGGAAATAATAACAAACACGTCATACTAAGCGGACGTCATAAAAAGCATTTTGTAGAAAATAAGCAATTACTGTTTTTGTTAGTATGTATTTATTTTAATAGAGAGAAACAAAATAGAGATAAATAAAGATTAAACATAATAAAATTAAATTGTAATAAATTCTACATATAAGTATATGTTTCTTCTTTTGTCTTTTGCGTTTAGATTGCCCTCCATTGCGTTCCATTGCCCTCTGATATACTTGCAGTTTATTTCTTGTGTGGTTATTAAATATCCAAGCGGCGGCTATCTTTCGCGTCCGGCCCTGGAGTTGGAGCTGTATATGAGAAGCCGTCACCTCCTTCTGCGAAGCAGTAATGCTCGCGAAGGAGGAGGCGCAGAGTGAGAGCGAGAGGCAAACCTTGCACCCTCGGCGTGAGGGTCTTACGCCCCTAGCCACCGCAGGAGACGCCATGCGCATCTCGCACTGGGCGTGTTATCGCCAGCAGATTCCCGGCCACCGTAGGCGCTGGCTTGTGGACGGCCTTGCTCGCGCATTGAAATATCGACGCTTTATGGACGATTTATGGTTTGAGTGCAAGAATTGATCGTTTGAGAGGAATACGAGCCGGCCCATATAATATAGCGAGGCGCTGCGCAGTGCTATTTTCACTAAAAAAATAAATTAAGCCGACAATAACATTTAACTTATTCTAGTTCAGGAACGCCGAGAGTGCAACAAAGCGGACAGAGGTATCTCTGGTTTCAGAGTTTTCAGGATTTAGAAAACTGTGGCGACAATATTAGCACATTATAAAAATTAAGTGTAAATCCGGGCGGAAAAAGCATCATTTTTTTTTTACAAATCTTATCAATTGCTCAAGAAAAATAAACAGTGAAAACCTATTTTGGCCATTATATGCATGTATGTAAAAATGACAATCAGGATTCAGATACCACGCAGTATATAAACGCATGTTATCTTCAGTCATAACACGATCACCATGTTCGGCAAGTGATCCCTTGGGAGAAGCGAGCAAAATATCTAGGTGTGGTTCTCGACGAACACCTCTCCTTTTCAGAGCACATTAAGGCGGCTCGTTCGCGCGCCGCCTTCGCTCCAGGTAGACTCCACTTCGTCCTAAATGCACGTAGCAAATTGTCACTAAAGTGCAAATTGCGTATGTACACAGCATGCATCCGCCCGATCATGGCTTATGCCAGTGCAGTCTTTGCACACGCCAAGCCCCATCGCTTCAATAGAATTCAGACCCTCCAGAATAAGTTCCTCCGTAGGATTACAGGCTCCCCCTGGTACGTTCGCAACGAAATCCTCCACGTCGACCTCAAGATTCCCACTATCCGCCAGTTCAATGAAACGCATTTCAAAGCGTTTCTTCGAGACCGCCGTGAATCACCGCAACCCTCTGGTTGTCAAGGCCGCTAGCTATATTCCCTCCTCCATCAGTCATGTCCGCCGTCCCAAGCATGTCCTCACCGACCCCGATGACCACATAACTCTCATTCCGGAGAGCAGTAGGGCCACCAGTACAGTGCACAAACACAGACCGGCATTCCGACCTCGCCGCCGAGGTTCCTCGCGAAGAGCACGACGTAGCTGTCCCCCCCGACCCTTGCTCGACGAAGTGCCAGCCCGCGCCGTAGCTGAGCCTGTAGCTTTAAATTCCCATGATAATAATAATCAACAAAATCTGATCCACCCTGTCCCATCTTGCTGTCCTCCCGTCAGCGACGCCCTAAGCCGAGGTCCGTACCCCACAGGGGGTGCCCTTAACGAGCGTTCGCTTAGTAATGTAAGTAGTTTTACGCCCCTGGCTGGAGGCTTTGAGTCCGCTTAAGGCAGCCACAGGATAGTCCGGTTAAGTAGTCACGACCTCTCAAGGTCAACTACGAGATGCCATACACAAAAAAAAAAACATTCATAACATTATAGCTGTAAGCAGCGAAACGATAGGTACCTAAGCAACAATTTTTAACATATATTTTGTTTGTATATCATACTTAATTATTGTAACTGGTGAGTACTTTAAATATAGAAATAACACCATTTAGTCCATCCGTCTGCCAGTCCGCAGCTTAGCTCAGAGACTCTTCGCACTATGAAGCAGTAAGTTGTCATGGATATACATATGAGTCACGCCGACAATGTGGGAAAATAAATATTGAAACAATTATGTTTTTAGTTTTTTTGTGTTGTTGTTGGTTTGTGTTGTTTTTCACCTTTGTGTTGCGCTGTGCGTCGCGCCAGTGTGTAAGAGCCTTAAGATATCCGTAAAAAAATCTGCGCTTATTCTTGATATAGTCAAGTGTCCCCCCCTCCTGCGAGCTGGATATGTGATAAAATCACGGTAGTAGTATAATGAGCAACTTAAAGACATTAAAAGTTTTTACAATTAAAAAAAATCTTATTGATTCATTGATTCAGTTATGTGTTCAGATTATAGTATCTTTTCTTTCTTTTCCGGACAATGTGCGATGCAATCCTGATTACTTGTTCAACTTTGAAGCAGGTGGCTGGCTCAAACTGCACGTAAAGCTCGAGATTTGGGAGGAAGCCTTCGTCAGATGTCATTATGAAGGTAAACTCCGCTCTTTCTCTAATTTTTCGACAATTCGACACAGCAAGGCAATAAAAATCATTCCTTGAAACTTGCCCCCGTTCCAACTGCCAACGAATTGTGGTTGAAATTGTGCTTCGAAATTAAGTGCTGAAAAGTAATTTTAACCATTACAAGACAGTTCCCATGAAAGTTATCCAGTCAGACTTGTCAATGTGAGGCGCATGTGGATCATTTTATTTTTTTCAGTTAGTTTTAATTATTGTCTGGTAGTTTGAGTAAATACTTGTCCTTTCGTTGGTATTATTTGCCGAGTCGGTTAGCCAATTAAGTTCTATGTTCAGCTACTCGATAAATGAGAAATGCGAGGACTGATTGGGCGGGTCCATTCAAGTCTACTAAAATTTGGTTCTTTCCTCAAAGCACCATTTAAGACACTGATCTTCATGGTACTCCCATAATCTGACAAAGATTTTGTTTAGAAAAAAAAAAACACTGACCTCTAAGTTTGTTTTGATGTTTCTTTTTAGAATAGTCGGATAGGAAACATCGAACTCATTCAGTTTTTTTTTAATATTATTGGCGTGTTTGTACAAGCCTACTTACAGAAATAAATACAATTTATCAAGACCGCTTGTAGGCGGTAACGTCTGCTGCGGCCCCGCTCGCTTCGCTCGCACAGGTTGCGATTGACGAAGCGGTGCAGTCAACATGGCCCTTGCGTGCGGGGGCGCGGCGCTCGCTACGCTCGCTTAAATTTCTCTAAGGGGCCTCTGCGAGTTGGCTTCGGCCCCTCGCACGCCTTCCTAAGGTCCGCACCCTATTAAAAATAGAAAAAATCATACATTTTGTCGGTTACCTACTATAGGAAACTTCAGCATACTTTCTAAATGTCACCGTATAATTATGAATATCGTTAGTTTTCAATCTTTATCTATCTTTAACTTCAAAAAAACATTTACTATTTAACGAATTATTTTTCGAATGTTTATAATCTGTCTATGATAAACCGACAAATTGTGAATTGGTATCAAAATTAAAATATTTCTTTTCTCATAAACCTACATGAGCACATATGAAATGTACAATGTAGTCCGCAAGGTGAGCACACGCGACAACGCTGCGACTAGTTTTCATTGATTATATGTTTTTGGCGTGCATGAGTCCAGGAGTCCAGGAGTGCCTCTGTCCGACAAGGAAATAAGATGGGGTTCACGTGGTGACGGAGCCGATACTGGAGACTGCCTCACTATGACCGTCGATGGACGCGAGTATTACTCGTCATGCAAGGACTCGCTACCGTTCATATGCTACAGGAAACTCGACAATCACACGATGAACGAATGCGGCACCTTTGATGATGGTAGGTGCATTGTCAACTGTACAACTGTACAACAATATTGGAAACAGAATTCTTGGTACATACTTCATTCAATGTGTCCAAGTAGATGAGGAATGCGAACCCGGTGCCACAACGAAGCAACTTACAGTTGGACAAATCTTTTTATGGAAGCAATGTTTGGTCATGTAGAAAGTGATTATTACGGTGCCGTACGTCCGAATAAAAATTCGAACCCTTATAGGTTCAGTCGTGTGCCTGTCTGTCGGTCTGTCACAACCACAGAGCATCATTATAATACTGGTACAGAGTGCCATCTCGAGGGATTTTTATGCCAACCTTCCACTATTGGCGCCACCTGGATTTCTTGTTCCAGAACTAACCATACTATTTTATCTACTCTATTCTATTTTTATTTGGTTGCTTTTGCATGTAAAACCATGTCTGGTGGCTTGAAATTAATTTTACAGTAGTTCGTAAATAGAAACAAGGTTGCTGTTGAAAATTACAAGACGTATCGGCCATTTTTTGGTCATTTCGAAAGTTTCGAATTTTGTTTTTTTTTTTTATAACAGTTGATCAAATAAATCGATAAACCGAAAAAAATATACTTTAAATGTATGTACTTTAAATGTAAGTCTTAAAATTAAACTTTTAAAATAAATATAAATAAGAAATTAAAATAGCTATTAAGTCTAAGTCGTTTTATAGAGACATCTAGTGAGTCCTATGTGAATTATTTGCCTTAAATTTACAGAACAAGATTACTAGATGGCGTACCGTAAAACGAGGTGAATAGATAGATCATCAAACTTTGGTAACGATTTTCGTAATGTTGCAGAATTGAAACCCATTTTTATATTTTATATTTGTTTCTATTCGCGTGTGCTTGTAGTTAATTTGAATAAAAAAATATACGTGATTTCATATTTTTCCTTCCATCAGGGGACAATGGACACACCTGAGTGGTGATTAGAAAAATTTCGTGGGGCTTCCTCATTGTAGTTTTCCTTAATTATTTTTAAGATAAAGTCAAGCAAATGAAACTCAAGAAGGTATCTTTAAAAAATCATATTTAGTTTAAACTAAATTTAAATAATTACAAATGTAAATTATGAATGACCAAAATTAACAAAAATTGACAATTTTAGAGTGTAACTCGAAAACAAAATTAAAAAATGCACTTGACTTTAAAATAATATTCTTTATATCAAATCAACAAGGATTTCTAATCAATATCAATCAAAAACATTTTTTTTAAAATTATTACCTTTATCAACATGTTCTAAGCAAACGTAAACTTCAAACTCGAATTAAAACAAAAAACGTTCACTTTGCCTCTAAATTAATATTCTTTTTATGTCGTTTCCATATTCTTATAAAATCAATATTATTTACTTATAAAGATAAGTAATCGACAATCAAAATTAATCATTATTAGAATGAACCGCCTGAATGGATTAAAAAAAATAAAGAAAATTAAAACGCTATAGGTACCCATGTATTTAAAAGTGAAAGAACTGTACTATCAACGGTGCTTTAAACTTTGGGGCAGCCCTGACATAATCATGGCTAATGACCCCTCTTTCGTAAATAACCACCCCTCAGGCGTGTCTATTCACCCCTTTCATGCGTCTAATCACCTCGCAAAATTAACGAAAACAAGGCTTATGAAATAAGAACAACTGTAAAGGATGTCGTCACCGTTGCCGGAACAATTACAAGTCCAGATGTGTAGGACAAGGAATTTATTATGACGTTAAGGTTTGTACAATAAAACTTATATAGGACGCGATACACTAGCCTTTTCCCGAGGGGATGAAAGTAGTATTTTGGGTCCTCTAACCCAAAAAGAGACAAGAAGTCGTGTTTCTTTAAGCCTTAGCAGCGGAGTCCCTTGTGACTATTCCAAGTAGGACGTATTCCAAGGATGCATCACTGGTTCAGACACACAAATATTAAATATTCGAGCGGAGGTCATTAACACACGGAGAGTCATAACACCGCGATTTAGAAACGTGACGTATGTGCACAACGCCATCTAGTTTAGAATAGCGGCACTGTGTAGTGGCTTTCTACCGTAACAGGTGGCGCTGATGGGTTGTATAATATGTTTTGTTACAATCTCCCCCTCAGTCCTCACAGACGGCTCGGCGTGAAGGACTGTATAATGGGTCGTTATTGTTTCCTAGGACGTCCACGTCCTCTTGTACCGGCGGGAAGCGTGGTCTGGGTAGCCAACTTCTTCGCAGGTCTTCCTCTTCTTCTAAGCGGTTGTACCGGCTCAGGAACACTGGTGGAATTTTCACCTCTGTATGGAGTTAGGGCAGACGTG
Source organism: Dasypolia templi (assembly GCA_963555695.1). Classification (NCBI taxonomy): domain Eukaryota; kingdom Metazoa; phylum Arthropoda; class Insecta; order Lepidoptera; family Noctuidae; genus Dasypolia; species Dasypolia templi. Next base: position 33,754,374 of record OY743138.1, on the reverse strand, counting down.
TGAAATAGGCCGATTGGATTCTCAGGAGTATTCGGTGAAGCTACTTTAAAGGATACAGGACCGTGCTGCTGCACTATCATATAGGGGCCATCTCTTCGGGGCGCAAATTTAGCTGTCACTCCCTGAGTTGATTTGCTAATCGGGTGAATGTTGACAAGGACGAGATCTCCTGGTCGGTATTGAGGATGGGTGCTCTTCGTCTCTCTCCCCCTGGACGAGAACTGCTCCGAGTGCAAAGCCACTAGCATCAGTCTTCAGGATGTAGGGCTTGGTTCCATCGGCTTGCTTTAGGACAGGCGCAGTTGTAAGTCGTTGTTTCAGAGTGTTATATGCAACTTCTTGTTCCGTATTCCATACCCAATCTGCCGTTTTCTTCGTAAGTTTAGTAAGTGGTTGAGTTATCGCCGAAAAGTTTTCAATAAACCGACGATACCAGGAACACATCTAGCACTTCAGAGGTCTTGGTCCCGTCATATTGGGCGGTACACGTCGTAAAAGATCCTTGCCTTGACGGTGAGATCTTCTCCAGTAGTGCTTGGAACTGCTCGTCGGACAGGTTGACTGACATCTCTTTAGGTGAGGTCTTCACAGTCGTCGTCGTCGTGATTCGGCCTGAGCGCGTGACGTACTTCTGTTGATTCTTGTCGGGCCCACCGTTGGTCGCCAGTTTGTAAGGATGTCGTCACCGTTGCCGGAACAATTACAAGTCCAGATGTGTAGGACAAGGAATTTATTATGACGTTAAGGTTTGTACAATAAAACTTATATAGGACGCGATACACTAGCCTTTTCCCGAGGGGATGAAAGTAGTATTTTGGGTCCTCTAACCCAAAAAGAGACAAGAAGTCGTGTTTCTTTAAGCCTTAGCAGCGGAGTCCCTTGTGACTATTCCAAGTAGGACGTATTCCAAGGATGCACCACTGGTTCAGACACACAAATTTTAAATATTCGAGCGGAGGTCATTAACACACGGAGAGTCATAACACCGCGATTTAGAAACGTGACGTATGTGCACAACGCCATCTAGTTTAGAATAGCGGCACTGTGTAGTGGCTTTCTACCGTAACAGGTGGCGCTGATGGGTTGTATAATATGTTTTGTTACACAACTTTATATAATAATGCACATTCTTACCTCAATAATTACAGCACAATATATTTATAATTGCACTGACCGTAATTTGAAGATAATTTTAAAACTATTAAGACCAAAGTTCACCGAAATACGGAGATTCAAACTCACGCGGACTTTTCGACTAGTTTAGTTGTCAACTTTCACATTCAGTTTTGACGTTTTTAGCGAAGTTTCCAAAAATCAAACGTTGCCAGACTAAGAAAATTAATAGCGACAAATTACTAAAGTTGCGGGTTTTTCACTAAGTTTGCCATAAAAAACGTTTGAAATTATTCAAAGATTTGTCTCTATTCCCCCGCGAGTTCTATTCACCCGTTAACGGTGTCTAAAAAAATTGCAGTGTACGTGAAGGCAACTTTACGCCCCCTGGTCACAGCCAGTTTCCTCCAAATCTAATGGTCTACTTAAGTTGCAATTTGTAATTTAAATAAAGGATTTTTGATTAGAGGGTTTACTTTCTATTTAAACTGGACTGTTCGCACTCGAGGTAGTACCTAATATGTGATCCTTTCTACGACTGCTACGATAATGTACTTGATGAATTTTCGTGAAGCTTAAGACTTCTTCTTACCTGCATAATTAAACAAATAAATCAACTAATGTAAATGCTTTAATATTTAATAAATAACTAAATAGCAATTCATAAAAAAATCTTTGCTATAACTTATGTACTTTTTACTTATTTATAATATAAAATAATTTCTGGTCTTTAGTAAATAAAGATTCGTGCAATAAATTAAGTAAAATAACCAATTATCATAGTTTTAACAACAGGAATAACTAATTTACTAAAACTATATAAGTACACACACACAACATAAAAATACCTACTTGCTCAAGCACGTATTACATAAGTGATAAAGCCAAAATATTTAATAGAAATACTTCTCTAAATGAAATATTAGAAACAGGTAAGCGCTATTTATTCGGAAACGTTGGTTTTTATTATTGTTGTAAATTGATTTATTTAAAAAACATTTTATGTAAGCAGTCATGTTCAATTCAAAATAGTAGTAAAAATAATTAGGTAAAGTTAGTTAGGTATTTAGTGTGTTACAAATAGTGTCAGAATAAAAACGAGTCTATTTTTAAATATATTTACATAGTTTTTACGCATGATTCTTAATAGATTGAATTAAGGATTTTACTGATGACTGTCTTGATTTTGTTCACTAAAAATTGTAATGAAATATGCGCTGCGCTCGGCCGCCGCCCGTCGTGAGTGGACACTGTGTCACTTGTAAGCAGCAATTCGTGTTGAAAAAGATCGCTGTACGAATACAAAATATTTGACATACCCAACTTGATACTTCACGCATTCTGTACGGACTACGGGCAACCAATATATGATTCAGTTTCTCATTTTTGCTAGAAGTAGGGATTATAAATTCAAATTCTGTTTCGGAATATATGGAGTTTCCTGAAGGTGTACTTCGAAGACTGCTACTGGAACAAGCAAAGCTAGATTTCCCGAGTTTGGTTTCATTTTGTAAGTTCACTCCATCTAGTCCGGAGATAAGTTCTCGACATCCTTAGCTCCGGACTTGATGGAGTGACCTGAAGGTTTACTTTGACGACTGCTACTAGACGAGCAGAGCTAGGTGTTCCGAGTTTGGACTTGTTTTGTTAGTTAAGATGAGACCTTACCTCCGGACTTGATGTCCTCGCGGAGGCGATCTCTCGCGTCCGGCCCTGGTCTAGGCCGTGCTACGGAGCGAGAGGGAATGGAAAGCCGGCACCTCCTGCGAAACAGTAATGCTCGCGAAGGAGGAGGCGGAGCGCGTGAGGGAGAGAGCCTTGCGCCCTCACGCCCCTAGTCGCCGCAGGAGTCGCCCTGGGCGTCGGGCGTCGCCTGCAGATTCCCGGCCACCGTAGGCGCGGGCTTGCGGACGGCGAGCAATGGGTAGCTCGTCGTCCGGTAAGGACCACGCCCGGGGCGACGCACTATGTGGAGATTGAGTCGGTTTCGGGTCATAAATCCATAACTTCCATGTTTTCATAGATTTGCTGCTGATTTTTTTTTTGTGTATTCTTGAATAAATTTACTTTTAAATAATATACAATTAATGGATATAATCATATGTTTATTGTCTAAAAAAAATAGTAAACTTGAAATGTTGAAAAATGTTCAGAAATTTGTGACTATATTTAAATAATATGACCTTAAATGCTATAATAAACACAAATTAAACTCTTAAAATGTTTTCTGCCATTATTATGTATCATTACTTTTAACAAAAAAAAAACACTGTATTATTCAACTAACTCTAAAGCTTCATCTATAAGTTCCATAAACTTTTTACTAGATGGTTTTCTTAAACTTGTTATGTAAGGGTCCGAAGTATACAAAAGTGTATGTAGAACATCTTCATTTGTAGCTATTCTAGAGCATTTCCTAGCATGATGAAGTCTGAATCGTTTATAGTCTTTGTTCCTTGATTCCTGCGCATCTTCGGAAAGTTGTCCTAGGGGTAACACTGAATAATGCCGAATGACGCTTTCACCGTGAATTAGGACTTTATGGACAGATGATGGCATATAATACCACATATATTTATTAACATATCTTTGTGCTGTATCCAAAGCATACTGACCGAATTTTGTAGCGTTAATAACTTTTCCACTTGACATAACTTGAAGTAAAACATAAAATCGTTTAATCAATTCCTCGTCCACACCAGTAATTTCTGCACTGCACTGATAATTTTGAAAAAATCTTCTAGCTGTATTACCGTCATTGCTGTTACCAGTACCTTGTTTAGGTTTATCTATATTTAAACCAAGGTCTTCTCTGAACCTTCTTTGTACATATGCCTTCTTTTGATTTTTCAAATCTTTGTTTTCGTTTGTTGTAGCAGACCATTTTATTAAGCCTAGATTATAGGATACATGTAAAATTAACTCCATAAATCAAATCCAGCAATGCAATGTCGATAACCCAAATTGATAAGCATTTTCATCAACGGGTTTATTTTGCACTTTTTCTAAATTATTCATCTCTGTTGGTCTTGCACCACAAATAGTGCACAAAGAACACCTGATGAAGTTTCTGACAAAACTTGAGCCACTTTCCCGTCAACCATGGTTAAAAATAATGTATGTTTAATTTTGATACCTTCTCCATTTATATTGACTAAAGTTGGTGTGAGAGCTTCCTTTTGAGCTTCAATTTCATTAACTACACTTCTTGTCTTTTCAGGTGTCTCCTTTGAAAACTCTATTAAAATGGGCCTACAAAATCTTACTGATGATGGAACAGGGTTTTCCCACACAGTTTCATTTGTATTAATATTTATAAGTTTCAGAGGCACTAATGAAGCTATAAATAAATTAGTGTCAGAAATTAACTCACTTTTTTCAACTAAGACTTGCTTGTATTCACTTTGTCCGCTTGAACCATCACAGCCCCATTTAGAATAAAGCATTAAATGTGTTTTGCCAACTTTGTATACACCATCAATTTGTAAAATTCTTGCAATAGTGTGATCCAGCAGATCTTGAAGTTTCACCTTTGTTTTAATATTATTAATTTCTACGCTTGATCTTGGTGGGTAGCACTTTCCTTTAGCTTCCTGAATTGATTTGTATGATGGAAATAATAAGCAATTTTTCGCGATTAAGTAACTCCTCATGTTTTCATACTGTGCCATATTAAGGTCCAACTCGATGAAAATACTGAGAGCTTCGTCTTTAGAGTACGCTGTTAAATGTGCCGGTTCGTTTAGGAGATTTTGACGTATATCACTCTTTTTCTATGGGCAATACTCGTAAAATTTCGACAATGAATGCTTCTTCGGTTTCCCCTTGAGATCTCAATCCCTGAAGATATGAATTCAGTATAAAATCAAGGCCACATGTTTCAAGCAACTCGATTGTTTTTTCGCCTTTGTGTTCTATCGGAACTGTCTTCGTAGGTTTTCGAAGGGCGTCCTCGCTTTCCTGTCGATGTCGAAGGTTCGGATTCACAAGTAGGTTCTTCCAGATTCACAGTAAATACTATTCCAAACGCTATTCTTGTTTAAAATATTTGCTTATTTCTGCCAGATTTTGTGTAACGTTGACGAAAGTTTGTAATAAGATTTTTTTGCACACTTGCTACAATCTTAGCGATATTTGCCTCGGAAAAGTTGGTAAAATTATTCCGTATATAACTTGATAAAGCAACAACATAATTCCCGTCACTTTCAATTAAAACAAGACATAAGTCACGTCTGGTACAGTTGAATTCACTCATTGTTGCGAGAAGGTAAGATGGTTAGGTTACTACACTTTAAGTAACGACAATGACGAACGAAAAACAGTATGTAATTATTGAGTATTCAGAATCCCTATTTTATATAAAAATATTGATTTGAAACGTGTGCAAAATTGTGGTAGAAAGAACGAATTATCATTGTGTGGTTATGCGGTTTACGATATGTATAATTGATAATTTATCATGTATGTGAACTAAAAAATGGTGGGAAACACTCGATACATTATCTTAACGTAAACCGCAATTAATAAAATGTCACAAATAAGACCTATAATAAGCAAGTAGTCAAATATCATCACCTACGTATTTGTAGGATTTTTTACTGTTTTATGCTATAATAGATTAACATATGTTGTGCAACGAAATTGCAACTTTTCTTTTCTTATTTTATTATAATATTAAATTTCATATCAAATAACATAATTTCCAGACCTTCGGCAAATTTCGGCAACTGTCAAAACTCTAATTGAAAGTTTCAGGTACGCAAAAATGATATGTCACGAGATAAATATTTGTAGTAAATATATTTACACATATATAGCATTTTTATGCATATCAGTCAAAAGTACATAGTATCAGCTTTCTGTAATGGTATAATACTTGTATAGTTTTCATTGCTAGGTGGCTAGAAAATAATCTTGAAAAAAATACAAATTCAGATCGTTTTGTGATAGTTTAGGAATGATCGTGTTTAGATGATCTTTTTTATAAACCAGTACCGACCACATACATAATTTATGTATAATATAGTAGATTAACTTCTTAGCTACAGTTTGAGGTATAACACGAGTACCTGCGCCGATTTTTACAAAATGTATTTATGGCCAGGCCCTCTTAGGCACCTCCACATAGTGCGACGGCACGTCGTGTTCCACGCGCGCCTCAAAGAGACGTCAGCACACAGTACGGTGTCCGATACGGCCGATGCCTCAGGGCTGTGGGATTTTCGAAAGAGACACCGTGGCCATGGCACAGGCAACTGAAGGAACACGGGTTTAGTCAGTAAAAGTCTGACACACATATGAGCCCTCCCGCTCCACCCAGAGCGGGAGAAGTCATTTGATAATTTCCCACCCAAAAAAAAAGGGTTGGCTTCACTAACAAAGCGTAAATGCTCTGGCGCACTCGATGAGAAGGGCAATGAACAACATTGCGCAATGAGCCCAAAAGTGAGGAAAGCTTGGATCTGATGTGATCAATTTGTATTTTTCATTTTAACTGACAGTCTACTCTTGGCCAAAGATATTTTTGTACTGTTTTTGCTGTATCATTTGAGTAGCAATGATCAAAGGGGGTTAATTTGTAGTTTTTTAATTTTGTGATTTAAGGATTACACAATTAGTCTTAGCAGCATTGTATGTAGATTAGGTAATTTATTTGCTATACATGTAGTTTCCTTTCCGTAAAAACCTTTTAAAGTATTGTTTGTTTCTCACAGTAACTAACCAAATTAATGTTTGTCTCTTTCAGGTGAGAGGATAGAACACGTGTTCAACAAGTGGAATTCTGGACAGCCTGACAATGCTAAGGGCATTCAGAATCGAGGGGTTCTCTTTAGGAACGGGAAGTTGGACGACGTCAGTCCAGCAGGAGGAAAGCTTATGTACGTTTGTGAAAAATCTCCAAAATCGAAACGTTTTGAAGCCGAGTCGAGATTGTGTAATGATTGCGATGAATCACTGTTAAGCGGGAACTGGCTGACATGGTATTTTGGCACCTTGATAATGATCATTGAAATCAATAAAATAACACGGAATACAAATGGAAACTTGTTCTCTTTTCTCAGAGCCTTCGTTGTTATTATGTGCTAAAAAGGTTTATACCCTGGAATACAATTGCTTTGTAATAGCACACAAACATACTTAATTCGAGAAGATGATTCTTAGTACTTTATAATTAGCATGAGTATACGAAAAGCGAATGATAATTTTTCACTCACGGAGAGCATGGTCTAAATAAAAATACATAAATACAAAAAATATTCATTTAACTTGAGACATGAATATAGCCAACCTCAGTAAGTAACAGAAGCACTTGTTTCGGAGTTTTCTCACTTTTTCCTACAGTGGTAGCTTAGCAATGTTAGAACTAAAGGGGTTGAAAAAAAAAAAAAACTACAAAATAAAATAAAGCATTAATTTTGAAGCTCTTGGTGTGTACGTGTGTAAATGTGTGTGTGTGTGTGTGTGATTTTTTTTTTAGCTTATTCTGGTCAGAATGGTTTGTGTTTCTTCACACGTAAGGGATCTCGTAACGTTTTTACATAAATATCTGTTTGACGGTTTAGTTTACTATAGATGTAGATGGATTGTGTAACATATTGACGTCTAGCAAAAACAGTTCGAATCCCTGCGCAGTGGGCCACTATATCTCTGCGCCTTCTGCTCTGAGATGCTGAGTCAAGAAATACACTTGTGAAGGGTTAAGGACGCGTACAGAATTTAAAGTTTTTCAATTGTGTCCAAGTTGCTAACTTTATAGAGGTCTGTTGTAGGGAACGTAAATGATTTAAAGTACATCACCTCGCTGCGCTCTTTCTAGATCGAGAAATTGAATTATGGTAGCTCCATCCGAAATCGGAATGCGGTATTATATTACATATTGCTAAATGACCATGTTTCTTACTAGCGAACAAGCATGCTTTTTAATAGCATGTGTATTTCAGTGTGATTGATTCAATTCTGATTGTCTTTGTATGCGATACAATAAGTTACCTACAGCTGGCACTGACGATGGGGGTTGTAACAATATGCTGCTACAACAAAACAAAATGACTTCGTTTTAAGCCGCGGTGTCACGGGACATTTTGGTAATTTGTGACTATTCTAGTACTCGAAACTCGACTAATCCTGCAGAGTTTTTGTAATTCTAACACAAAACTGAATCTGGCGTCATTAAAATAAAAGGTGTTGACGTTTTCTAGCTAAGCTACCGATTTTCGAAAATATGTGAATGCAGGTATTAATTACTCAACAGTCTCGAACGTATTCCTGTAGTTACAACGCTTGAGGAACCTGCTCCTGTAGTTACAACGGTTGAGGAACCTGCTCCTGTAGTTACAACGGTTGAGGAACCTGCTCCTGTAGTTACAACGGTTGAGGAACCTGCTCCTGTAGTTAAAACGGTTGAGGAACCTGCTCCTGTAGTTACAACGGTTGAGGAACCTGCTCCTGTAGTTGTACCGGTTGAGGAACTTGCTCCTGTAGTTACAACGCTTGAGGAACCTGCTCCTGTAGTTACAACGGTTGATGAACCTGCTCCTGTAGTTACAACGGTTGAGGAACCTGCTCCTGTAGTTACAACGGTTGAGGAACCTGCTCCTGTAGTTATAACGGTTGAGGAACATGCTCCTGTAGTTACAACGGTTGAGGAACCTGCTCCTGTAGTTATAACGGTTGAGGAACTTGCTCCTTAGTTATAACGGTTGAGGAACTTGCTCCTGTAGTTATAACGGTTGAGGAACCTGCTCCTAGTTACAACGGTTGTGGAACCTGCTCCTACTGTCCCTTCTCAAAAATCTACCCAGTGTAGTGTTGTCATCTGAAATTATAATGAGCTGAGGTCGACTTGGCAAAAGCATTACATGTCACAGTAGCCCTGCAGGTGTAATATACGTAAAGTTGTGTGTGATTTGGTAGGTTAGTTTTTTCGTAGATTTTTTGTTGGAAAGAGATAGTGATAGTGGAATAATGCTTTGATAATTTTGTTTTGTGTTCTCTGTAGTCGGTTAAGATTAAATTTTACGGCTGATCCCCATAGTTCAAATCGGTGTTTAAGGTTTGATTTTACTAGTAGTTACATTATTTGTTCGAACATTTCTAATATTTGTCATCATCCATAATGTAGATGTGAGAAGTATCTCGTCCTGAGGTCGAACCCATAGCCTTCAAACTTTCAAACCCAAACTCAAAGCATTTATTTCAAATAAACCAATTACAGGCACTTCGAATTGCCAAACTAGTTTCATCTTGGCAATTCAACCCGAATTGCCAAGATGAAACTAGTTTCCCATACCTAGCAGATACCTATGGAGAAGAATGGTCAAGAGACTCCACGGACACTCTTTTAAATCATACAAACATTGGTTATATCATTGATGATGATATTATGCATGTGAGAACGATGCAAAACGTTTAATGCATCAAATCATCGAATATTAAATTAGATTAAAATAATCCGTAGCAGCTAAGCGATGACCAGTCCCTACTGACGGCGCGGCGGCGCTCTTTCACAAACATGACGCATGGATTATCAGCACTATTTAGCAAAACCATTTTGAAGGGAGCTAATAATTTTATTTATTTATTTTAAACACACATACAACTATCATTACAGGCTTACCTAATACAGTAGTGTAGTTATAGTTATTTAAGCTTAGAAAGATGAGACTTCATTAGATTATTATGAAGATCTATGAGTAATTTTACAATTTACGGCCCGTGTAAATTCACTCAGAGTACAATTGAAGCAGTCAGTCTGTTGTGACACCATATTGAGCGTATGCAGGGCTCGCGTCAATGGCGCGTGCTGCAGCAGGTTGGTGCGAGCGGGTGGCACCCACAGCAGCGGCGGTTGCCCTCGTCGTCCCACGTGCCCATCAGGTCCACACAACCCCACCGTGCGTAGAATACCTGGGGTGTGTATTTTACCACGCATAATCATAGACACGTGTCCATCCATGCAATATTGATAATGATGGGTCGCGCGCACGGGTAAATGTTAACACCGAACATTTGGTCACATTGAAATACAACCTATTGCTACGACTCCACTCTACTACCCTATTAATATATACTGCTGCAGTATGTCATGATCTGTTTCCTGTTTTATTTCTAGAACTAATTTCAAGTCGTCAGAAAATAACAATGGTATGAAGTTATTGACTACTCTCGGCAGATCGTTAACTGTTAAAATGAAGAGAAAAGGCCCTATATTACTGCCCTGACTGACTCCTGATCTCGTGAAATAGGGCTCAGAGAGCTGCCCACTGCAGTCGAAGTACTGACAACGGTCTCGTAAATAGCTCAGTATAATGATCCAACATATGCACCACCATCAGCAGACATTAGAGTGAGCATGACATACTCTCAGCCGCCAGGACACTCGTCGTGCAAGTCAATGAAAGACGTAGACGGACCCAGTAAATGGTAGCTTTATAGTATGTACATAGTACTAACACAAGTTCGCAGCAGTCTCTCCATGCTCACGGTCGCGAAGCTGCTCACGGTTAAATCGGGTCGCGTCGGCCGCTCCTCCGTCCCGCAGTCCGTCGAGTGGGAGCTCGCAGCAGCCTCTCCATCAGCCCGCAGCCCGTTGCGAGGGAGCTCGCGTCGGTTGGTGTTTCTTCAGGCGGCGGCGTCTCACGCCACGTTTATTAGTTCTCTGCAACACGTCTCAAACCCGCAGACTCAAGCGGGAGGGCCGGAGGTGATCGGGAGAGTTCGAACACCTACATGCACACAAGATAAAATGAAATTCACTGAGTTTAACTTTTGAAATGTTTATATTGAAAGCTTTTAGAAAAACATAGACAGAGTAAGAAAAAGTACGAAAAGAAAGAAGCCAACAGAGCGAGCCAGAAGGGCGAGTCAAAAGAACGAGTCAAAAGACGGAATCAAAAGAACCTGGTGAAAAGTATCGGTTGCCTTATATATAGCCCCTGGCCGATCGTTCTAGAAGTGACTTTTTTAGTTTTCAATCCAAATACTTCTTAATTGGTTATCGGCCAGGAACAATAAAGATGGCGTTCAGTGAGAACCTGGCTTAACACTAGTTTTACGATACCTTTATAATAAAATAGACCACCTCTTAGCTGTATACCATAGAAAAAGAAAAACTGACAGATGACAATGTTAGATACAAAATGTCACAACATTCAATAAAAGGAAAATAATATGAGATCATATGAAATGAGATAAATAGATGTGGAAAATAGACAGAGGTAGCTAAAGGTTTGCTTTTCAGCAGTACAACAATTATCAGATAAACAAATGTAAGTTAAATGAGTGTGATACAATTTTCATAAAGACTTTAGTACCTACTGAATCATAGAAAGAATTACTGTGCACAACAGCTCCTAAGGTGTTAAATACATAAATAGATAATAAGATGTGTTTTTGGTGTAACAAAATACCACAGGATGTCAACGGTGATTAAAAGTCTCACTACCTTGAATGTTCCCAGTTTATTGTCTACTTTTAGCTTATTGAATACAATTAAACTATTATACATGTTAGTTAATGTTATTTCATCATTGCACCTTTTCAGTAATTTTAAATTAGCAGCTGAAGGCTGTTTTGGTATGATAAAAAAATAATAAGAAAAAAAGACACTTGAAGGTGAACCCGAGAGCCGGAAGGTGGTACCTCTCAGGTAATCAGCCCCGTGGGAGTCCAGTAGAAATTCCTCGGTAGATGTAAAGGTAGAATAAGCACCCACAATTGTAGGCTGTGGACAAAAAGTGACTCTGAGATGTGGTTTTATTCCGAATTCGGACACGCGGGGACGCATCGACTAACGAAAAACTTAGCGCTTATTCCAGGGATACAGAACTCGCGTCTCCCTCGGTGTACCGTGAAGATAGATGTTACAAAAGTACCGTAGGGAGGCGAACGAGGGGTTCTGTAAAAACGATAAGATCGGTCATAAATGACCGCCATTGTGGAAGGAAATTTTCTCTCGAAAAAGAGTCCAACTTAAACAATAATTCGATAGAAATTTACTCTGGGACCATTCCACGGGTCCTTTGGTTTAGGATGATGGCATTTATAAGCCAAAATATACCAGGTTAATTATGATTCCATTTAAGGAAAATTAGGAGATCTGTCACCTTCACGAACAAAGATTGCAAAAGTGATTTGTCAAATTTTGACGTCGAAACGTCAGCCGAATGTATCACTGATAAAAAAAATTACAACTAGAAATCGTTCAGAAATCGACTATAATTATCAAAGACATTTAACGGTATAAAAAACTCGTTACATTACATCCCTCCCCGAAAAAAAAGTAAAAGAAAGCAATTTCTTTTATGCAAAAAAAAAACAACGATCAAGGTAAAACGAACAGTTTCCCAAAAAAACAGGAAGTATAAACAACAACGTGTATACAAACAACACTAACAGGTGCAGACTAGATACTGTGGGTCGGTTGTGTTAACCGACCCACAATATCATAAGAACCTCAAGAGTACAGTAAAGCACCTTCGCCACTGACTAACAAGTTAAATCCAAGAAATATTATAGAATCAGTTAAGTGCAGCAGTCGCTTAACACTGTAAAACAATACATCAGAACTATACCCAATTGAGTGCGGTTGGGCACCATCGCCACCGACTAACAAGTATAAAATTCTAAAAACAAACAAAAAATACGTATGTGAATTCGGTTAGGCACTATAGCCGCCGACTAGCATGTATATGTATAATATAATAGGATAAAAAGAATATTAATTCGAGTACAGTTAAGCGCAAAGACCGCTGTTTAACGAGATTAATCCATAAAATTCTTTAAGAGTGCAGTTAGGCACCATCGCCACTGACTAGCAAGAACAAATTATAACTGTGACAAACAGTATACGAACCTTCACATCTCTAAAGATGCAAAGAAAAAAGATGTTGTGATCGGCTCAACTCCACCAACTTTCCGGGTACAAACAAAAAAATTTTGTGATCGGCTCAACTCCACCAACTTTCCGGGCACAAACAAAAAAAATGTTGTGATCGGCTCAACTCCGCTAACTTTCCGGGCACAAACAAAAAATATGTTCTGATCGGCTCAACTCCACCAACTTTCCGGGCACAAACAAAAAGAAGTCACTGTGTTCTTCCTAAGTGCACCGTGAAATATTCGGGTTACAGAATCACTGTAGGAATACCACAATAATTAAAAAAGAAAGATGATAGGTACACCTCTACAAGTGAAAACAAAGCGTACAAAAGTAGTAGGTACCAATACAGAAATTGCATACAAGAATGTGCACAAGGAAATTGTATACAAGACTGTATAAAAAATAATAATAATAGTAATATAATAATGATAATAAGATCCTTCGGTATGGAAAACGTATGTGTGGGTTGAAAAAGTTATTTATAAAATGTCCTAAGTTGTAATTTAGAATGTCAAATCAAGATTGTCATAAATTTATAAGAAGTTACCTAACATACATCTTCATTCAAACTGCCAATAACCTATCATCCATCCCAACGTGCATCACAATATCAAAAGCAGCCTTCAATTATCAAATTCAAGATTGGGAATGGGAAACCAAATTAAAATTTAATTATATCCTTAACATGATAACGACCAGTCGTTCCCTTATTAAGGTCTTTCAGAATATTAACATTATCACAGGTCTTTTCAATAATTTTACATTTAATAAACTTAGGAGCAAGTTTTGCCGAAAAATAAGTAGGTGCATGAGATTGAACGAAGCTTCTTCTCCACACAACATAACCCACATCAAAAGTAATGACTTTGCGACTTTTGTTATGTTAACGAATATTACGCTGATAAGCTTTTAATAAATGAGTTTGCACTTTAACAAAAATGTCATCAAGAGAATTAAGAGAATCGGCATAGTGAACTCTATTGGAAATTTCCAGTTCATCTATGTTATCGATAGAATCACTAAAACGATGTAAAGAAGCATCAAAAATAAGTTCTCTACCGAACATCAAAAAATTAGGTATGAAATCTGTGGCCAGGTTAACACTATTATTCAAAGCTAGTTGAACATTAGGTAAATATTTAGACCAAGTTCTATGATCATCTTTGACAAAACAAGCTATGCAAGTTTCAACAGTTTTATTATACTCGTATCTCTCAACAGTATTATTTTGAGGCGTGTATAAAGTATTATAAAATATTTTATTACTGTTAAAACCCTTCAAAAACTCTACAAAGTGTTTAGAAGTGAATTGAGTACAAAACATTATTTTGGGACAACCAAATTTAAGAAATATTTCTTTTTCAAAAAGTTTATTTATTATTCTAGTAGTAGCATTTATCATAGGAAAAATCCAGCAGTATTTAGTAAAAACATCAACAACTGGAAGAATATATTTATGTCCAGAATAAGATTTAGGCAATATACCTATAATGTCTACTGAGAGCATCAACATAGGACGATCAACTTTTTTAGGTTAACCATAATACTAAAAGGAGGTTGAGTGGTATGTTTATAAGCTTTACAAGTATCGCAAGCTAGAATATATTTTTGAACATCATTATACATCCCTTTCCAAAAACAGTGTTGTTTTAATTTATTTAAAGTTTTATGAATACCTAATTGTCCAGAATTAATATCACCATGATTAGAACGAATTGTATCTATATGTATTTTATGTGTTCGAATTGTATAATATGTGTTCTTTAGGAATAACTATCTTCCAATTAAGATTACTACGAGTATTAGGGTCAAATTTACTTTTACAAAACTTATATAAGGCTTTATTTTCTACTCTAAAGTTCTTATATTAATAAATACTTTTTTATACCAAGGATCATAAATATCATCATCGGGTAAACTAAATTATTTTCAGACATTCCTATAGCAGCTATTTCAATAAGAGACAAAGCGTCTAGGACTAAATGTAAAGATCCTTTTTATGAACTATATCAAAAGTAAATTGTGAAATTCTAGCAGCCCAACGTGCTAAGCGTCCACTAGGATTGCTAAGACCTAAAAGCTAAATCGAATTTTAACCAAAAATCAAAATCTAAAATGAAATCAGGTTGAAAAGAAGGTTTAATTTGAAAATTAATATTTTAGTTAAATTATCACAAGTAACAGGTAATTCAATGGTACCAATAATTCTCTGTGAAAAACCATCGGCCGTATAAGCAGAACCCAAAATACAACTATTTGAACCACTATCTAATAAACCAGAAAAAGTATGGTTATCTACGGAAAATTGTAAAGATAATGATACTAGGTACCATTATCTTTAACAAATAAAACAGGAGTTGAGGCTATAAATTTTGAAAAATGTCTTTAAGTAATGTAACCAATTCGCTAAATCTCTGTTACGAGTAGCATCGTCAGGTTTGTGATATTCAGCAAAATTTTCTTTCATCGAGACGCTTGCGGTTATGTCAGTAACAAAAGGGGCTCGATGCGACCTAATCAGTTTTTTGACTCGCTAGAGCTTTTCTTTTCGTTACAAACATCACAATTCTTATATGTAACTCCAACCTTTTGACAATTAAAACAAATTACACCAGGTATGGAAGTACAATGCTAATAATGATGTCCAGATTTTTTGCAATTTAAACAGGATAAAACCGCATTAGACTTAACAGTAGGTTTTTCAGTTTTAAAAGTTTTATGGCTTACGAAACTTCAAGCTCTTTTGCAAGAACAAGAATTTGTTCCAGAGAATCTATAGGTTTACCAAATATAAAAGGTGTGTAAATAGGTAGCATGTTATGTTTAATAATAGTAACCAAAACCGCATCAAACAATGGCGAAGAAAGACGACTAGCCATGTCCAGTATTTCTGTAATAAAGTCTGGAAGAGATTCAGAACTCTTTTGTTTCCTTGTACGATGGTCATGTTCCATAAAATAGTCAAAGTCCGGCCTGTCAAAACGTTTAAGCAAAGCAAGCTTAAGCTCACGCCAGGATGGAATACGAAAACGAACTGTGCGGAACCATTTCAGAGCAAACCACTAAGCAAATCCGTGAATGAACCAACCAACAAAATTTCGTAATTTTTTTGTGTAAAAGTATTCTTCAACTTCAGTAATAAATTCCCTAACACAAGATTTCCTATCGAATTTAATTCTACTCTTTTTCAAGTCAGTCAACTTAATTGCAGATGGCAAATTCTTCTTAATATGATCATTAACCAAAACATTCATAGAATTAAACGAAGGCAGAGCGTGCATAGCAAAAGCTGAGGAAGAGTGTGCAATCCTTTCATTATGATCAAAAGGGTGTGGTACTTCTGTCAAATTAATCATGTCCGGAGCAGTTTGTGCAACATTAGGATCTGCGCATGCAGCATCAGATTCTATGTGGTCTTTAGCAATAGGCGGAAAAGACTGGTCTTCTTTATCCATAATGAATAAACTAAACGAAAATTGATGAGCAAAGCAAGTTGTAACATAAAAAAGTAAAAGTGAAATAT
Source organism: Dasypolia templi (assembly GCA_963555695.1). Classification (NCBI taxonomy): domain Eukaryota; kingdom Metazoa; phylum Arthropoda; class Insecta; order Lepidoptera; family Noctuidae; genus Dasypolia; species Dasypolia templi. The sequence continues at coordinate 33,737,857 of OY743138.1, read as the reverse complement.
TTGAGGGTAAGTGTAAAATATTTTCTAAGTTATTGTATATAACATTAAACCAGTTAACTACTTTAGCGAGGGTGCTATTTACATTGTCAGTAACCAGCTGGTGATGTTTGACTTTAAATAAAAGTTAAGTGTCGTCTGCAAACAACACTATATCAGGATTATCCTTTATGAGGTAAGTCATTAATATAAATAAGAAACTAAAATGGGCCAAGAATTGAGGCCTGGAGACCCACATTCTTTCTACAGATCCATGTGATATTTTTCCGTTAACATCAACTCTCTGAATCCTATCACTTAAGTAAGAAGTAAGAAGATCCAGAGAGGCGTTCCGGATTCCGTAGTGGTGAAGTTTCCTGATTAAAGTTATATGAAGAACACAATCGAATGTCTAGGACAAATCGCAAAAGATGCCCAAAGCATCGCAGTTGTCCTCCATTATAAACACGTCCTAAAAGTTCAACACAGTAGTCGAACGAGCCTTTGTAAAACCGAACTTATTGTTATGCAGTAATTTGAGTATATTAAAAAATCTTTGCATTTGATCTAAAATAAGTTTATCAAAAATTTTACTAAAGGTGGGTAGCGCTGAAATTTGTCTATAATTAGTAGGGTCTGATGTACTACCCGATTTAAACAATGGTATTTTTACTGTTTTTCATAAGATCAGCAAACTCCCCACGGTCAGTACAATTTAAAATAACAGCTAAAGTGGGTGCTACAATATTTATAATAGACTTAGCAATATCCACAGAATTACCCCATAGATCTGCGGTCTTTCTAACATTTTATGTGTGAAAGGTTTTAATTATATCTCTACAGGTTGGAAATTAAATTCAGAATCACAAACTGGAACGTTTTCTTTAAGTAAAGACTCTGCAACAGTGGGCGAAGAGTTATTTTGATTACAGTACTACTATTTTTAATCTTTGAACTAAAGTAACGTGAATTGGCTATGCAACAAACGTTTTTTAAATAATTTCGAATAACTTCTAACATATGAATTAAATTCAGCAGTGTGTATGCAAGTCCGTTCATCACACAACTCATTAATTCGTTTTCTACTTTTATGTATACTAACGGTGGCCTAATCACTGAAGAAAGCGTTACTATTAACCGAGAATGTCTTTGGAATGAAAGTGTTATCAAATTGTCTGCAATACGATACTAAATAAAGTGTTATCTAATGGGCTCTAAAAATTGGTGAGCTAGATTGTATGACTAAAACCATGTGTTGGGGTGAAGAAGCAAACGTGGCCCATAATTAGTCTGCCAGAAAGCTTCTTTAGTACAATAGTGTTGGCTTGAAGATGAACTTCAAAACACACTACATAAAGCGTACCGTGAATTCATCTATAATTATGAGAATAATTATGTTTGCGGTGCTACTGAACTCTGATATGTAGGCGTTGGACAAAATGGGGACCTCGTGGAACAATCCATCTGCGAGGACCTGTGCTTTCCGCAACACTCAGTGAATCGACAGATCCTGACACGTTATCTTTATATATAAAAAATAAAAACCGAGTATGATTCAGTAAATGAGATTTTTGTGAATGCTAAATATTGTTAATTTATCAAAATCATTATGTACGATGTTCGGAATCGTTCCTTTCGTAATGTACCTAACTGCTCAGAAATACTATAAAACATCACACTCAGCAACACCAGGCACTCAGTTACGGCCAACACAAACCGATTCACAGTTCAGCAAAGTAATCAATATATATGATATACCTACAATTTTAAAAGCTTGACTTTCTTAGCTATTACATTAAATGCCGAAATGCGATGTCTTGAATCATTTTAAAATAATTTAGGTAATAAATAAAAGTAACAGTTAGATATTAAAAAAAAACAGATTTTAATAGCAAAAAAATAATATAAAATTACAAATTAAACTACATTCCAGTAGGAAAGAGTTGGAGTTGGGTTAGGAAGAGGAACATTACCCAATTAATTCTTCCGCGGTTGGTGGCGGTGCTTCGAACCGTATTGATTGTGGAGATTTCTCACAGACGAACATAGCTTTGAACCCAGGATCGACGTCGTTCAAACCGCCGTCTCTGTCAAATGCTGCACGGGTCTGGATGCCAGCTACATTGTTAGGCTGGCCGTCAACCCAATGGTTGAACACGTCTTCGAATCTCTCACCTATAACAAGTCGGATTTCTATTTAACTTCACAAAAACCGCTTTAGCGTAATTATTAGTATTAGGTATGATGACATTTTTTTTAAATTTTTGTCTCAAAAAGTATTTGTTTCCAAATAGTGCAAACAATGTTGTAAAAGTGTAAAAACATTAAAAAATGCCAAGTCATAACCGTTTAAAAAAAGTGTTACACAAGGACAGCACTATCATAGAAGTGACGACACGACTATGTCTATGTAACTTCATACTAGCGCCATACATTGTTCGTACCACGGAAAGGATGATAATAAAGAGTGTAGCTTCATAAAAATAAAAATAAAGTGTTAAAATTATGTTAAATTAATGTAAAATAGTCGAACCTAGGTACAAAGTATCACATATAGTGATCATACAGTGTTTTTTGTCGCGAAAACTTCGTACAAACAGGATTCAAAACCGGCTGTCAACTCAACGCCTCAACGGTGACGGATTTCAAAATATCGTCGATCCCGGGGAGTATTTTGTTTTAAAATAATGCTATCGAAGTAATATTTACAAACCACAGAACACCACAAAATACTGCTCAGGTCTTTGAGCTACGTCATTCACACACTGGCACGGTTTATGTCTCCTCTTGCTTGACAACTGAACAGACATTAAACACTACATAAACAAAATAAGCTCATTACGAGCTCTAACTATATTTTTTGTAGCCTGTAATGTGTCACAGACTCTTCACATAAAATATAGTTTCATTGTAGGTATCTCCTGATCTAGTTTTAAGATAACTAATAGCAAGTAAAGCAGTGTTTTCCAGTAAATTATTTGTTCGAAGTTTTTATAATTTATGTGACCCAAATGAGTTCTATGCCGAGTTCTTTTAACTATTAAACACACAATTTAATGAAATTTTTCCACTTAAAACCAAAAGGATTTACACAAAGTTCTTATTTAGTGATTGGGCGACTCCAGGTGTTCGTAAAAGCAGGGGAAAACTTTTTAACTTTATGGTCTAAAGCAACATATGAATAATCTCGTATAAGCTTTCATCAGTATGTTGCAAAATATTTTTTTTTTTTAAATGTGTGCAAAGTAAAATAAAATCAGCCGATGAAAAAATCAAAACTACCTGGCAAATAATAAATAGAAAAACAGGTAAGAAAAAACAGCGTACTGAATTTAATTTAGAAACTGCACATGGCCCTATCAACTCAGATCTAGAAGTAGCTCAGTCATTTGAAAACTTTTTTGCTAATATTCTCCTAAAAACTACTGAAGCTTTAAATTCCTCACCCGAGTTCTCTGCTGCCTTACTTAGAAAGAATGTAAATGCATGCCCTTTGGAGTTTAGGTTTCAGCATACAAACCCCCAGGCTGTTATAAAAGCTTTTAAATATCTTAAAATTAAATCAACAGAAGATCTCTGGGGAATGTCTGTAAAAGTCTGTAGAACTTTCATCGAAACCATTGCGCCCTATTGAGCTGTCATATTTAACACCAGTGTAGACCAAGGTGTCTTTCCGGATCTCATGAAACACAGTAAAGTAGTTCCTTTGTTCAAATCCGGTAATAGTAAAGAACTCAACAATTATAGGCCTGTATCAATTCTACCAGTTCTCAGTAAGGTGTCTGATAAGTTGATGCTCAATCAAATGTTACGTCACTTTAATACAAACTCCATCTTTCATGAACAACAGTACGGTTTCACCAAAGGGCGTTGTACCACTGACGCTGGTGTTTCTCTAATGAAGAACATTTTTAACGCCTGGGAAGAAGCAAAAGATGCCATTGGAATCTTTTGCGACCTCTCTAAAGCATTTGATTGCGTAAATCATGAGACCCTTCTTCTGAAACTGGAGCACTATGGGATTAGGAATACAGTTCTTGATCTACTTAGATCATACCTGAAAGATAGAAAGGTTAAAGTTCAAGTAAACGGCATAAACTCATTAGGGTATGAAATGGAATTCGAAATTGGGTCCATTCCTCTTCTTAGTTTACATTAATGATTTACCCCAAGTACTACAAAATCGACCGAAGATGGTGTTATTTGCAGATGGCACATCATTAATCTTTAAAATAGACCGACGGTCACAAAATCTAGACGACGATTCTTCGAGTCCAAGATTGGTTTACGGTAAATAATTTGGTACTAAATGAAAAAAAAAACCAAAAGCATTAGATTGAAAGTACCTAATGTTAGAAGTAGCGAATGTGACATCATATTGAATGGAGAAAAACTGGAATTTATTAATCAGACAGTTTTACTAGGAATCACGCTGGACGAGAAATTACAATGGGGACCACATATAACATCTCTTGCGGGGCGGCTAAGCTCGGCCGCTTACGCTGTTAGAAAGATAAGACAGTTAACAGATGTAGAAACCGCGCGTTTGTTCTATTTTAGCTACTTCCACAGCATTATGTGGTATGGCATTTTACTGTGGGGTCGGGCTGCTGACATTGAATCCATTTTTATTTTGCAAAAGAGAGCTGCCAGAGCCATATACAATCTTCCTCGTCGCGAATCTCTCAGGGAACTATTTAAAGGGATTAATATTATGACAGTACCTTGCCAATTCATTTATGAAAATATTATGTATGTAAGAAAAAATCTACATCTTTTTAATAAAATAAGTGATAGACATAATTTGAATACTGGAAATAAAGATAAAATAGATCAAAAATTTTTCAGATTAGCTAAAGTACATACATCATTTATGGGTTAATGTGTTAAATGTTAAAACAAAATACCTTGTGATATATTGCAATTAAATGAAAGAAAATTTAAAATTCGTATAAAAAGTACACTTTGCAGACAAGCTTATTACAAATTTGAGGATTATATACAAGATAAGAATGCTTGGACACATGATGGTCCAGCTCCATAGGACAATCCCGTATAAACAAAATCACACTCGTTGCTAATTTAATTTTTAATTTTAATTTTTTTACTTACTCACACACTGACTTATTCCTAGTTAATATTTTAGGAAAATCATATATTTTTACAATGTTTGTAAATATGTGAGCACAATGTACCTATCGCGTGATGAATTTATCTGCCTTTGCTTTATTTTTAATTCTTCTTACCAGTTGTGGTATAGTATTTTTATTCTTGGTGCATGCATCGTCTTCACATATAAAAATATAATTAATGTATACAAAATATTGTAAAACATTTTTTAAAAGAGTAACGGTGGAGTTTCTTGCCCCTTCTTCTCCATACGAAACTACTTTTTGGAAGGGGCGCCTAGAATCAGTTATATTTTTAATGTAATTTTTGACGTTCAAAAGTGCCTTTTTATGGGCCCTATTTGAAATAAATGCTTTGACTTTGACTTTGACATATTTACATCGATCTAACAGATTTTTTCAATTATCTCATTTTAATTATCCCTTCTTTGAAATGGAATGATTTTTATAATTAGTCATCATCCCTATTATAAAAATAATGTCAATGTGGTATTAAAATGTTTAAGATTTTGTATTCAGATTGACAGACAAACAGCCTTTTTTGTGTTATATATCGTTTTCATCATGTCTCTTTCTCTTTAAATTTGGTCCCACAGAGCAGAGAATGGACTCATCATTCATTATTTTCTTGTTACATAAAACACACATAGGTACTTAATATAAATACTGGTTCACCATTGCAAGACAATGTCAATGGCACGGTGTGTAATAATCTGATACCTTGAATAGTGATCCAGATACGGCCATCGCTCCAGGCTCTCAAACCTACGTGAAATCTATCCCACAGCTGATTTGTCACACGTGCAGGGAACATATCCCTGATGATGCGAGCCTCTTCTCCGTCGTTCAAGATGACCAGGTGCCCCCCCTCGGATGCACATATCCCGTACGCACGCGTCCAGGTCTGTATCTGATGATGTACCTTGTAACAGCTGCTGGTATACCGCTTAAAGTGATATTCTGAAATTAAATCAAAATAACCTTTTATAATGTATAAACCGACCAAGTGTGAGTCGTACTCGTTTTAAAGGAACGAAATATGAAAGTTTTTATTTTGGGACGGAATTTTCATGTTGTAAAGTATAATACTTGCTGATTTATTTCAAAATGTGCTTTGGACATATTCAATATTACCATAACCCTCTATTGATTTCGGATTCAGGATAGATATATTTCACTAGCTTTTGCCGGCGACTTCATGCGCGTGCAAGTCAGGAAACCGCATTTTTTATTATAAATTTTCAAGAACATTATGTTACAATGTTTGTTTGTGTAGATGCTAGTTAATTCACTCACCATTATCAAAGGTACCACATTCGTTCGTCGTCAGATTGTTGTGTTTCCTGTAACATATGAACGGAAGTGGGACCTCGCATGACGAGGAAGATATGTGATACTCGGTTACATTGCTGAACAAAGTAAGGCAGTCACCGGTACCAGCTCCACGTGAACTCCATTTAATTTCCATATCAGACAGTGGCACTCCTGAAACAATTAATATCTATCTTGATGTGTAGGATAGCGTGAATTGGTTTGAGTGTTCTCTTCATCATCATCATCATTTCAGCTCGAAGACGTCCACTGCTGAACATAGGCCTCCCCCAAGCACCGTCACTTCGACCGGTTTTGTGCTTCTCGCTTACGGCGGATTCCTGCGGCCTTCACCAGGGCATGTGACCTTCCAACGCTACGTCAACGCCACGTGATTTTTTTTACAGAAATAATTTATTATTTTCGTGATTCACTGAGTAGCGTCTAGAGACGCCGACTTCAAACCCTTCATTTGTGTCGTAGTACGAGTATACGGTGACACGCTTGGTTTGAATGGATAATGTTGCCATGACGCCACTAGCAGCGGCCGTTGCGGTGAGGCGGCGCCACTTGACTTGTGCAAGATGTCTACGCGTAAGTTTAAGCAGTGTGTCAAGCAATTCCCCTTAAATAATTTCGTTGAACCAATACTACTCTTAAAACACGACTGTATCTAAAGTACCGGGCAATTTTACATTCAATTAAGTACGTTTACCTGTTAAATGTTTAGTTTTCAAAATATTTTACAAAATGTTAGACTGACCTTCTACAGAGGCGAAGTGTCCTTTAGAGTACAAATCATGGGTTCCCAGGAAAATGTGACCATTCACACCAAACTGTGTCATCTGTGTGTGAAGAACATTAGCTAGCTCGTTGGTTAGCGGCGACGCCAACACCGCGCCTGTAACGTGAGATACACACATTGAGAAAATTATGTAAGTAGTCAGGAAAATTATTTGTTTATTGTTAAGCAAATTAACCCATTTTTGCCGTGATAAAGCCTTTTCAAAGAATGATAGCTGTGATTTGAATATAGCGTGGCGCAAATAAAATAATTAAAATTACTTTCCGTTTTCCCCAGACGCTGTCCCCGTTACTTCTATTGTAACATATTCTTTTCAAATTATGCTCGTTGTTCCCGTTGCGTTAAAATTATAATTGAGAGTGCCTTAATAGAGAGTTTTTTTTTTACATAATAATAATGATTTCACACTTCAGACTTCAAGTGGTCTCGTAAGCACTAACAAAGAAGTTGCTCAAGAATTTGTTAATTTCTTTACCAGTAGGTATCCCACTGAAAACGACTGAAACCTTAAACTCCTCGCCCTTGCGTTCCATTGACTTATTAAAAGGAAAAGTTTCATATTGCCGGATTGAATTTATATTCAAGCATATAAGCCCCATAATAGCAGTGAAAGCTTTCAAGCAAATCAAGATCAAACTAACAGAAGATCTATGGGGAATGTCTGTTAAAATTTTACCTCCATTATTGATACTATAGCGCCGTACTTGGCTTTAATATTTAATTTCTGTGTGGATCAAGGAGTCTTCCCGGATCTAATGAAATACAGTAAGGTAATATCACTTTTCAAATCCGGGCGGGGCGAGGACAGTATAGACACCAATAATTATAGAATAATCTTACACGGTCAACAGTATGGTTTCACCAAGGGACGTTGTAAGACTGACGCCGGTGTCACCTTATTAAAACACATATTTACGGCGTGGGAAGAGGCTCAAGGCGCCATAGGAATCTTTTGAGAACTTTGAAGGCATTTGATTGCGTCGACCACGAAACCTTGCTCTTAAAACTTGAACATTACGGACTTGGAAAACTTGCGCTCAGTTTAGTAAAATCTTATTTGAATGATAGACAACAGCAAGTCCAAATAAACGGTGTTAATTCACTCGGTCTTAAAGTAAAAATGGGTGTACCACAAGGCACGAAATTGGGTCCTTTCCTCTTTTTAGTTTATATTAATGATCTTCCATGAGAGATTTGTTTAAGACCCAACCACAAATGGTGTTATTTGCTGACGACATTTTGTAATTTTTTAAAATAATAGGCGTGCATCAAATCTTGACGACCTGAATAACGCCTTACTGCAGATCCAAAATTGGTTCACTGCTAATAATTTAGTACTAAATGGGAAAAAAACTAAGTGCATAAGATTTTCTTCACCAAATGTCAATAGTACTAATTGTGAGATATTATTGAATAAAGAGAAACTAGAATTCGTCGATAAAACTGTTTTCCTGAGGATCAAGCCCGACTCAAAGCTTCAATGGGGTCCTCATTTAACATCCCTTGCAGGACGGCTAAGTTCAGCAGCATATGCTGTGAGAAAAATCCGGCAATTTGCTGATGTAAGTACTGCGAGACTAGTCTATTTTAGTTAGTTTCATAGTATTACGTCGTACGGTATTTTACTATGGGGACTGGCTACAGACATCGAGTCTATTTTCATTCTGCGGAAAAGAGCCATCAGAGCCATATATGGCTTCCGCAGGCGCGACTCTCTAAGGGAACTGTTCAAAGATATTAACATCATGACGGTACCTTGTCAATATACATAAGAAAACATCATGTAAATCGGCGTAAGGAAACATCTAAATCTTTTTAGTAAAAGAGGTGAAAGACACAATTATATGAGTAGAAATAGGGACCAATTAGTTCAACCAGGTCTCAGGCTGGCTAAAGTAGACTCATTCATGGGCTACTGTTTAAAATGTTACAATAAAATACCTCCCCACATACATCAACTAAATGAAACCAATTTTAAATCTTGTATAAAACGCACACTATGCAGCCGAGCATATTATAAGTTAGGGGATTACAACCCTGATAAAACAGCTGTTCCTCAAGTACGAATCAACTAATTTATTAGCATTTGAAAATACTGTTCGAGCTGCTGAAGATAAAAACAAAAATCTTGCATTGTATAAACTCAATATTTTAGTACTGTATATTTGCTATAAGCCATAAGTGAGTACTATGTACATGCTATACAGCTACCATTTACTGGGTATTTTTTTTTTGTATGGCATCTCGTAGTTGACCTTGAGAGGTCGTGACTACTTAACCCGACTATAGTTTTTTACTGGGTACGTCTTTCATTGACTTTAATGTGCCCTGGCGGCTGAGAGTATGTCATGCTCACTCTAATGTTTCGCTGATGTGGCGCGTGTGTTGGATCATTTAGCTCCCTTCAAAATGGTTGAGTTGAATGGTGCTAATCCATCCGTCATGTTCGTCAACGTGCGCCGTCTGTTGGGACTGGTCATTTCTTAGCTGCCACGGCGTATTTTAATTAAATTTTATTTTTGAATTGTTTTCATATTTATATAACGAACGCTTTTAACGTTCTGCATCGTTCTCACAAGCATAATTTCAACATGAATGATGTCACCAATTTATTGTAAAATTAATTTGATTTAAAAGAGTATCCGTGGAGTTTCTTGCCCGTTTTTCTCCATAGGTACCTAATACGCTTTGGAATGGGCAACAAGCTTCATTTTTCTGAACGACCGACCTTGATAATTCAAAAGTGCCTTTAATTGGTTTAATTGAAATAAATGCTTTGAGTTTGAGTTTATTAAGATTAAAAAAAATCCGTTATATCCAAATAATAGCTTTACACTTGAAATTTAAAATTATCTATAATGTAAACAATAGTAGTACGGTGCTAGGTCAGGGCTGTAAGGAGGGAGACCCTGGAGTTTGACCGGCGTGCGGCGTCCAGGAATTCCCTCGTTTTGGGCGCGGTGTGCGAAGGCGCGTTGTCGTGGTGGAGCAGTAGCCCGCGGAGCCCTGTCCTGCCCTGGTCGCTGGTTGCTCACAACAGATAAAACTTCTGCCAAGCATTTGGTAGTATACCATTAAGCGTTGATGCTTCTTTGGTTCCGTGAAGGTATTGACACAAAGTAGCCAGTCAAATTGAAAAAGCTCGCGATCAAAATCTTCTGCTTCTAGTTCGCTTTACGTTGATAGGCGTTAATTCGTTTGGAAACACCTAAACCGTCGACTGGCGCTTCGTTTCTGGATCGCAATGATAAATCCAAGACTTATCACTTGTAATGATTTCGTAAACACTCCGAGACGAGCCTGCTTCAAATTTGTTTATCATATCACGGCACCATTCCACCCGGGCCTGCTTCTGAGCATCGGTGAGATTGTGTGGCACCCAGCGTGAAACTCTTGATACGTAACTTGACTATTGTCTTCCATTTAAGTTTTCACCCCTAGCACGTTTTTTTTTAATACTTTCTGAGTGGCGTGGGTGGTGGTACACTGCTTGTACCCGTTACAATAACTGCGTGAAAAGAACTTAAAACTTTTATCAGTGTAACATTGTTTAAAAGTCGCATTTCGCACACCTGCAAGGTATCTGGTAACGAAGTTGTATAATCAAATAAAATGTTATCACAGTGTCCCGTAAGTTGACGGAGTCGGAGTCGGGTGATAGGTCGGGTAATAATAGTTATCAGAAAATAAAATAAAATAACTTAAAATTGTTTGGCAACAGGAGTTAAAAGACACAGGCAGTAGATATTCTCGTTTTTTTTATAAATGCCCCTAATTTAAAAATACGTATCAAAGATTTTTTATCATTGTGACACACGTAGTCAGTGCTGTTAATCAGAAATGTATTTGGTATTGTTATAATAATTTGATTGTAGATTAACGAAATAATGTTGAAAAAACACAAACAAATCCGATATATTGGCCCCCTCCTTGCGATACCGCCGCGAGTAGACGTGTTTTAGTAACGCTCCGTGTTTAAAATCGTTTAAAAGTTAACTTTTGGGTATTAACTTTCATTTCTTTACTCTTAAAGTGTTGTAAAGACAGTGATAAAACGAGTGTGTATTACCACACATAAACTAAATTTGCCATAAAAGCGAAACGCAAATCAAAGCTCAACGTGTTAAAAAAGTGCAAAAGTGATTGTCATTGTCTCGAGCAAGTACACAGCAAGGTCATACAGTTCGCACGTATGCGACGTCTGACAATACATCTGAGCTTTTAGATCCCAACTGTTGTGTAGCTTTGGTCGAGTGGCCTTACGCCCGACTGCTATTTTCGTCACCACGCTCGAGTGGTGGTTCAAATCTGGACCCGTGAGTTTCTTTTTGGATTTCACAGATTGTTTCTATGGTTTCAAAAACATCTTGCTGAGTTTTTTAATATAACTAAGAAGTTCTTAAGACTGGTTTTGGCTTTCGTCGTACTCTCACACTCCAGCTTCAACATGCCTATCAATAGATCTCCACCAAGAACACCTACGCCAAGCACCATGTTCCCGGCCGCGCCTTTACCCAACACGCTGCAACATAGCTCGTCGGAACCAAACATTAACGCCGATGAACCCGGAAAGTGTGTTGAAAAGGAATACCTACACGTTACACAACGAAATAAACGCAAGTGTTTGGAATCAGGGGCTACTCAGGAGAATCTAATATTGATTTATATGTCAGAAATGAAAACCATGTTTACCGAATTTAAAGAGCAGCAAAACAAAAACATTGCGAAAATTTGTGAATCCATTGAGGAGATCAAAACTCAGAACACCAACATTCAATCTACAGTAGATTTTCTTTCGCAAGATTACGACGCGTTGAAAACCCATATAAGCCAATTAGAGATGCAACTAGAATTTGAGAGGAACAACAATTCAATGCTCATAAAGACCTTGGAAGACAAAATAGAAAAACTGGAAAGAAGCTCTAGATCTGCTTGTGTCGAAATAAAAAATATACCTGTTAATACTCAGGAGTCAAAACAAAAATTGTTAGATATCGTTGTCAAGACGGGTTCTGTAATCAATGTTCTGATTCAACGCCATGAGATTAAAGATGCCTTTCGCATAGGCTCCACTGAAAAAAATAACAGGCCTGTGATAATAGAATTTACTACCAACATTCTAAAAGAACAGTTTATCCGAATGTACAGAAAGTTCAATAAAGATACAAAGAACAGGCTGTCGTCAGAACACCTGGAAATAAGCGGTCCAGCTAACCCTATATTTGTTTCCGAATATTTAACACCGAAAATGAGAAGACTGTTCTTTTTGGCTAGAGACTTTGCAAGCAGTAACGAATACCAGTACTGTTGGGTCACAAATGGTAAAATATACCTACGCGAGAAACAAGGATCACCGCATATCTTAATTAAGGATGAACTTGATTTTCCCAAGAAATGACTAGAATATTCTACTCCTTACTCCTGTACATGCATGTTGTTTATTTCAATTAAATTTAAAACTAAGGTAAACGCTATTGAATTGTATTCTTATAAAATTAACACAAGCAATTCCTATAAATCATGCAATATTTTGTTGCTATGTAAATTGTTAATATTCCTGTACACGAAAACTTTATTCTTAACATTCAGACTCAACCCCAAAACACACAGCACTGATCACTTATCCCTGCTCGTACACATTTATTACAACTCTACACTACACTATGAGGGAAAACGGTTATTCATTAAAATTGGCTTCTTCTTAAATAACGCGCTGGAATTTGTACATGTCTACAACATAAAAACCACGTTAATCGTTAACAATAGTCATTCCATGGAAATTAATTTATTAAATTATCTATTTACTCCATACAACCAACATAATTGGTAATACATCACATATAGTAGCTGATCTGGAACAAATTGATGTTTCAGATTCCTATTCCTGCTCACCGGAACAATGTAATAAATATATTAAAACCACAAAAACTGGATAAAACATTTTTCATGTAAACATTCGTAGCATAGGTAACATTATTAATTTTAATAACCTTTTAATCTTATTAGATAGAACTAAATTGCATTTCCATGTGATTGTCTTGACTGAATGCTGGTTACAAAAATGTCCATATCTCCCAACTATACCGGGCTTTGAGTCTTATGCGTCCAATCATAATAATAAGAATGATGGCGTGGTCGTATACATAAGGTTAGATATAAAATACACCTTAGAACAACCAATATTCGCCGACGCAAACTGCCTTATTGTTAAATTCTCTACAGAACTGGCGCTGATCGCGATATACCGTTCTCCCTCTTTCCGGAATATCCAAAACTTTATTACCAGTTTGGATTCTACCTTGCACTTACTCAACTCCTATAAAAGTATAATTCTATTGGGCGATATTAACATCAACTTATCTCCTAATAATAATGATGACATGCATTCTCACCTTTACCTTGAAACGCTTGCATCACATGGAATGCTACCGGCTCATTTGTTTCCAACTCGCTGCGATAGTTGCTTCGACCACGCAATCATTAAATCAAAAACGAGAGCGATCACCTTGGTTCTAGACTCTTTTATAACTGACCACGCTCCTGTAATAGTGTCTTACGTTTCGCGAAGTAAAACGCCAAAATCAGTAACATCAACTCATCGGGTGGACTTCCCAGCATGCGTTGAAGCACTTGAGAAAACAGATTTTTCACCGGTCCTACAATGTTACGACGCATCACTTGTCACTGGTAAATATATTATCTAATGTTGTCAGTAATAATACACGAAAAGATCGCATCTCAAGTAAGAAACGCATACTTAAGCCCTGGATCACTCCCGGGATCTTAAAATGCATTCGAAATCGCGATAAGCTATATCAGAAAACTAAAAAAGAACCCAACAATGAAAATTCCCCTGGTGATCTACCTTCGTTATAAAAAAATCTGCAACAATTTATTAAAAAAATTAAAACGTGAATATGAGCGAGCAGAATTTAATAAGTATAAAAAAAACCGAAGGCAACATGGAATCTCATAAAAACAATTGCAAATCTTCACACTAACAAATCGGGTTCTAATGAGCTGCTGTCTCTGTTGGGTGACCCCGCGCGTGCTGTTGACGTTGTTAATGACTTCTTTGTAGATATAGGCAAGAATCTAGCATCCAAAATTGTTTCTAATTATAATGACTCTGCAGGTCTCTCAGGCTCCCATGCATTAAGTACCTATCCAAAATCTATGGCTATTTTCGAAACTGATAACGAGGAAATTGAAAAAATTATTCTTGGCCTGAACTCTACCAGTGCGGTTGGGTGTGATGGCATTTCGACAATACTTGTCAAAAATGCAAGACATACTCTGATTCCAATTATGTGCCATATCTTCAACCTTGTTTTCGCTACAGGAGTTTTTCCCTCAGTGTTCAAGACGGGTTTGGTCCAAGAGTGGAGCTAGAGACCGTGTCGACAACTATAGGCCAATTTCTGTGCTAACTACTTTATCCAAAATATTAGAAAAACTCATTAACAGTAGGCTCCTCAGTTACTTAAAAGTCCAAAATATTATCGCTGAGAACCAATACGGTTTTAGATCCGGCAAAAGTACTGAAGATGCAGTTTTGGAACTAACTAATACTATTGCTAAAAACCTAAACAATAAATTAAAAACATTGGCAATTTTCCTAGATCTCTCTAAAGCCTTTGATACGGTCTCCATCCCACTCTTAATAAACAAACTAGAACGACTAGGAATCAGAGGTTTGCCCCTAAATATGTTCAGAAGTTACCTAACAGGTCCTTCCCAGACTACTAGAATAGGAAATTATACAAGTGGACCAAAATGTGTCAGCTACGGTGTGCCACAGGGCAGCGTACTTGGACCCACCTTATTTTTGATTTATCTAAATGACCTTTACGAAACTGTAAAATTATAACATACGCAGACGATACTGCATAAGTAGTACATGGTAATGATTGGTCCGATGCGCTCTCTCATGCTGAATCTGCTCTACATACTACTATGACCTGGCTAAGAAACAATCTGCTGACCCTCAACTTAGACAAAACTAAATTTATGACCTTTTCCCCTCGCAGAACATCACAGCCTACCTCTGGCTACACACTAACAGCTCACATATGTAACCCTAATACAAACCAGGGCTGTAATTGTACTCAAATTGTACGTACTCACTCTATGAAGTATCTTGGTGTCTATATTGATGGTACTCTATCGTGGAATGAGCATATAAAGTCACTGGTGGGTAGAGTAAGAAAATTAATATATGTGTTTAAGAACCTGAGGGCTTCTGGTGACTTTCCTACATTAAAGACGGTCTACTATGCTCTGGCCAACTCAATCATAACCTATTGCATAACAGCCTGGGGCAGTTCTGTTAAATACTCATTACTGCGAGTAGAGAGGGCGCAGAGGGCAGTTTTAAAAGTTATGGCCCGCAAACCAATCCGCTTCTCCACAAGTGAACTCTACGCACTATGTGGGGTGCCAAGAGTGAGACACTCATTTGCACTTAGCACCGTACTGCGTAAGCACTCCGAACTGACTTTCGATGCTAGCCTCATTAGGCACAGACGAAGATCCATTAGAGTCTGTGAAATCGAGCCAGTCGGCACTGAAGTAGTCCGACGTCAATATAGATACCTAAGCTCTATTTTGTACAATCGAGTGAACAGAATGTGTAACATCTATTCACTTAATCTTAAAGAGTGTCGAGTCACCGTTGATAAATGGCTACATACTCTTACTTATGAAGAGCTTGAAAAGTTAGCTAAACCCTAACATACACATAAACACGCACTCACACCACAACACCCCGCGCAACATGACACATCACATCACACGCACACTCACGTACAAACACTCCGCACGCACAACACACTACATTCACACACACACGCACAACACATCACACACACGCTAGCCCATTTTTGATTACCATACGTTTTCGAGTTTATATTATTTTCTTATATTGTTTTATATATTATTATTATTTTATTTTATCTCTTTGTTATTTTTTTATTTTTATTATTTTTTTGTTATATTCCTCTGTAATTTTCTTTTAATTTAATAATAATCTCTCAACGCTGGAGCACTGACGCATAAACATTCTTGCATGGGCGTTAATGGATGCGACACAGTTTATAACTAATGCAGTCATTATCGTACATAATTTTATTGTAATTTGTGTTTTTTTAGTTCCAAATAAATATATTACTAAAATATTACTAAATATATTACTAAATATATTACTAAAATATATTACTAAAATATTGTAGAGGAACGATGACGCACACATTTTCTATTTGATTAAAATTGCTTAATCTGTAGCACATTTTAGAAAGATCTAAAGGTGCAAAGGGGGCTCCCCTTTCTTTGCACCTTGAAATGCATCCATTGTTTTTGGTATCGTGAGTATACCAACAATACACGACTTCATCTCCTCTCTGTACATTTTTAACATTACACACACCCACAAAAAGTACAACACAAGCTGTACAGCAGCACATGAATGATAACCTACCAACTCCCAAGCTAAGTCAAGTTTGTACTTTTGAGTTAGTGGATCTAAATATAATATTTTATCTCTCATAATAAATAACTTTACTCAAACAAGCATAGGTACTTATTTGATAGAGGTTGACCTCTGATATTCGGGGCACAAGTATCGCGTATCTTTAAGCGATAACGGGAATTACATAGAACGGGAGTTCCCACAAGTCAGTAATACATACACTACGATCTTTGTTTTTTACAAATTAATTATCAGAGAGTTCATAACTATACAGGGTAGGGTTTGAGACGGAGCAGCAAGGACAGTTGAAAAGCGATTACATTTTTCAAGCTGACTGTATCGTTTTTCTAAAATCTGTGAGCGTTGTTAGGAAACTATCAAATAATTAAGAACAGCGTTCATCAAGGTGGTGGTAGAGATGCGGCAGTAAGGATAGGGACCTTACTGTCCCATCTCAAAAATCCACCTTGATTAAGAAGTGCTGGTCATGAAAATGATTGGATAAAAGCTATGTGAACCACTGCGTAACATTACTTAGACATGAACCACTGCTGTCCCCTTTGGATGAACTTACCGGATTTCCCGTAAGCCAACGATAGCAGTTTCAAACAGCCTGATAATCAGTGGAACTTACCTTCATGGTGACATCTCAGGAAGGCTTCCTGCCACGTAGCGGGGACTGGGTGCAGTTTGAGCCAGCCCCCCGCCTCATAGTCGAACAAGTAGTCGGGTTTGCAGCGCACCACTACCGGATAACAAAGATACATACAATAACCACTTAATATTTAATTGAACACATACAGCATGTTTCTGAAAGCTGTGCTCAAATTGAAGGGTGTGTTACAGACCATCTAACTGTGCTTCTCTCTCCGTGGGAGCAACGTCGTTTTCGCGAAATTATTATCTACTGTGTAATACAAAACTTCAATGCCTATATCATAGTACAGAAAAGTAGATATTTTTTTTGCGATTTTCAAATCAAATCAAATCAGTTTATTTGCCATAAGTGTTGGTAAATTTAATATTAATGTCAGACACCTAATCATGACTGTTGTTTTTTTTAACCTGTTGTTAAATACGTCGCTTATCGAGTAGAAATTGTTTTCCCTTAGCCATGCTTTAAGATACCTTGTAAATTTATTGTCTGGTAAGATTTTGATACTCTTAGGTATAGCGTTAAATATGCGACCACCTCAGATTAAATGCACCACACATTAGCAATTTTTACTATCTGATGCTTTCCTAGGATATATGGGCAAAACTATTATATTTCTGTGCCTATTACTTTTTGGAATCATTTCATGAGGTTTTTTAAACAACTCCGGGTGCATTTTAACAAATTAAGTGCATTCAAAAATATACAAACTTGGAAGGGTTAATATCTTGAACTTTTTAAAAAGATTGCGCGATTTCCATGGGCGTATTCCCACTACGGCGCGAATGCATTTTTTTGTGCTCTCTCTCTCTCTCTCTTTGATGAGTTACCGCATATAACAAGGCCATATCTTAACACCATTTCTTATCATGATTTTGGTCCAACGGAGGAAGTAGTTCGGTTAGATGGTCTGTCCACAACCCTTAATTTGACCATACCTTTCTGATAACACACACTGTTTAATTACTTCAGAGGCAAATTGTTTCGACTATTGTCACGGTGTTTGTTCACGTTGCTAGTGCACCAAGTGGGTCTTAATTTAAATCTTGATGGCAAGAAACTAGATGCTATTACGGAAACTGTATTTCTAGGAATTACTCTAAATTAACAATTAAAATGCACATTAGAGCTCTTTCATGTATATTAAGTTCAGCTGCACACGCAGTAAGAAAATTAAGGTAGTTAACCGATAGGTTTGTATACCTTGCTTATTTACACAATTTTAATCGTCGTCTTACGGCGTAATGCTGTGGGGATCGGCAGCTGACGTATATTCATTCACAAAAAGGGTTATCCGCGCGATCTAGTAAATCGCAGGTTTCTTAGAAACAAATTAAAATTTCATAAAAAAATTCAAAGAATTTCATACTAACTCAGCCTTCTCTTAATATCTTACAAAGTAATTTAAATGTTCGCAAAAAGTTAGGGGATTTTTAAAATATGAAGCGAATTCCATCACATAAATTACGTAGTAAAATAAGATTGTGATGGGTAACCAAATTTAGATTAACTAAAACAAGCAAGTCATTTCTTAGAAACAGTCTATCTTATAAAAAAAGTTGCGGAATCGGTTACTCGGTTAATCAGTTAGCGATAAAAAGTTCACAAGTTCGAAATATCAAAGGTGTCCTTATCAAAAAAGCAAATTAAAAGATTAAAGACTGCTGTGAACACGAGGAAGATTGGACATAATTCCTTCTACACATGTGACTTTCCGATCATTAGCAGCATCACTAAGTAAATGTCTAGTAACTGCACCCATTATTATTATTTTTAAAACATATTTCTTTGTCATAATATTCTCATTAATTGACATTTTATACCTACAATTCTAATTTCTTTTTTACTTAATAGCTTTTGTAGACAGGATTTAAATTTCGATTTATTATATTTTCGAGTTTCTAGTGGCTATCATGTCATTTGGTTTAAATAGGCTTTTGTTTCTATTATCTGATTTATCTTTTATATAGATTCGTTTTTATTTTGTAAATGTCAGACTCGAATGTTGGCCTTGTAGACTGTAGATTTGTAAACCATTTTCTACCGTATTAAGTATTTGGTTCTTACTTGTTGACAGGCCTGCACTGTCCACCCATACCTATTATTTGAAAACATTGTAATAGCAAAAAAAAAAATATTAAGAATAACCGTGGAGTTTATAATTTTGATAATAATTTTATTTATTTGGGAGAACGTTAAACAATTTATGTTTAAGAAAGTAACGACAGTTTTATCTAAAATGAAACAAAAGTATAGGTACTTACCCGTCACTATAGCCAAGTATGATAAACAAACAGAGTATATCTTTAGCATCTTTGTGAACTGTATCCTTACACTGCCCAAGTTGTAATGTATTAAACTAAAGTTATCTCTTAATGGTTGGATGGTATATTTTATTTACTTGAAGATAGCAGACGGTTGTAAATATTGTATACTAGCTGTAAGCACATAACCTGCAGATTCCCGGCCACCGTAGGCGCGGGCTTGCGGACGGCGAGTAATGGGTAGCTCGCCCGGTAGGCAGGGAATGGAAAGCCGTCACCTCGTTCTGCGAAGCAGTAATGCTCGCGAAGGAGGAGGCGGAGCGCGTGAGGGAGAGAGCCTTGCGCCCTCACGCCCCTAGTCGGCGCAGGAGACGCCCTGGGCGTCGGGAGTCGCCTGCAGACCGGTAGAGACCAGGCCCGTCGACGGCGCGTCGTGTTCCACGCGCGCCTCAAAGCCGACGCCTCAGGGTCGCGGGTAATTCGATAGAGATAACCGTGGCCCTGGCACAGGCAACTGAAGGAACACGGGTGGGTTTTAGTCAGTAAAAGTCTGACACGCCCTCCCGCTCCACCCAGAGCGGGAGAAGTCATTTGATGATTTCCCACCCAATAAAAAAAAAAGCTGTAAGCACATCTGCTTCGGCAATCTTCGTGTTTCACGAACGTCGCGCAGCAGTGTAGCCATCCACAGACGCAAAACTTCTAAAAGCTTCTAATTATATTAGATCCTCCGTATATTATATTAGATTAAACAGACTGAATTCAATCTTGATATGCATATTAATTCAAATATACATTGAAAAAAAGTGTTAGCTAAGTATCAATAATAAATACAGTGGTATCCGTTTTTCATTACATTGAAGGGAAATAACAAACACGTCATATTAAGCGGACGTCATAAAAAGCATTTTGTAGAAAATAAGCAATTACTGTTTTTGTTAGTATGTATTTATTTTAATGGAGAGAAACAAAATAGAGATAAATAAAGATTAAACATAATAAAATTAAATTGTAATAAATTGTACATAAATGTGTCTTATTTCGTCTTTTCTTTTAAGATTTAGTATACTACGTTCCATTGCCCTCTGACATACTTGCAGTTTCTTTCTTGTGTGGTTATTAAATATCCAAGTTTGGCAGCCATAGGTGACAGCTAGTACTTTTTTCTTCAGTTTTACAGGAAGGTTTGATTTAAGTATTTCCATACTGCTCCAAAATTTGTCCCAGTAATTTATACGTCTGTCTAGTTCATCAGGGCGTCTGGTCGTAGCAAACGATATGTGTTAACCTACCCAAATATGTATATTTTTGTACATATTCTAGTGACATATTATTGACTTGAATGGGTATTGTTTGGTTGTTGGTCATCTTTGTTTTGGTGGTATTTAGTTCCAAACCAATTTTTTTGCTCACAGTATTTAGTTCATTGACCATTTTTTTCCAGTTGAGTTGGTGTTTCCGAGAAATGAATAATATCGTCTGCAAACCGGAGGTTACTACAGATATAAGGAAAACAACAAATGTTATCGACGCTTTGGAACATTGTAAAGAATTTAAATAGAAATGGGCGCGTCATATTGCACGAATGAACAAAGATAAGTGGACTCATATTATAACTTCTTGACCAGGACCACCCAATAAACGGAAAAGGGGAAATCCATATTGGATGGAGGAGATAAATAAAATGGCTGGTAACGACTGGCTAACTAAGGCAAAGAATAGAGAAAATTGGAGTAAAATAGAGGAGGCCTTTACTCGTTGAGAGGTTCTTAATCTACAATTAAAAAAAAAAAATATAAATATGTAAATAAGAATAATAAACAAATAGATACTTAATTAATTAAAGTAAATTAATAGACTATTAAATTATTTTAAATGTGAGTTGTAAAATGTAAGTAACAAAAATTTATAAATGTGTAATTATTATAACAATTTAATGCATGCTATTATTATTGTTACTGTTTTAAAGATCTATTTACTGTATGAAATTATATTGAAATACGAGTTATTATTGCAATGTAACTAATGAAATGTAATTAATTATATTAAGGAAATAAATGGCTATAGTATTAATAATAAGTATATGTATTTTTATTTTTTTGTATAGGAAATCAGTAATGCTTGTTTGCTTTTGTTTCTCGTGATTAAAATCACGAGAAACAAAAGCAAACAAGCATCACTGAATTGATTGATCAACATTTTTCTGTAGCGATTTTTGAAGCCTCTTCGGTTTCAAAACATTTGAATTGAACAATTCCTTAATCTGGTTCTTGTTTTTGGCAATCACTGAGATTTTCGAATGACCAACCCCAAATTTCCTTGCGAGAGGTGAGTTGGATGCTCCATTTTCTATTCTGCATTTTATTGCACCTTTCTACTCAATCGTAAATGCTTTACGACGACGTTGATATGTCATTTTTAACAACTCAATAACAAACAATGCGTGACCTTCAACTATCAATTCAACCCATCAAGACAAAAAACAGCCACGCACGCGCCGAACGTCGTCTGGCATCACGTGACTCTCCCGAAAACTGCCGAAGGTATTATGAATCATGTTGGTCAATATATCCGGAAAATTTATAAAATGGGTCACATTAAGCGACATGTCATAAAAGGCGATGTCATTATATCCGACTTTGTTATAAAGAATTTTATATGGAAATCAAACTTTGCTGTGTAAGTACTTCATATAAAGCGGTTAGTCAATATAGGCAGACTCATAATAAACGGATTCTACTGAGGTCTGATTGTGTTTTTTTCTGAGTGGTTTTTACTCAGCCGCTGTATATTTTTAGAATGTATTATAATAATGTATAATTGTTATTTGAATTTGATGTATCAATATCCATAACCAGAGAGTAGCTGTGGTCTAGATCACAACGTGTGTAGCCTCAGTGCTTTCTATTTGACACCTTAAAAAAACGTTTTTAAGTCAATAATAAACCGCTAAGTGTGGTTTTAAATCGTTTTTAACCAAAAAGTCGGGTTTAAGATCTACTAAACGGCAGAGCACCGCCGTTTCCTGGAGGAGGCGATCGGCGGCGGCGACCTTTCGCGTCCGCCCCTGGAGCTGGAGCTGTATATGAGAAGCCGTCACCTCGTTCTGCGAAGCAGTAATGCTCGCGAAGGAGGAGGCGCAGCGTGACCGCGAGAGGCAAACCTTGCACCCTCGGCGTGAGGGCCTTACGCCCCTAGTCACCGCAGGAGACGCCCTGCGCGTCTCGCCCTGGGCGTGGTATCGCCAGATTCCCGGCCACCGTAGGCGCTGGCTTATGGACGGCCTTGCTCGCGCATTGAAATATCGAATCTTTATGGACGATTTATGGTTTTAGTGCAAGAATTGATCGTTTGAGAGGAATAGGAGCCGGCCCATATAATATAGCGAGGCGCTGCGCAATGCTGGTTTCAAAAAAAAAAAATTGAAGCTGATAATAACATAAACTTCTTTTAGTTCAAGAACGCCGGGTGGGAGTTGCGTATCTCTTGTTTCAGAGTTTTCAGGATTTAGAAAATTGTGACAACAATATTAGCACATTATAAAAATGTTAAGTGTAAGTCCGCGCGGAAAAAGCACCCAATTTTTTGAACAAATCTTATCGATCGCTCAAGAAACATAAAAGTGAAGACCTGTTTTGGTCATTATATGCATGTATGTAAAATGTCAATCACGATTCACATACTACACAGTGCGACATGGAGGGTGCGATTGTCGCAACCCAGTGCTGGGCACGCCACAATAGCGGCGGTAAGTCCCCTCTTTGAGGAGTGGTTGGAGAGACGCCACGGCGTCCTCATCTTCCGCCTGATACAGGTCCTCACCGGACACGGTTGTTTCGGGAGGTTCCTGTTTCGCATAAGGCGGGAGGAAACGCCTGGGTGTCACCATTGTGTGGATCGCCCGGAGGACACGGTGGAGCATACGGTGGAGGTCTGCCCAGCTTGGGCGGAGCACCGCAGTGTCCTCGCGGAGGCGATCGGCGGCGGCGATCTCTCGCGTCCGGCACTGGTCCAGGCCATGGTACGGAGCGAAAGGGAATGGAAAGCTGTCACCTCCTTATGCGAAGCAGTATTGCTTTCGAAGGAAGAGGCGGAGCGCGTGAGGGAGAGAGCCTTGCGCCCTCACGCCCCTAGTCACCGCAGGAGACGCCCTGAGCGTCGGGAGTTGCCTGCAGATTCCCGGCCACCGTAGGCGCGGGCTTGCGGACGGCAAGCAATGGCTCGCCGTCCGGTAGGGACCAGGCCCGGGTCGACGGCGCGTCGTGTTCCACGCGCGCCTCAAAGAGATGTCAGCACGAAATGACGGGGTCCGATATGGCCGACGCCTCAGGGTCGCGGGTAATTCGAAAGAGTAACCGTGGCCCTGGCACAGGCAATTGAAGGAACACGTCTGGCACCCTTCCGCTCCACCCACAGCGGGAGAAGTCATTTGATGATTTCCCACACAAAAAAAAAAAGGTACCACACAGTATATAAACGCATGTTATCTTCAGTCATAACATTACAGCTGTAACCAGCGTAACGATAGGTACCTGCGCAACAATGCTAAACATATATTTTGTTTGCTTATCATACTTAATGATTGTAACTGGTGAGTACTATAAATACTATAAAACTAAAGTCCGCAGCTTAGCTCAGAGACTTTTCGCACTATGAAGCAGTAATTTGGCATGGATTTACATATTAATCACGCCGACAAAGTCGGAAAATAAATATTAAAACAACTATGTTTTTAGTGTTTTTGGTTTGTGTTTTTTTTCACCTTTGTGTCGCGCAGTGTGTACGAGCCTTAAGATATCCGTAAAAAAATAAGTGCTTATTCTTGTTGGAGTCAAGTGTCTCCTGCGAGCTAAATGGTTGTTTTTGGGTATGTGATAAAAATCGCGGTAGTAGTAGGTAAGGTATATATAGCAAAGTTAAAAGGAAAACA
This sequence comes from Dasypolia templi, assembly GCA_963555695.1. NCBI lineage: Eukaryota > Metazoa > Arthropoda > Insecta > Lepidoptera > Noctuidae > Dasypolia > Dasypolia templi. The sequence goes on along the minus strand of OY743138.1, from coordinate 33,713,321 downwards.
ATTATTTTCCCGGGCAGTAATGAGCAACTTAAAGATATTAAAGGTTTTTACAAAAAAAATCTTATCCTTATTTATTCATTGATTCAGTAATGTGTTCAGATTATAATACCTTTTCTTTCGTTTCCAGACAATGTGCGATGCAATCCTGATTACTTGTTCAACTTTGAAGCAGGTGGCTGGCTCAAACTACACACGAAGCCTGACATTTGGGAGGAAGCCTTCGTCAGATGTCATGATGAAGGTAAACTCCGCTGTTTCTCTTGTAGCGGCTCCTAAGTTATATACATACCCATAGTCATACCAATTAGAAGAGCGCACACGGCCGTGCGCCACCGCGCGCCCGCGCTTACTGTTACTAAGCTAGTAAGCTAGCCGTCTACTTGGCTAGTGAAAGGAATGCGAACCAATCAAGTCAACAAAAATTTGGTTCTTTCCTCAAATCACCATTTAAGACACTGATCTACATGGTACTCCCATTATCTGACTAAGATTTTGTTTGGAATAAAATAAACACTGACTTCTAATTTTGTTTTGGTGTTTCTTTTTAGAACAGTTGGATAGGGAATTATTAGCGTGTTTGTACAAGCCTTCTTACAGAAATAAATATAATTTATCAAGACCGCTTGTCGGCCACCACCTCCGCTGCGGCTCCGCTCGCTTCGCCAGCACAGTTTGCGATTGTCGAAGCGGTGCAATCAACATGGCCCTTGCGTGCGGCGGCGTGGCGCTCGCTACGCTCGGTTATGTGCTCTATGTGTCATGTTACAGGCGCGGTGTTGGCGTCCCCGCTAAACAAAGAGTTAGCTAATGCTCTTCACACACAGATTGCACAGTTTGGTGTGAATGGTCACATTTTCCTGGGAACTCATGATTTTTACTCTAAAGGAGACTACGTGTCTGTAGAAGGTCTGTGAAAATGTTGATTATTTATCAATAAGATTAATGTTATCTTAATTGCCTCAATTATAAAAATCATAAATGCTTAAATTTCTCTAACTAAGGGGCCTCTGCGAGGTGGCTTCGGCCCCTCGCACGCCTTCCAAAGGTTAGCACCCTAATAAAAATAGAAAAAATCATACATTTTGTCGGTTACGTACTATAGGAAACTTCAGCATACTTTCTAAATGTCACCGTATAATTATGAATATCGTTAGTTTTCAATCTTTATATATAAACTTCATAAAACATTTACTATTTAACGAATTATTTTTCGAATGTTTATAATCTGTCAATGGTAAACCGACAAATTGTGAATTGGTATCAAAATTAAAATATTTCATTTCACATAAACCTACAGCGCCAACCTGAGCACTTATGAAATGTACAATGTAGTCCGCAAGGTGAGCACACCCGACAACGCTGCGACTAGTTTTCATTGATTACATGTTTTTGGCGTGCATGTTCCAGGAGTGCCACTGTCCGACATGGAAATAAGATGGGGTTCACGTGGTGACGGAGCCGATACTGGAGACTGCCTCACTATGACCGTCGATGGACGCGCGTATTACTCGTCATGCAAGGACTCGCTACCGTTCATATGCTACAGGAAACTCGACAATCACACGATGAACGAATGCGGCACCTTTGATGATGGTAAGTGCATTGTCTAGTAGCTAGTTGCACATCTTGAATGTAATAACAATATTGGAAACTTACTTTATTCGATGTGACCAAGTGGATAAGGAATGCGAACCCGGTGCTACAACTAAGCAACGTACAGTTGGACAAATCTATTTTATGGTAGCGATGTTTGGTCATTTAGAATGTGATTTTTATGGTTCCTCCAAATTAAAATTGGATCCCTTATAGGATCAGTCCTATGTCAGTCTGTTCGTCTGTCATAGCCATTTTGCCCCAAATCTAATGGACCGATTAAGTTGCAATTTGTAAAGTAAATAAATGAATTTTGATTAGGGGGTTTACTTTTGATTTAAACTAGACTGTTCGCAGTCGTGGTAGTACCTAATATGTGATCCTTTCTTCGACTGCTACGATAACGTACTTGATGTATTTTTGTGAAGCTTAAGAATTCTTCTTACCTGCACAAACAAATAATATAAATACTCTCTTTAATCTAAATTGCAATTCATAATAAATTGCAGTGCAATTACTTATTTATTTAAAAATAACTTCTGGTCATGAATAAATAAAGAATCGTGAAATTCATTAAGTAAAATAAACAAGTATCATAGTTTAAACAACAGAAATAACTAAGTTACTAAAACTATCTATGTACATACACAACAAAAAAATACCTACTTAATCAAGCACGTATTTCTTATAATTTAAAGTGATAAAGTCAAAACATTTAATTAAAATACTTCTCTAAATAAATATTTGAAACAGGTAAGCGCTCTGCCCCCTCTCTTCTACTATGCTATGCCCGACAAGAACCATAATTGTTATATTCATTTTAAGCCTACCAACTAGTTTACCAACATTACGGAATCCAGAAATAAATGAGAAAGAGTATTTGTTTGAATGGAATTGCTCAGATTTTTTCTTATAAGTTAGCATGCAGTAGTGTAGAGTATGCCCAGCCCGATCACTATGTACGGCAAGCCAATCCCTTGGAAGAAACAAGCCAAATACCTAAGCGTGATCCTCGATGAGAACCTTAACTTTAAGGCTCATATTAAGGCGGTTCGCGCGCGCGCCTCCTTCGCTCTTAGCAGGCTCCAATTCGTACTCACAGCCCGTAGTAAACTGTCCCTCAAATGCAAGCTCCGCATCTATACCGCAGTCATCCGTCCCATCATGACCTATGCCTGCGTTGTATTTGCGCACGCTCACCCACGTCATCTCCATAAGATGCAGACCCTCCAAAACCGTTTCCTCAGAAGGGTCACGGGTGCCCCCTTCTATGTCCGTAATATAAATCTTCACGTCGACCTCAAAATGCAAACCATAAAACAGTTCATGAAACGCTTATCAAAGCGTTTCTTTGACTGCGGCATCAAACATTCTAACCCCCTGATTACAGCGGCCGCCCGCTACACTCCCTCTCGCATTAGCAGTATTCGCCGACCAAGGCATACTTTAATCGACCCCGACGACGCCACTACCCTCCTCCAGGAGAGTAGTAAGGCCACTAGCACGCTACATAAGCCCAAAACCCGATCGCCGTCCTACCGCCCTCGCCGCCGAGGCCCGCCGCGACGCCCAAATCGACGGCCCTCCCGACCCTTGCTCGAGCCAGCCCGCGCCGCTGAGCCTGTAGCTTTAAATTCGTCCGTAAATAATACCAATCCTGATCCAGCTAGTCATTTGCTGCCCTCTTCCAGCGACGCCCTAAGCTGAGGTTCGTACCCCACAGGGGGTGCCCTTAGCGTTGTCGCTTAGTTTTAGTTAGTATATAAGTTTAAGTCCTGGCTGGAGGCCTTAATTTATTAGGGAATCCACAGGCAAGTCCGCTTAAGCAGACGACAACCGCATAGGTTGACCTGCGAGATGCCAAACAAACAAACAAAGTGTAGAGTATGAGTGGAGTTGTTTAAGGACAAGTTGGCCAATCTGACGAAAATAAGCAGTTTTTCGGTACATTTTGCGGCAAAGTGAAACCAAAATGAATGTAACTAATAATTACATCGGATAGATTACTCCTTCATCTTCAAAAAGTTGTAACTATTTATTCGAAAATGTTGGTTTTTATTATTGTTATAAATTGATTCATTTACAAAACATTTTATGTAAGCAGACATGTTCAATTCAAAATAGTAGTAAAAATAATTAGGTTAAGTTTATTAGGTATGTAATTAGTTCGTTACAAATAGTGTCAGAATAAAAACGAGTCTATTTTTAAATATATTTACATAGTTTTATCGCATGATCCTTAATAGATTGAATTAAGGGTTTTACTGATGACTGTCTTGATTTTTTTCACAAAATATTGTAGATACATATTAGTCTGCGCTCGGCGCGCCATCGTGAGTGGACACTGTGTCACTTGTAAGCAGCAGTTCGTGTTGAAAAAGTTCGCTGTACGAATACAAAATATTTGACATACCAAAATTGATACTTCACGCATTCTGTACGGACTACGGGTAACCAAGATAAGATTCAGTTTCTCATTTCTGCTAGAAGTAAGTAGGGATTATAAATTCATATTCTGTTTCGGAATAGATGGAGTTTCCTGAAGGTGTACTTTGAAGACTGCTACTGGAACAAGCAAAGCTAGATTTCCCGAGTTTGGTTTCATTTTGTATGTTCACTCCATCAAGTCCGGAGATAAGGTCTCACCATCCTTGTCTCCGGACTTGATGGAGTGACCTGAAGGTTTACTTTGACGACTGCTACTAGGAATAATAGACGAGCAGAGCTAGGTGTGCCGAGTTTGGGCTTGTTTTGTTAGTTATGATGAGACCTTACCTCCGGACTTGATGTCCGGCCTTGGTCTAGACCGTGCTACGGAGCGAGAGGGAATGGAAAGCCGTCACCTCCTTCTGCGAAACAGTAATGCTCGCGAAGGAGAAGGCGGAGCGCGTGAGGGAGATAGCCTTGCGCCCTCACGACCCTAGTCGCCCTGGGCGTCGGGAGTCGCCTGCAGATTCCCGGCCACCGTAGGCGCGGGCTTGCGGACGGCGAGCAATGGGTAGCTCGTCGTCCGGTAAGGACCACGCCCGGGTCGACGGCGCGTCGTGTTCCACGCGCGCCTCAAAGAGATGTCAGCACACAGCGGGAGCGGGAGAAGTCATTTGATAATTTCCCATCCAAAAAAAAAGGTGTGGCTTCACTAACAAAGCGTAAATGCTCTGGCCAAAAGTGAGGAAACCTTGGATCTGATGTGATCAATTTGTATTTTTCATTTTAACTGACAGTCTACTCTTGGCCAAAGATATTTTTGTACTGTTTTTGCTGTATCATTTGATTAGCAATAATCAAAGGGGGTTAACTGGTAGTTTTTTAATTTTGTGATTTAAGGATGACACAACTAGTCTTAGCAGCATTTATTGTATGTAGATTAGGTAAGTGGGTGAGTGGAATGTTACATTAAATGTTTAATAATATTAAAGGTACCGTTTTTATAACATAAAAAAAACTAAAATTAGATGCTAACTGCAAACATTTTACTCTTAATACATTTCAGAATATCACCTCAATCAGCAAACTGGCAGCTGTTACAAGGTCCATCTCGAGAAACAGACCTGGACCCGTGCGTACAGGATATGTGCATCTGAGGGGGGTCACCTGGTCATCCTGGATGACGAAGAAGAGGCTGGCATCGTCAAGGACATGTTCCCTGCTTGTATCGAGAAGTCCGATCAGTGGGAAAGATTTCACATAGGTCTAGCAGCCTGGGGCAAAGAGCGCATCTGGACCACCATTCACGGTATGAGATAAGGCGGTCACTGACTTTAAAATTTGAACGCTCATTTGCCTCCGTGGCTTTACCGATTTCCTTCCCGTAAAGAACTTTTAAAGCATGTTTGTCTCTCACAGTAACTAACCAAATTAATGTTTGTCTCTTTCAGGTGAGAGGATAGAACACGTGTTCAACAAGTGGAATTCCGGACAGCCTGACAATGCTAAGGGCATTCAGAATCGAGGGGGTCTCTTTAGGAACGGGAAGTTGGACGACGTCAGTCCAGCAGGAGGAAAGCTTATGTACGTTTGTGAAAAATCTCCAAAATCGAAACGGTTTGAAGCCGAGTCGAGATTGTGTAATGGTTGCGATGAATCACTGTTAAGCGGGAACTAAAGTTCCTTGTGTCACTGACATGGTATTTTGGCACCTTGTTAATGGTCATTGAAATCATTAAAATAACACGGAATACAAATGGAAACTTGTTTTCTTTTCTCTGAGCTTTCGTTGTTATTATATGTGCTAAAAAGGTTTATACCCTGGAATACAAATGCTTTGTATTAGCACAAAAACATACTGAATTCGTGAAGATGCTTCCTAGTAGTTTACAATTAGCATGAGTATACGAAAAGCGAATGATATTTTTTCACTCACGGAGAGCATGATCTAAATACAAATACATAAATACAAAAAATATTCATTTCATACGTAAGGGATCTCAACCATTCAATTATCGTTTTTTGCAAGCGTATAACAACAGGGCGTATAAATCTGATTGACGGTTTAGTTTACTATAGATGTTGGTCGATTGTGTAACATATTGACGTTTAGCAAAACATTTCGAATCCCTGCGCAGTGGGCCACTATATCTCTGCTCTGAGATGCTGAGTCAAAAGAAATACACTTATGAAGGGTTAAGGATGCGTATAGAATATAAAGTGTTCTAATTGCTAAGAACAAGTGGCTAACTTTAAAGAGGTCTCTTGTAGGAAACATTAATAGTTTAAAGTGCATCACCTTTACTTGATATCGCTGAGCTCTTTCTGGATCGAGGAATTTAATTTTGGTAGCTCCATCCGAAGTCGGAATGCGGTATGTTATTACAGATAGCTAAATGAGCATGTTGCTTACTAGCGAACAAGCATAATTTGATTTTAGTGTGATTGATTTAGTTCTGGTTGTCTTTGGATGCGATACAATAAGTTACCTTCAGCTGCCACTGACAATGGGCGTTGTAGCAATGTGTTGTTGCAGCAAATCAAAATGACTACGTTTTCAGCCGCGCTGTCACGAGACATTTTGCCAATTTGTGACTATTCTAGTACTCGAACCTCGGCTGATCCTGCAGACTTTTTGTAATTCTAATACGAAACTGAATCTGGCATCATTAAAATAAAAGGTGTTGACGTTTTCTAACTGAGCTACCAATATAAGAAAATCTGTGAATGTAGTTAGCAATTACTCAAACAGTTAAGGACAGTCTCAAAAGTTTTCCTGTAGTTACAACGGTTGAGGAATATGCTTTTAAAGTTGCGTCTCTAAATCAGTTTCCTGTTTTATTTTATCTAATTTCAAGTCGTCAGAAAATAACAATGGTATGGAGTTATTGACTACTCTCGGCAGATCGTTAACTGTTAAAATTAAGAGAAAAGGCCCTATATTACTGCCCTGACTGACTCCTGGTATCGTGAAATAGGGTTCAGAGAGCTGCCCACTGCAGTGGACATACTGACAACGGTCTCGTAAATAGCTCAGTATAATGATCCAACAAATGGACCACCATCAGCAGACATTAGAGTGAGCATGACATACTCTCAGCCGCCAGGACACTCGTCGTGCAAGTCAATGAAAGACGTAGACGGACCCAGTAAATGGTAGCTTTATAGTATGTACATAGTACTAACACATGTGCTATATTTATTTTACAATACTACATAACTGTAAGAACAGCAATTTCTATTTATAGTGAATAAATGAACGTCTACGTTCCTGCATATACTACCTAATGGCACAACACTGATACACTGACTGATGCATTCTTACAGATTATTCCCGACGATCAGATATAACTAAAATAATAAAACGCATGGGATTTCTCATTAACAGTCACCTAACCATAGATTTTTATTTCTATTATAACCATAGATGACAGTAAACTTCATGTTTTTCTTTTTACGTTCCATGAACTATCACATTATTATAATAGTACCAATGGCACAAAATAACACTGACACGAGGTTTTACGAATTATTTTATTCAATTTTATAAGTGATTTAAATAAAAATAAGTTTATAAATTACATACATACAGGTTATTTTATACAAGAATCCCTATTTGTCTTCAGAATAACCTTCTTTAGCGCGGATACACAGATACAACTTTTTTTTCTAAATTTTTCGGCACTTCCTTCACAGATATTATGTCGCACTCCCGTCAAACAGTTGCCTTCAGCTCAAGGGGAGAACAAGTGACAGTCGGCTTTGTTAAGTGTCTTTTTATACCCGATTCTTTCTTTCCACTTTTGACAAAACCTTATTTATATTAAAATGTTCTATTAACACAAACAAATGCTGCTGAGCATGAGGTCCTGGGTTCGATTCCCAGGTCGGGCAGTCTTATTGTGTTTCTCGAATGAGAATTTCTCAATACCAGCCTGGAGTGTGGATTACATGGGACTGAAACATAACTGGCGAAATGTTTGTATACTATAGATAATTAATCAGTTCTGATTGTCTTTGAATACGACACAATAAGTTGTCTGCAGCCGGCACCGACGATGGAGTTTGTAGCAACGTGCTAAAAGTTCAACCAGGCTTAGACTGGCTAAAGTAGACTCATCTTTCATGAGGTATTGTTTAAAATGTTCCAATATAATACGTCCACTTACATAAACTGAATGAGATGAAATTCAGATCTTGTATAAAACGCACGAGTGTGCGTCATCGCTGATAAAAACGCCTGACTCAATGCTTCACAATATCACCGTGCACCTACCAAGATCTGCGTGGAGTGGGTGTCAGTGGCAGCTCGTCTTGGTCAATCTCCAGCATCAGTGGCCCTGACAGCTCACTCCACCTAAATTTTCACGGGAGATGGTTACAGAATAGCTACTGTACGCCGCACGTCAGTGGAAACAAAACCAGTGTAAGCTGGTCTCTTAATCTATTGAAACCCCGTATTACACTGGGCCATTTCAAGATCATAGCGTTATCACTTATCACAGACGCGCGAAGTGTGCTCGACAAAACTAATAATATATAATCCCGCTCATATAGCGTTCTCCTCCTGCAGCTACAGCTAAGCACAATGTTTTACAAGTGTCTGAGCCTGTCTTAACGCCGACCGAACGACTCACGTAACAACGACGTTGCGTACGAAGAAATGTTAGAAGATTGTTAAATCGGCCAGGATTCGGTTACTTACTCCCATAAGTTAGATGTAGCAACAATATCTGAACTTCGCAAAGAAATTGTATCGGTGAAGAGCGTGCATCTACAACCCTCACTGAAATCCAATTTTGAAAATGAATTTGTTGAGTTATAAAAAAACCTTGCAAGGACTGGAGTATTCAGTCGAGTTTATGACCAAGGACTATGATGGTATAAGAATCGAATTGGTCAAGAAACAAGAAAGTCGTGAATCAACTGAAGAAAGAAAATGAAAAGTAAAAAATCTGTGTTTCTGACTCATCTATAGGCTTAACATTTAAAACTAGTTCAACTCGGGAAAACTATCTCATGTTAAATTAAAGCTAATGATGTTTATTCAATTACTCGTGTCAAAGAACCTAACTTGCAATTAGCGTCTAACTTAAAAATACCAGAAAGTATTGTAAAAAAAAGTTTTTCGGGGTAGAGATTGGCCAGTTATAGTCTATTTTGAAAATATGATTATTTGTAAGTAAAAATAGGTACGTTTCAATTGCAAAATTTCTCTTCACATTGTTTGCGTTTATTTTAAATTATCGTGTATCATTAAAAAAGGATTTGCGCCAAAAACATTTTCGCGCTATGATTTTTTACGATTTCAAGTGTCACCTGAGACCGGACGATTAGTACGATAGACTTCAATGGCATTCATGGATGAAGGCCCTTATACGGCAACCGTGTGTTGTTGGTATAACTAATTCAAGCGCCGTCGAATAACTAAAGAAGTCGTCGCCCTTTGACGGCTGTTACAGAAGAAAATGTGCCGGCAGTAAACATTTTAATCCAAGACAATAGGCAAGTTACATATCAAGAGATTCAGCACATACTGCAGGTTGGATCGGGAAGCCTTCACGAAATTACTCAAGTGCATCTTCGCGTGAGGAGGATAGTTTCACGCTGGGGCACCCAGCACAACCTCACCGATGCCGATGCTCAGAAGCAGGCCCGGGTGGAATGGTGCCGTGATATGATGAAACATGTGACATGAAACATGTTTGAAGCAGGCTCGTCTCGGCGTGTTTACGACATCATTTCAGGTGATGAGTCTTGGATTTATCAATACGATCCAGAAACGAAGCGCCAGTCGACGGTTTGGGTGTTTCAAAACGAATTAACGCCTACCAAAGTGAAGCGATCTAGAAGCGAGGGGAAGATTTTGATCGCGAGCTTTTTCAATTTGACTGGCTACTTAGTGTCAATTCTTTTACGGAACCAAAAAAGCGTCTACGCTGAACAGGCATACTACCAAATTCTTGGCAGAAGTTTTCTCTGTTGTGAGCACCAAACGACCAAACACAGGGCTCCGCGGGTTACTACTCCACCACGACAGCACACCCCGCTCAAAACGAGCGACTTCCTTGACAGCACGCCGTTCAAACTCCTGGGTTACCCTCCTTACAGCCCAGACCTAGCACAGCATGACTTCTTTTTATTCCCGAAAATAAAAAATCTTCTCCTTTGAGTTTTTTTTTATCCTTTGGATACAACTTATACGGCGGACAGGTAAAAGTGTTTCGAATACTTGTTCTGACGAATGAAACTTGGAATATAGGCTAGTGGAGAGTACTTCGAAAAGATTTAATAAAAAAATATTTACCTATAGAGCGTTTATTTTTATTTTCGCTAAACTTTCTGAGTGTCCCACGTACAAGAAAACGTGATGAAGTTCTACTGATGAGTAACGAAATTCAACCATGCTCATGTTTCCAATAAACTAAATTTAAGTCACTTGGGCTACGGTGGAACTAAGCAGACCGTCTTCATCTCCAAACATCTGTCACCCCTGAATAGAGCCATACATGCAGAAGCTAGGAAAATGGCACGTAAGAAGAGCTATAAATAAGTTTGGGTCCGCGATGGTCGCGTATTGGTCCGTAAGGAAGATGGAGCACGCGCTATACAGGTTTTTTGGGTACTTACATTAAAGTATCAGCGCGTAGGCTACACGCTGCCTCTATAATGTAAGTACCCAAAAAACCCAGAAGCGGAAACCCGTGAATAAATCTTTCAAATTCAACCCAGGTCACTCATAAGTAACCTCAACTTCATAAGAAATTCAATGGTCAGAAGGTCTGCTCCACCTATCTGTAAAGAAGACTGTCCCCAACCTCCTTTAGAAATTGAGTTTATCTTAAAGGCGTACGTGCCACTTAATCATGTAAAATAAGCAAGTTTGAATTTAAAGGCAGCTGATTATGTACTAATCAATAAAAAATTAAGAAAATCAAATTGGAAAGTGCGACTAGAACAATGCGCAAATGTTAATCTTATGATAGAGGTGCTATATGAATCCGTTTAAACAATTATTCAAGAGCATATTCCTAAAATTAGGTATGTAAGCAAAACCTTTCCTCCATGATATTCCAAAACATTAGTGAAATTTCTCAATGAAAGGGAAAAACTAAGAAAACGTTTTAGGAAATACGTTAATCCGCGTGATGATATTGAATACAGAATGCTCGATGAGACGGCAAGGTCGATTATCAAGAATTGTTACAGAAAATATGATACTCTGTGGAGAATAACATCCTGTCAAATACCAAAGCGTTCTGGTCTTTCGTTAAGACCAAAAATAGAAAATCTAGCTTTATACAATCCGAAATTTCATTCAACGAATCAATATCTACGACAGGCGATGAAATATGCAAACTTTTTCTACTCAATTATCAACTACGTCTTCTGCCGCTAGCAGAAATAATAGAGCAGCAACAAATGCTATATCATTTATTTACATATATTTATTTCTAAATACCTTATTGTACACCACTAACATAAAAATTACCATCTGTTATTAATATTTTATTTATTAATTACTATTAACATACCAAAAATCGTTCGTATCGTTTTCTGCGATCTCTTCCAGGCAACCTTAGAATGAACAGTAATTTTTCTGGACATAAAATGAGGCTGTCAGTGGTGCAAGAAATAACCATACATTACACTAAAATAGACACATGTTAACATATCGTAACGAATAGATTCATAAATACATACATACGAAATATGTAAGAAACGAAAATAAATGAAGACTATAGAAAATTTAAGTTTACAAGAGCAAGATCACAACGACAAGTAATGATCCTTCACGAGTCTTTTAAACACGAATAACGACTGCGCGCGTTTTATTTTGACAGGCAATGCATTCCACAAACGAACGGCCTGGACGGTAAAAGATTTGTCGAGGAGTGCTTAGGCATTATAAGCTTTAAGTTATCCGATGATCATTTCCTCAATTTGTACTCAACAAAATAGCTTTTGCTGAGAGGGAAGTATTTAAAGCACTAAACAGAATTGATGTTAGCAAGGGTGCCGGTCCAGATGGGTTGCTTTTCATTAAAAAAATGCTCGTTATTTGGCCTATCTATCCCCTTACCTTTATGCGCATGAAATATGAATCTCCCGTCTGTAGTCCGACTTATAATGTTCACATAGAATATTAAAAAAATTACGAGGTGCTTGCGGTTTAAAGACCACAAATGCCCCCATAGAGCCGATTACGCAGAACGTCTAAGCTACTTCAAATAAGACTCAATGAAGCAAAGCAGGGCTCAAAATGATATGACAACACTTGATCTGGAGTTGATGTTATCCCGGTTACAGCGTTTGTAAACGGGATGACATCAACTCTAGATCTCCTTAACAAAATCAACCTTGACGTACCTTATCATTCTGATCTCCGGTCCAAGCGTACCACTAGGACTTTTGCCACTCAACCGTGTCGCACAAACCTAAGCCAATATGCTCCCCTAAACAGAATGTTAACTTTTTACAACGACACAAATGTCGATATTTTCTTTGATATATGCCAATATTTTAAACTAAAATTACAAACATTGATCTGTAATCTCTACTGCTACGTATACTTCCACTTTTTCTAATTTAATATTTATTTCATTTAATTTAAATTTAGTTTAATTAGACTTACAATATCAGTTTTTTTTTTTTCTTGTAATTTTTTTCTCGTCATTTTTATTTTGCTTTACCTTATGTGCGAATATTTTTTATATGATTTTGTTTGGTTGCCATTTTGTAGTGCAATGTGACGAAATGCATATTTTATTTTATTTGGGTGTACTATAGGTACACCTCTGCCCAACCCCTCGGGGAAACAAGGCGTGATGTTATGTTTATAATCATAACTTTTTTTGTAATTTTATTATGTAACAATTTAATGATAACAGTAATATTTTACTGATTTTAAAGTCAATCGAACAGTGTTGTTCACCTTTTAATAAGAACATTGTGCATGCCTATTCTGTGATGTATTTACACAGTATTGAAAACTCGTGACTACCTATTGTTCTACTCTTGTAAATATGTCGTTGGTGTGCCTTGCTTCAATAAATAAATACAATTGAGAGTGTTATTTTTGTATTTTTCGGGAGTAAATAGAGTTTTCGTTATGAGTGTCATCTTCATCGTTTTTGAGGGCGCCGGTGCCGAAAATCAGAAATCAAAATCAAAGCCATAACCAGAGGTGGATCTTAGTAAATGGGTAGCTTTTCACACGGGCAACTTTATGTAGGAGGTCTTTCGAGGGGCAAGCTGATGTTGTTTTTAATAATTCTCAAATATCGACGTGACCATTCGTCGCATTGACATTATAAATCCTGAAAGACGCAGCGACTGCATTCAAACGGACTGTGCTTGGGAAACCCAGGTGGCGCTTCCCACCAGCCAAAATCGGAAGACTCCTCCTTTTTAATGGAGGAGTGGTACATACACCTTCTATAAGCAACACATTATTGTTTTCCGATATGCTCACGAACGAAGTCGCGGGACAGCTAGTAGATAAATAAAGTCTACTGTCCCATTGCTGGGCAAAGACCTCTACAATCTTTATTTTAACTTCTCAAAAATATTGTACACTAGCTTTTGCTCGCGGCTTGGCTCGCGTGGAGGTTGGAAAATATCCCACGGGAACGTACTACTATGCATAGGAACATCCGGGGAAATCATGTATTAATTCCTTAATATATTGTTTTCATATAACTGGAGATGGACACACGCAAGTGGAGCTTCCAGTCGTCATGGTTTATCCTACATTTTAAGCAATCATTGTCAAGTTTCAGCTAATTTACGCAAAACCACAATGAATTATATACTTAAACCGTTCTCATGAATCACTCCATCCATTGGTAAAAAAAATATGAAAATCCTGAGTAGTTTTTGAGTTTTACAGACAGACAGACAGACGCGGTGGGAGGAGTTTGTTTTGTAACATGTAGTCAAAGTCAAAAGTCAAAGCATTCATTTCAAATAGGCCCATAAAATGGCACTTTTGAACGTCAAAAATTACAATAAAAATATAACTGATTCTAGGCGCCACTTCCAAAAAGTAGTTTCGTATGGAGAAGAAGTGGCAAGAAACTCCACCGTTACTCTTTTAAAATATTTTACAATATTTGTATACATTAATTATATTTTTATACGTGAAGACGATGCACCAAGAATAAAAATACTATACCACATGTAATGATACCTACGAGAGAAGTGCTGCACCTTCTGTGACTCCATGTGTTTAAACTTGTCTGTACATCATCATCATCTGCTGCCTCTTCCCTACAACTGTTGGGATCAGCTTCCAGTCTCACCGGTTGCAGCTCAAAACCAGTATTGTACATGTAACTAGCTTCTCTGTCCTCCACAACCCAGTAACTGGGTAACACGATACCCAGTTACTGGGTTGTGGACTGGTTGTCAGACTTTCGGGTTTCTGACGACCCGTTACGGCTGTCATCATCGGTAACGAATGACAGTCGGGACCAACGGCTGTGTTTTATGAGGCACGGAAGGGTCTCGGTATGTAAAGACCCATCCTCGGACCAACCGCGACAAGCATAGTTTAACCTGATCGATCGACCCGTGCAGCTGTTATTACTTAGCTACATGCCCTTCCTTGTCTGTACCACTGTTCATGTAAAAATAATCCAGTTATTGCTAAAACATAACAACATATATATAACTAAATTAAATTACTAAATAACTAACTACCTGTACAAATTAATATAAAAACACTCAGGCGTCGAAGTACTCGTCCGCATCGCTGTCATCTGGAAACGTGCCCAGAAGACTCGCAGCATTGCCACGCTGTATGGCAATGCTAATTCTTTAGCCAAAGAACAACCCAGCCCTCTGGTCACGTGAATTGTCGACTATTCGGTGAGAAATTTGTTTAAAAAGGAGACGCGCACTCGGGCACCATTACCCGAGCGTTTTGACCCCAAACGGCTCAAAACTGTAGTTACCCATAAGGTTACAGTATTTGCGCCGCTTGAGGGTCTTAGCAGCCGCAGCAGCAGCGCCAGCACAGTTCGCCGTGCTAGGAACATGAGATGGAGCAAGGGTATCGACACAGGTTGCGTCCCACACCAGAGGCCTACCCATCTTCCAAGGCAACAACGTCATACCGTCTGGTATCTTTCCATCGTCACGTACCAAGCCGTTTGGTTCTAAAACCGCAGGTACACCGGCGGTGACAAGGGCTCGACGAATAATATCGTTGATGCTGGCGTGCCGTGCTATGCGACCTACGCTCCTGCAGCAGGACAGGCCATGGTGCCCGAGACTGTCGACAGCTTCACCGCAGTGACACCGATGCGGAGCAACACAAGGTGCGCCCAAGCGGAGACATGTAGCGAGCCGAAACGATGAGTCATCCAACATTGTGCCTATGGTGGATGACGGGAGCGCCTGAAGCCACAAGCCTGGCTCCCATTCTCCCACAGCCAGCAGACGGGCACGCTCAACAGTATTAGGTGACGTGTTTATTAGGATATTCCGTATAATACTGCAAAGCGGCACGTCCCACCGTCTCTGGGAGGACAGGTTGTCGGGGAAAACCGTATTGGGACAAGCCATTTTCCAAGCGTTCAACGCATCGGTCAAACACGGTACTTCAATATCGACCAGTGAAGAAGATAAAATATTCCTGGTTAATTTATCAGTACTGTGGACCGAGGAGAGGACGGCCGGTAAACTTATACTTGAAATTTTGCGGACGCCGAGACCACTTAGGCGAATGGGAAGTGTGGCTTGCTGCCACGCTCGGTCGTCCAGGGCACATTTAGGATCGAAGTTAGTATGTTTCTAATAATTTGGTCTACTTTGTCTAAAAGTTGTGGATATTTCCACAGATGGGAGGAGCGAAGGTTATATGTAAATTTTTGTCCAAAACAACAGTATCGAATGAGTGTGAAAGCCGAATGAATGTTAATTTTTAAAAGTCTTTCCGAGACATCATTGATTTTTTTTTAGAATCAGAATCAGAATCAAAATTTTATTTGCTATGAATGTAGGTACAGATTAGGGATTGCAATCCCGCAAAACGGGATCCGGCATTCCCGCGGGATCCCGCTCCACTTATTAATCTGCTGGATCCCGCACCTTCAAAACGCGGATCCGCGGATCCCGCAAATTTAAATTTACCGCTAAAACATTCGTGAAGTTTTGCGTGCATTAGTCATTATATGAATAAGACTATTAAGACTGAATTACAAACATCATAAAACTGTTGTTAGATGTAAGGGTAAAATTTAACAAAACTTTTGATGCTAAACATTTAAAAATTAAGGTCTAATAAGGCTGATTACTAATTACTCGTACTTACTTATAATTTCATTGTTATTTTGTTAGAAAACAAATATTTTTTGTTGCATAATGTAAGACATGTTTAATTAATAATTAGTGATTTTTTAAACAAAAACCTGTAGTTTCAATTCGATTTTATATCATTATTTTAAATAAGATAAAGTATTAATTTTTCGACCTTATAGCCCTATAAGATCAAAAAACTTATACTTTATCTTACATACAAACGGGGCAAAAAGTTGAACTACTGTGAATAATTTCAAATATGCGGGATCCCGCGGGTTCCCGCGGGATTGATCAATCCCGCATATCAATCCCGCGGGATTGAGTGAGCTGCGGGATTGCAATCCCTAGTACAGATATAAGATGTTGTATAATAATGAGATCGGCTACAGTCTACCTTACGGCGTGCAAATTGTTACATTAAATATGATTAAAACAAAATGAATGTCAACAAAACAGGGTCCACTTACGTCGTGCAAATTATTGCACTAATTAAAATATATAAACAAAATAATGTCAATCGATTAGAAATTATAGTGAAGTATATATAGTCAGGTACAAAAGTCTTACATGGTCAAAATTGCAATTAATTATTACAGTCATAATCAGGAAAAACTCGTATCATTAAGAAAGTCTTTCACTGAGTAATAACATTTGCCTAAAAGTAAAGCAGTTACCTTAGATTTAAAAATGTTTAAAGAATAATCCTTAAAACTATGAGGTATTTTATTATAAATGACAGGTCCCATTGTCATAATACTTTTCCTTAACAGTGCTGTTTTGTAATTACCCGAATGTAGTAAGTTCTTGTATTGGGATCTCAAGCGGCCAATACGTGTTCTTAAGTTCGCCAGTGACGAAAATAAGTTAAGATTAGACTTTACAAAAATTGCCACCTCCAATATGTACAAACATGGAAAAGTCAGTATCTTCAGAGACCGAAACAGAGGTTCACAGCTGTCTAGTATATCTATCTAGCTATCTTGAAGACTATAACTACTTTGAATTGGATACATTCAGGCCATTTCATTCCCCCAAATCATAAGTATGTTTGGTTCTTTTCTTCGAGAGCGCATTTATATCATCGCCTCAACACCGCTCATCCAGCTCGCACATACGAAGTGTCGGCATGTCACGGCATTTGTTATCACGTCTACGTACAAACAGAATTCATTGCCTTCATCAACCCCACACAGCTCATGTGTTGGGGGGAAAAAGCATACGTGGCCCATATTTTTAATTAGTCAACAACCCAATACAACCCAATACAAGTGTTGGCATGAAGAAGAATTTCGACACGCTCGAAATCTATACGAAAAAATACCTTGAATTCATCTTTATGAGAATAGTTATGTTCAATAATAATTAATAATACTGTTTAACTTAATATTCATCCAGCATGATATATAGGCGTTGGACTAACTTGGGACCTCGTGGAATAAATCCATCTGCGAGGACCTGTGCTTTCCGCAACACTCTGTGGATCTACAGATCCTGACATGTTATCTTTATAAAAAAAAAAAAAAACTATTTCTAAAACCGAATATGATTTAGTTACTGAGATATTTGTGAACGTTTTACATTTATCCACAACATTCTGTAGAATGTTCGTAATCGTTACTTTCGTAATGTACCTAACTGCTTAAAAATACTATCAAACATCACAGTCAGCAACACCAGGCACTCAGTTACGGTCAGCAAAAAAAGGCCATTCACAGTTCAGTTTTTTTAATAGTAATTAGGTAAAATAATACGTAAAATATTTAATAATAAGGATTGATATAAACATTCAAAACCTGATATGCAATGTATCGAATCATTTTGCATTAATTATATGAGGAAAAAGTAACGTAAAGTCAGATATTTACATTAATTTTTCCCATTTTTATTGAAAATAATAATATAAGATAACAACTTAAACATGATTCCAATAGGGTTATTAGGAAGAAAGGGACGCAGAAAGCAAGGATAGGCAGGGAAGGGGGAGGGTAATTACCCAATTAATTCTTCCGTGGTTGGTCGCGGGGTTTCGAACCGTTTTGATTGCGGAGATTTCTCACAGACGAACATAGCTTTGAACAAAGGTTCGATGTCTGCCAAACCGCCGTCTCTGTTAAATGCTGCACGGGTCTGGATGTCATATAGATTGTAAGGCTGGTCGGTACTAGAATAGTTGAACACGTCTTCGAATCTCTCACCTGAAACAAGTCGGAATTCTATTTAATTATACTATTGCTTAAGAGTAATTTTACTTCACGGTGATCTGAAAAATAATTTATTAAACACAGTAGTATTTCCTACATACACTTATTACATTATTTTGGGCCCCAAGTACGAGATACTAACGTTAACATAATGCTGTGTCGCAATGGCTGAAAGCAAATGCTTCATAGGCGATTACTATCCTTTGCTTTTAAGACATAACTGAAATGGAGACACTCAACCCATATAAAGAAGCACTAGGTATGGACTATGAGGAGCCAGAGCCATACACGGGTCAAATTCACAAGGACATAAAACTTAACCATATCTACACCAAAGGCCTAACTAAGGAGGAAAGGGAAATTATAACCAGAAAGCAACTGCTATGCCAAATAACTGTACATTACTCGATGCTCCTCAATTTAACCTTAAGAGGTAAAAGCTCACAGAATCCACTAAACTAAGGGACTATGGACTTGAGATGTCCCAAAAACAACTCGGACTGGCTACCTCCATTAAAGCAAAAACTATGACTGATGTTATAGCAATGGAAGAAATAGACAAACATCAATATTGTTGACAAACTTGGCTGATGCAACTAAATTCTAACCAACATCCACTATAATCAAACTCAAACTAGAATAAAGTTAATGTATCAACTACTACTACAATAACTTTAACCAACTATTATCAAATACAACAAAAGAGAACCTACTCGAGAAATGTGAAACAGATGCAACAATCTGCAGCACAATTAAAAAGACCTCCCCTGTTACCATCAAACAACAGACAAACACACAACGTCCCTTGTCATCAGTCAATCAGGTAAACACTGAAACCGAAAATGAATGCATGTGGTGGGCTACGCAAGACGACTCAACCAACCAGTCAACGACACCCCGGCTGGCAGCATCACACCATGAGAGCAACCCACCAACAAGGCCGACAACGGAATGCTCCAACCAAACGTTGACAAACCAGGTACATGCCGAAACCGCATGCCGGTTGTAATTATATTTCAGATCGCCGTTCATAAAATTAGAATCAATACTTCGCTTAACAGGGTTACTTAATTATAACATGAAAAATGTTTAAGATATTGTATTCAGATTGTCAGACAAACAATAGCTCTTTTTTGTGTTATAAACCGTTTCCATCATGACTCTTTCTTTTTAATTCGGTCCCTCGGAGCTGAGAACAGATTCAGCATTCCATAAAATGTTACATAAAACACACATACTTAGGTACTTAATATTAATACTGTTTCGCCATTGCAAGACGATGTCAATGGCACGGTGTATTATAATACCTTGAGTAGTGGTCCAGATGCGGCCATCGCTCCAGGCTCCCAAACCTACGTGAAAACGATCCCACAGCTCATCTGTCACACGTGCAGGGAACATGTCCCTGATGATGCGAGCCTCTTCTCTGTCGTTCAAGATCACCAGGTGCCCCCCCTCAGATGCACATATCCCGTACGCACGCGTCCAGGTCTGTATCTTCTGATGGACCTTGTAACAGCTGCCTGTGTACCGCTTAAAGTGATATTCTGAAATAAAATCAAAATAACATTTTCAAGATATAAACCGGCCAGGTGCGAGTCGTACTCGTTTTGAAGAAAGGAAATATTAAAGATTTTATTAACGGGATTTCCGACTAAAATGTTTGCTGTTTACTTTAAAACTGTGCAAGTGACATACTCAATATTGCCATAAATACCTATCAATTCCGGATTCAGGAAATATATATTTCACTAGTTGACTTGATGCGCGTAAACAGCAATTCTAAAATATTTAATTTCAAGAACATAAGAGAACAATGTTTGAGTAGCAGCTAGTTTATTCACTCACCATTATCAAAGGTACCACATTCGTTCGTCGTCAGATTGTTGAATTTCCTGTAACATATGAACGGAAGTGGGACGTCGCATGACGAGGTAGATATGTGATACTCGGTTTCGTCGCTGAACATAGTAAGACAGTCAGCGGTACCAGCTCCACGTGAACTCCATTTTATTTCCATGTCAGACAGTGTCACTCCTGGAACATATACGCCAAAAAAGTGGTATGAGTTGGACAGCGCTAATTTGCTTGAGTGTTTTCTTCATCATCAACATTTCAGGCGAAAGACATCCACTGTTGGACCTAGGCCTCCCCCAAGCACCGCCACTCCGGCCAGTTCTGTGCTTCTCGCATACAGCGGATTCCTGTTCATCTTGTGGGAGGACTTCCAACGCTACTCGCAGATGGTTTTTTAATAGATATAATTTATTATTTTTCGTGATTCACAGAGCAGCGTCTAGAGACGCCGACTTGGGAACGATTGTGGTGTTTTTTTTTTTAAGTTTCTAAAATTCATATTTAAACAATGAAATATGAAAGCTAATGTTTATATATTTCAAAACCAATTTTTGTAGTGTATTTTTAGTTTTTGAGATTGCATAGGTTTTCAATATAAAGGATGATAGGAAGAATCCCCATCATCGAACAGATTTGATCTGAATGTCATCTGAAGCGACTAGTAGGATAGATTATTTTTTGCTATGGCGACGTCCTTCAAATACTTGGTTTAGGCTCTATAATATAGGTACTGTTTTTCTTTTTTTTTCTTTTTTACTTACACACTAACTTATTGTGCAATAAAAAGGACTAGAAGAAGTAACGGTTTTTAAAGATAACGATTGTTTTTTTTTTTCGATTCAGGTGCGCCATGACCGTTCACGTATTTATTATAGTTATATTTGAATAGAGCGGGATTTGGCTGGCAGCTTGGGATTTGGCCGGAATTTGGGTACTGCACTTGCCTTGCCGGCAATCCCACTGTGGGAAGTTGTACGCACATAATATCCAGTGTATGGTATATGGGGTTAGGGCGTCATATTGACTTTAATGCACCATCACAAATGCTAGATAATATTTTCAAAGATGACTAAACGTAATTATTAGTACAGTCAAGAGCACTTAAGCTAGTAGTATGACATGCTTTTGGCTGCACTAATAAGTTAATCGGTTTATTAATTAACTTAAACACGGTTAATAACAGTGTTTAAGTTAATTAATATGCTCTATGATTTTCAGTTTGAGAATCAAGTATTTTTATATAGAATCGTCATTTGTTTACGTGAAATATGCTTTTTTATTTGTGGAAAAATGATGTTTGTTTAAAAATAAATACATTATTGCCAAAAAGTTTTTTTTAATCATCCATGGACCATTCAATAAATGAAAATGCCGTAATTGGATTTATTTATTTGGCTTTATCTTATATTCATAATAATAAACAATTGATTAAAATAACAGATATTTAAGGTTCCTAACAAAAAATATAATTGTGTGTGTTATATGTAGCCTCTCACTCGGCACTGAGTGTGGCGTCAGAGCGAATCAGGGGCGCATCACCATTTTTTTTTTAATGTAGCATCTTTCGTCTCGTTTATCAATTTTAGTCATTCCGAATATGGTTTTCGCGTGGGATTGGCGGAGCGTAACTCATACTCGGAAAGTTTTCAAGCGTTTGTTTTAGTTAAATGTTTTTTTAAGTTACTCTCGTCTTTTTTTTCTTTTTGTTTAAAGTGGACGTCTAAATGAAAGTAATGTAAAATTACTATATATAATTGTCAAAGAAAGGTTATTATTTGGTATAATTATGAGTTACAATAGTAAGTACCTACACAAAATAAATACGACTGAACATGGTTTTACCAAAAGGTTTTGCAACGCATGCCAAGTAAATGCGCCAAGGACGCCCCTTATCGCGATACGTTTGTTTTGATCGTGTTAGCGACACTGCATTTACATTTTTTACATTCTTAACATTGAACACAAAAAAATTGACACAAAAAAAAAAAAACATTATCCCCTTTTAGCAATGTTTTCACATTGCTAAAAGGGGATAATGTTTTTTTTTTTTTTGTTATCTGGCGGATAGTATAGCAGCGGCCGCTGCGTTTTGGCGGCGCCTCCGTGCTCTGTGGTGTAGCTTGTCTGTCGGGGACTACATAACGTAGGTGTCGACGGTCGTAGCCAATCCAAAACCCGATCGCCGTCATACCGTCCTCGCCGCCGAGGCCCGCCGCGACGCCCAAACTCACGCCCTCCCGACCCTTGCTCGAGCCAGCCCGCGCCGCTGAGCCTGTAGCTTTAAATTCGTCCCAAAATCTCATAAATCCTGATCCAGCTAGTCCCTTGGCCTCTTCCCGCGACGCCCTAAGCCGAGGTGGGTACCCACAGGGGGTGCCCTTAGCGTGTAGTCGCTTAGTTTTAAGTTTATTTAGTCCTGGCTGGAGGCCTTAATTTATTAAGACAACCACAGGTAAGTCCGCTTAAGCAGACGACAACCTGATATGTTGACCTGCGAGATATCATAAACAAAATAAAAGGTCGCGGCCACACCTTACGGACTACATTGAATTGTGCGAGATTTCTACGCGTAAGTTTATGCCGTGTGCCAAGCAATTCATCTCAAATAAAGTTGAACTAACAATACTCTTAAGAAGACGACTGTACTGTAACGTGCAATTTTACATTGAATTACATTTATCTATTAAATATTTTTTATTTTACAATTTAAACTCACCTTCTACAGAGGCGAAGTGTCCTTTAGAGTACAAATCATGGGTTCCCAGGAAAATGTGACCGTTCACACCAAACTGTCATCTGTGTGTGAAGAGCATTAGCTAGCTCTTGGTTTAGCGGCGACGTCAAAACCGCGCCTGTAACGTGAGATACATACATTGAGATTTGTAAATGCAGTTAGGGAAATTTATTAATTATTGGTTAGCAAATTAACACCATTTTTGTCTTAGTAAAGCCATCTCAGACAACTGTAAAATAATGATAGTTGTGATTTGAATATATATATCGTGGCGTTTGATGGTGAAATTAATTTAACACACGTATACGGTTTCGCGTTTTCGTTTTTAGAACATTTTTTATTTCAATAAACGTTATTATTATTTGATATATTATCAAGTTATTTATGTTGTTGATTTATTATCTTAGGGAACTGTAGCGTATGGGTCATTCACCGGGTTCATGGATAATAACATCGCATTAATGAAAATAAAACGTGGAAAGAGTAGGCGAATTGAGGGAGAGAGAGAGCCCTATGTCCGTGTTGTTTTCGTTTTCGAGTTTAGACCAATCCCGGGGGGTTGACCGCTGTGATTGCGATTGCAAACAAGCACAAACCTGTCTCATTACGTTAAGTTTCTGGTGCGACGCCACAGTGCGACACAAAGGCACAGCGAATCGCGCGACGAGCGCTGCCTTTGTGTTGCGCTGTGGCGTTGCGCCTGTTTATGGGAGCCTTTATAATACGTCGAAGTTTGATAGACATAATATTTTAAAGTTTATTAACACAAAACAGTGTGTTCTAATTTATTAAGGTTAATAAACAGTACGGGTAGTCAATTAGTAAACACTTACATTTTGCTGTTCCGTAAACAAGTAAGTATTAATACTGTAATACCTCTTCTTACGCTTTAAACATTGTGTGGAAGCTAAAGCGTAGTTTATGAGGCATACGTGATATTGTTTGCGGAGTGACCAGTGGCAGAAACAGTTCTAGTTGTGACAAAAAAGTTGTGTTTTGAAAAACCTTTATCAACTTACTTCACTCTGCTCCATAATGTATTGATAACACATCCATTCATAAATTTCGAGTACTATTGTCAAAGCGACGTGGCGGCGTTATTGAGAGGCGATTGAGAATTGCAAGCTCTCGAGTTCGAATCCCAATGCAAGTTTTACTTTTTGCATTTTTTTAATTCTCTTTTTTGCCAATATGATTTGCGCTTGTTGTAATGCTACTATTCACGTTACACAAAAGAGAATTAAAAGCTGTTTAAGCGAATGTGTCTTTCAGTACCATTTGGAGTGCGTTAAGTATGATGAACCAAAAATCCCTTATTTGAAAAAACCCTTTTAGCCACATTCAAAAAGAAAAACTTGACTTTCAGAATCACAAATAATAATAATTATTATTATTTATTTTTTCATGAATATTTATTTATTTATTTATTTATTTGAATCACATACAACTATCATCACAGGCTTACCTAATACAATAGTGTAGTTATAGTTAATAAAGCTTACAATATGAGACTTACAATAATTATATCATTATGAACATCTACTTATGACTAATTATAAAATTTGCGGCCCGTGTAAATTCACTCAGAGTACAATTGAAGCAGTCAATCTGTTTTGACACCATATTGAGCGTATGCAGGGCGCGCGTCAGTGGCGCGAGCTGCAACAGGTTGGTTCGAGCGGGCGGCACCCACAGTAGCGGCGGTCGCCTCCGTCGCCCCACGTGCCCATCAGGTACATACAACCCCACCGTGCGTAGAACTCCTGGTTTATGTATTTTACCACGCATAATTTTAAACAAGTAAGCGGCGAGAGCTACTTCCCTTCTTACTTCCAGTTTATAATAGCCTACCATGCCCAGCACAAACAGAGTAGGATACATCAGTGGATACCCTGGATACACACCATACTGCTTTAAGTACAGGAATCTTACAAATTTGTTCTGGATCCGTTCTAGCATAAGTTTGTACTTGGCTTCATGTGGCGACCAGACGACAGCATTGCATTCCAAATGACTTTTTACAAGCGCTTCGTACAACGATCTCAGAGCACCGATGTTCGTGAACTGGTTTCCTAGCCGTAAGACCAACCCTAAATTGCGGTATGCTTTTTTACAAACATCAGTGGTATGCTTACGGAAATTTAAAACTGTTGTAAAGCGCACGCCCAAGTCCTTAACCTCTGAGACACGTTGCAGTTGGATTCCATCCATGCAATATTGATAATGATCTGGGTCGCGCGCACGGGTAAATGATAACACTGAACATTTGGCCACATTGAAATACAACCTATTACTACGACTCCATTCTACGACCCTATTAATATCCTGCTGCAGTAGGTCATGATCAGTTTCCTGTTTTATTTTAAGAACTAATTTCAAATCGTCAGCAAATAACAATGGTATGGAGTTATTGACTACTCTCGGCAGGTCGTTAACTGTTAAAATGAAGAGAAAAGGCCCTAAATTACTGCCCTGACTAACTCCTGATCTCGTGAAATAGGGCTCAGAGAGCTGCCCACTGCAGTCGACGTACTGACAACGGTCTCGTAAATAGCAGGCGAAAAACGATAAAGTGTGAGGTGTACAGCCTACACCAGCCAATTTAGCTAGAAGGACGTCGTTATCTACTGTGTCAAAAGCCTTCCGGAAATCGAAGTAGGCAACATCTACCTGCTGACCCGCATCCACCGTCGGTACTATTTGTGTCATAAGATCCAGTAAGTTTCCCGTTGTCCCCCGCCCAGGACGGAAACCGTGTTGCGCGTCGGACAACAGAGCGCTAATCTGTGGATACAGGCTACCGTGAACGGTCGACTCAAACACTTTAGCTGGAGTGCATAATACCGCTACAGGTCTATAATCGCAAGGTGCTGAACCTCTACTACCTTTTGGCACGGGTACTACCCGAGTAAGTTTCCAGCGCTCAGGAAAAGACGCGGTCTTGATACAGACGTTAAACAAGTGTAGCAACGGCTTAACCAACACCGCACGGCAATCCCTAAATATGTACGCCGGAATACCATCGGGCCCTGCTGAGCGCTTAGGCAGCAAGCGTGCGAGTGCGCGCTGTACGTCAGCGGAGCCTACGCTCGCTAGGTGCACACGCGAGCCCGGCGACGCGCCCGCCGCCTCGCCCGCACTAGCTGCAGCCATACTCAGTTCGGGAGGTTCCGGATTGTATACCGACTGAAAAAACCGAGCGAACTCATTGGCACATTCGTATTCCGATAATACCCGCCCGTCCTTAATTAACTTCCGCTGATTCGAATCGCCTTTCCTAGACCTAATATACCCCCAAAACGCTCGCGGATCCTTCGCCAGGTGCCCTTGCATACGATTGCGGTACTGATCATGCGCTCGAGCAGTCTCGGTTTTCACTCTCGCCCTGTATCGTGAGAATTCCACATAATCACTGCGTGATTTACTTGATTTATATTTTTTATGTAATAAATATTTAACTTTTATGTCTCTAATAATTTCCGATGTATACCAAACTGGATAAACGTGTCTATTATTTAATGGATTAGTATGTTTCTTTTTTGGAGGAACGCACTTGTCGAAAACGTCATATATCTTATTATAAAATAAATCTAAAACCAAATCTGGATCGCATGAACCGTAAATCTTACTCCAATCTATTTTAGCTACCAAACTATACATTTGATTGAAGTCCGCTTTATTAAAATTCCAACATTTATGAGTTTGTCGCGAATGCGGCGATGCTGGAGACGTACGCGGCGCGGGGGGCGGTGGAGGCGGGCGCGTACGCGAGCCGCGCTCGATGCTCACGGCCAGCGGAGGATGGTACGCATCTACGGGCTGCAGGCCTTCGTCTGCCGCGCTCACCGACACGCCACCTCGCGCACTCAACACGAGGTCCAACTGCCTATCGTTACAATTAGGTACCGCGTTGCACTGAGCAAATTCACAGAAGGCCATGAAATATTCGTAATAGTTAGAAATGTTGTTGTTACACGAGTACATATTAAAGTCCCCTAATATAATTAAATTACTGGTGTATTTGACACATATTTTTTCTAATATACTAAACATCGATAAATATTCATTGTCAGCAGCCCCTGGCGGAATATAGACGACACAACAAGTCAATATAAAACAGTTTTGCATATAAACAGCCGCACACATCAGTTCAAACTTCTGACTATCTATATCAATGTTACCTGGCACCGGCACTCGTCGCAACTCGTACCTCGGTGTCGCCACTAAAAATACACCTCCTTGCTTGCGACCATCCGCCCGATCGCATCGTAGTATCTGATAGCCAGGAAGCACAAATTCCGCGTTCTGAATCGCTTCATTAAGGCCCGATTCGGTAATCGCAAATAAATCAGATCCTGATGACTCGAGTAGTGATAAAAAATGTGTTGTCTTAGTTCTGAGTCCTCTGACGTTTTGGTATAAAATGTTGAAATTACTACTGGTTTTCCGGTTGTTTTGGGTTAGTATTGGGACGAAACCAAATCCATTCACTGTATTCTACATTCACTGGCCATATCTCAGGGTCACAAAGTTTCTCAAAATTACTTAATGTAACACCAATCCTGAATGAGGCATAGTCTCGCTCCGTTTTTGGTTTTAATTTTTCAATTACGATTTCAGAGTCCGTTCCTAGTGTCTGCTTGATATGCTCCTTTAGATCGTCCTCTGAAGTGCTTTTATTCTGCCTCCAAACATGTAAAAATTTCCTGCGTTCCACTGCTTTTAAAGAACTAATTGAGTTATTACCACCTTTTCTTATTGCGTTACTTCGTCTGTTATTTTTTTTAACCTCTATCCAATCATTGTTACTAGTATCGTCCACTCTCATATCCGCTGCTTTCCTGGCCACCGCTGCGTAACTTGTCTCCACGGGCCTCTGGGACGGCGGCGGCGGCGGAGGCGTAGTTGCTTGCACTCCGTACTCCACGGCATTTGTTCGAGACGATGCAGCCAGGGCAGTAGTACACTTCGGAATTGTAGGTACTGGTACCCGTAGGGGTCGTTGGTTCTGGTAATTGGTATTGTTATTATAACCTTCTTTTTTCTCTCCAGATAGTCCTTCAGTTTTTAAGCTTTTAATTTGCCGCTCATAAGAACTACATTTCATATTAGCTTCCTTTAATTCCTGTCTGAGTTTCGTATTTTCTAGCGCCAGAACAGCCACACTGGCTTTAATCTCCTGTATAATATTGTTTTCAAAAACACTGATTTTAGCCAAGATTACACTATTAATTTGATCTACAATCTCGTCCGATGTCAACCACTGGGCTTTCTCCTGAGCAACATTTTCCTCAAACGACTGATTTGCTTGATCTACGAAACCAGCGGCATGACCACCACGTACCGGTGTATCATCTGTTACTCGTATACGCTGAGTTACGTTAGAACAGGAGGCACACTTAAAAGTAGGCTTTATTTGTACCGCCGCCGCCGGGGTTATGTTCACACATCTATAATGGTATCCCTTCTTGCATCCGTTACATTCAATAGTCTCGCCTGCATTCATTTCTCTGTTACAAACCTCACAATCCATCTTAATTCCTAGAATTTTGTGATAAAACCGAGAGTGCGACAGAGACCGAGATAGCTAGTTTGCACAAGAGCGAAAGAGCGCGATGCGCCACTCTGTATCTGTATTTCGCGCCACCCGCGAATTGTTTTTTATCACTTCACTGATTAGCACACAAAATATTGTTTGAAAACGTTAGAAATCCACCAATTTAAGACTGTTCTCCATATCGTAATGTTATATTATCTTATAGTGTTCAGTTGTACACATAATTTATAACTATAAAGTCCGTGTTCACAATTTTATAGAAAATAAATCCCGAGAGCGACCCGCACGCTTTTAACTACAACTACCTCAACTTAATATGAGACACAGTAACTTAATAATTACTTAATAATAAGCCCACGATAGACAAAATTATTTAAAGAAATTTTTACAATAAAATTTGGGCTGGTCAACAGATAGAGAGTGTGAAATGGTGGATTGTAAAAAGGGTTTGGTTCTCTTTGGATTGATTCGCCCTATCCCTCGTACTAGTATAAAACTGTATCACGAGTGGATAGTCTTCCTAAACTTTACGTGATCAACACTATAAGTGAGAACGATGTACAAAAACCGTACACGGTAAAAGCGTCCAGAGTGCAGCAAAACATAATTAAAAACAATCTAAAAAATTCATTATTAAAATAAGCCGTGGCAGCCAAGAGATAACCAGTCCCCACTGACGATGACGGCGCCCGTTCACGAACATGACGTATGGATCAGCACCATTCAGTTCATCCATTTTGGAGGGAACTTAATGATCCAACGCACACGTCACCACCTGCGAGACATTTAAGTGAGCGTGACATACTCTCAGCCGCCAGGGCACATTCAAGTCAATGACAGACGTGCCTAGTATAGGGTAGCTTTATAGTAGGTACATAGTGCTCACACGTGTGCTTTGCAATTATACAATATTAAAAGATTGAGTTTATACCGTGCAAAGAGAGTTTGTACAATCTTCAGCAGCTCCAACAATATTTTCGAATGCTAATCAATTAGTTTATGCGCCCTTGTGGAGCAGAACCAGCGTTGAGCCAAGCATTTTTGTCAGAGATGTAATCCCCCGACTTATAATATGCATGGCTGCATAGTGTGCGTGTGATACAGGTTTTGAACTTCGTTTCATTCAGTTGGAGTATGTGGGGAGGTATTTAATTATAACATTTTAAACAGTACCCCATGAAGGATGAATCTACTTTAGCCAGCCTGAAACCCGGTTGAACCAATTGGTCCTTTTGGTTGTCTTTCACCCCTTTTACGGAAAACATTTAAGTTTTTTTTTTAAGTACATGATGGTTCATATATATATTGACAAGGTAAGGTCATGATGTTAATATCTTTAAACAGTTCCCATACAGAATCGCGCCTGCGGAGGCCATATATTGCTCTGATGGCTCATTTATGCAGAATATAAATAGACTCTATGTCTGCAGCGCGTCCCCATAATAAGATACCGTAAGACATGATACTATGAAAGTAACTGAAATAGACTAGCCTCGCGGTATCTACGTTAGTAAACTGATGGATTTTTCTTCCAGCATATGCTGCTGCACTCAGCCGTCCTGCAAGAGATGTTAAATGGGGACCCCAATGCAGCCTTGAGTCCACCTTGATCCCCAAGAAAACCGTTTTATCAACGAATTCTAGTTTCTCTTGATTCAAGTACTGGATTCAGTACTTTTAACATTCGGCAAAGCAAACCTTATGCATTTTGTTTATTTCCCATTTAATACTAAATTATTAGCAGTAACCCAATTTTGTACCTGCAGCAGAGCGTTATTTACGTCGATTTCGACGTTTTCGACGTTTATTTTACATACTGCTACTTGACTTTATTTAACTCGGTTTCTATGTTTTATACATTATTTAACGTTGTATTTAATCAGTAAAACACAACAGACAATCCATAACAACACACCAGACAACATTTATGTAATAACATAGTAAATGAATAAATTATTCATGCAATAGGTAGTTGAGTTCGTACGATTGAATCGTATGTTTTGACATTTGACAGTTAGTGGTCGACACTCAATTTATAGTGACAATCATATTTATTCTAAGCAGTGACGTAAGGGCAGTTGGTTTAAGGAATGCACAATGTGAAAAAGACGTTTTGGACTATAGTTATATAAGTGTTCCTATTACAGAGTAAACTTCGACCGTTAAACAATTAGTTCAAGCACATTCATTTCTTAATTACTTGGTAACGGCAAATCGTAACCTAAAAGACACATTAATAAATTTTGGACTTTGTAGCGTTTAAATCGTAAAAAACGACTTGATGACGTTATTTTCTAAACGTACAGGTAGTCTTTCTACTTAACCTTATAACTATACATAAACTTTCATTATCAGGTTTTAAAATGTATGGGAAGCGGGCATTGTTCTTTAGACTAAAACAAGCAAGTCATTTCTTATAAACAGTATCCGCTTTTATAACAAGTTGCCAAAGTCGGTTACAGAACTTAGCGATGGAAAATTCAAAACCCGCATCAAACGTCTCCTTTACAAAATAGCATATGATAAAATTAAAGACTACGTCTAAGACAAGAAAGTTTGGCAATAATTCCTTCTGCACATGTAGCTTCCCTGGTACCTCATAAACGGCATCACTATGTAAATTTCTATTAATTGCGACCAAATTTCGGTGCAACAGTTTCTTTTATGACAACGGGCTTGTTATTATTTACATTTTTTCCGCATAATTGTGACACTCGCGTTATAGCTGTTCCACTTCCACTTGTTTTTTTTTCTATTCATACAGATAAAGACGCGCGCTTTTTGATATTTATAATGTACATGCGTTGTATTAGGTATCCGTAAGTAAATAAATACTTTAAAACTTTACACGACTCAGGGCGAACTTCACCAATAAAACTAAACGCGATCACTTTTAAACGTAGTTCAAGAGCTGTCATTGTCAATATTCCTTAACAATTTTGACACAGGCAGCTCTTGAATGCGTTTTAGTTGTGCTGAACGCGTTCAGTTTCATTGGTGAAATCGGCACTTAGTTGAGTTCAAGAGCTGTCATTGTCGTTATTGGTATGGGATATTGACATTGACAGATGTGCTGATTGCGTTCAGTTTCGGTTAAACACAAACTGAATCTTTGAAGTGAAATTAATGAATGTGTTTGATGGCTGTACAGCACATGAATGATGACCTACCGACTCCCAAGCTAAGTCAAGCTTGTACTTTGGAGTTAGTGGTTCTAAATATAATATTTTATGTCTTATAATAATTTAACTGAAACAATAACAGGTACTTATTGCATAGAGGTTGACCTCTGTCATTCAGGGTCACAAGTGTCGCGTACCCATAGGCGATAAAAAGAAATACATATAACGGGAGATCTCACAAGTCAGTAATACATACACTACGATCTTTGTTCTTACAAATGTATCATATGTAGAGTGTAGAGTCATCTTTCAAGGGGTACTGTCTAAAAATACAAAATACCTCCCCACATACTTCAACTGAATGAGACGAAATTCAAATCCTTTGTCAAACGCACACTATGCAGGCAGGTACTATAGAGCTACCATTTACCGGGTAATGTCATAGATTTACTTGAATGTGCCTTGGCGGCTGATAGTATGTCATGCTCACTCAAATGTCTCGCTGACGGTGGCGCGTGTGTCGGATCATTTAGCTCCCTTCAAAATGGTTGAGCTGAATGGTGCTGATCCATGCGTCATGTTCGTGAACGGGCGCCGTCAGTTGGGACTAGTCATCTCTTAGCTGCCTCGGCTTATTTTAATAATGAATTTTTTTGATTGTTTTTAATTATGTTTTGCTGCACTCTGGACGCTTTTAACGTGTACGGTTTTTGTACATCGTTCTCACTTATAGTGTCAACATTAATCGATGTAACTAATATATTTGTAACAACAATATTATTTAAAAGAGTGTCCATGGAGTTTCTTGCCCGTTCTTTTCCATAGGTACCTACTGCGCTTTGGAATAGGCAACTAGCTTCATATTTCTGACTGACCGACTCCTTGACAATTCAAAAGTGCCTGTAAATGGTTTAATTGAAATAATTGTTTTGAGTTTGAGAGTTCATAACTATACAGAGTTGTTCATAATTATACGGATAGTTGAAAAAATAAAAAATAAACTAGCTGACAGTACCATTTTTCTAAAATCGGGGAGCGCTGTTAAGAAACTCTCAATAAGAACAGCGTTCAGCGTTGTGGTGGTAGAGATGCGACAGTAAGGATAGGGACCTTACTGCCCCACCTCAGAAATCCACCTTGGTTAAGAAGTGCTGGTTATGAAAAAGATTGAATATAAACTATGTGAACCACTGCGTAACGTTACTTAGACATGAACTACTGCTGTCCCCTTTGGATGCACTTGCCAGATTTCCTGGTAGCCCGCGATAGCAGTTTCAAACAGCCTGATAATCAAAGGTACAGTGGAACTTACCTTCATGGTGACATCTCAGGAAGGCTTCCTGCCAAGTAGCGGGGATCGGGTGCAGTTTCAGCCAGCCACCCGCCTCACCGTCGAACAAGTAGTCGGGTTTACAGCGCACCACTACCGGATAACAAAGATACTGACAATGACTACAAAATATTTAATAAAACACATACAGCATGTATCTGAAAGCTGTGCTCAAATTGAAGGGTGTGGTAAAGACCATCTAACTGAACTACTCTCTCCGTGACGGTGTTTGATCGCGTCGCAAGTGCCCCAAGTGGGTCTTAATATAAAACTTGATGGCAAGAAACTAGATGCTATTACGGAAACTGTATTTCTAGGAATTCCTTTAGATTAAAAATTGAAATGGTGCACCCAAAAGAGCTCTTTCAAGCAGATTAAGTTCAGCTGCATATGCAGTAAGAAAAATAAGGCAGTTGACTGATATAGCCACAGCTAGGTTAGTATACTTTGCTTATTTCCACAATGTTTAGCGAACCGCTCGCTGTGGGGATCGGCAGCTGACGTAGATTCAATTTTTATTATACAAAAGAAGGCAATCAGCGCGATCTACTAAATAGCGACTCTCATAAAACTCTCATAAAACTCAAAGAAATTGATATACTAACCTCAATTTTGCATATTCACAAAAACTTAGGACATTTCAAAATAAAAAGCGAATTTCATCACATAAATATAAACGGTAAAAATTAAATTGTGTTGGGTACCCAAATTTAGATTAACTAAAACAAGCAAGTAATTTCTTGTAAACAGTCCGCTCTTGTTACAAGTTGCAGAAACGGTTACTGTTCTAGCGATAAAAAGTTCAAAAGTTCAAAAAAATGAAAGAGTCCTTATCAAAAAAGCATATTATAAGATAAAATAATACTTTGAAGACGAGGAAGTTTGGCCATTCTTCCTTCTACACATGTGACTTTCCAATCACGTCATCACTAAGTAAATGTCTAGAAACTGATCCCATTTTTTTTTACATACTCCTTTGTCATAATCTTCTCATTAGTTGACATTATACTATAAATCAAGATATTAATTGAGAATTTTACAGTTGTAATGGCAATAATTTGGTTTAAATAGGCTTTTATTTCCATTATCTGATTTTTCTTTTAAAAAGATTCATTTTTATTTTGTGAATGCGAGAACGTTGTTGGCCTTGTAGACTGTAGATTTGTAGACCATTTTCTATTTAATTAAGTGTAGGTCTGTCAACAAGTTGTAACTAGGTATAGCTACAACTTGTTGACAGGCCTACACTGTCCACCCGTACCTACCTATTATTTAAAAAAATTGTAAAAGGAAATTAGTTTTAAAAGAGTAACCGTGGAATTTCTTGCCGGCTTTTCTCCATAGGAAACGACCACTTGGAACGGTGCACCTAGCTTCTAACGTTTTATAAATATGTGAAATTAAATATTTTGATTTTGATTATGCACAAATAGTTTTAAATATCACTAAATCTTTAATACGAATAAAGCCACTAACGAATGTTTTATTATTTTAATTTTTTTTTTGTTTAAAAAATAACGACATAGTTTTATCTAAAATGAAACAAAAGTATAGGTACTAGGTACTTACCCGCCGCTATGGCCAAGTATGATAAACAAACAAAGTATATCTTTAGCATCTTGGTGGACTGTATCCTTACACTGCCCAAGTTGTAATGTAATTTAATGTATTAAACTAAAGACATCTCCTAATGGTATGGTATATTTTATTATTAACTTGAAGATAGCAGACCGTTGTAAATATTGTATACTAGCTGTGCCCGTGGCTTCGCTCAAGCTCAAGTGACAGTGTATTCTAAATGTGTAAGTAAGCACATCCTGCTTCGGTAATCTTCGTGTTTCACGAACGTCGCGCCGCACTGTACTCCTCCACAGACGCAAAGCTTCTAAAAGCTTCTCCTTCTCCTAAGTCAGGTTACCTACTCCGGTAGCACCTTGTCATCTATCACTGAAAAGTTTTGAGAAAGTTTTTGGAATCGCATAGATTTGTAAATATATCTACAGGGTCAAATTATATTAGCTAGTGAAAGTCTGCACACTTGATAGGCATCGATAGCTAAACATGATTTATAATAAACAAAACCAAAAAAAAAAAATGTTTTATTGTGGGTCATCGACCACTGGATGTTTTTACTTGAAGTTTAACCTGAGAAAATCTGTTTTTTTTTGTTATATCATGTTAAGAAGTTTACACACAAATAAACTGAATAAAAAAAATAAAAAAGTGACTACACCAATTGCGGTAAATGACTCGCAGAAATTAATGATTTTTATGTTTTATCATCTTTAGATATCGATATTACCATTTATCATTTTCTTTCCATGATATTATACAATTTGTTGGTAATATTAAATTTCATCACCTCGCGTTCGTATTTTGGAATGTAAACGATGATTGCCGAAGTGGTCTCTACAGGTCCACTCAAATCTGAATGGTTCTTTCCTCAAAAACCCTTTCTCAGACATTAACAAAATCTTTGTCGGGCCATATGGGGACCATGCCGCCCCATATGGCCTGACCAAGATTTTGTCTGGACTTTTGTTTGTATCGGTCTTTATTTCAGAAACACCGAACTAGGCAGAGGTGCACCTATACACACAGCACAAATTTTTTTTTACATTCATTTAGTGACTTGTATTTTTCCAAACTTGTAGTGTGGGGTCCTTCACCACACAATCCTCACCTTTAAAAACTTTATGAAAATCAATTTTGAAAAACGCCAAACGTAATAGTCACCAAGATAAAAAAATCATCGTATTATGATTCCGAACTTATAGTGAGGATTGTGGGGTGAACGTCTGCACACAATCCTCACCTCAGTGCAAGTTAACGGCTGGGAGTATCGACTTGGTTTCAATTCGCAGTGTGTAATATTTTTGGAATCCTCAATACAATTTACATTGTGTTAGCATATGCTACAGTTGAACAATAGTAGGGCTTGTTTAGCTCTTTCAAATTAGTTGTCGTAAACTGATTAGACGAAAACAATTTAAAAATAAAGTGTTGTTGGCGATTGCTGCGCTGTCTTTACAAAGTTAAGAGTGACATCACTGGAGCGGCATGCGGCCCTCGGCGAGACGAGGTGCTTGCTTGCGCGGCTGTATCCCGAGCCAGACGTAAACATTGATTAGATAGGGTCAAAATTCAGCATGGGAACAAGAGCAGCGTTGCGAACTTGCGACCATTGTTATAATAAAACTGCATGAGCACAGAGTTATATACTCATGTGGTATGAGTGAACTTTTTTTGAGACCTTTGTAAGAGGCAGTGTTTCCAAATCCTACTAATATTATAAACGCGAAAGTTTGTGAGTATGGATGGATGTTTGTTACTCTTTCACTCAAAAACTACTCAACGGATTTGGAAGAAATATGGCACACAGATAGTTTATAACCTGGATTAACACATAAAGTTACTTTTACTACTTTTTGTCCCGATGCTCCCACGGGATGAAGATTTATGTTGGTGACACCGTGGAGAGCAGCTAGTCTTAAATACATTGGGGCAAGGACATCGACGTCAGAACATGTTTCTGAAACACAACGACCATTGGTCGTTGCTGAAACCCTTTGAAATTTGATTAGAATGATATTGATAGCTTATAAAAAAATCTGTCCCATAGATTTTGACCGCGTACCTAGATATTATACATTTCTATGAAACAGCAGATTTTGTTTTGATAACCGACGGAAAATTTCTGCGATAGAGTCTAGAATCATGTGATGAATTGATGGTTTCAGTTTGCGCGTCGATGTACATCATCATTTTAGACTGTGCTGAAACAATACTAGAAGTAGAAGTAGAAATTTTCATAAAATTGAATGAGAACAAATACTTAATTTCAAAATCTTACTAAGTTCAAGCGCTATCGCATTCTCTGACAAGTGGGTTACCATAACTATGAAGGGCTTTTATGATTATTTTTTTGTTCCACTTAACTCATTTAAAAATTCCATGACACGTTTAGAATTTCTCCTTGTGGTAACAACCATTATGTAATATTTCAGACATTAAGCCAAGGTGCACTAAAAAATATTGTAATGAGCCCAAATGATTTTATGTTCTTTGAATTAAAAGAACAAGAGAGCTTGAGTTTAATCAAAATTTGGTCCAGATTCCGACTTTCCTTACCACTCCTCCATAAAACGCCTTTTTACCCATCCAGAGTCTGTAAAAAATATTTTTTTAAGGTTTAAAACAAGTTTTACGTAATAGGTTCCAACTGTCTACATTTAACGTTTTCAAAAATAATAATTTAGACTGACGCACTGGATATAGCCTCTTACTGCTATCTATCTGAGTAAAAAGTATTTTAAAATAATAAGTCACGCTCACAGAACAGCTATAACTCTTCCTATTGCAGTAATACAAAGAATGAAAGAGAAACAAATCAGAGAACGCTAAGCATAATCAGCCTATAACGTTCCCACTGCTGGGACACAGCGACACAGGCCTCCTCTCTATGAGAGGTAGTGAGCCGTAATCCACCACGCGGGCTCAGTGCGGGTTGGTAGATGTCACATGTCTTCGAATTTTTGGTTCTAGGACATGCCGGTTTCCTCACGATGTTTTCCTTCACCGTTTTGAGAGCAGTGGTGATTAAAATATTTACACAAAGTAAAGCGCCTGCTTGGGTTCGAACTCACGACCTACAACTCGTAAGTCGGGACCGTTACCACTGGGCCACCACTGCTCTCGAGAGAGAACGCTAACATAGCGGATAATAAAATAAACAAAGATTTTCACGGTATCACCTTCCTTCATATTTAATACATTACCGCTTTGGATTAATGTAACTCGAAACTAATCTAATTCAATGTTTAAGTTGTTTTAGCCTTTACTTACGAACTACAACAAACCTACTACAGGTTTGTTGTAGTTCGTAAGTAAAGGCTCCCACACATACACTGTTTGTGGGAGCCTTTAGTAAGTACGGTACTTATCATAAGTTTCTGTTAACGTTTGGGTTTTACGTTTAGTGGCACTTAACGCAAATATTTTGAGTTAGTTCACGATGGTGGCAAGATTATCGCGCACCAGGAATTCGAGTGACAACAAAGTGACACTCGAAATGTAAAAAAGTTATGGGGCTAGGACTAGGTGAAACCAAAATATATTTTAATTTCAACGTGTGTTTTGCCGGGATACCTTGAGTGATGGAATTTTTCGACGTAGACACCTTCATCCATCGCCAACATCTAATACCGATATTACAAAATTACCTGTTGTGGCCGTGGACCGAGACGAATTAAGACATTTTTATATAGATTTTAGTTTTAGTATACACGTTTTAGCGTTATACGAAACCGACGAATGGCGAGCGTGTGCGGCCTTTGCCGCTACGACCATTATATACCGGACGAGTGCCCCATATGTAAGTATTTTTAAATATATATTTTTGGATTACTTGCTTTACATTATCATAACTAATTTTATTCCATATTGATCAAAATTTCAGTCAGTAATGCAGTAATGTCTCTTGTGTTATTTACTTATACAACCTGTTTTTTGATATATATTAATACATATATACAAATATTAGTAAGAGGTAGGTATGTTTGTATGTAATGGGTAATAAAAATGTATTATTGCATTTGATAGACCAATTTTTGAGGAGTGCTATAGATTAAATAGGCAAAAATAAAAAATGTTAAGCGAAAACAAAGTGATGAAAAGAAAGTATGGTATATTATATATTTTTAAAGCGAACTCTTCTCTTCTATTAATGGAGCATCATTATGTTTTGCCATTGAAAATAAAAATTGAATTATCTTTTACTGATGTATTTTTATTTACAGGCAGGAAATACCACACTGCCAACGTCCGCTCGGCGGCGGCGCTCAGCAGCCGGCAACAACGCGACCAGATACGCCGCACCCATACTGGACGCGACGCGGTTAGTTGGAGTAAGTGACAAATTAGATGGCACCCTTATTTTAGTAACCCCACATGTCGCCAAATATGTAATTCCCGTGTAGTACTAGACTACATACAGATAACAAATAGGTTAGCACTGCCCGACCCGGAGATCAAATTCAAGACCCCGCG
This sequence comes from Dasypolia templi, assembly GCA_963555695.1. Classification (NCBI taxonomy): domain Eukaryota; kingdom Metazoa; phylum Arthropoda; class Insecta; order Lepidoptera; family Noctuidae; genus Dasypolia; species Dasypolia templi. Next base: position 33,674,146 of record OY743138.1, on the reverse strand, counting down.
CTCAGCATTCGCGCTTACGACTACTGAACCAATGGGGCAACATGGGTCGAAAGGCATAACATTGTCAAGCTAGTGACCAGTCTGACTAATCGTGTTGTCAGAGTTTTCAAGGCACCAAAACATAGGCTCTGACTTAACGACCATCATTAATTATACCCGGTCACTACTACCCGCGTACCATTTTATTTTAAATAACCCATTTTAATAATTATGCTTTCAGACAGCCGCCGACACTGCCAGCGCCTCCGCCTTCAACTTACAGCAGCAGCAGTAATGATGATGGTAGTCTTTTATCATTATCACTGCTGCAATACGTTGAAGAAGTCATAAATAATAAATTTTATAAATAGAAAAATAAATACTATTTTATCAGTTTCCCTGCCTCACAAAGACAAATTTGTAAAAGGCGTGTTATCGTCTTTTTTCTGCATTTCCAGGGTGCAGAATAAAGACGAATGCACGCCTTGGGTTATTGTTGCCGGTGCTTCAGGTTTTGACCTTTTTTTTCTCATTCTATATTGGTTGTTGTAACGGTTTTTTTTTTACTTTATAGTTATCAAAAAAGAATGTCAGACACAAAGTGTGAAAGTATTAGTTTTTGTTCTAAAATAATTGGCAAAAGAAAGTCACTCTTTTAACTTGTTACTCTTTTAAACTCTCTCGTTACTCTTTTAAAATGTTTAACAGTATTTTTTATAAAATTAATTACATTTTTAGCAATCAGAAGCGGTAATGTTTAAAAAAAACACAGCACATGAAATCACAAGTATAATCAAATAAACAAAAACTTAACTAAACAAAAACTTAAAAAAAAAAGCCACAAGTCGAGAGTATCTCGGTTAGGCTGGATTTGTACATTCTTTTTCATACAGGGCTCTTTAAGTTTAGACGTTTTATGTCGGACTGTTGCAGAGCCGCAGCGGTGCGAGTGTCGTGCTGTGCACGGCTAGTAAATGACAATGCCAGATCCTGCCCCAGCTATTTACAGGAAATGTCGATTAATGAAAATAATTGTAATGAGTTAAGGACCTTTTCATAATACATTGTTTTTCAGTAGAACTTGCCGTTTACAAATCAATGATAAAAGGAATTCAACCCCTGAATTTCCTATTGCGTTACTTATTACGCATGTTATACTACAAAAAAAGTTACGATTATAATAATTATGATAACGCGTAGCGTATATGTTGTTTAAATCGCTTTTTAACATTTATAAACTGCACCTAACCTATAATCAATGTCAAAATTGCTTTCAGATTTTAACAGAAACCGCAAGTTCTACAAGCATTAGGACAAATGTTTGGTTAACAGTAATAAATAAGCTTTAAGATGCTGCATATTGTAGGTTTGTAAATGACTTTTTGATTTGAGTGGGGCAAAGTTCTATAGAGTTTCTGGCATTGTCCTTTTTACCATACAATTTATGCACAAAACGCGCAGTGCGTGGCCGTCCTGCTATCGGGCGTGCGTGGCCGTCCTGCTATCGGGCGTGCGTGGCGCTGGCACCGCATTACGCTTTTGGTGTTTATATTGTATGGAAAAAATCGACTAGCCGTGCACAGCACGACACTCGTACCGCTGCGGCGCTGCAGCAGTAGGTATGACTAAGTATTGACAAATCTATACATATAAAACAAAGTCGAGCTAGTTACACCATTTTCAATTCAAGAACGGCTGAACTATTTTTGATCTTTGATTTGATGGTTTTATATCCGCACCGAATTGCGAATAGAAGATTGGAAAAATTTACAAACAAAAAAATATGAAGAAAATTTATCGGTCAGCTTGTAGTATACTAAAATGAGTAGAACAAAAAATAAACGAATTTAAAGATGATTTCAAAAAGTTAAATAAGTATAGGAAACCGGCGGTGCTGGCGCGGCAACTTTAATAAAATAAAGGAACAAATTTAAGACCATGACAGACTGAAACTAATAAAAAAAACAATAAATATAATAAAACAATATCTACATAACCTAATATTTAGTCATGGTCAGGCCCCGCCTGCATCTATGACGGCATCGCACCTGCGCATAGACCCTACGAGAGTCTCGCATAACCCTGAGCCCCGAAACGACTCCCACACTTGGTCAACATGTGCAATGAGTGACTCCTTTGTTCTCTCTGCTCTTGAATCCCATTGTTGGACTATTATACCCCTTAATTTTCGATGGGATTCAAGTCAGGAGAACGCGACGGCCACGGCACTGTTTTAAGATTGAGTTGTTGCTGGATCCATTGCTGCACCACGCGACATTTGTGTATCGGACAATTGTCCTGAATAAACATAATATCAGGACACTCATCCTCTGGATACACAACTCTCACGGTAGGCAACATCACATCCTGCAACAACTCCAAAGAAGACGCCCCGTTGGCTCTCCCGGGTATATAGGCTAACTCCCCGATGCCGGCAGCACTCACACTCGACGCTCGACTCTCGCCGCGGACGGACGTGTTTGTGCGCTCTCCCGCTCCAGACCCAGTGTTGTGTTTCCCGATCATTCTCGTCGCCAACGAGGTGGCGACGAGAATGATCGGGAAGTAGGGACGTCATCGTAGTCGCCCCGACTACACCGATATAAAAACACTATCAAGAAATTGATTTTGATTTTAATCAATTAAAAAGTGCCTTTTTCAAGGCAAATCTTATTTCTTTTTCGCGCGTTTTGTGAGTAGCTTCACTAGGCCCCTTCTGGGTAAAACCACAGTTTCGTGGTCCTCGGTTGAAACCTTACGGTGCCAACGAAGCCGAGTGGGGTGTTGACCCAATCACACCCGCCGTACCCCTTCAGGGTGAGGCAGTCAATTGGACGGGTCCCAGAGTTAACCGGCCTTGGGGGATCTCCTAGTCGGCTCTGGTGTACAGCCTTCCTTCCACAGCTACTCACCTAGTGTCTCTAGGGTGTGTCTACACCCTTCGCGCTAGACTGGTCAGGGCCCCGTTCGCACAATAAGACTGGCGAAGGGTTTACAACCTTTGTTCAAAGGCATATTATTCCATTAACGACTACTTAAACGATAAGAACTGTTGGTCGCTGTGATTAACACAAGACAATGTTCGTGTTCTTTCTCCAGAATCAGCTTACTAACTGACAGGGTATATGAGTTCATATAATTTTTTAATTTTTTATTTGACGGTATAAGTCAATTTTTTTGTTGTCTTCATTTATTATTGACATGATCTACTCATTACAATATTTTTAATGAGCTGTATTGCAATATATGGTTAGCTAGCGACCTCGACAATTGATAATATTATTCTTGCCTGAGCAACCAACAGCAGGTTCGTCATGCTCCCTTAGATGTCACTGCTTGCGGTAGCGTCGGGGGTCGGGTTTCCTCCTTCCCTCAAATATGGCGAGGGGGGTAATGGCTGACCTTTGCGTTATGCTCGTGAACGGGTGCTGCTTGTGGTGACTGGTCGTCTTGCTGTCTTTGGTTTTATCATTGTTACAGTAATTGTTCTGTTGATTTATTTTACTTTGATGGTCCTAGTTTATCATTTATTTATTTTATTTGTTGTATAATAATTTCAGTATTGCATATGTAAGCTGCCATGCACTTTAGGCCTGAAGGCTTTATTTATGTATTTGTGTTATTTACATGCAATTTTTTTTCTTTTTTTTTGTCATTGGCGTTTCGGTTATTACTTGCAATTGTTTAGAATCAAGTTCTTCTAACTGAACAGACAGCTGTGCTGCTGGGGAGTTTGTTGCGCCACTTCTTCTTCCCAGCTAAAGCACTAGGAAGTGGTGAAGGGCGGGCTTTTTGGGGGACTGTCTTATGTAATTTTGACGTTCGAAAAGTGCTGATTCTCAGCCTAATTTGAATAAATGACTTTTGATTTTGATTTTTTGATTTTGATTTTGATACAAGCTTAGGGCTCACCAATAGGTACACACCTCCCTGTCTACACCCAACAGGGAGGGAACTCATCCCCGGGCCAATCCACCCGGGGAGATAGATATAGGGTTAGGTTACGTGGAAACATAATTTCCACCATTCCCTCCCTCAAGTTGTCCCCCCACTCCGACCATGGAGGACGCCCTAATTGTGGCGTTCTTCAAGGAGGTCCTGTTTAAGGAGCCCGACTTCCTCGCTAGATATGGCGCGAAATTCGCTGCTCTGCAGCAGTCCGTCCCCGGTCCCTCTGACCAAGTAGGCACCGCTAGCTCGGACATCGCTACATTTAGCGATGCCCTCGAGCCCTCTCCGTCGCAACTTCCAAGTTGCTCTACGCCTGCTGTCCACATGGACACCAGTGAGCCGTCCCCTCGCCCGACATCGCCATATTTAGACGAGAGCGACTCCCAAAGCTCCTCCCCCTCTTCCGACGAAGGCGTCTTCAAGACCGTCGGCTCAAAAAAGAGGAGCCTCAAGGTGAAAGAGAGTCCTGACACAAGGACCACCAAGAAACCCGCTATCGAACCGTCTACCTCCGCTCCCGTGGCTCCATCCGCCACTGCCCCCTTCCAGGCCGCCTCGGCCTCAACCTCCTCTTCCTTCAGCCACAGTACTGCCAAGCCTTCTGCATAGCCCTCTGCGGCAAAAAGATCCCCCCCCCCCCCTGTGTATATCCAGGACAAGGGGAAATGGACCGACGTATCGAAATGGTGCACCGACCTAAAAATCGGCTACACCAGTGCCAAATCAACCCAGCAGGGTATAAAGGTGACAGTCCCTACGTCGAATGACTACAGGGAGCTAACTAAAACTCTCCGACCCAGAGGTGTGTCCTTCCACACCTACGCCCTCCCCGAAGACCGTCAAACTAGAGTCGTGATCCGTAGGATCCCGAAAGAAATACCTGCGGACGACATTAAAGCCGACCTTCAGTCGCAAAACATCCCTGTTGCGGAGGTCCACCGCATGCACCGCGCCCGAGGTAGAGAACCTTTCGACATGGTTCTCGTCGTGTGTCACCCCACCGAACGGCACCACCCCATCTTCAATGTCCGCTCTATCTGCAACCTCACCGGGTTACAGTTCTCAAGACCGGCGTCATAGGACAATGTCACCGCTGCCAGTTATACGGGTATTCGCAGATGCACTGCCATGCCAAACCCAGGTGCGTCAAGTGCATGGGCGAACACGGCACTGTAGACTGCTCCTGTCCCAAAGACCGCACCTTGTGCACAGAGCCACCAAGCTGTGTGCTGTGCGAGTCAGGCCATCCGGCCAACTATCGTGGGTGCCCCAAGGCTCCCAAAACCTCATCTCCCAAGCTGACGAAGCGTACAGACTCCCGTCAACAAAGGGAAAGCCCCCGCTACGCCCACGCGTGGCCAACATCTCATCACCAGGAGCGACTCAGTCTTCAGAGGCCCTCGCCCTGGAATTACCTCCACCATCAGCAGGCTTTTCCAGCCTTAGCTCCCAGACCCGTTCCTGCGGCCATCCCTCCACTCATGGACCCCCGCATCCGCGTCAACGCGCCCCCAGGCATTGCTATGCCCGTGAACAAAGCCGCTCCCGCCGCTTCAGCTCCACCCGCAGCCACCCGTGTGATCGGCCAGAACCCGATGGACGCCTTTAACGTGATCTCGAGCACGTTTACGGCCTTCCTCACCCCTCGCTCCAGGAAAATGGCCAGCGAAATTGTTGCCGCCAGAAATGCCGGCAACCTTTACATGATTCAAAGTATTTATAATGCGTACCCGGACATTACGCAAGCCCTGATGTCCTTCACCAATCAACCCAACCCTAATAATGGATAAAGCTATCCTCGCGAGAACCAAACCCCGATCCCTAAAGCTAGGTTATTTCAATGCCAACGGCATCCTGCGACAACGCGCTGAAATCAGCGAGTTCCTCCGCGACCACCACATTGACATCCTCCTTGTTCAGGAAACGTTCCTTAAACCGAGTTACCGAAATCCGTCAATTGCAAACTATCGTACAGTTCGCAATGACAGGACGCGTTGCCATAAGGGTGGTACCCTTATGTACTACAAAAAGGAGCTTTACTGCATTCACATTGACCCTCCCACACTTTCACGATTGGAAGTGTCTTGCTGTCGGCTTGGCATGTCAGGTCATCAACCGATCACCATAGTATCGGCCTACCTCCCCCCCATTAATACTTCAGAGAATTTCCAACTCCTTACTGAAGATCTTTCTGTCCTATTTAGCCTGAGTGACTCCGTTATCATAGCGGGTGATCTCAACGCAAAACATCCCTCCTGGAATAGCACCAGGACCTCTTCCAGAGGGAGACACTTGTTCAACCTCTCCTCCTCTCAGAATTTCGATGTCATCGCGCCGATGACTCCCACTCACTTTCCCGCCGCCGGACGATGCACGCGAACTGTTGAATGACAAGAACGTGGTTGTCCGTGCCTTCAGCAACTTCCCCTGCGACGCGAACAAAGCCCATATGCGTTACTTACAGCGTACTGTAAGAACACGCATAGAGGAGCTGCGTACCGCCGGCTGGGACAAGATGCTGAGCGAACTAGAGCCCACCCACCTAGCCTTCTGGAAACTCCAGAGGAAACTTAGATCCGGAGAAATAGTCTCCATGCCCCCCCTGATCCGTCCCGACAAGTCCATCGCCTTCGATGATGTCGACAAGGCTGAGCTTCTAGCCGACAGTCTAGAAGCCCAATGCTCGCCTAGCTCTCAACCAGTAGATCAAGCTCACCTCTCTGAGGTCGACGCTGAAATCGAACATAAAGCCGCCCTCCCTCCCGTCGAAGACCCAGAGTATCCACTGCCCCCCGTCACGCCAGACGAAGTGCACGACCTCATCAAAGGTCTTAAGGCTCGTAAAGCCCCAAGCTCAGATGGAATCACCAATAGGGTATTCCAACTTTTCCCTGCCCACCTGATAATGCTACTGACCACCATCTTCAATGGTGCTCTGAGCAATAACATCTTCCCACAGGCACTCAAAGAAGCCACAGTCATCGGTATCCCGAAGCTCGGCAAGCCAAAGTCGGAGCCTACTAGTTACCGCCCCATCAGTCTGCTCAATATCCTCGGCAAAATCTATGAGAGTCTTATTTATAAGCGTCTCAGAGACTACGCCGAGACAAAGGGCCTCATCCCCAACGAACAGTTTGGTTTTAGAACCCAACACTCGTGCGTACAACAGGTCCACCGTATAGTCGAACACATCAACTTCGGTTTCCAACGAGGTTTGATGACCGGTGCTGTCTTCTTCGACATAGCGAAAGCGTTCGACAAAGTCTGGCACAACGGCTTATTATATAAGCTGTACCAACTCGGTGTGCCAGATCGTCTCGTGCTCATCTTACGGGACTTTTTGTCGAACCGCACCTTCCGTTATCGCATCGAAGGACCGCTATCCTCCCCCCACCCTATTCGCGCAGGAGTCCCTCAGGGCTCTGTGATCTCTCCTCTAGCTTTCACGCTATTCACCAGCGATATGCCCAAGTGCAGTAAAGCGCAGTTGGCCCTGTTCGCAGACGACACGGCCATCTACTACACCGGCCGTGATGAAAATTCGATAGCTCGCATTCTCCAAACCCAAGTGAACAAGCTTGGCGCTTGGTTTAGAAAATGGTGAATCGAAGTCAATCCCGACAAAAGTTAAGCGGTTCTTTTCTCAAAGCCGCGTCGCAATCCCTGCCCCCCTCGACCGATCACCATGTTCGGCAAGCCGATCCCTTGGGTGAAGCGAGCCAAATATCTGGGTGTAGTGCTCGATGAGCACCTCTCTTTTTCAGAGCACATTAAGGCGGCTCGTTCGCGCGCCGCCTTCGCTCTAGGTAGACTTCACTTTGTCCTAAATGCACTTAGCAAATTGTCACTAAAGTGCAAAATGCGTATCTACACAGCGTGCATCCGCCCGATCATGACATATGCCAGTGCAGTCTTTGCACACGCCAAGCCCTATCGCTTCCATAGAATGCAGACCCTCCAGAACAAGTTCCTCCGTAGGATTACAGGCTCCCCCTGGTACGTTCGCAACGAGATCCTTCACGTTGACCTCAAGATTCCCACTATCCGCCAGTTTATGAAACGCATTTCAAAGCGTTTATTCGAGACCGCCGCGAATCACCGCAACCCTCTGGTTGTCAAGGCCGCTAGCTATATTCCCTCCTCCATTCAAGTCCGCCGTCCCAAGCAAGCGTCCCAACCGATCCCGATGACCACATAACTCTCATTCAGGAGAGCAGTCGGGCCACCAGTATAGTGCACAATCACAGACCGACATTCCGACCTCGCCGCCGAGGTTCCTCGCGAAGATCCCGACGTAACTGTCCCCCCCGACCCTTGCTCGACGAAGTGCCAGCCCGCGCCATAGCTGAGCCTGTAGCTTTAAATTCCCCAGATAATAATAATATAATCCAGATCCAGCCTGTCCCATCTTGCTGTCCTCCCATCAGCGACGCCCTAAGTCGAGGTCCGTACCCCACAGGGGTAAACTACTTACATTACTAAGCGAACGCTCGCTAAGGGCACCTTAGCGAGCGTTCGCTTAGTAATGTAAGTAGTTTTACGCCCCTGGCTGGAGGCTTTGAGTCCGCTTATGGCAGCCACAGGATAGTCAGGTTAAGTAGTCAGGACCTCTCAAGGTCAACTACGAGATGCCATACATAAAAAAATAAAAAATAAACCGGCAGCACTCATCCAGGCCCACATGTTGACCACCACACGACCAGATTCTAGATTCGGGATTACGTTCCGAGGCTCATATCTCGTGTTGTTCACACGCCATAAATGCCGACGACCATGTTGGCTCGATCTAAAAGATTTTTCATCGTTAAATATGGTGTGTGAAAATTCAAAATCTCTGTAGTCCCTAGCGAAACGGGCACGAGCCGCTTTATGAGCATCTGTGAGTGCGATTTTTTTTGCCGGTTTCCTATGTTTTATGCCGGCCCGACGTAGTGCTCTACGCACCGTCGTCTGTTGGCAGTCGTATTCTTCTGCAAATCTTCTTGTGGGCGTGAAAGGCTGCTCCTCATACACCTGGACCATATGCCGCATTCGGTCTGGGGTAATGATATGCGGCTGCTGGACACGTGGTCGACTTTCCAGACTCCCTTCGCTCTCGTGGCGCCGGACCTAAAGACGAACAGTATTCCGATTTAAAAAAAACGAAAATGGTCGGTTACTCTCGTTTGTTTACATACGTTTTTACCCAAATATTTCATTATGTTGGGCAGGTAGTATGCCTGGGTCATCAAAAAAATTTAGAAACAACAGACGCAACAAGAAAACGCAATGGACGTGCTCTTCGATATAACATTTCTTTTAGCAAATCAAGTAACATTAAAATTACTCATTAGCCTCCATTTATATAAAACTAGCTTCTACTCGCGGCTTCGTCCGCATGGAGAAGGAAATTATCCCACTACTCGTTTGCCAAATTTCATCCAAATCCGTTCAGCTGTTTTGTGTCAATACGTAACAAACAAACTTACTTTCGCATTTTATAATATTAGTTATAAGTTATAAATAAGCTAGATTGTAGTTTAAATAATTTAAATACAACAAAAAAAAATGCAAATGAAAAATTATAAAGTCAAACAGCCGTTTTTGACTTGACTAGAAGTCAAATAATAACAGGTGTTTTCTTATTAATTATTTTAGTGTGTCATCTTAAACTAAACCTAAGATGACACAATAAAAACACAAACACAATGTTAATTACTTATATTAATAATTAAAACAGAATTTTATATTCACTTACCGATATATTCATTGCTTCCGTTATTTGGGCAATATTGAGGCCCTTATCGTGTAAAGTGATGATGCGTGCTCTCTCGACCATTGATAAAATTCTTCTCGAACTCATGTTAAAACTCAAAGACGCGACACAATCGTTAAAAGCGCAAGTTGCAACTGAAGTAATATAGCATTTGACGTTTAAGAAAAAAAATACATCTTTTGTTCTTAAATCATACAAAAACAATTACCATAAAAAGGGTCCTTTCTAAGAGACATTCTTCATCATCACCCTTTATTCATTGGTCAAACAGAAAAAGGGCGGGATAACCTGCGATTCCAACGTGCAGCCGAAAATGTTTTGAAAAGGGTCATGCGTGGCTGTCCTCCATAGTACCTGCCACCCTGTATAACCTTTGTCTTTATTATTGTTTGAAGAAGGTAATGATATTGTTAGAAATGCGAGGTGGTCTTAGTTAATAGGTAGAGAGACCCGTTCATATTTGAGGAAAACCTAAGATAAACATTTTAGTCAACGGATTCCTAGCATGAGCCTTAATGAAGGTACACTACAATAGTAATGTTGTGGAAGAAGATGAAAATACAACATTTCTGGGTCTCGAAATTGGTTAATACCAAATTCATATTTTATGTAAAAATATTAGTAAATCCGAATAATAACGTGCTTTATATACAATATACTCGGAGGCACTCAGCGGCGTGCACAGTTTTTAGACAGGGTAGGCAGAACATTCTAAAAGCTAAATTAACTAACCAAAAATCGTTGAAATATTATAATTATTTATCAGTATACATAATGATGTACGTAATTGCCACCTAAAATATCCATAGATTGACAGATTTGAAAGAAATCAATTTACGGATATTCGAAGTGTCCTTTCGGCGCGATTGTTCGATTTTTTGGAGAATGTCTGCAAGACTGGCACCTACAAGTAACCTGTGAGCCAATAATATGAATCATACTGTTTATTATTGTAGTTTATTTGTGTATATATCCTTATGCCGCGTTCCGATGTGGACGTGTTTGCAAATTCAGTGTGTTGACTAGCGCGGCGCAAGCTGTCGCTCGTAATTTTCTCGCCATGAGTAATGAACTTGTGGTGAATGAGCTGCTGGCGTTCCTGCAGCAGAAGCTGGATGTGATGGATGAGGTGTCTGCTGTCCAAATCTGCGCAACGAACTTCAGTGAGGAAGACATAGCTGCTGCCAAGCTATTGTTGTTCAGTGTGCTAAACAAGCGCGACCAGATGGTGTCCCGCCGGCGTGACGGGACTAAGAAAAGCCTACAGGACATTATCACGCTGTTCAAGGAAACCGACCCGGACGACGTGCCGACGTTTGTGGCAAAGGAGCCACAAATGAATGTACTTCCAGCCGTAAACTTCCACCCGTCACCTTTGACCACGTCGATGTAACGAGCCTTCTGAAGGATATTGTCTTTCTGAAGGCCTGCTTCGCGGATGTTCTAGCGAAGTTAGATGCATCCCAAAACACCGTCGCCGATTTGCGCAAAGAATTCAGCGAGTTGCGTAACAGTGTGGCGGTAACTAGGTAATCAGTCGATGCGTCTAACCTAAACATGTGTCGCGGAGCCGGACTCGATTTATCGTCGTCAAATTCCGCGTCAGCAGTTTCGTCGCCAGCGCATCCGTCGTTTGCTGAGCTTGCAGAGCGCCCCACCCGCGTGCCCGGCAGCCCCGCGATCGTCATCGTGGCTCCTCTACGTAGCGCTGCCCGAGCCCCTCACTCCGTCCCGCTGCCAGCGTCTGCAGCCCTGGCGAAGCCCCTACAAAAGGGTTTCGCTAGCGTTACCGCGAGTGCCCCAGGCGCTCCAAGTATGAAGCCTATGCCATAAAAGGCGCCGAACAGGGCTGATGATGAAGGTTTCGTGACGGTGCAAAGGAGGAAGCGCCGATCGCGAACGAACAAGAACCGCTGCGGCAAAGCTCCAAAGATGCCCGAAGTCAGCTTGCGCGCCGCAAAGCCGAACACATCGGTGTACATCTCCCGCCTACACTACACTACTAAGACGGAAGACATCGTAGAGTACGTGCGCCAGAAGACGAGGTACACGCCGAGGGTGCAGTTACTGGAGTCGTACCGCAACGTCAACTTCAAGGCGTTCGTGGTGCGCGTACCGAATTTATATCTGCCCGTCGTCATGGAAGAAGACTTTTGGCCCCAGGACGTGGTGTTCCGTCGCTTCCGCGGACAAGTACCACAGGACAGCACAAGGACAAGCTAGGGAAGTGCTACTAACATAGTTTTAAGCTACTTATATTAATACAATTTTGTTTTATACTAGTTGGTAAGGTCTATGGGCCATTGTAGCCTGAAATAAATGGTTTATTATATTATTATTGAAACAACGATTGACCTTCAGTTTGTATTAATTGCGGATTAGCAATTACTACATTAACCAACGACCTTTAACAACCAACTGTTTTTTTTACCGAACATAGTTTTGAAAACGCATCATTTATTATTTTCTCTATATACACCCCGCCTGAACAACTTTCACAGTGAATATTATCCATTCATCACACTTTTATCAACGTTAAAATCATAAACACCTGCTATCCTAACTTACAACCAAATTACGTTCGGTTGAAGTCGAGGATACAAATAAAGCGATATAATTTGCTGAAAAGAATTTAATTAATGTAATTAATTATTACAATTAGATTCGATCCCACGCCATCGGATTGCTGAGAAGGCGAATCTCACGGTGCAGAGCGCAATGCGGTGTTAGTCATCGTCTTAAGAATTTAGGGTTCCGCAAGTAGCGACATAACAAACAAACAAATAAAAGTAACGGTTGTTTTTGCAGCGATAATTTTATGAAACAATGCTACTTTTTAAAATAGCTGCATAGCCAACTTCGGTTCGTAAAACTTCGGTGTCGTAATTTTTTCGTATTGCAAAAAAGACACTCAGTGCCTACCTGTGCGGTTGTGTGTGCGTTATTTTTAACACTGTGTGCCACGTATTTATAGAAACGCACACCCATTAACTCCGAATTCCGACGAGAGCACACATATAATAGTAGGTACATTATGATATAAGTGCGGCAAGTTGAACATTACAGCCGAGACGATATTGCTACTGCTACAAGAAAGCAGAGGCTGTAATTATCAAAGCGCACGTATGTTATACGACGTTTTATAACATATAAGCATAGCATAGCATAATCAGCCAATCATGTTCCCACTGCTGGGACACAGGCCTCCTCTCTGTGAGAGGGAGTGGGCCGTAATCCACCACGCGGGCCCAGTGCGGGTTGGTAGATGTCACATGTCTTCGAATTTTTGGTTCTAAGACATGCCGGTTTCCTCACGATGTTTTCCTTCACCGTTTTGAGAGCAGTGGTGATGAAATACTTTACACAAAGTAAATCGCCTGTCTGGGTTCGAACCTACGACCAACAACTCGTAAGTCGCAGCCGTTACCCCTTATTTGCGAGAAAATAAATAAAATGATTAAAGATTTATTCGTATAAGAAAGTCCTCGGACTTTCTTATACGAATAAATCTTTAATCACTTGTTAAAGCAGTTAGAAACATTTGAATCTCAAAGTTAATTTTATTCATAAAATGTTGACCACTTTTCTGACATAAAAACTCTTTCCTAAGATTTAAAAAAGTACCGTTCGTGTTAGACGGAGCATCTTGATAAGCCGTGCGTTTTACATTACAATAACGCACTAGTACGTAATGAGATACATCACGATATTGAAATTAGTGATATAAAAGACTCTTCACGAGCAAATCTGTTATAAACATTTACACGACAATAACGATTTTTTTTTGGTTAGTCGTTAGTTGCATGCCATGCTTTAAACTGTTTAAAATACTGAAATTACCTTGTATAAACAACCCAAGTCGTTTTAAACGTCTTGCCGATGTAGTTTCACGTAATAGAGGCGATAATACCCTGCTTTGTCTCAACAATCCGCTAAGACCGCACTAATACGCAAAATTGCTTACTGCATGGCTGCGGTCATGTAGGTATAATAAAATAAAGAAAAGTTGAAAAGATTTGCCATTATCGTTATAGGGAGAGACTACGAAGCTTTGGACAGTAAAAGCATAATGCAGCGTATCGGAGTTTTAGAGTTTTTTTAACCGACTTCCAAAAAGGAGGAGGTTCTATGTTCGGCTGTATGTATGTTTTTTTTAATGTTCACCGATTTCCTAGTGTCAACTGAGGACTGATTAAAAAAAAAAACTTTTGTTTAAAAGGATATGAGGGCATCCCATGGTAATCGAGGGAATTCCTAAAATGAAGACCACAAATGGCTAAGTGAAAAATAACATTAATTTCGGAGTCAGTGGCAAGAAACTAAAACACAGATCCAAAGACACCGACTTCCGAAAATAAAGAGTTTTTTTTAAGTCGTTTTTTTGTAAAAAAGATTATATTAATGTTTCAAATAAGAAATCTGTTTGGTTTTGTATTTTTTTTGTAAAAGTTAAGTGGAATAGTTTGTAACAGTGTAAGTTTTGCATAACATATCTGCTGATAAAATATGGCTGAACTTATTTCGTACAACTTATTGTAAGTATTATAAAGATGTGGATTTTTTTCTTACTCACATAATATTTTCATAAATGAACTGGGATTTATTATATAAATTCGAAATAAGAGATTACTTGGCTCTGATAGCTCTTTTTTGCAAAATAAAATTGGATTCAATGTCAGCAGCCCGGCCCCACAGTAAAATGACGTATGGCATAATGCTGTGAAAGTAGCTAAAATAAACCAAACGCGCGGTTCCTACATCTGTCCTTATCTTAGCTTTCTAACAGCATAAGCGGCCGAGCTTAGTCGCCCCGCAAGAGATGTCATATGAGGTCCTCATTGTAACTTCTCGTCTAGCATGATTCCTAGGAAAACCGTGTGATAAAAAAATTCTTATTGATGTAAAAAAAACCATATTTTCTGTATTGTTTTCTACATTTTAGGTTCAATAATTGATTTGAAATTGTTAAATAAAGGCTATTATTATCTCTTTCATCTATGTTTTGTCTAATGGTTAAGGTTGATTTGAGGATTTATTGAAAAAATAAGTTTTTTTTTATTACAAACAACACAGTCATACATAAAACTAGCTATTGCCCGCGTGGTTGGAAATTGTCCCGCGGGAACGTACTACATAGATAAATAGTACATATTGTATTCTTCAGTGAACAGACTTACTTTCGCACATTTTTACATATTAATATGGAAGTATGGCTTCAACAAAAAATACCCGTTTCACTCACAATGAACAAGTTCGATAAACAAACAAAGAAGGCATTGTCGCTGATAGTGTGCGGCACTGTGTTAGTTTTTAAACTTTGAGCACGTTCTAGTGTAAGTACCTACCATATATTTTCATTGCACCTTGTAAGATCCAGTATTTGTAATAAACACTTGTAGTTGTAGATAAACCGTTTCAAATCAAAATTTGTTGTATAAAGCCATGACCACGTGGGCCGTACATTAATTACTTAGTACTATAAAATAAATTATTTTACAAAATGGCGGCGACTGTTTAGAGGATAATACTACTTGTTAAGGATTAGACAGACTGCAAACAATCTTATTTTGCGTATTTATTAAAATAGTCATTTATAAAATGTTGGTATCAATAAAAGATAGTCTGATTAGGTTTTTACTCAGCCACTGCATATTTATAGAATGTAAATAATTAGACATTTTAATTGTCTTTGATATATCCCGAATCAGCCGTGGTCTAGATTACTTCGGGTGAAGCCTCAGTGCATTATATTCTAACTAAAAAAAAAAACATTTTATACCAATACTAAACGGCTAGGTTTGGTTTTTAAATCATTTTAAACCAATAAAATGGTTCATAACCAAATGGTTTAAAACGTTCAAAATCCCCTTTGCATCTATAAACACGACTGTAGGCTGCACCCTAATTGCCTAACACACATTTCATTACAATCTTAATCATTTTGAAGTATTGCTAATCCATTACTTCATATGTTCGAAAAATGTGTCTCCTCAATGACGTAAATAACCAAATGAATATTGTTGAACTGTGAAAATGAGAGTGATTACTACTGATATATACAATGTACTCTGTGCTACTGATAGTGTGTTTCGCAATTACCCCACAGGTCTCGCTCACTCATTAAAAATCGATGCTTTTTTGCGCGATGCATGTTTTGAGTGCCAGAATTGATCATTTGAGTGGAATAGGGGCCAGTCCACAACTGGCGAGGCGCTGGGCGATGGGGTTTCGATTCCGGTTGAAAGTGCAAATAAAGCTGAAAACAAAATAAAGGTCTTCTAGTTGAAGAACTCGAATAGTGCGTCAAAGCGGACAGAGGTGCGTATCTCTGGATTCAGAGTTCTCAGTATAAAATGTTGTGGCAACATATTAGCACATTAAAGTAACCATCATTTTAGCCGAATGACGTCCACTGCTGGACATAGGCCTCCCCAAACATCGCCACTTCGAACAGTTCTGCGCTTCCCACATCCAGCGGATTCCTGCTGCCTTCACAAGGTCATCGGTCCACCTTGTGGGAGGCCTTCCAACGCTACGTCTTTCGGTACGCGGTCGCCACTCCAAAACATTTCGACCGGCCATCTGTTCTGCGAGCAATGTGCCCTGCCCACTGCCACTTAAGTTTGGCAATTCTTCGGGCTATGTCGGTTACTTTGGTTCTCCTGCGGATGTCTTCGTTTCTGATTCAATCACGTAGGGAAACTACTAGCATAGCCCTCTCCATTGCCCTTTGGGTGACTTTAAGCTTTCTTATAAGGCCCATTGTGAGCGACCACGCGTTAGTGCCATAGGTCATCACTGGCAACACGCACTGGTCAAAGACTTTCATCTTGTGACACTGCGGTATGTGGGACGAGAAGATATTGCGTAGCTTTCCGAACGAGGTCAATCGTCGAATCCGACTCGGCTGGGCAGCCAGCCGAGTCGGATTCGACGATTGACCTCTTTCTCAAAGTTGGACCTACCTAACTGGACAATTTGTCGATTATCTTCGTGAGAGTGGGTTTTACACGGGCATTTGACATGACCTTTGTTTTGTCCATGTTCATTTTAAGACCCACTCTTTCGGAAAGTTTCGAAAGTTATACTCTTCGGTCTTCTGTGTAACCTGCCGCAGCGTATGTAAGTGGCCTGACGGTGCTAAAGCCTTTACGGAATCCCTCTTGTTCGGGAGGCTGGAAGTCGTCAAACCTGCGCGCAAGACGGTTCATGATGACTCTTGAAAACAGCTTGTAGGCATGGGTCAGAAGTGAGATGGGCCGATAATTCTTAAGAAGGGCATTGTAGCCCTTCTTCAAGAAAAGTATCACCACACCTCCATGAC
Source organism: Dasypolia templi (assembly GCA_963555695.1). Classification (NCBI taxonomy): domain Eukaryota; kingdom Metazoa; phylum Arthropoda; class Insecta; order Lepidoptera; family Noctuidae; genus Dasypolia; species Dasypolia templi. The sequence goes on along the minus strand of OY743138.1, from coordinate 33,657,137 downwards.
TGCGGCGTTTTGCCCTCGAGTATGACGGAATTAAACAGCTTCTGAGGGGCCTTAAGAACAGGTTTTCTGCCTTTAGGAGTTCGGCCGTAATTCCGTCATCACCCGGCGCCTTACGGTTTTTCAGCTGTTTCAGAGCCATCCTCATCTCGTGAAAGCTGTCGTCCGGGAAGCAATAACGCAGATATTTTGTAGAAGTTTCTACTAAATATTGGTGTAATCCAATATCCTAAACATTCAGTATTTTAAAAGATATCAATAATTAAAACATTCCTCAACAAATGTATTACGAGTACATAGGATGACCATAAATAAATCAAACAATGATGATAAACAGAGTTTTATTTACAAACAAATCATTCTTACACAAATGAACACAATAACACTAAACCAAAGAAAAAAAGAAAAATAAAGTAAATGAGCATTGTCCCATTTTTTTTAAATCTCTAATCACGGTTACTATCTCTAAACTGTTCCCTGCTTTTCATTAGAAATTGAAATAGATTACTTTATGCAGTTCACGTTGCAGATAATATATTTACATAATCTTTATTTTGGACCAGTGTAATCACAATCCATATAGTATTAGTAACAATGACTTACAAAAACTATGTTAGTAAAACTTATAAATTAAAACAAACTGAAAAAGACGAGGCCCAACACACGTTGGCACGTGCCTCTGCACCCAGTGCCTTATAAAGGGACTGTCCATTTTGTTACACAAAGTTTGTAGGATGCTGTTGGAGCTTCCGCGCAACCTACCCATAATTGACGCTGTTCTCTTCCTCATAATCCCATGAAAATCGTCAACACGGGCTTCCGCGAACATTTGCGAAGCGCTGCAGAAGCGCGGAAGCCCCATCAACATCCTAAATCCATTATTATATTGTACGCGCAGGACGTTGTAGGCTCTCTGCGTATATTTCACCCACAAGCTGCACGTGTAGAAAGTTTGGCAGTATGCCTTGAAAAGAGCTACTTTAACATCCTTACTACAACGGGCAAACCTGCGGGCTACCATATTACATCGAACCGCCAACGCCCTCCGCTCCCTCTCTATATCAGCATCATCAGATAAGTCCTCCGTGACTACATGCCCTAGGTACTTAAAATGAGTGACTCAAAATGAATGGCTTCCCGCTTAAAGTCACTGGAGGAACATTACCTAATGAGCTAGACTTACATTTAAAAATCAATGCTCACTTTTCTTAGCATTGTATGTGAGTCCATGTGACGCAGCATAGGACTCACAAACAGCCAACAACTTCCTGAGCGCACTGATTGATGGACTCAGCATGACCATGTCGTCTGCGTAGCTGAGATTATTGACTATAGTGCCATCAATTGAGCAACTGACTTTGGTCTCGCTGAGCTCACGAATCAATTGGTCCACGTAGACATTAAACAGGGCTGGGGACGTTAACCCACCCTGTCTAACACCACACTCCAGGACATACGTGACAGAGTGAGATCCCGCCCACCTAACACTGTTAGCCTGAATATTATTTAAGAAAATATAAAAAAAAAATTAAAAGATACGTTTTAAAATGAACAAAGGAGATATTATTTCAATATTAAGAGATTAGAGCAGGGAACAGTTTAGAGATAGGACCATGATTAGAGATTTAAAAAAAATGGGACAATGCTCATTTGCTTTATTTTTCTTTTTTTCTTTGGTTTAGTGTTATTGTGTTCATTTGGTTAAGAATGATTTGTTTGTAAATAAAACTCTATTTATCATCATTGTTTGATTTATTTATGGTCACCCTATGTAACAAATTTGTTGAGGAATGTTTTAATTATTGATATCTTTTAAAATACTAAATGTTTAGGATATCGGATTACACCAATATTTAGTAGAAATTTCTACTTAATAAATGCGTTATTGTTTTCCGATTTGATCAACTGCTTTAGTAGATACGAACATATATTGGAGCCATATAAAATGTATTGTAGTACCGAAATTATATAGATTTTCCGTTTTATTTTATAATACAAATTAGGAAACATTTGCTACTAAATGATCCTAAAAAATTGTTTCAATCGACTCATAACTTTCCGAGAAACAGCGAGGTGCAAAATGTGATTTACGAAAGATTCAACTGTACAAAACCCATTTGTTTGTACAGATTAAGCATAAATACTACGAGTATTTCTACTAAATTCAACAAAATTTTCAATAATATCGGTCGGCTAGTTTTCGAGTTATAAGGTGGCTCCTCGGTTCAGACCTCTGGATTGAGGAGCCACCTTAAACGTCCTGTAACTTTTTAAGGGTTTTACTACAAACTCCGGGATCGGGCCTACAAAATCGGATAAAGTACTACTAAATATTGTTAGTACCCTCGTTTAAATATGAGACAGGGCTCCTCAGTCCATACGGACACGTGAAAACCTATGGTCTTTATATGTAAATATGACAATCAGGATTCAGATGTCACGCAGTATATAAACGCATGTTATCTTCAGTCAAAACATTACAGCTGCAACCAGCGAAACGATAGCTACCTACAGTGGGTACCTACGCAACAATGTTGAACATATATATTGTTTGCTTATCATACTTGTTACTTGTAACTGGTGAGTACTTTATTATAATGTATTTAAATTAAACTATGTAGCCTGTTCTAAAGGATTTTTTATAATACAAAAAAAATATTTGCTATACGTACTACTTGAAAAGAAAGTTGTCAGTGTAAACTATGTAAAGTCTGTGAAATTAGTTGAAAAGCAAATTGAAATAACATAATAACACGCCTTGTTTCCCCGAAGGGTTGGGCAGAGGAGTACCTATAGTACACCTACATTTCGCCAATTATGTTTTAAGTCCCATCCAATAGGGGGCGAGCAAATTGACGATCAACTTAAATTATATTTGTATTCAAATTAAAACAGACTGCCATTCTCTGACAGTTGTATGAAATGGCTTAAGCACGGAAAATTGACGAAGCGCGTCAATTTGCTTCACAATTACTTTCCCTGACAGTAATAAGCCACTTAAAGATATTAGTATAACAAGGTTTTTTGCTTATGAAAATCTTATCCTAATTGATTACAAGCGAAGTCATGTGTACAATATAATATATTTTCTATCTTTTCCAGGCGTGCGTTGCAAGCCTGATTACTTGTTCAACTATGAAGCAGGTGGCTGGCTCAAACTACACACGACGCCCAACATTTGGGAGGAAGCCTTCGTCAGATGTCATGATGAAGGTAAACTCCGCCGTTTCTCTAATGTTTCGACAGTTCGAGACAGCAAGGTAATAAAATCAATCCTTAAAACTTGCCCCCGGCCCCGTGCCAACTCGACCTGAAGAGTAATTCCATTACGCACATAAAATGGCAATAGATCGCACTATCTTTCATTTTGAAAGTTCAGCCACGTTCATTGCGTTTTTTACGTTGTTGAGCAGATGATTTTTTCAAACAATGGATGTAGGTATATCCTTCAAATCCCTCGGCTTGTGATTGAAAGTGTGCTTCGCAATGAGGTGCTGAAAAGTAATTTTAACTGTTACTAAGACAAAAAGAAAGAATTGAGGATGTGAGGCGCAGTTGGATAATTATTTTTTCAGTTAGTTTTAATGATTGTCTGGCAGTTTGAATAGGTACTTTATTTTATTTACTTCATTGGTATTAATTACCGCGTCGTTTAGCCTCTTAAGTTCTGAGTTGATTGACACGATTACTGACAAACGTGTGGGCTGACTGGGCAGATCCACTCAAGTCTATTTGGTTCTTTACTCAAAACACTATTTTAGACTCTGATCTACATGGTACTTACATGATCTGACTATGATAGTGTTCGGACTTAAAAGTCACTGTTACCTCTAAGATTATTTTGAGGTTTCTTCTTAGAGCAGTCAGATAGGAAACTTCTCGAACTCATCCAGTTAAAAAAAAATATTTTTGGCGGGTAAAAGTGTTTGTACAAACCAACTTATAGAAATAAATATAGTTTATCAAGACCGCTCGTTGGCCACCACCCCCACCTGCGGCCCCGCTCGCTTCGCTCGCACAGTTGCGGTTGTCACAGCGGTGCGACCAACTTTGTTCGTGTGTGCGGCGGTGCTCGCTTCGCTCACTTGTGTGCAATATACCGATTTCAATGTGTCATGTTACAGGCGCGGTGTTGGCGTCGCCGCTAAACAAAGAGCTAGCTAATGCTCTTCACACACAGATGACACAGTTTGGTGTGAACGGTCAAATTTTCCTGGGAACCCATGATTTTTACTCTAAAGGAGACTATGTGTCTGTAGAAGGTATGTCAAAATTTTGTGAATTATCCACATATTGGCACTAAATAAGATTAATGTTATCTTGAACTACTCGATAATAAAATTATAAACGCTTTAAATTGCCTAAGAGACCTCTGCGAGTTGGCTTTGGTTTAATGTTTTCTGTGTGCATGTTCCAGGAGTGCCACTGTGCGACATGGAAATAAGATGGGGTTCACGTGGTGACGGAGCCGATACTGGAGACTGCCTCACTATGACCGTCGATGGACGCGCGTATTTCTCGTCATGCAAGGACTCGCTACCATTCATATGCTACAGGAAACTCGACAATAACACGTTGAACGAATGCGGCACTTTTGACGATGGTAAGTGCATTATCTAGCAGCAAGTTGCATTGCTCATCTTGCGTGTTACAACAATATAGGAAACGGAACTCTTGGTACATACTTTATTTGATATGACCAAGTAGATGTGGATTGCGAACCCGGTACCACAATAAAGCAACGAACAGAAGGGCAAGTCTATTTTATGGTAGCAATCTTTGGTCATTAAAATGTGATTTTTTGGGTTCCATAAGTCCAAATGAAAAATGGATTAATTAGAAGATCAGTCGTGTGTCTGTCTGTCCGTGTGTCACAGCCATTGCTCTACGAATCTAATGGACCGATTAAGTATAAATTTGATACATATAAAATGACTTTCTGGGACTCGAAGGACGGAGGAGCAACCCAAAAAAAAAATTGTATATGGGGTCACTTTTGGGAGGCTCATAATATAAAAATGGACTGTTCGCACTCGTGGTAGTACCTAATATGTGATCCTGTCTACGACTGCTACAATTATGTAATTGATGTATTTTTATGAAGTGTATTTGTGCGAATGGAATTGTTTAGAATTAAACATGGTACAGTATGCATAGAGCTGTATAATTTTCATGAATTAATTAAAAAGGTGTAAGGTACATGTGTGGTCCCGTCACGCAAATATAACGCTGTCCTGTGCCTGCGCACTGGGCGCTAAATTTAATTCCAGCCAATCCAAAAATACTAAGCAGTTAGTAAAATACCTATTATGATTCTACAATAAAACAATTACACTTATATAATAAAACAATAGCCACACAACAGTAACTAATGTTGATACAATTTGATTTTCCATTTTAAATGACAGTCTACTCTTAGCCCAAGGTATTTTTCATCCTGTTTATGCTGTGTTATTCGATTATCAATGGTCAAGGGGGTGAACTGGTATTTTTTAATATGTTTGTATTTAAAGATGACGGAACTAGTCTTTGCAGCATTTACTGAACTTAAGGTTTTGCTTCAACCAAATATTAAAGAAGATGTTTAAATCTTTTAATCTTACTGCACTCGGTTTCTCATGTCACCAATAGAAGAATAATATTTCAAAAAACACAGATCTCGTCAGCAGAAGGGGAATTTTATATCAAATGTTCAATTTTAATTAAGTTACCATTGTTTCTTTTCAATATTTTAATAAGCCTAATGTAAGATGCGTACTACAAACTTTCTTACTTTTATTTACTTATTTCTACTTTTACTCTTAAAATATTTCAGACTATCATCTCAATGAGCAAACAGGCAGCTGTTACAAGGTCCATCTCGAGAAACAGACCTGGACCCGTGCGTACAGGATATGTGCATCTGAGGGGGGTCACCTGGTCATCCTGGATGACGAAGAAGAGGCTGGTATTGTCAAGGATATGTTTCCAGCTAAGTCCGAACAGTGGGAAAGATTTCACATAGGTCTAGGAGCCTGGGGTAAGGAGCGCATCTGGACCACCATTCACGGTATGAGGTTTCCTTTTCAGAACGGAGCTCAATTATTATGTTTGTTTCTTACAGTAAATAACCAAATTAATATATTTGTCTCTTTCAGGTGAGAGAATCGACCACGTGTTCAACAAGTGGAATATCGAACAGCCTGACAATGCTAAGGGCATCCAGAACCGAGGGGGTCTCTTTAGGAACGGGAAGTTGGACGACGTCAGTCCAGCAGGAGGAAAGCTTATGTTCGTCTGTGAAAAATCTCCAAAATCGAAACGGTTTGAAGCCTTACCGGTGCACGGAGATATTAACGAGATTGTGTAATGATTGCGACGAATTTCTAATTCTCACAGTTAAGCGGGAACTAAAGTTCCTTTGTCACTGAGATGGTATTTTAACACCTTGTTAATGATGATTAAAATCATTAAATTAACACTGAATACAAATGGAAACATGTTTTCTTTTCTCTTAACCTTCGTCAAATGTTCTACAACAGAACATGGCCTAGAATACACATGCTTTGTAGTTACACAAAACCATGCTTAATTCTAGCAGATGTGTGAATTTCAAAAAAATCTAATCTTCGTGGCTTGGATGAAAACTCCACTGCAGAAAGTGAAAAAACAGACGAAACATTTTTAAACATTTTCTTAATAGAAAATGTAGCACATCACGTGAGGCAATTAATAAATTAGGATTATTATTCGTTAGGATTTTAGAAAATTACTTTTTTTTAAACACTAAATTTGTCAGCGCGGTGGCTGTCCCCAATACGGTTCTGATGGTAAACAAAACTTTTTGTCATTTAGTTTTACGTTTACTTTTATTTATTATGCTAGTTGTTATAGACTGCCTCGTTGGTCTAGTGGTCGCAATCGCTACTGCTGAGCATGAGGTCCTGGGTTCGATTCCCAGGTCGGGCAACGTGTAATTGGGTTTTTCTATCTGGAATTTCTCAGTAGCAGCCCGAAGTCTGGATTTGTGCCCGGTAGATGGCAATAGGCTCGCCCCCTATTACATGAGACTTAAACATAACTGGCGAAATGTGGGTGTGCTATAGGTACTACACCTCTGCCCAACCCTTCGGGGAAACAAGGCGTGATGTTATGTTAAGTTATAGTATTGAAAAACAGTGTTGTGTTATTATACCTACCCAATGAAGTTACATAGAAGTAAAAACAAGTGTTTGCGAAATACACTCATCTCGGTGAACAAAAGTAGCACAGGTATAGTTTGCATACGGCATCTTATGGCCCACCCCCCTGCGCTCACCTAGCTGTAGTCAGTCAACTGAGTCAACCCAGTCAACGCTAAGCGCTCGACACGGAGCAACGGCCGCTACCTCGCTGCGTCTTTCCGCCAAAATTGTAAGTACGAGTAGTTGATTTCGGTGAATCAGGACAAAAAATAATAATTTTAACGCTTGGTGTGATTAACTCGAAACTCAGTACTTATACTTAAAACCAGAAATAAAAAATAAAGTGAGTCATTGTTTTTCAAAAATCTTTCTCTGAAGCAGCACGCAGTAGCGTACTCCCCCCATAACCCCATTATTCAATTTTAAGGGGAGAACTTTACAGAGTGGCTTGATTAACTCAAAAACGGGTATGAATAATCTTTAGTTTAAGATGTGGGAACATCCCAAATGATTTTAAAAATTCCGCCCCTGTGGGGAAAAGAGTTTATAATTTATATGAAAAACCTTATTCCTTTGGTTTATGACCTTGAAACTTGGCAATATTTTCCTGAGTAAAGAAGACTTATAGTATTTTTAAACAACATCTCACAGAGGAATTAGAGAGTGCTAAAGATACTATGTAAAAGCGCCATCGGATTAACTTTAAACTCAGTACTAATGTTTAGAACCAAAAACAAAAAAATACGTAATATATGTTTTTTTTTAAAACAACTCTTAACGGGTTGGAATAGGGTAACAAGGTTTGGATATTACTGCTTACTTCAATCAACTAGACAATGGGTTTTAATTATGTTAAATCGTACAATGGAAATGTAGGTACGAAACGCTTTTTTTAAAACAAGTCTTGTCTTAGTGAAAAGGGAAGACACGGTTTATTTGAAAAATCTTAGTCCACTGAGCAATATTACTAACTTAAAATGAGCCAAAATACTTATTTATCTAAATCTGCACTAATGTAATAATACTAAACACTATATTTTTATTTTATCGTTCGAACTCACTATTCTTTGAAACTACCCGTCGGACTTGAAAAACTATTTTTGCATTTGATAGCCCAATTCTTGAGAAAGGCTAGAGTCTATTTCTACGAGCCGAGCCAAGGCAACAAAGGTAGAAAGAACGCTAAGCGGAAACGACGTATTAGTGCGGGTGGGCGATGCGATGCGATGCGGTGCGTCCGGGATACAAAGGAGGAAAATCTGTTATACATCGACTATAAGTCGATGGCATACTCTTTTTAAAAGGGCTATGCTTAAGGTTTCTCTACGAAATCGACTCAAAAACGAGGAGATACACAGACGTTCGAAGGATTCCAATGTAGCCCAACGTATTAGCAAGTTTAAGTGGCTGTGGGCAGGGCACATAGTGCGTAGAATTGATGGCTGATAGGGCATGAAGAGTTCTCGAATGGAGACCACGTACCCACAAGCACAGCGTATGACGTCCACCGTCATGGTGGACAGACGATCTAATAAACGCAAATTTCGGTTCCAAGAAATAGAATTGCGATGGATCGCTTTATTGTTTTGCTGGCATTTAAAATGAATCTCGAATATTTCGTATGTTTCTAACGATATTTTCATCCCATCCAACAAACATACCAGGCCTTTAAGAAAGTAATGCGAAAAAAAGTTTTTTGAGAGATGGTTAGTAATAGTCTATGAAAATATGATTATTTGTAAGTAAAATAGGCACGTTCCAATTTCAAAATTTCCCTCCATATTGTTTGCGAGCGAATTTAAATAACCGTGTCTTATTAAAAAATGTAATCTGCGCCGGGAACATTTTCGCGCTATGATTTTTATGATTTCAAGTGTCGCTTTTAACCAGACGAAGATGAAGGCCCTTCTAAGGCAACCGTGTATCGTTAGTATAACGAATTCAAGCGCGGTCGACTAACTTGGGATGAAGAAAGAAATGATCGCCCTTTGACAGCTGTTACGGAAGAAAATGTGTTAACAGTGAAAAATTTAACTTTCACGCTGGGTGCCGCACAACCTCACCTATGCTCAGAAGCAGGCTCGAGTGATATGGTGCCGTGACATGTTAAAAAAATTTGAAGTAGGCTCGTCTCGGCGTGTATATGACATCATTACAGGAGTTGAGTCTTGGATTTATCAATACGATCCAGAAACGAAGCGCCAGTCGACGGCTTGGGTGTTTCAAAACGAATCAACGCCTACCAAAGTGTAGCGATCTAAAAGCGGGGGGAAGATTTGATCGCGAGCCATTTCATTTGACTGGCTATTCGGTGTCAATTCCTTTACGGAACCAAAGAAGCATCAACGCTGAATGGTATACTACCAAATGCTGGGCAGAAGTTGGTATGGTTGCTATAGGTGTTTGAAAAGTTGATGCTCAATCAAATGTTACGGCACTTTAATAAAAATTCCATCTTTCATGAACATCAGTACGGTTTCAGTAAAGGGCGTTGTACCACTTACGCCGGTGTCACCCTAATAAAGAACATTTCTAATGCCTGGGGGGGATCACAAGATGCCATTGGAATCTTTTGCGACCTCTCTAAGGCGTTCGATTGCGTAAACCATGAGACACTTCTGCTGAAACTAGAGCACTTAGGGATTAGGAATGCAGCTCTTGATTTGCTAAGATCATACCTGAAAGATAGAAAGGATAAAGAACAAATAAAAGGCATAAACTCATTAGGATCTAAAATGCCAATGGCCGTTCCTCAAGGTTCGATATTGGGTCCATTCCTCTTTTTAGTTTACGTTAATTACCCCAGTTACTTCAAAATCAACCGAAGATGGTGTTATTGTCAGATGAAACTTAATTGATCTTTAAAATAGACCGACGGTTATTGGATGTAATGGATGTGATGGACGTGAATAACTCAATTCTTCAGGTCCAAGATTGGTTTACGGTAAATTATTTGGTACTAAATGAAAAAAAAAACATGTGCATACGATTTAATTTATCTAATGTTAGAAGATGCTAATGTGACATTGCGCGTTTGGTTTTTTCTGCTACTTCCACAGCATTATGTCATATGGCATTTTATTGTGGGGTCGGGCTGCTGACATTGAATCGATTTTTATTTTGCAAAAGAGAGCTGTTAGAGCCATTTACGATCTACGTCGCCGCGAATCTCATAAGGAACTATTTAAGAAGATTAATTTAATGACGGTACCTTGCCAGTTCATTTATTAAAAATTATGCTTGTTTCATCTGCATCTTTTAAATACAAAAGTAACAGACATAATTTTAACAGTTCTGTTAACTGTTTTATCTTGTTCAATAACAGTATATGGTACCCGACGCAGATATATAATAATATAAGGAGAAGAAGAAAACACAAAACTAATACAAAAATATGCGTAACTGAATATTATAATAATTGAATCAGAATCAGAATCCTAATTTTAGAAGTTTATTCGAAGTATTGAACATTGAAACGTCGTTTTTCCTCATATGGAAATCGGAAAACAAACAAATCGTATTTACGACTATCTCGTGATTTAAAAAAAATGACATTATAATTGTTGGGTATTATGAAATTCGGACTTTTGAAAATCGGAACATCGAAATTCGGGATAAAATATTTCGGAGTATTTGGGTGTTCCCGTTTTTACGCAACGCATGAGCTGTTCTCAATGAAACAAATCAAGCAAACTAATGATTTGGGGTATAAAATTGTGTGAATGTATCCAATTCAAAGTAGAGTGTTCAAGATAGATAGTAGGTATTTAATTGAATAAAAACGAGAAATTTTTATTTATATCTACATCCTTATTAAGCATTACTACTTAATAGGATAAATTTGACATTAAATAGACCAGTTTAAAAGTATGGGGTCATAATCATCAAAAGGTCCATCAATGCTCACATAGATATAATTACATGGATATTACTAAACAAAGTCTTCCCAACGCGTCTGTCTGTCTGTCTGAATACGATAAACTCAACACTTCTAAACGGATTTTCGTACGGTTTTTACCAACTGACAGAGTGATTCATGAGGAAGGTTTAAATATTTAATTTATTAAGGTTTTAAGTAAATTTGCTGAAATTTAAGTACGTTCTCGTGAGAAATTTTCCGACATCCACGCAGGCGAAGCCGCATACAAAAGCTAGTGTACAATATTTTTGAGAAGTTAAAATGAAAATAGGTAGTCCTCTGCCCATCAGAAGGACAAAGCAAACAGGCCAATGCGTGGGCGGGGTAGGAGTCATAACAAAAAAAAAAAAAAATGATGACAGATAAACACGTTTACTTTTCAACGTAATTAATGATGCCACTCTAAGCTCACACTGACACAGTCTGCTAAGTTCACGACAGTTGCACGTAGAGCATAGCTCACTTCAGTACAAGACATTACCACTCGGCTGTAAAAGCATGCAGCACACAAACATGAAATACAAATATTTGGCTTTATCATACTTGTTGATAGCGGCGGGTAAGTTTTTAATAATTATCTAATTAAATTAGAACTTTTTGTTAGTAGTTTTGTGAATATGTTTTTTTTTAAGTCTTGATCTGTTTCTTTTAAATAACTTGATAGATAGTATCATACTGTATCCGGGCAAGTACTAATGTGAATATACGATTGAAATGTACTTTCTGAGTGTGTCTTGGACGACACTACTGACATCATTGAAGGGAAGACATTGTGAGGAATTTTGGACAAAGAGTCAATATAAGTCTGAAATCGCCAATCCGTCTTGAGCAAGCGTGGTGATCAATGCTCGTGCCTTCTCTGTATGAGAAGATGCCTTGCCCTGCAGTGGGACAATAGTAGGCTGGTATAATTATTATTATGTAAATGCTGTCCCACCAACGAGAAAGCTTTCAAGTACATAGAAGCTCAATGCACGAAGTTCGACGTAAATCATCTCTACAAAGAAGGAATCAACCATCAACAACGAGATGATATCTAGATTGCATCCAAGGTCTCATCTACAAACAATCTCTGGAGAAATCATGCTTACCTACGAAGCTTACACTGACTCAAGCAGCAATGGAACAACTGGACGACCGACGTTACACACTTACCTTTCCACAACTGACCCGGGCAGAGCTATAATGCGAACGCCAAAAATGCCTTTTACGAACCGAGAGATTCACAATTACCAACATTCGGAATATCACTGAAATATCTGTGAACCTGAACATTATTGAAGAATCCATCCCACATCTAAAAATAAACTCACTTCACCTGAAAAGCCTTCCTGAAATCGAAGATATAACATAACATAACATCACGCCTGTAATCACAGAAGGGTTAGGCAGAGGTGTACCTATACTCGTACAAGGTACAACTCTGCCCAACCCTTCGGGGAAACAAGGCGTGATGTTATGTTATGATGTTATGCGAGTGAAAGTTTTTGTTTTTTTCTTGAACTGTTTTGTGATAAATAACTGTGCCCCTGTTGAAAAGTGAAATATGGACGTATTTTAAATGAGTGAATCAAGCAACCGAAAAGCAACAACTAATGTTACAAGGATTTCATCCAAATAAAGACGGAGGGGGAGTTTTGATAGCCGTTTCAACAAAAATCAACTCGAAACGTATTGACAGGTGGCAAAGTTTATGTGAGGATCTCTGGGTTACTATCGATGTTTCTACAACGCGACAACTAGCTCTCTGTGCAGTATACCTTCCACCACCAGTATGTTTATCAACAATTGAACTTTTTATCGAACACTGTAATAACGTGTTTGAAACAACTAACATCCCAATTTGTATTGTGGGGGACTTTAACTTGGGCACAATAAACTGGACCCCGGGGGCAATCAACAGTTCACTACCCAACACATGTTTAAGACTGTTAGAGTTCATGGAGGTTAGCAAGCTTACACAGCACAATCTTATTAAAAACTGTTCGGCACGTGTTTTGGACCTAATCTTATCTACAATGCCTTCTTGCACAGTGAGTAAATCCACTGTCTCTTTGACTACTGTTGACAAACTCCATCCACCGCTGGATTTTACTCTTTCATTATTGAAAGAAAAAAGTCTGCCATACAATCAACATAACAAGAAGAAAAACTTCCACAAAGCTGATTATGAAAAAATTAAATCCTATTTAAACGAACAAGACTGGGATCAACTATTTGCAAGTCAAGATGATGTAGACGGCACGGTAAATGCATTCTATGACATCTTGAACACTGCCATAAATAAATTTGTTCCAAACTGTAAGCCAATATCCAGTCGCTACCCGCCATGGTTTGATAAATCTATAATAAAATCCCTCAAAGAAAAAAATAAGCTAAGACTGCGCTTCAAGATATACAAGAATCCGCGAGATGAAATAGAACTCAAATTAATTGCGAAACGTTGTCAAAATTTAGCTAAAAGTTTGTACAGCCATTATATGAATAACCTAGAATCGGAAATCAAAGATAATCCAAAACTATTTTGGACTCATGTTAAGGCTAAGCGCGGAGGATCTAGTTCCTATCCACTGATAATGACTGACGGACAGACTACCACGTCTAATGGCTCTACTGTTTGCGACATTTTTGGTAATTATTTCTCATCGGTTTATTCCCCTGAAAATAACACAGAATTTAAGAATAGCTCAAGCTATTTAAACTCACTGGAATCTTATAGCCAGTGCCTAACAACCCCAGACTTGGAAATGGATTCTTTACTCAGAAAACTACAATCATTGAACACTGCCAAAGGAGCAGGACCTGACGGAATCCCACCGCTATTTATTTCTGTATGTGCGCCGGTATTGGTCTCTCCGCTACTAAAAATATATAAAATGTCATTAGCCACCGGATCTTTTCCATCTGAATGGAAAAAAGCCAAAATCGTTCCGGTACATAAGTCAGGCCAAAAAGAGACTATCTCAAACTACCGGCCCATTGCGATCCTCTCCACTTTCGCTAAGGTATTTGAGTCATTGATCTGTCCCCATATCCAACACCATCTCAGGCTTTACCTTAGCGATCACCAGCATGGCTTTGTAGCATCAAGGTCTACCGCCACAAACTTAGTGTCTTTTACAGAGTCCCTGATAGAAACTATTGACTCTAATAAGCAGTTTGATGTGATATACACCGATTTCAGTAAGGCGTTTGATAAAATCTCCCATTCCATACTAATAAAAAAACTGGCAACATATGGTATCACGGGACCCTTGCTGAAATGGCTTGAATCATACCTCGCTGACCGTGAATTTTATGTTGTGGTAAATGGTTTTCGTTCTAACATCAATTATCGCATGACCTCCGGTGCCCCACAGGGTTCCCACTTAGCCCCCATTTTATTTATCATTTTTATAAATGATGTTCCCCACTGCCTTCAATTTTCAAAGTGTTTTTTGTATGCCGATGACTTAAAGATTGCAAGGAAAATCCAATCATCAAATGATATTGCGCTTTTGCAGGATGATCTGAACAGAGTAAATGAATGGTGCAAGAATAATAAAATGGAATTGAACTTCAATAAATGCTACCACCTGTCATTTTCTAGAAAGCTTCACCCCATTCATTCGAGCTACTTTATAGACGAACATAAAATTCATGAAGTAGAAACTATAAGGGATCTAGGAGTTCTATTTGACAAAAAAGTTACTTTTATCCCCCACATCGAAAACACTATTAAAAAAGCTTCCAAAATGTTGGGATTTGTGCTTCGCAATGCCAGGGGTTTTAAACAGATCAACACTAAAATATTGCTGTATAACAGCCTTGTACAAAGCATACTAGAGTACTGTAGCGTTGTATGGAGACCACATTACGCCACTCATAAACTTCTCTTAGAAAGGGTCCAGAAACGATTTCTATGGCACCTTGCTTTTTCCAAAGGAAAAAGCAAGCAGCTGCCCTCCTATGTGTCTCGTCTGCAAACTTTCAAGATGCTTTCTTTATCGACTCGAAGAGAAGTTATTGATGCCCTGTTTCTGTTCAAACTCCTCAGGAAGCAAATAGACTGTCCGCAGTTGCTAAGTCTCGTTAAGTTTCGAGCCCCAAACCGCTGTCCTCGTAAACCCATTACTCCGCTCCACCCGCCTTTGCGTAAAACTGTCCTAGGTGCTAACTCACCTATTCCGAGAATGTGCAATATATTAAACAGTTGTAGTGACCTAATCGATTTACACCATGATAGCATAGGGAAATTTTGTAAATTAATTATTAAATACTACTCGCATAAACAAGGCAAAACCTGAATTGGAATTAAGTTAGGCTACATAATTATTAAACATTATTTACTGGTTTTTAATTTTAATTTCTTATCTAATGTAATTTATTTATAATTCATCACTCTATTTCACAATTTAATTCGATTGTTATTTAATTTAATTTAATTTATGTATGTGGTTTTATGATTTGTTCTCTTTAATTCTAAAATAAAATGCTATATTGCAGTACTAATAATGTAAAATATAATTATAGTGCATGTGGTGTGAGCCTGTAAATAATTGCTACACTTAAAAATGTATATAGTGTACTTTTTAATGGAATGTAATGTGGAAGCAATTGTAGGCTAACCTATTATAAATAAATAAATAAATAAATAAAAGGATTATTCATTCAAAAGGCGAACCAATACCTCACTTAAACACAATAGACAGCAGGTTATGCACTAAGTAGTCTAGATAATTAATTTTAAATTTGAGTGACCAGATGACTACACTTAACATTATGAAATACAACATCTATCTGGTCGGAGGATCCTCCCATTTTCTAAAAGAGTATGAGTGACCTTTACACCATGTTGCTCATATCTCTTCACCATTTATGTACACAATAACATATCAAGGTTGTGTTTTTTTTCATGTATAGTTTTTGTCCTGTATTTACCAGGAGTGCTATTGTCGGACATGGAAATAACATGGAGTCCAAGTAGTTACACGCCCTTTAACACAGACTGCGCCGCTATGACCACCGGTGGAATCGCGAACCAAATATATTTCTCGCCTTGCACGGACTCACTACCCTACATATGCTACAGGAAACTCGACAATCTAACGATAAACCAATGCGGCACCTTTGATTATGGTAAGCAGGCAATAATAGTGCTGTCAATGCCACTCTATCAGAAAGTTCATTGGGTTCAAAAACAAACATGATCCAAACATAATGTCTGGACTTTAAGTAAGACTGGTGTTTTTTTCAGAGTACTCGGATAGTCCACCGACCTCATCTAGTTAACACATAGTTTATTCTGGGGTTTTGCATAGGGTTTTCCCAACCATTTTACATTAATAAATCATTTAGATCGATGTTAGATGGACCGACGACCTTAAAGAGGTGGTTGGGACAGACTGGCTGCAGAAGGCGGAAGGCATGGAAAGGCCCATGTCCAGCAGTGGACTGCGATAGGCTGAGTTGATTGATTGAAATATAATTTGTCATAGTTCTTGAAACAGCTACCTGTATTTCAGAATATCACCTCAATCAACGTACGGGGAGCTGTTACAAGGTCCATCACCAGAAACAGACTTGGTCCAGAGCGTACATGATATGTGCATCTGAGGGGGGGCACCTGGTCATTCTGAACGACAGAGAAGAGGCGCGTATCGTCAAAGACATGTTCCCTGTTCAAGCTGGTGAAGTTAACCCGTGGGAACAATTCCACCTAGGTCTACTAGCCTGGGGCGATGACCGCACGTGGACTACTATTCACGGTAAAATACTATTTTACGTGTAAACCTACATCATGAATATACTTGATCGAAGTTCTAGCCTATAATTTTTCGGGTAGACGCTTGAATCGCTCTTTTGCCTGCTTAACACCGTGCGATCGATATATTTGCCTGTAGCATTCCATAGGTTGAAAGTGGGTTGAAACAACAACAAAGTTATTGGTTACATACGTTTTATGAGTAACCATGGAGTTTCTTGCCGGCTCTTCTCCATGGGAAACGACCAATTGGAACCGTGCACCTAGAATCTGACGTTTCATAAGTGCCCATGTAGGTCTATGTGAAATAAAATATTTTGATTTTGATTTTTATTATAACACTCGCAATCGGGGTGCGTTTTTGTTGACCAGCAGCCTAATTACGTAACACATTTTCATCAAATGATCGAGAATCTTCGTTTAGACCGCACTCTGCTTGATTTTACGACTTACGTATAGCGTAACTTCACTAACATATGAAACCAATTCTAGTCTGTTTGAGACGACATAGAGTGAACGATATGCCGGGAAAAATTGGGCAAGCGCCTTTTTTTCGAATTGTGTAACCATTATGACACGTGAAAATTGGTTTGGATCACTGACATGAAACCAACTATAGTCGCATTGAAAGCGAAGTCGACCTTCTGGCCGCTTTCGTTTTCCGATCCGCATATTTTTGGATTTAAACGTATTATCTCCCTACATAATTCGAAAACATGTAAGTGGTAGTCTTCCTGATAAATTGTGAATGTGATTTAGTGTAAAACCTAAATGATAAATCAATATTAGTGGTGTTTTAGTTATCGAGTCGGCGAGGTGGATTTCTTGGAATAATTGTACGAAAAATCTTCTGATAAAAGTGCTTACAACATATACTAAAGATACATATCATTATATTTCAGAAACGAGGTACTTTGGTGACATTTTAACGAAACAAAATACTTACGTACATATACGAGATATAACGTAACAAACTTATCATAGGCGACAAGCTTAGATAGCAACCCAGTCGACAACTTCATTGGAAAAGCCAGAAGCACTGAGAACATAGACACCATAACTATTCCACACCATTGAATGTTCAAGGTAATAGCAATATTATTTTCTTTACATGTGTTGAACAGTGAATGTGCCCAATATTGGAATGTAAATATTCTATCTTCAAAGAAGCAACAATGTTGTTGTTGTTACAAACATTGTTTGATAAGTAGGTAGGTACTGGATAATACAAAAATAGGTAAGGCACCACCAAACCTCTTTGTATCAACCTAACCAATTTATTAAATATGTATTTTGTCATAACCATATAGGATGTACCTAATGTAAATACTCAAAATCTATTTTGAGGATTTAAACATTTAATTCTAGCACCGCTATGATAGTCATGAAGTTCTCTAAATATGGAACTACCTATATTAAGGAATTTATTTTATGGAGCCCCTTCAAAATACTCTTTTGCGTAGAATTGGTTTTGCTTGATACCGCATTGAGTAATGTATATGTATTTATACTTAGATATATTATAATATCCTAGGCCATCCACCTTTTCAACTAATAACAGAGGTTAGACAATTAATTATAGAATTGTAGGCACCAAATTATTGTATATAGCAGAATATTACTGTTCTGTAGGTAGATTGTGCATTGAAGTGTCTAAGGGAGAGGCCTATTAAACTTGTGGATTGATTAGGATTTACTAATCCTTTTTGGTGTTCTTTCAGGTGTCAATCTAAAAGAGGTATCTACATTATTCAGGAAAATAACTCTCTCAGCGCTTACAGCAAGCAGAAGCAACACATTCACAGATCGTTTTTTAGCAAGCAGAAGGTATACAACTTATCCATGATGACTTCTATGAGATTAACAACTTATCCATGATACATTAGCTGCCAAATTCCACCAATCCATGCAATATATTTGTTCCAATTTCATATTGCCTCATGTCCAAATATTTCATGTTAAATGTGAATAATTGCTATTTTCATGAAGATTGTAATAATATAATAAAACAGTTTTTTTCTCTGATTTACCTTAATTTATTTGTTTCCATTTACCTATATCTATTGAATAATAGTTCATTTAGCTAAATACCCCTTTTTTATAATTAGTATAACAATAAACACTTTCCTTTATTTAAAACAAAATTGTAAGTACCTGTTTTCTTAAATAGTTCATCCAAAGTAATTTTTAAAAGTTAACACTGTTTTCAATGAACACAATAGGTACATATGTATGTTTACATAGCTGTCGTGCAGACCACAATCAATAGCATTCTAATAAAAACGATGAATAGCTTCTATGAACAATTCAGTTTCTACGTTAAGCAGTAGAAGTGTGTGTACAAAGTAGTAGCAGTAGTAGCAGTGATGTCAGAAGTAAACAGCAGCAGTAGCCGAAGAAACAGCAATGGGACACCATCATTCATGCTGCCTTCTTGTCTTTGAAGGTGAAACACCCTGGGAACTTTCCTACAGTTAGAAAACAAAATCAAATTATTTTCTGTTCAAATAAAGTAGATGCCCAGTTTGCCAACAATGTATATGGCTGAACAAAAGCCGAACAAGCTGAACATATGCCTAGTCCTTGCTGTGGGTTGTATTACGTCTTCTTTATTTAGAGCCAATTATTCAGTCTCCAGATGTTTTTATTTAACATAACACTAAATTAGAATAGTAAACATAAAATATGTGATGTGACTTCATAAGTAGATAGTTCGCCCAAGGAAATATATTCACAATAATGTGAGTTGCCGCTTGATTCATAACTGTGTCAAAAAGCTTACCTTCAATTATTAATACAGAAGATTAGTTTTCCATGTCCTGTGCAAAAACGTCTTTATAAGGAGTTCCCCCATATGTCAACTACATTATTGATGGTATTTGTATTCCATTCTTGTAAGTTTTAGCACCATCTGCAAAAATATTTTGATTAATTTTTGTAGTTGTTATTATAGTTTGTTTCAGTACTTATGTGCAAATAAAAACATCAATTTACAATTTCAGTTGTTTAGTGAGTTTGAAGGCGATATACAAATTAACAGTCATTATTTTATCTGCAACAAACAGCTCACCCCACATAGGTTACTAACTTGTGTCTACACTGTAGACTGACCAATTAAGAACCTCTATCTACATAAATAAATAAGATATGAAGGTACACTCCTACACACGTTATTTCTTTATATATTGGCATAGGTACTTACTTGTAGTGATGATATTGACATAAGTACTTTTCGCTGTGGAGTGTGTGGTGTGTGCAGCCAGTGCAAAACGAAGACAGAGCCATATCAGGCCTAGCCCCTAGTCCTTGCCAAAACGTTTTCAGCGATACACACACAAAACAAGAATACAAACTGTAACATAGGCCAACATGTATATGTACCTATAGGAATAGTAAGTAAATATGATTCTGTGTCTCATTTTAAATTATTATATGTGTTGAACAATAAAAAACAAGTTTCGTATTTCAAAGCAAATTAATGCGAATCGTAAATATTAAAAATAACTTTTATCAATGTTGCCAACTTTTTTTCCCGAGTCCACTTGGGCCGTAGGGCTAAACTTGGAGAACTACTTACGTTATATAATATCACAAATAAAATTACTTGAAAAAGTTAGTGAAGATGTTTGGATGTTTGATGGATACACATTAATGGCAAAAAACTGTTAAATTTTTATCCTGGAAGTATGTTCCGTGTTTTTTTTATAAATCGAAATGACGTTGTTTTCGATCTTTACACGGGCGCAGCTTCTTATAAAATTCTTCTCTATATTCGTCATGCAAACTCAAACTCAAACTCAAAGCATTTATTTCAAATAAACCAATTACAGGCACTTTTGAATTGTCAAGGTCGGTCGGTCAGAAAAATGAAGCTAGTTGCCCATTCCAAAGCGTAGTAGGTACCTATGGAGAAGAACGGGCAAGAAACTCCACGGACACTCTTTTAAATCAAATTATGTTTACAATAGATTGGTTACATCATTCATGTTGAAATTATGCATGTGAGAACGATGCAGAACGTTAAAAGCGTCCGTTATTTATATGAAAACAATTCGAAAATAAAATTTAATTAAAATACGCCGTGGCAGCTAAGAGATGACCAGTCTCAACTGACGGCGCCCGTTCACGAACATGACGCATGGATTAGCACCATTCAACTCAACCATTTTGAAGGGAGCTAAATGATCCAACACACGCGCCACCATCAGCGAAACACTAAAGTGAGCATGACATACTCTCAGCCGCCAGGATGCTAAACAGTCTTTACAAATCAGCGTTCATATCCGAAGTAGTTTCGGCATTTGAAATAAATAAATGGCAAAATTTCTGACAGGTTTTAGATAAACAATAGTTTTAGTAGTTGATTGTAGTATTTTCTACAAAGTCTTATCCACCATAATTTTGTCTGCCGACCGCCCTAGTACGGGTGTCCAAAACTCCTTGTTTCAGTGGAAGTCCCACTAATTTGACAACACTGCTTTTCTACGATTTTGTCATTGGCCACAGATAACTAAAACGTGAAGAAAAGTACGTTTCGTTGCGTATTTCAATTTTGGTAGTTTATGGTAGAAATTGTTTTATTTATTGGGTTTTAATTTTTCAGCCATCATTGTACATTTTTATTTATATGCATTAGTAGACGGCCAGTTGTGGTTAAAACAAAATTAAATTGTAGCAAAATTATTCGGAAGCGAATAACTCCTTTTCGATGAAACAAAACGCGAGATAGAGCTATAAATGAAACACATCCCTATACAATTTGGCAGAATTGAGATCATTTTTATTACACAATTCCAATTATAGGAAACGATTAAGATCGCAATTTGTTTCATTTCAGAATCGCATTCAAAAACAAAATGTGTTACGCAATTAGGGTGCAGATCTATAAACGTAAACGAAACAAAAGAAGAATTTGAGGATCGTAGGGAGTGGCGATCTATAGTTTAAAAAAGGCGTATAGAAAAAAGGCGTGAATTTATGTAATGTTACGTGTAGATCTGGTACAATAAAAGTAAAGAAGTTAGGAAAAGAATTTGATTGGGTAACGTTTCGACATAACGTAATGTGTGTTTATTAGTGGGACAAATTGGGCTAGTTAAATACTCGTATATATACTAACTAGATTTGTTACCTCTTTCAGGTGAAAGAATCGAAGACGTGTTCCACGATTGGAACCCGGGCCAGCCTGACAATTATAATGGCGATCAAGATCATGCCACTCTACTCAGAGCCGGCACTTTGGATGACGGCAGTCCTAATACCAGAGCTATGTTCGTCTGTGAGAAGTCTCCTGATTCAAAACGGTTTGAGGCGTCACAGCTAGCCATTGACGAGAGGTTGCAATAAGCCTCAGCGCCACTAATAACTATATAGATTTTTGATAAACATTTATGAAATGACTGAGTTATCTTTCCGCGACTGCTTCTCTCCGTCTCCTTTCCTCCTCATTAGGTTAGTTTATTTTTTGCCTTGACGATGTGTTTCATCAGTAAATGATTAACTAGTGGAATGTGGGTTGGAAATACTAAACACCTTCGCCTCAAACTTCGGAAACATCAGGGTGCTGTTCTGTAACGTGTTTATACCTGCTTTAGTCACGCGTTGACGCAAAATTTATTAGCTCAATAGTACTGTTTTGGCTAAATGTCACATCAGCTGATAAAACATTTCGCAGACACTTTACCCAAAACATAGATACTATTGTGTATGACGGACATTTTGAAAATGTTTGTTCACAATTAATTAGCCCGCCACCCAGTCCGTCAGACCTTCTCTAGTTAAAACAAAAAAAATGTTTGATATGAAAAAGTGTTTGTACAAACCTACTTACAGAAATAAAATCATTTTTCATTTCTGCGCCGGGAACATTTTCGCGCTATGATTTTTTACGATTTCAAGTGTCACTTGAAACCGGACGAATCGTACGAAAGAGTTACGTATCAAGAGATTCAGCACATATTGCAGGTTGGATCGGGAAGCCTGCACGAAATTCTACACGTGCATCTTCGCGTGAGTAGGATAGTTACACGCTGGGTGCCGCATAACCTCACCGATGCGCCAGTCGACGGTTTGGGTGTTTCAAAACGAATCAACGCCTACCAAAGTGAAGCGATCAGAAGCGGGGGGAAGATTTTGATCGCGAACTTATTCAATTTGGCTGGCTACTTGGTGTCAATTCCTTAACGGAATCAAAGAAGCATCAACGCTGAATGGTATACTATCAAATGTTTGACAAAAGTTTTCTCTGTTGTGAGCAACAAGCGACCAAACACAGGGCTCCGCGGGCTACTGCTCCACCGCGACAACGCGCCTTCGCACTCCGAGCTCAAAACGAGGGACTTCCTGGACAGCACGCCGGTCAAACTCCTGGGTTTCCCTCCTTACAGCCCTGACCCACCGTGTGATTTCTCTTTATTACCGAAAATAAAAAATCAGCTCAAAGGGATACAATTTTCTTCGCGGAAGATACGCTGTCAGCGTTCGAGCAGGCTGTAAACGAGGTGTACGGCGGACTGGAAAAAGTGTTTCGAAAACTTTTTCAGACGCATGCATCTTTGTATAGAGGCTAGTGGAGAGAACTTTGAAAAAAAAAAAAACCTAGTTAAAATTTATTTTTATTTTCGCAAATCTATCTGAATGGCCCACGTACTTATTAAAAGAAAAGTGTTTCCCTACTTTTCCCTCGTCCTTTAGTTGCGCAGTCACTAAATAAAAACTTAAGGTTGATAGTTTTAGTGTTCTTCTTAAAATAATTATTGAACCCGGTTTGAACTACCGAAAAGAACTACTATTATGCATTTATTATAAAACTTTAAATCATAAAAATAATGTACAAATATACTATTAATTAAAAACTAAATTCACAATAAAATATACAAACATAACACCTAATTTTAACTTAATTATAACATAACATAACATCACGCCTTGTTTTCCCGAAGGGTTGGGCAGAGGTGTACCGAATAGTACACCCACATTTCGCCCATGTAATAGGGGGCGAGCCTATTGCCATCTACCGGGCACATATCCAGACTTCGGGCTGCTACTGAGAAATTCCAGATAGAAAAACCCAATAACACGTTGCGCGACCTGGGTATCGAACCCAGAAGCTCATGCTCAGCAGTAGCGATTGCGACCACAAGACCAACGAGGCAATTATAACACAACACCCTAAAAGTCGCCAGACTAAAGTCGTTCAGTGTACAAGAAAACAAGTCTGTTCTATCGGCTACCAGCTGCTGAGTGTGCACAGCGCACGCGTCAGCAATGCGCCCTAAAGCAGATTGGTTCGCGAATTTTAACCCTCAATACATGGAACAAGTATGTGGCTAGTACTAGTTCTTGCTTAATTTCTAATGTATAGTAAACAACCATTCCCAACAGCGTTGGATACAACAATGGGTATCCAGGATATACTCCATGTAACCTCAAATACATAAACCTAAACACTTATTTTGTATCCGCTCTAGCATCGTACTGTATTTAGCTTCACTAGGACTCCAAATACCTGCGTTGTACTCCAAGTGGCTCTATACCAGTGCTAGCGCTTTAAGAGCCTTGTACGAAACAAGGCTCTTAAAGCGCTCATAATAGAAAATTCATTTGCATTTTTTTTCAAATATAGCTTATTTTCCTGGCTCCACTTAGTGACCCGATCTAAATCGTGCTGTGGTATGTCATACTTTAGTGTGTTTAGCTTTTTGCTTTATTACATGAATCAGCTTTAGGTCATCCAGCTACACCCAATTGCTTCTTACTATAAAGACCCTACAGCTACAAACTATACATAGACACACTCACATATCCTACACTCACTCACTACACACACACACTCAAACCCTACATTTATTCACCTCACCATACAGTTAAACGTTTCTCATTTTGTGATTTCTTTACTAAATTTATATCCTGTTTTTTTTATTTTTTTTACACCATTTGCTAATTGTTAAAACGTCCTATATTAAAAAAACAGAAAATAGTAGGCAAGTTGACTCAGTGACTACTTTCGGTAAGTCGTCCACCACAAAGACAAAAAAGTAAGGTTCCTTTTGTAATAATTAATCAGTAATCTTTGGCGCGGTTGAACAAGAGGAGTCGCCATAACCACGCCGACAACGGTAAGTAACTTCATGTTACACATTTCTGCAGACTAGAGTAGTCTGGTCCACCACCGAGCGGACCATCCTGCATTTGTTTCAGGTTCATGGATTGTGCAGAGGCAGCGCCCGCATCACCGCCTCAGCCTCGTCCTCCACCACCACCACCATCACCTCGTCACCCTCGCTAGTGCCTGAGAGATGAGGATTTATCCCTCATCCTCAATTACGGTATGTACCTACTGATCATGACCCTCCCATGACTCCCATGGGGCCATCACCAAACTTCTGGTGTCCACCAGACTCAAAACAATCATTTGTTACAGGAAGCGACGCAGGCTTTGACGACGATGGCGAAGAGGATCAGGTGTTGAATTATACGGTGGCAAGGGTGTTTTGGACCGCCATGGAAACTTTTTAAACGAGTTGAGTTCAGATGTGACAATATTTGCCGTAAACACATGTTGTATCCGTTTTATGTCATCTTTGTACAATTTACTTGTGCATTTGTACTGAAATTGTTAATTTTGGTTGTTGATTTCTGTATTTTTTTTGTATGGCAGCATGCCTTTTTATTGTGCTTATCGACTTGTAAATATCTTCAAAATGTAGAATCAGTATTTATATTTAAAAGAAACAGAACAGAACTAAAACTATGATGCAATGTTTGAGAGCATGTTTAAAGCACTCAAGTTTCAAGGGTTCATTCGGATAGCCGTAACTTTTAAACAAAGAACTTGTAACAGCTGCGCAGGGGGGGTAAAGTTGCCTTTACGTACACAGCAACATTTTTAGGTGCGCCATCTAGTAATCTGGTTCTGTAAATTTAAGGCAAATAATTCACAAAGCACTCAATAGAGGTCTCTACAAAACGACTTATACTTGTTGTTTAAAATTGCTATTATGACTTCTTATTTATTTTCAATAAGTTTAATTGTAATTGTTAAGTTAAATGTAAGACTTAAATTTAAATTACGGGCAGATGTACTTTTTTTGGGTTTTTCGATTCATTTATTCGATTGCTATTAAAAAATCCAAATGTCAAAATTCGAAACTGTCAAAAGAAAGCAAAAAATTGCCGATACGTTTTGTAATTTGCAAACGTGAATATATATTCGTATTGAATATTCTTAAGAAACTTTGTTTCATTAAAAACTAAATTAACCTTTACAAACTATCTATAAGAATAAATGTGCACATTTTCCATGCACAAACTATTGTAAAATTAATTTCAAGCTACCAAACATGGTTTTACATGAATCAATCTACAACCATGGAAAACATTATGCAAAAGCAATGAAATGAAAATAGTATAGAGTACAAGTAATATATGTATATAAAAGGATAATAGTATGGTTAGTTATGGAACATGAAATCCAGGTGGCGCTACTTGTGACAGGTTGGCATAAAAATCCCTTGAGATGGCACTCTATACCAGTATTATAATGATGCTCTGTGCAGCTGCGACTCTGTCAGCGTTAAGTAGTTGAGTCATTTGTTTATTTAAGATAACATTCCAAACGATTGGGCAGAGACTATTCTCGCAATCGAACATTGAACAGACCTTTTTTTCGTATGTTTTTATGACGTCTAAATGATGTCATGTTTTTGTGAAGCTTGTATCTTTTGAAAAATTAATGAGATAGTGTGTTTTTTCAGTGAATATTGTGAAATGGTGTATATTCATGTAAATTAAACAAAAACTTTGGAACATAACTGTTTATTTTTTTAATTATAATGATCTTTACACAAAAAACTGGGTAAAAACCCCTTACACTGAATAAAAACTAGAATTACTAATACATTGCAAGGCAAAACTGGGCTTATCTGTACATAATCTGTTAGGTAATTTAATAACGATTCTAAAAACGTAACTTTTACACACCTCCCGTACATATTTACGGAGATATCGTCGTTTTAATCAGACGCGTCATTTTGCGCCAGACCACCAACGAAGTATTCGACCCACTTCACTTATCTGTCAAAAATGGCGCGACGCTTGAGTGGAGACAGTCAATGGTGGAGCAGTTTAGAGTAGTCTGGTTGATGTAATGGAGATGGGGGAGCCGCCGAAGATGATCGTGATGGCGGTCCCAACATCATGAACCTGGAACAAAAGTAGTGTTGTAGTACCTATAAAAAAAACGCAAAAAAAAAATACCCCCATATTTTTTTTATTACATAACCTCCTTATTTTACAGTCGGTAAAAAAAAATGTTAAATCCACACATTCCGCTAATCCGCGAATCGCCGGGGTGTCAGATCGATCCGATCGATCCGTTTTGATCGTAATTTTTTTCAAAATTTTTGTTTTTCTTCAAATCAATTTTACGATAATTCCTTACGTTTTTAGATAAAACAAATGCATGACATCAATAATACGATACATAAAGACGTACGTAAGAGCAACAGATTGATCACATAGTAGATTAATTAGTCGTAATACGGAGAAATACGAAGCAGCACGCGGCGAAAGGGCGGCAAAATGGCTAACGGTGTTTTGTAAATCACAATTTACGTCCAAATTCTATACCTAATACACATTGTTAGCACTAAAAACTGTTTATTACTTACCGATCCATAGTAAAAGATACTCGTATTCGCTCCGTAGGGCTCCTGTGACACAAATTTACACTCGTAACACAATGCCTTGCGCGCGCTGCCGCTCTCGGATTTGCACTAACGCAGGCGCTCTGGAAATTTCTCTGTCATCTGTCTCGAAGCGTTCCGGGGCAGCGGCTATGCTATTATTTAGCATGATTCGTTCATAATCTATGCTCTGAGCAAGTTTCAACGCTTAAAGTATCGTTTTTCATTAAGAATTTACGCCATTTCCGACACTGTGTATTTAGGATCGATCGGATCGATCTGACACTCAACACATGACGTAATCGGATCGGTTGGATCGAATTGACATCTGAGGGGATAAACATACTTTAAGCAAATTATAGAATACGAATAATCAAATAGTCTTTAGAGATTCCTTGTGAGGTATTTCACCTAGTAATTTAACAAATAGGACGACAACACAATCGAGCTTTTACGAGAGGTTATCCGATAACATTGTCGTAATTTGAAAATATTTCGACTTTATCCTAAAAGCTTTCACGAGAGGTCAGCTACGGATTTAACAGTTTCGAGCTTAACACTACGCATTTGTTGCTTAGATGACTACGAAAATCGCTCCAGCCGAGCACGTTCAAGAAGCCCGCTCCGCGGTGACATGCACTAGATCAGTCGACTAAAACAAGGACGCGCGCTGTGGTGGCACAGACTAAAGTAGCCAGGTTGTGACGCATGTCTGTTGTGACGTTATTTACGATTAATATTCTGTATTTTAAGCATTCATTGCACAGTGTGTACTAAATGAAATAAGAATGCTATAAAATCGCATTTCCCTACACTGTCCGTTTTCGAGAGCGTGGCGACCGGTCGACATACATTTTGCCAAGCTCCGGAGACCTATCTCTTCTATAATAAACTTGTACAGCCTGGGAATGAGCATGAATAGGTAAGTAATAAACAGTTTTTAATGCTTACATTGTGTATTTGTTAAAGATTTTGGATAGAAATTGTTATTAACACAAACACCGTGAGCTATTTAGGCGCCATTTTACTACAGCCGGCGTTGCATTTCCCCGTATTACGATTAATAATTAAATTTTGGTCATCAAGCTGTCGCTACTACGTACGTCGTTATATATCGTATTATTGATATCATGCATTTTTAACTGATAACGTAAGCAAATAGCGTAACATTTATATGAAAAATACGCAACAAAAAATCAGACTGATTCAGTCTGCGCCACCAACAAGATTTTTTGATGTAAATCCGCGATGATCGAAATGTGTAGATAAGAAGGTTAATCCTTAAGAAAAAACTGCTTTTGTTCCAGGTTCATGGATTGTACTGAGTTAGCGCCCGCATCACCGGTGCACCTTCGTCCGCCACCAACACCTCTTCGCTCTCGTCAGGGCCTGAGAGATGATGAACTAACATGTCTTTTTTCTTCTTTAATATTAACATCACATACTTAACATCACGCCTGTAACCCCAGAAGACCCCAGGTTTGGCAGAGGTATACCTATAGAACACCAACATTTCGCCAGTTATGCTTAAGTCCCATGTAACCGGGCACCAATCCAGACTCCGGGCTGCTACTGACAAATTCTAGATGATATAATATATACATAATAGATACTTATATACTTTAATAAATACAAACTCAAACTCAAACTCAAATCATTTATTTCAAATAAACCCATTACAGGCACTTTTGAATTGTCAAGGGGTCGGTCAGTCAGAAATATGAAGCTAGTTGCCCATTCCAAAGCGAAGTAGGTACCTATGGAGAAGAACGGGCAAGAAACTCCATGGACACTCTTTTAAATAATATGGTTACAGATTTTTTTTTACATCAGTCTTGTTGAAATGAAACATGTGAGAACGATGTAGAAAGACCCGTAATAAAAAACATAAAAATCTGAAAAGAAAAATTAAAAAAAAGCCGTGGCAGCCAAGAGATGACCAGTCCCCACTGACGGCGCCCGTTCACGAACATGACGTATGGATCAGCACCATTCAGCTCAACCATTTTGAAGGGAACTTAATGATCCAACACACACGCCACCACCAGCGAGACATTTGAGTGAGCGTGACATACTCTCAGCCGCCAGGGCACATTCAAGTCAATGACAGACGTGCCCAGTATAGGGTAGCTTTATAGTAGGTACTACAAAGTGCTCACACGTGTGCTTTGCAAATATACAATACTAAAAGATTGAATTTATACAGTGCAAAGATAGTTCTTACAGTCTTCAGCAGCTCCAACAATATTTCCGAATGCTAATCAATTGTTTAGGCGCCCTTGTGGAGCAGAACCAGCGTTGAGCCAAGCATTTTTGTCAGAGATGTAATCCTCCAACTTATAATATGCTTGGCTACATTAAATTATAATAATAATGTATGAAAGTATATCGGGGTAGGCCCTCTTCAGCGATATTACACTTGCACTTTGTAAGTAGGCGTGGATTGTGGGCGAAGAAAATAGAGATACTAGTTATAGCACAATCACTATATTTCACTCACAATTTCTTATAAAATAATCACCACGAAATAACCTGAAGGCAGAGGTCCGACATATTAAATGAAAGTATGAAATAACCAGTTCAGCTTACCAATCTGCATGCTTGCAGATTGGACAGTTTACATGAAAATGTGAACAGTATACATGAGGTTCGTGCAATACCTGCCCTTTCATCAAATCACTTTCCCATACTTTTAACAGTGAATGGTCAATGTTCTTGCAAACCAAATTCCAACCACTACCGATATTGTGCTGCTGACTGGGATAAACACCGTTGTCCTTTCTTGACCAAAAGTTTTTGCTAAACTCGAAGGTCTTTAAAGCCGAACCGGAAATCAACTACGCCATAAACTACCTACGTGATTGTCTTACTGCTGCCAGAGATAAATTTATTCCTAGTAAAGTACACGTAAATACTTGCACAAAACTTCCTAACTCCGTCGCAAAAATCATCAAGTGTAAAAATCAACTTCGTCGAAAGGAAAAAAAAGTATCCGTTGCAGAAAAAAGACTGCTACGATCGGCTATCAATAAATTAAGACATTTGATTAATTTGGCTAAAATAAATGGAACACCAAACTTTCGAAAGTTGACAATCCTAGCAACGATATTTGGCGATTAGATAAGTCGTTGAAACCCTAGATCAGACTCAATACCTCCACTTAAAACACCTGAGGGCACTTTTACAACCAACGTCCCTGAACAATGTGATGCTCTTGCAAGATGAACAAACCTGACTCGTGACTGGTTAAGCGATAGTGTCGATAGGGAGTCAGTCAGCAACTACTCACTTAAACGATTATGTTATAGACGAATTACACCACCCTGTGCCGCCAATTGAAGTCTGGAAAGTTAAACGTAAACTCAAGACCAGAAAGGCTCCAGGTGATGACGGTATACACATCATTATGCTCAAAAATCTGTCACAAAAGTCTGTTGTGTTTATCAGAAAAAAAAAGTGTTACTGTTGCTTTATTTTTTAAGTTCTACAGCTATATATATTTTATGTCAATAAACAAACTAAAAAACTAAACTAAACTATTGTAAGATAACAACCCATTCGACTTAGCATTGATTGACTGTATTAATAATAAATACAGTTCCTGTGTATAACTACAGAGTTATCGTCGTTTTAATCGCAAGCGCCGTTTTCGCGCCAGACTGAAGTAGCTCCCCCAATGCGCACAATTGGCCAAAATAGCCGCCACCTCGCAGCCGATTCTCAGACCACTGGTATAGTATCACTACTAGCCCCACTATACGCAATTGGGTAAGAGGCTATTCCATACCTTTAACCAATGATCCTGTTCCACAGAAAGGTGGTTACCTTTCTGTGGAACAGGATCATTGGTTGGAAGCTTATTTCCATAGAAATTGACAAATTGTTACAATTACGTGCTATACAAAGGTATGCAACTACAGAGGGCCAGTTTTCAGTATATTCTTACACCCTAAATCAGATGGTTCCTGGAGATTCATAAGCTTAACAAATTTGTCTCTTCTCCACAGTTTTAAATAGAGGATTTAAGAACAGCAACAAAACTTATGACCCCTGGATGCTTTATGGCCACAATTGATCAGAACAATACATATTGTTTGGTATCAATAAAATAATCTGATAGGAAATATTTACGTTTCTTAATCCAAGACAAATTGTATGAATTCAAATGCCTTCCCTTTGGTCTTAATACAGCACCATATCTTTACTAAAGTCATGAAACCAGTAATATGTCACCTGAGGTCTTTACGTTTGTTGTCTTTCATTTACTTTGATGATATTCTCCGTCTTGCCAATTCATGTGAAAAATGTGTTTACTAATAAGAAGTTATTAGAAAGTGGGATTCATAATTAACATAGACAAAAGTTGCCTCCAGCCTAAACAATACTCTCAGGTATCTAGGGTTTATACAAAATTCTGTTCAGTTCTCCATAAAACTTCCACAGAAAAGAAAAGTATATGTAAAACCTTAGCAAGAGTCAAGTCTAAACAGAGAAAATAATTGAATTCTCTCAACTCCTAGATACCCTTGTAGCTGCATGTCCGGCTGTACAATATGGCTGGCTTTATACTTATGTTATGGAAAGCTATAAAACAATATCCCTAAAAAAAAAACTATGAGGCATACCTTTCAGTATCAAATCAGATTTGGAATGGTGGTTATCCCATATCATTAAATTATATAATTTAATTTTTATCAGGCTTCAGGGACAGGTTGGTGTTTAGTCTGTAACGGTGTTACAACTCATGGTCCCTAGACAGTTGAAGATAAAAGGTTTCATATAAATTACCTGGAACTACTAGCAGCATTTAAAGGGTTTAAAAATATGCATCTGAGCTAAGATGTTGTGAAATTCTACTTAGAATAGACAACACCATTGCTATAACCTATGTTTATATAATGGGGGGCACCCGCTTTCGACATTTAAATAGTCTAGCGCGAGAGTTATGGCAGTGGTGTGAGGAAAGGCAATTATAGGTGTATACATACTAGATTATTCCGAAAGACAACGCTGTGGCAGATAGAGAATCGAGACGTTCTCATTCTGAAATTGACTGGGCACTATGTGACATTGCATATGAAACAATTATAAATACATTGGGTGAACCCCAGATTGATATGTTTGAGGTTGCGGATTTTGCAATTAATACATTGTACGACCAACGAACGGTCTTACGGTCGTACAATGTATTAATTGCAAAATCCGCAATTAATATAAACTGAAGGTCAATCGTTAACTCAATACAAAACAATGTGATTCATACTATTGGCTCAAAGGTTACTTATAGGTACAGCAATCGGTTGTTTCTGTTTTCCTTGCCAGTCTTGCAGAAATGATCCATAAAATCGAACAAGCGCGCCGAAAGGCCACTTCGAATATCCGTAAATTGATGTCATTAATGTGTTATTAACCAATTTTGAGACCTAATGTTGTCGTTTCAACTGCTTCCACAACATTATTATTGTAGTGTACCTTCATTTAGGCTCATGCTAGGAATCCGTTGACAAAAATGTATAACTTGGGTTTTTCTCTAGTATAAACTGGACTCACTAACATTAACTGATACCACTTTACATCGGTTATCAAAACAAACTCTGTTGTTTCATAGAAAGGTATAAATGTATGACATTTTATTTGTTTTTAACTAGTTAACAATCTCTATACAAAGTTTGATACGTATGAACCAGTTTTCCAGTCCGCCGTAGACACCTCGTTTACAGCCTGTTTGAACGCTGACAGCGCATCTGCCGGCGATTAAAATTGTATCCCTTTGAGCAGTTATTTTTTTCGGGAATAAAAAGAAGTGATACGGTGCTAGGTCAGGGCTATAAGGAGGGTGATCCAGGAGTTTGACCGGCGTGCTGTCCAGGTAGTCCCTCGTTTTGAGCGCGGTGTGCGAAGGCGCGTTGTCGTGGTGGATTGGTAGCACGCGGAGCCCTTTTGTTTGATCGTTTCTTGCTCACAACAGAGAAAACTTCTGCTTAGCATTTGGTAGTCCCATTCAGACCATTCAGCGTTGATGCTTCTTTGGTTCCGTATAGGAATTAACACCAAATAGCCAGTCAAATTAAAAAGCTCGCGATCATAATCTTCCCCCGCTTCTAGATCGCTTCACTTTGGCAGGCGTTGATTCGTTTTGGAACACCCCAACCGTCGACTGGCGCTTCGTTTCTGGATTATATTGATGAATCCATGTCACCTGTAATGATGTCGTAAACACGCCGAGACGAGCGTGTTTCAAATTTGTTTTTCATATTCTGAGCATCAGTGAGGTTGGAGGATAGTTTAACGCTGGGTGCGTTAAACTATCCTCCTCACGCGAAGATGCACGTGTAGAATTTCGTAAAGGCTTCCCAATCCAAACTGCAGTATATGCTGAATATCTTGTTATGTAATTCGCCTATCGTCTTGGATTAAAAAGACTTGTGAAGGAACATTACTTGTCGTTGTGATCTTGTTCTCGTTTATTTGTAACTATTTATAAACTTCATTTACTTTTGTTGCTTATATATTTAGTGTGTATGTATCTGTTATTTAAGATATGTATATTTTGTATAATAATTTTTGCACCAACAACATCCCAATTTTATGTCCAGACAAATCACTGTCCTGGTTATATCTCTGAAATCCCTTAATGATTGTTTTCGAGATTTAGCATAGAGTTACGACTATTTTTTGGAATTGAAACCAAGTCGATCCTCCCAGCCGTTTGCTTGCACTGAGGTGAAGATTGTGTGAAGACGTTCACCCCACCATCCTCACTAACTTATAGCTATAACTTCGGAATCATAATGCAATTTTTTTTCATCTTGGTGACTATTTATGATTATTTATGACTGTGTTTTGGCGTTTTCCAAATTGATTTTCATGAAGTTTTTAAAGGTGAGGATTGTGTGGTTAATGACACCACACTACAAGGTTGAAGAAATATAATTCCCTAAATGGATGAAAATAAAAAACACTGCGGTGTGTATAGGTGCACCTCTGTCTTACTCTTCAGGAATACAGGCTAATTGTTATGTTATGCTACTTTTCATGGAGTCTGGTACAGTTCGTAGCCGTTATTTCAGTCCAATCTCAGATATAACATCTTGATCAAGCCACTTTTCAAGCAAAACAACAAAATATAAAATCAGTTCAGCAGTTTGGGAGTTACGATTCCGCAGATAGATACACAGATACACACTTTAAACTTATGCCACCCTTTTGTTTTCGTCGAGGGTTAAAAAGGGAGAAAGTCAAAATGAGACCACAATTTTTGCGTCACGCCTGTATTCCACAAAGAGAAGTGCGGCGTGAATTAGTACATCCACCTTTCGCAAAATATGTTTCGTTCCAGATAGGGGGTAAGCCTGTAGCCGAAGTACACCTGTAATCCAGTCTCTGCGCATCTATTGGGTTTATAGATAATAGAAAAAAAATACTGTAGTTTTTTTTTTGCAGTCGCTGGCAATGATATTTTTTCTGTGAATTGGTTCAAAAACACAATTTTACAATTCAAAATTAAATTATGTATTTAAAACTAGATGAGTTCGGTGTTTCCTAACTGACTACACTGAGAAGAAAGACCGAAACGAACAAGTCCAGACAAAATCTTGGTCGGACCATATGAGAACCATGCCGGTTAATGTCTGAGATGGCTTTTGAGGAAAGAACCATTCAGATTTGAGTGGAGCACTCCAGTCCGCTTCGGCAATCATTGTTTATCTTAACGCGAGGTGATGAGATTTAATATACAATCCAACTATGTAGTACCATGGAAAGCAAAATAATACAGGGTAGAATTATATTAGGTAGCGAAACTCCGCAGACGTGATCGATGTTCAATCGATATTTAAACACGATAAGACAATGAAAACAGATTTGTTCAAGTCATACTTCAAGTAACAACACTACCAGTGGTCGATGGTCCCCCCAAAAAAAAATGTGTCTTTTGTTTATTATATCATGTTTAGCTAACGATGCCCATCACATCTGTAGTGTTTAATTAGCTAATATAATTTGACCCTGTAGGTATACATATTTTCAACTCGCGCTATGCGATTCCAAAAACTTTCTCAAAACTTTTCAGCGATAGATGACAAGGTGCGACCGGAGTAGGTAAACTGACGTAGAAGAAGGAGAAGCTTTAAGAAGCTTTGCGTCTGTGGAGGGCTACACTGCAGCCCGACGTTCGTGAAACACGAAAATTACCGACCATAATAAAACATAAAAAACACATTAGTGATTGGAGCCTCCTTAATAGTAATAACAATATCCGGGTGTATGTGTAAATGGTAATGTGGGAGGATTGTGTTTGTTTTTTGAGTGAATTAGTGAGTTATGTGATGCAATATTGCCTCAGTATCTTCATAAGAAAATAGTTTAATCCAATGTATTAGGTTTTTTTTTACATGTTAGTGCTAGTTTAATGTAAATATATATCTCCTTGTTAACTCTACTATATAGTTGAGCAGATTGTATGTTGTATTGTATAGCAGCGAATTTCGTTTTAGTTTGAGGGATTTGCGCAATCATGTCTTTTCGTCTTTTAGACATAATGTTTGTATCGTAAGGAAGCGTCTTATGTTTTTTTAGGACCGTATGTATAGTAATGTATAGTTTTCTAACAGAAAGTAGACCACTAATCTGGTATAGAGTGTCAGTAGGGTATCTTTTCTTTTTAAAATACTTAATATTTTTTTAGTGCTCCTTGTCCTCGTTCAACGTCTATAAATCTCGATTTAGGCGCACCGCCCCATATGGGGATACAGTAAACTAAAACTGATTGCAAAAGTGCCACATAAACTTCGTTAAGGAGATTTCTATGATAGCCAACTTTTTAATTTACGTTTGTAGGTAGGACATGTCGTAGTATTTTAAAAATCCAGCCCAGCTTCCTAACTCTTCCCGTTACGTGCTCAAGGTGGGCGTACCATGATAATTTTTGGTGAATAATGACACCTAAATATTTGGTCTGAGAGACTTTACTGATTGCAGGACAACTACAGTTGTTTTTAAAAACTTGATCACATGAGTGTATTTGAATGCTAAATGCTTCTTTTGGTTGTGAACGATTCGAGATGGTAAAGCAAATGTAGTTAGTCTTATCTGTGTTTAGTGTGAGAAGGTTGTCATTGAGCCAGTAAGCTATTTGGACCATGCCCAATTCAGCCTTGAGCCTGACATCGGACTAGTCATTCCCGGAAAAGACAACAGCGGTGTCATCGGCGTACGATTTTTTTTTTTGCGCCATTGACTTTTAAGTTGCAAAGATCGTTAATGTACGTTAGGAATAACGTGGGGCCCAGTACGCTTCCCTGGGGCACGCCGAATGAGACGCCCGCATCATGACTAATATATGCTCCTATCTTAACCCTCTGCATTCGATTAGACAGGTAAACTTTGAAAAAATTGAGAGGGGTTCCTCTTGTTCCGGCTCTTTCCAGCTTGGTCAGAAGGGTTGGAACAGAGACGGTGTCAAAAGCCTTTTTTATATCCAGAAATACTGTCAGGCATTTCTTCCCTGCATCGAAATGCTCAGTAACTAATGAGCTGAGTGCAGCAACTGCGTCTTAACACTTCCTGTCTAAAACCAAATTGTGTTGATGAAATTATTTTAAATTTATTCAAGTAGTCTACTAGTCTGGTATAAGTTAGTTTTTCTATAATCTTAGACATGGCTGGCAGGACCGGAATAGGTCTGTAGTTATTGACATCATCTCTGTTCCCTCCCTTGTGTACCGGTGTGATAATGGATTTTTTAAGTTGGTCTGGGAAAATGCCATTTTTGAAACAAAGGTTAGCCAAGTGGGCAATGATAGGAACAACATCTTTGCAAATATATTAATAAAAAAACAGTAGAGATACTGTCCCATCCTGGGGCACTGGCCGAATTCAGGCTCATCAAAATTCTTTCGACTTCAATTGGGTCCGTGTCCAATAGCACAAAGGAATTAGTTTGCGCAGGGAAAATGTTAGATCGACCAGAGGACATTTTATTAGACCGTTGTTGAATTTGCTCAGCTAATTCTTTTCCACTTTTCACAAAGTAATCGTTTACATAATTAACTGATTCGGTTGGAGATGATCTGATACTTAGCAAAGCTGCACGTTGGCTGTTTACTATATTTGAGTAGGTGATTGATTTTATGTTTTTCCAGAGTAACTTTGAGTTTGTGACTGATTTAGCGATTAATTCTCTTTCATATTTTCTTTTTGTTTTTTTGATGAGATTATTACAAAAATTTCTGTATCGACAGTATGTGATTTTTAAAATTGCATTATGCGGATCTGACCGACAGTTGTTTTTCAGTTTATTGCGATTTTTTATACAGCGTAGTAAACCTGGAGTGATAATACGGTAACTGATAGGAATGCTTGTTATTACAGTATTATTATTAATAGTGTCAGTCAGTTTATGTATGAGTAGCTCAGTTAGTAGGTTTGGATCCTCACAAAATAACAACTCAGCATGATTTTTTTCCTGTAAGTATTTTAGTGCTTGTTCAAAATTTATAGTACTACTAGTTTTATTTATAACCTCTTTGTTTTTTTATTTTAGATTGAGATAAGAATGTTGTGTAGTGGTCGGTAATTGTAGTAAGTAAGACAGCAATAGACGTCGTAGTCTTATTTTTATTAAATCGCAACATGAAGTGGTCCAGGCAGTTCAGCTCTCTGGTGGGTAAAGTATGACCAGGTAATATACCATAGGCCGACAACATGTTAAGATAGCCATTTCGGTTCTTTCGTTCATGAGGCAATTCAGCATCTTTGGGCCTAATGTTAATATTTATATCCCCCGCAATTACTATATTTTTCTGCGCTACCAGTGAATCTAAGTATAAACTAAGTGAATCCAAAAAAAAATCAGGGTTTGTGATTGACGGGGAACGATAAATACACAACACTGTGTTGTTTAGTATGTCCAGTTGGAGACAAGACGCCTCAGATAGTTTTATTTCTTGTACGTGTGATTTTAACGAGTTTTTAATATAAACCACCACCCCATCATTCTGGTTCAGGTGGCGTGTTGTTACGTAAGAGTGATAATGACTAAGTTGTGGTATGGGTTTATTAGTATTTAATCTGCATTCCGTTAGTATAATCACATCGGTTTCGAACTTAAAAGTAGATAACATAACAACAAAAGCATCAAAATTGCAATGAATGCTCCTTATGTTTTGTGAGAAAATAGTCAAATCATTTTTCTTTAGGTAAATATGTTCAGTAAGATTTGAACAATTGCATTCAATTGAGCTCGCAAATTCAAGTTTGTCTATCTCATTGACCGTTTATTATATGACAGACATAAGATTTATTTACAAATAGAATAATAATCACTGCAAGGTACGCGTAAATACATTTACAAAGTCTACTGATGTTGTAGTTTGTAAGAGGATAGCGGCACGGGTTTTTTTTTTGTAACAGCATGCATGGTTGCTTCAAACTTCTTATAATTGTTATATGTTTGGATGTGATTCTTTGTATTGGGTGAGTGTAAAAGCTGTGTGAATTGCATTGTGTCTTTTGTAAGATGTATGTATGTTTATTGATGCGTATCTCAGTTACTGTGAGAGTGTGGGACGTGTGTGTTGAATGTATACTCGTACGTAGGTTAATACGAGTATTCATAATCGGCAACTGTGGATTGTAAAGACTGAGTGTATGTTGAATTATAGCGATATTGGTCTGTATTAATGGGTCAGTGTGGATATTGTGGTTGAGGGTATGAGAAAATCTTAAAGTATACAATATAAACAAAAAGGTACCTTGTTACAATGTCCATGGTATTATAGTTACACGGCGTCACACAGAGCCGCATAAAAATAAAAAACCGGTGGTATTACACTATAAACACCATCAATATCGATAGGAATGACGATATCGCGGTTACACACATACTTCTTTGGCAATAAGAAAGACCGGTAAAGAGTCACATTTTCACAATTACTTGATGAATTTGTTCCTCGATTCTAATATTTATGGTTGGTGCAAGGTCATCCTTCTTTACATAGACTTTTCCATACGCAGTCCAGCAGTATTTATAAGCACACGACTTTGTTAGGTCACGGGCAAGGAAATGCAGGATCTCGCCTTTGGTGTCAGATGCTCAGACAAGAAAATGGGTGAAACTTCTTGTGTTTTGAATCCGAGATGCTTGCAGCATAGCTTGGACTTGTGTTTAATGTTGAAACTCTTACCCATTTTCATAATTTCATTCTTTAGCAGAGTGGATCCGGTTTAAATAACAATGGGCATCTTTTGGCTGTCATTGTTTTTTACACGCACTCTGTAGACGTCTTTAATGTCATACTTGGCTATGGAGCAGTTTATATTTTGGGTTAGGCTCATGACCATATGATAAGATCTTGCTCAGACTCATTCGTTATTTTCGGAACATTTTTAATAACAAAGTTGGTTTTACGACTTCCAGTTTCTATTTGTTCAAGTTTATTCTCCAAATGTGTGAAATATTTTCTGTCTTCCTTTGAATGGTTTTCTAACTGAGATATTTTCTTTTCAAGTTTTTGATTCTGTGGCATAAGGTTGATAAACGAGTTTTCGATGTTAGTGTTAGATTGTTGTATTTCTTTTAATGTTGTCGAGACTTGCTGTGTCACTTTCTTTTGACTAGCCAAGAACAAATCCATCATTTCTTTTATTTCTTTTTTAAATTCATCTCACTGCTCACTAATTGAACAGTCTTCCCGACTTCTTTTAGCTCTCTGAAATACATAATTTGGTGGCGTTTTGTTTTCGTCCTTTCCCACCAGACTAATCTCCGATTCAGAGTGAGATTTATTCATTGGCGAATCTGGCGATATTGATTGGATTGTTTACGAAGCAGTTTCGTATCGGTTTCCAGTCTTCCCTCTACGTCACGCAGTGAGTAGGTTTTAAACGATGCGCGCGGCGGTGTGAAGTCAGTGCAGGGCGATGACGTCTCTTAGCAGACCTCAGATGGCTGTGCAGGAACAGGATGGCAATTATGACTACTTTTTCTTTCCCTCGCGACGCGCGGGTTATAAGGGGCGCACCTCCGCTGCGCCGAAGACTCAGTAGTTAGAGCAGGCAATAATATCTATTCAGTCACTGGGATATAAGCACTATTGTCGTATGCGGTAAATAATGTATGTTAAGCAGCAGCGAGACACAAGTCTGTTCTCAGTGCAGGTTTGGACGAAAGAGGTAACTTGAGTTTAATACATTACAGCTTGGGCAGTGCAAGGATACAGTTCTCAAAAATGCTAAAGTTATACTTTGTTTGTTTATACTTGGCTCTGGCGGGTAAGTACTGTCGTAAGTTTTTTAAAACATAATTTGTTTGTTCTCCCAAATATTAATAGAATTATCATTAAATATTAAAACATTCGTTAGTAGCATAATTATTATTAAATATTTAATAATAGGTAAAACTATTTATAGGTAGGTACGGGTGGACATTGTAGGCCTGTCAACAAGTTGTAACTTTATAAAAAAAACGACTTTTCTAAACAGCTGGTTGACACTTCCCGTGACCCAAGGGCTGGCTTTTACCTTGGCCAGCGGCTAAGCATTGCCATACAACGTGGCAACGCTGCCAGTCTCTTGGGAACATTACCAGTCGACAGCGATGCGGATGAATTTTTTGACGCAATGTTTTAAATTATGAATGGTACTTTATTAAATAGAAAATGGTCTACAAATCTACAGTCTACAAGGCCTACAACGTTCTCGCATTCACAAAATAAAAACTAATCTTTTGAAAAGAAAAATCTGATAATGGAAATAAAAGCCTATTTTGCCATTACAACTGTAATAAATCTTTATTAATATCTTGAATTGTAGTATAATATCAACTAATGAGAAGATTATGACAAAGGAGGATGTAAAAACAATGGCATTAGTTTCTAGACATTTACTTAGTGATGACGTGATCGGAAAGTCACATCTGTAGAAGGAATTATGGTCTAACTTCCTCGTCTTCAAGGTAGTCTTTTATCCTATAATACGCTTTTTTGATAAGGGCAGGACCTTTGATATTTTGAACTTTTGAACTTTTTATCGCTAGTTAAGATTCCGATTATTCTTCTTGTTATACAAGCGGACTGTTTATAAGAAATGACTTGCTTTACTTGTTTTAGTTAATCTAAATTTGGGTACCCCTAAATTTGATTTTTACTGCGTAA
Source organism: Dasypolia templi (assembly GCA_963555695.1). Lineage (NCBI taxonomy): Eukaryota > Metazoa > Arthropoda > Insecta > Lepidoptera > Noctuidae > Dasypolia > Dasypolia templi. Next base: position 33,615,477 of record OY743138.1, on the reverse strand, counting down.
TATGTGATGGAATTCGCTTCATATTTTGAAATGTCCTAAGTTTTTGTGAACATGCAAAATACTTTCTAAGATATAAAGAGAAGGCTGAGGATAGTATACCAATTTCTTTAAATTTGTTTCTAAGAGACTAGCGATTAAGTAGACCGCACGAATTCCCTTCTAATTTAAAATTTTAATGTTATCTACGTCAGCTGCCGATCCCCACAGCGGTTCGCTTTAATATTGTGGAAATAAGCAAAGTGTTCTAACCTAGCTGTGGATATATCAGTTAACTCCTTTATTTTTCTTACTGCATATGCAGCTAAACATAATCTACCTGAAAGAGCTATTATGTGGGTGCCCCGTTTAAAATTTTAATCTAAAGAATTTTCTCGAAAAACAGTTTCCGTAATAGCATCTAGTTTCTGTAATAGCATCTAGTTTCTTGCCATCAAGTGTTAAATTAAGACCCACTTGGGGCACTTGCGACGTAGCGAGTAGTTCAGTTAGATGGTCTGTAACACACCCTTGAATTCGAGAACAGCTTTCAGATACATGCTGGATGTGTTTAATTAAATAATATGTAGCTATTATTAATATCTTTGTTATCCAGTAGTTGTGCGCTGCAAACCCGACTACTTGTTCGACAATGAGGCGGGTGGCTGGCTCAAATTGCACCCGATCCCCACTACGTGGCAGGAAGCCTTCCTGAGATGTCACCATGAAGGTAAGTTCCATTGCTCCTGCACCCTTTGGAGTGCATTCAAAGGGGACAGTAGTCGTTCATGTCTAAGTAATGTTACGCATTGGTTCACATAGCTTTTATCCAATCTTTTTCATGACCAGCACTTCTTAATCAAGGTGAATTTTTGAGATGGGGCAGTAAGGTACCTATCCTTACTGCCTCATCTCCACCGCCATCACGCTAAACGCTGTTCTTAATTAATTGAGAGTTTCCTGAGGCCGCTGACTTATTTTAAAAATGTAATTTATTTTCAACTATCCTTACTGCTCCGTCTCTAACCATACCCTATATAGTTATGAATTGTCTACATATAATTGATTTGTAAGAACAAAGATAGTCCTGTGTGTATTACTGACTTGTGGAAACTTCCGTTCTATGTAATCGCCTATAGGTACGCGATACTAGTGACCCCAAATATCAGAGGTCAACCTCTATCAAATAAGTACCTGTTCTAGTTTCTGTTAAATTGTTATGAGAGATAAAATATCTATTTATTTATTTACTGAGGATTGCTGCACATTAAATAACTTTAATCAAACACAAAGGCGTCAGCGTTCCTCTAAAGTGTTCGCGTTTTTTCAACTTTGTTTCATTAGTCTACAATCTATATATAACATAAGCAAGTACATTTATTATTAAGAGCAATATGTAAGTGCGTGTGTTACTACGAATTTGCTTTACAATGAACTTTTTATGACAATAAACAACTTCATCATTAATATCCAGCAGGTTTGCGATATGCGATGACAAGTTACGTTTTAAACCATGTTACACTGATTGAAGTTTTAAGTTCTACTTTCACGCCATTATTCCAGCAGGTGGAAGCAGTGTTTTTATAACATTTTAAAGCATTTAGTTTTTGTTACATATAACTTACTTGCTGTGATATAGAATGAAAAGTATGTACTATATTGTATAATACTATATTATACTATATTCTATACTATACCATATATATATTCATGGTCTAACTGCGTGCCAAATTTCATTCAAATCTGCTCAGACGATTTGGCGTGACAGCATAACAAACAAATTAACTTACTACTAAATTAGGATAAGGATTACCTACGTGACCTTGCAATTATTGTTTGGTTTGTATTTTGGCATTAACAACACAAACTTTGGAGATTGACCTACGATCGAGCAGCTAAATAACCAACAAGTCATAGTCTTATTCTGACTGGTGCTGTGTTACCGCGAGTGTGTCTCAGGTACGCGGGATGTTCGAAAGAGATACCATGGCCCTGGTACAGGCAACTGACGGAACATTTGTGGGTTTTATTCAGTAAAAGTCTGACACGCCCTCCCGCTCCACCCAGAGCGGAAGAAGTCATTTGATGATTTCCGAAACAAACAAAATAAAGCGTGGCGTTCTTTCTCCTCTTCTCTTTTCGACTTTGATTAACTTTGTCACCAAAGTCATCAAGTCCCACTTTCATCTCTATGCCAACGAAATGCAGCTTTACGATCAAGGCGCCGTGACTGCTATGAACAGGGACCTGGATTTTATTAGCAAGTGGTCACGGTCTTATAGACTGCACACCAACCTTAAGAAAGACTTCTCACAACGCTACACAACGCTACACGATAGTTATGACCTGAGGTCATAACTATCGTGTAGCGTTGTGAGAAGTCTCAGCGCTAAATAGTCGAGTGATGCTATTTAATTCATAATTGGTAAGTTGCTACACACATCACTAAAATCATGGAACAACACAACAATTTTCTAAGAACACTCGGCCGATTTTGACTTCCGCTTGCATAGCGAACTAAGCTACTCCTGACCTCAGGATTTTATTACCCCAACCTAGGGGTTCCATGTCCCGGCTGAGGGCTTGCTAGTTGCTACGATTGAGTAGCACGCTGCTCTAAATCAGCACGCTGCTGCGAACGACGCGCTGAAGGCGTGTCTGATCTGTGCGCTACCGGCGGCGGCGTCCTATGGCGTCAACCTCAACGCACCCTAACTGCGGCCCCCTCGTAGGCCTTGCCGGCCACGTGTTGTGCATCTGCTGCCACTGTTGGCAGTCTCCGCCGCCCCAAGTGATCCAACTGCACGGTGCACTACACGTTCCATTCGTTGAAATGCCTCCAAAAATTCTAGCCCTTGGACAAAAAATACTCCACTTTTCAAACCCTCATACACGCCGCCATAAATTACGCAGATACCTGTTATTTGGATGCCACCGAGGAGCTTTTAAATAAGCTTGAGCGTTTGCAAATTATTTGTATTCGTTTTGTTTTTTACCTTATAAAGTATGACCACGTTTCTAACTTTCGCAAGATACTCAAGTGGCTCCCTAACGACTTCGCAGGAACTCTAGGATATAGTGTCTACTATTGAACATACTTCACAGCCCTATTACGCCATCCTATGTGCGGAAACGCTTCTCCTACGCCCGTTCTTTTGATGCGCTTTGCAGGTCGCGCCATAGAAATCTCCTCAAA